>JAPEUQ010000006.1:1200000-1800000 GCA_027946365.1 Kalmusia sp. IMI 367209 | reverse complement strand
CCTGAACGACTTCATATCGCCCGGTGTCGCATGCATAAAGCCCATAGAAACGCTACCCGCTGCAAAGCCGGAAGACAATTCTGTGCGAAAACTCCCGTGTGCTCGCATGCCGTCATCGGCGTATACTGACAAATGGTAGAATGCCTACGAAGTCACAACAGAAGACAAAGTCGCTGCCTCGCAACCCCCGCCTCCTGCTCAAATATCGCTGACCGACTGTCTGGCGTGTTCAGGATGCGTCACCAGCGCAGAGGCAATGCTGGTCTCGCTCCAGTCGCATACTGAGGTCCTCAGTACCCTCGACACGTACCGATCGTTACGCGCGCCCTGGGCAGCACAGAATGGCACAGGCAACGGAATAGTGAATGGCTTGAATGGCCATCATGTCGAGGGGAAATTGTTCGTGGCCAGTGTGTCGCCGCAGACGCGCGCAAGCCTGGCCGCAGTCTTCTCAGTATCCGAGGCCGAAGCAGGGAACATGATCACGCAATTGCTCAGCGGCCCGTCTGGGTTACAAGCTGGTGGATATACTGGCAGCGACTTCACCTGGGTTATCGACACCAACGTAGTCCGGGAGGCTTGCCTGGTGGCGGCAGCCGATGAGGTGGCGACGGCCCTCACACCAGAGGCTTCGAACGCCCCAACGGAGCTTGGATCAGAAGGGGCCATCAATACCACACCAAAGAAGCCCATCCTTACATCGGCATGTCCCGGCTGGATATGCTACGCCGAGAAGACACACCCCTACGTCCTTCCACACCTCTCGCGCATGAAGTCGCCACAAGCCTTAACTGGAACGCTGCTGAAGTCGGTTCTCAGCCAGCGATACAATGTCTCACCCTCTCAGATATGGCATCTCGCCATCATGCCGTGCTTCGATAAGAAGCTTGAAGCTAGCAGGAGCGAGCTCACTTCCTCCGCATGGCTCCCGAACCATACCTCTTCGCAGGACCCCGTACGAGACGTCGACTGCGTGATTACTGCCCGCGAACTGCTACATCTGGCTGCCGCGCGCGAGATCAATTTCTCGACGCTCCCTCGAACCCCGCTTCCATCTTCACATCGAACGCCCTTCCCCGATCCGAGGCTGGACGCTTTCCTCTTCCCTCCTTCTCGCCGGAAGAACCAGAGCCCGGACGCTGGGTCTTCGGGTGGCTACCTGTACCATATACTACATACATATCAAGCACAGAATCCCGGCTCGGAGATCGTGGTGTCAAAGGGGAGGAACGCGGATGTGATCGACTACTCGCTCGTACGTGGCTCAGAAACCATCATCAAGACGGCGCGCTACTACGGTTTCCGCAACATCCAGAACCTCGTCCGGCGGCTGAAGCCCGCAAAGATCAGCAAGATGCCTGGCGCAAGGACGGGTGTGAGCCGGAGGCCCGGAGCGAACGGCGCAGCCGTGGAAGGAGTAAGAGACTACGCATACGTAGAAGTCATGGCGTGTCCGGGAGGATGCACAAATGGCGGAGGACAGGTCAAGGTCAGCGAAGTGGAAGACGTGCGAGCAGCGGAGGGAGTGCAGGCTGTCAACGGGGACGTGGTGCCTCCCCGGCCTGGCCCGAAGGAGCAGAAAGAGTGGCAAGGCAGAGTGGATGAAGCGTACTTCTCCGGCTCGGAAGACGAAGTCGACGGCGATGGTGATCGGGAGATGCAGGACGCCGATACCAACGGCCTAAACGGCCACATGGACGGAGACGCAGTCAATGGCATTTCGAGGAAGTACATCCAGGGAATTTTGGCTCACTGGTCCACCGTCACCGGCGTCGATATGCAGAGTCTGGTATATACTTCGTATCGCAAGGTAGAAAGCGACGTGGGCAAGAAACAAAACGACGTCGAGAGGGTTGCCGGGCTCGCGAGCAGCATCGGCGGAGGATGGTGAGCATATTCGATACGAGCAGAGCCACGAGCATGGAACGGGCGTTCTAGACGGGAATGAATGAAGCATTTGCAGGCGTCGTCGCAGCATGGGACATAGTCAAATAGAACATTGGCAGTCCGCTTATCGGAATCACTACCACCACCACCATGCACCCTCAAACAGTTTAAAAACGCTCACACCGAAACCCAGTGACTCAAAAACAACACGAAAGCCATGCACTGAATTACCATCATAAATGCAAACATGCCTGCCCAGACTGGAAAAAAGCCACACACACACAAATACCTATCCCGCTGTCACACACCCCCGTGCGGGCACCTGCAGCCCAGCCCATGCCGACCTACGCCGCTCCCGCAACGAAAATCGGTGGTACACTACTGTAACAACCCGCCGCGCGCCCGCGCCGCTCGCACGCAGCACGCACGCACGCACGCGCGACGGCCCGCTCCCTTTTCAGCCCACGCACACGACCACCGCAGCACACACACCGGGACCCCCCTAGCCCACGCCGTCTTCCTGCCGTGCGACATTCCACGACGAGAATGTACACGTTTTGCAGCCGCAGACGGAGGGGCTTGCAGCTGTTCAGACGGCGTTATTTTTTTTTTTTCCTTTCGGAGGCTGGGGAAAGGGGGGAAGGTGGTATGCGTGCGGCGCGCGCGCGAGCTGAAAGGGGGAGCTTGCGCAGCGAGCTGGGATGGATCTTGTAGGGCAAAGTTTGTATTTGCAGGGGCATGGGATGTTATGTGTTGTGAAAGTGAGCATCGTCATCGTCGTCATCGTTATTACAAAGTAGGCAAGTAAACCAAGCCGAGCAAAGCAAAGCAGAAGAGATGACGGGAAAAGGAGGGGATGGGAGACGTGTTTGCAGCAAGCATCGAACGAAGTTCTCGGATTCGATCTAACATAAGAAAATGGTACAGGGTCGACGAGCAGAGCAGTCTGACGGACTGTCCCGGCCCAGCCTGGAGCTATGTATATACGTGTGTGTGTATGCCCGCGTCCCCCCTACCGTTTGTCTGCCGCCGTGGTATCAAAAAAGTCCTCCATCCAACGTTCCCGATTCCTAGAATCCCCCCGAGATTAGCATGGCGAGGCGATCGGACGCTCTGCCATGGGGTAAAGTGTGTGTGTGGAAGTGTACAAAGTTCGGACATTGCCGACCCTGGGCAATGGCCAGTTTGCGTATTATAAGGTTACAAGGTACAGTCTGGGGCGGAAGAGAGATAATCCCAGCTCAAAGAGCGCGTCTATAAACACAAACAAAGGAAACATGGTTGTCACAAAGGAGATAAAAAAAATAAAGGGAACTGGAGCAGTCTGGCGAGACAAGGAGAAATGTTGGCACTAGCTACAAATATTTTTCGTTCTTTTTCCCCGGTCGCCCAACATCCAACTGGTGACGCTCCAACCGCTCAATCCAAACAGCGTAATAAGGTGTAGTATGGTAATGATGATGTCGCAAATGCAAAATGCCAAATTTGGGGGTATTCGCCAATGGAGAAAGGAAATGATCCAAAAGAAAAGCGCGCGCTCGGTCTAGCAAGGTATCTCTTACACAGCTGTTGCCCCTTGAATGAAACTAAAAAGGAAATTGGGTGATTATGCAGCGGGGGCCTGTCCACGCGCGAACAGACAGAAACATGACCACGATAATTCCCACTCCTGGAAAAAGGAAAATCCCTGCTGAAAATGCAACTTAGATGTTGTACCGTGGAAGATCAAGAGCGAGCGAAGGTTGAAAATGCTGGCTGAAGTACAGCGACACCAAATGACGGGTAAAGAACGATGGAATGAGCATGCAGTGCGCCCCCAAAACACCAAAACCAAAACTGCGGTTGTTGTTCCGCTTTTCCAGATGCGACTTGTGTGCGTCTAACACCCTTCTTGACTCGTGCACCGTTCCTGACGGGATGTGGTCGTCAACCGTGAACGTCTAGTGGTGGCGCGAGCCCCGAATGTATCCGACGATAGACGCTAGTATATGAAAGCCGCAGATGGAGTCCCCGTATTACACTAATTATGGAGCGAAAGAAGGCGTAGAGAATGCAAGTCCAGATATGCCAGATAGTATAGAGATGGCGACAATCACCTATACATGGATTGGGTGGCCAGGAGGCTGGCAGCCACGCTAGAGGCCCAGTCGTTATCGTCGGGCGGCGTCGGCCACTTCGCAGGCCCTTCGTCTTTGGCAGCACGCGTTTTCGAGATTTCGAGCGGTTTGGTGGGTGTAGTAGCGTAAGGCGTCTGCCCGAAGCCCACACCGTTGCGGTTTGCGGATGGCGACGGTGTCAGGTACGAGGCGGCGGCATTCCCGTCAACATAAGCCGGTCGATGAGCTCTCCGTTGATTCTCGGGAGCAGCCTGAGCGTTTCTGTCAAGCTTCTTCACTGCCTTGTGGGCAGATGCAAGCACCTCGCTCAAGAGTTCCTCCTCTTCGTTGGGAGTTTCATATCTGTTTGAGGGATTCGACTTGTTTTGAAGCGCGCGCCTCGTTCTGCTCGAAATCGGACCAGCAGCCTGAGGGGCACCAGGCTCTGATGTCCGGTTCTCAGGTCCGTGATTCAGTGAATGGTGACGCTTGAGCATCGGATTGGCAGCGATGCGAGCACTCTTGGTCACATTGCTAGGTTGCGGTGGTGCTTCCAGACTACACCGGACATGTTGCAGGGCTTTGTCGAGGTCAGAGAAATCCGAGTTTGTCGAGGGCGTCGGCGCGATGGGTGACTGATCCATGATCATGGACTGCCTATTCGTCCCGGATGCCCATGGAGCACAGCCGGCATTAGCTTCGATGTCATCCGAATTAGGCGACATTGGCGTCTGGTAGCGGCCGGAGAGACGGCGGGCTCTTTTCCTCAGATGAGAGAAGAAACCCTCTTTGTGTCCGCTCGACGGTGATGCAAGCCCCGATTGGCCGTTCAATGCTCTCTCCGCTTCTTGGCGGTGTATGTCTGCATAATGGTTACCGTGCGAAGCAACGGAAAGCTGGCGGCCAATCTTCTTTGCGGCCTTCTCGTCTCCCTCTGCAGCACGTACGCTCGCTTGGGCAGTGACTTCTGCCGACAAGGGAGATACTGGCCGGATCGAGGGCAAGATTGGGATGGGCGCTCCGTTGGCAGGGACGCCGTTCGTCCACGTAGCTCGCTTAGTGGGATTGGGTCGTTGCTTGGTTGGTGCATTTGCTTCCGCAGCACTTGCTTGCGCGGGCGATGGACGTGGCGACACCGTCTGGGCCGAGCTGTGCTGTGGAACGGCAGGAGCACTCTCTCGTGCCACCAGCGATCGTCTTAGCCAGGAGGAGGTCTTGGATGTCAGACTGGGCGACGCATCAGGCGAGTCTTTTCCAGATATATCGGACTGCTTGCGGCCCAATAGTCGCGAAGAGGAGGACTTCAGTCGTAGAGGATCGAAAGCGTCGTGGAAATAATCATGGGCCAAGGCCTGTGTGGAGGTTGGCCTCCCTCGCGGGTCCCACATGAGGCACCACGTGACAAAGTTGGCCAAGCTGGCGGGCCATTGCGGCGGTTGCAGAATCGTGTCGAGAGCATGTGGTGCCATCTTGGGGAAAGAGAAGCCCAGCTTCTGAGCCAGGCGCACGCCATCCTTCCATTCGCCGCCACCAACTCGCTGACCGTATTTGTTGACCCAGCTTCCCGGGCTTCCCATGATCTCGCACACTCTCCAGACCTGGTCAACCTCGTTGCCACCGGGAAAGAGAGGCTTCAAAGTAGCAATCTCCACAGCCATGGCACCGACTGCCCAGATGTCTACGGGTGCCGAATATTCGCCAGCACGTAGCAAGACCTCGGGTGCGCGATACCATCGCGTCGAAACGTATGTGGTGTAGGGTAGCTTGGAATGCGTTTCTCTGGCCAGTCCAAAATCAGCGATCTTGATGGTGTATACCGGCGGTGTTGACGGGGGCGTCATGAGGGCCGAGTATCTCCGGAACGGATGTGATGAATCATTTTGCTGCGAGGTCGAGACCAAAATGTTCTCGGGCTTGATGTCGCGATGGAAGAATTCACGTTGGTGTATGTGCTCAAGGCCAGACAAAATCTGGAATAGGATGCTCTTCACGCTGTGCGCATCCATGGGCTTGTGGTCGCGCGCCTTCATCAGCTGGTAGAGATTGCCGTCCATGAACTCCATAGCTATGTGAAGCCTCCGGCTGTAAGGATCCAGAAAAATGTCCAAGGCAGGCACGAGGTGCGGGTGTGGCGGTAGCGACCGAAGAAAGATGACCTCCCGTAGCTCCAAGCAAGCCGTAAATGAGTCGAACGTCTTCTTCATTGTCTTAATGGCAACCTGCAGGTGATTAGACGATGGTGATTGCAGCACATGCGATGGTACGTACCAGCGTGCCGCGACGAGCGATGTGCGCGCCTGCCGTCCGTACGCGGGCAAGAGCGACGCTGCCGAAGCTGCCGTCGCCGATTTCTTTCATCACCTCATACCTCTCCTCCAACGACGCCCAGCCCTGCGGCTGGTTCTGCGCGTCAGGATACATATTAGGTTGTTTAGTAGAACTGAGACAAATCAGCGTGGGTTTTACCGTCAAAAGGTTCAAGTGTACTCACCGCTACGAGGCGTTCTTTTTGAGATGGATGCCAAAAGTCTACAGCTCCCTTGGGCTCATTTCAGTTGGATGAATGATGTGGTGATGGGATGTCGATGGTGAACGAGTGGTGAACGAGTGGTGCACGGCGGGGAGTCGAGTCCAGCTGAGGGAGGGGAGAGAAGGGTTCAGTGCTTATCGACAAGTGAGCGTTCGATAGCAGGAGGAGTAGTAAGGGTCCAGGTTGATGCAGGTACGGGAGGAGTGTCGAAGAAATGAGGGACGACGGTTGGAAAAGGGCGTGCGGTGGCCGGTCCAGGGACACGGTAGGCGGATAGACTTGGGCGGGATAGGCTCGTTCTAGCGGGCGACAGAGGAATTACTTTGTGACCATAGCGCGGGTGGCTTGTAAATCAGGATAAGTGACAGAGGACTGTGCGTCCGGGGAGGAGGAAAGTGGAACAGAGGCGGAAAGGAGGTCGCAAAGCAGGTGGACGCGCTCCAGTCGATCGCTTAGAGGCCGCGGTGGTGAGGCGGTCAAAACAAGGTCGGCGACGTGTGTGTGAATGGACGAGGGGGTGCGTGTGGGCGCACAACAACACCACTTCTATGGATTGGAAAGGGCGCCGCGTGCAGGTGATGCTCTGTGATTGATGGGAGGTTTCCTGAGGGAGAAGCAAAGCGGCGGGACTATGGGCTTCAGCATGAATCGGTGCGGCCAATTTCGGGTAAGGCCAGGGTCGATGGCAGATTAGAGGGGAAAAGGAGCGGCGTGGGCCAGTTGGTAATAATGGAGATGCTGAGGCTGGAATGGGGAAAGCTGCGACGAGGCCAGAGGATGGCCGTTGCTGAGGAGAGCTGGCGGTCGCGGCGTTGGTGTGCTGGCAAACTGGCGCGCCGGTTGATGAGCCGCTTGCAGACGCGCTTGAGCACGCGCGGGAGAGTAAGAGAGCGGTGAATGCTAGCGAGCGTTGCGGTGCGGGACGTCACGACGGAGCAGCAGGAGCAGGCGCAGTGGCCATGGCAGACAGCGGTGGGTTTTGAGGGCAGCTGGGGGGGAAGAGTCTGGTGTGAAGGCGCGAACGAAGGCCGGCTTGGGGCGCAAATTGCGACGACAACGGGGGCTGCCCTTCGCGAGGAGGCCCAGGTGTTGACTGGTTTGACCTGACTAGGGGGAAAGGGCACAGACAAGATGGGATCCTGCAGTGTGCCACGACCCACGACCCACGACCCTAGCGCTGCACCTTGCCCAAACGCTCACAAATGGCAACAAATGCACCCAAAAGCACCGCCCGCCGCCCGGCTCCCCCAGCGTGATTGGCCTCGCCAGCCCCCTTTTTGTATTTATCGACGCTATTTTCCCTCGTCGCGCTGCCGCACTTGTGCAGCCCACACGTGACGCTTATGCCAGACGATGCTGCGGCGCGTCCATTTTTATCCTTCGTGGTCCTCCAGCGCGCGCGCGCGTTCGCTGAGCCCGGGGCTGACAGACAGACAGACAGCGGCGGTGGGCGGGCGTGCGTGCTCGAGCTGGGGAGCGTCGGGGTGCCGCCGCCGACGCGTGGGAACGACGGGTAGAGCGGCGCGTCTTCTCGCACCCTCGGTCGCGTTGTGTGCTGGGCTGCGACGCGGGAGGCTTCGCCTTCAGCATGACATCGCGGGTGCGCCAGCCTGCTCGACCACGTTTTGCGTCCTGGCCAGCGAGCGTCGCCCCGAGTGCCCCTTTTTCTCCTCGCACCGTCACGTCCTAGGCGGCCGGGATGCGGGACTTGCGTCAACCTTGTTTTGGAATCCGTCCCTGAAGGTTCTGCAGCCTTATTGGAGTGGTGCCGCCCCGGGCCGCCTTGATTGGCTGGCGGCTGCCCATAAGGTTCCGTGGGCGTGGTTTTGCTCTCGAGGCGTCCGTCTAGCGCACCGTCGGAATCTACGGGAACGCAGACGGTCGTGCTTGGGGAGCGACGGCGCCGGCCATTCTCTTTTGCCCATCAGTGCTCCCATGGATGCCCATGAGTCTGCACCCGCGCTGTCGACGATGCGGTCATCTCACCGGCGATCGCATGGGGCTGGTGCGAGCGTGACGGCAAGCCCAATCTGCTGCCGACTTTCCCAGCAACATGTATGACCGCACCATCACCTGTCATCATCACGCCCACAATAGACTCGACTGGCTCAACTGGCTCAACTGGCTCGACTGGCTCGACTGGCTCGACGTCCGGCAAAGCTGCCTGCTCGTTGCAGTCCATCGCAAACGGCACCAGTCAGCTCGCTCCCTAGCGTCTATTTGCCATGGCTTTCTGCCACCATCACCACAGGACTACACCAGGCCAGTGCAACCACTCCGCAACCACTCCGCAACCCCTCCCTCAACTTTGTCCGCTGCATGACGTCTCGCGCGCGAACCTCTCTGAACCCCCATTCCCACTCACTGCCCGCAATCAAGAAGCGCTTCGGCGATACAGTGCATTTCGGCACTGGTCGTCTTCTAGAAAGCTTCTCCCGTCTGCGCAATCCCCGTTTGCTATTTAACATAGATTACCTGCCACACCTCAGGCATGTACGCCGGCAGGATCGCATCGGACCTGGCTAGTTGGGCTTCAGAACATGCTACCATGGCGGCGTCTTCAGCGTTCACCAAAAACAAAGGCCGTTTTGGCCGGCTTCCGTCGCAGGCTCACCGGCCAGCTCGCTGAGCATCACACAGTTCGCTGCCTTCGAACCTGCCGTTGGGAGGGCAGCTTGTGTTACGGCCGGATCATGGACCTGTATCGATATTCAGGCAGTAGATCCTCGGTAATAAAACAACAACCGTCGACCAATGAGTCCTGGCAAAGGTAGAAAACATCTAACGCGAACTCCCCAGCAACGGACGTTGCATCCACGCCCTGGACCCAATTGTATGTGTGCCCGCATCTGCTGAGCGCGAGACTGGGTCCTTCATACCCGTCGAGACGGCACAACGCTGCAAGTCAGCCTCGTAAACAAAACCGCCAGCACACCACCCAACGGCTCTTTCCTCTTTGGATCCAGCCTGACAGTTTTCGTCGCTGCCTCGCATGCTCCGTTCCCAATCCGGACTTGCAGCGCCATCAGCGACCGGTCAGCCTAACCTTCACCAGCTGTTCAATGTGAACCAGATCACTTGTTTCTGCTCTGGTCTCTTTTCTTTTTTGGTGTTCGAAGAGCACGCAGCAGCGTCTGCGTTGCCATGTCAGACCAAGTTGGTCTGGCGTTCCTTCACAGACGACCTACTGCACCAGTGCCCCGTTGGGTGTGACACCAGCATCCTGCGGGACTGCTTCCTGGTTTTCGACCAGAGCCTCAGCTCAAAAACAGGTTGAGACTGGCTATCTATGAGCACAAGGTCAGCGGCACTTGCGCACCATCATGTTTCACCGCCGTGATGTTGGTCGAGTCGTCCGCAATTTCCTAATACAGTAGTCTGCGCACGTAGTGTCAGAAGAAGCAGGCACGACGTACCGCACGAGAGGCAGTAACGTCAACAAAACTATCCCCGCGCCCATGTCCCTTCACACCTAAGCCCGTACATTCTAGCATCTTTGCTATCGATGACGTAGAACAGACAGGTCCCTCGTGTGGCCCGATGCAACGCGATTTCTTCGTTGCACCTCTTTGCGTGGCACCATATGACCAAGACGTATTTGTGAACCTTGGCCCTTGGCCTCCCAATCATCGATCAGAAACTGTGTCCCTATTTTGCACTACGACATGATTCTATTTTGTCCTAGGGAATTGCTGACTGCAGATTCAATTTGACAACCCGTCTCCGGTACGTAAGCGACGCTCAATCCCGACGGTTGTAACCCCCCAGAAACACGTGCAATCAGCTTCACCACGAACCTCCACACCGGGCCAACAAAAGTCTCGATCATCTCTAGGAATCGAATCCTTCAACCCGAACCCCCCCACGAGGCGCTGTAGGCGCGGCTACGCCTCAGGACATCGTACATGTTACGGTTTCCGACAAACGAAAAGTGCACCTCTTACCTCCCGCTTCTCGTCTTGATCCTCATCACCCAACGCTCACCAACGCTAGACCCGTAGATAACGCCAGCTCCAAGTAAACGTCAGCTACACGTAGGAATAGTACCCCGGCCTCTTCGCGGCGAAGGACCGTCCCGAACGATCAGATATTCTCACTAGTGGCGGCTTACGTGGGAAGCTACTCTCGTGGTCCCCGATCTGACGTGGGTTTCGAGGCACACCTTCAGGCACATCAGCTTTGCAAGGCGAAGAACCTGGGACCAGCTGCAGCACCTATATTGTCGTATGCAGGGCTGATTTTCTCGATCAAAGCGGGAGCTCCAAGCGTGAGATGCGCACTCCCCCCTGCTAAGATTACAGTGGTACCGCGATGAAGACGAGGCCGGAGTTCTTGGTGAGATGACCTGAGAGCGCGTCATCTGAGATCATGATATGATACTCGGGTCTACACCGGTCGTCGAAAAAGCACGTGGTCCCCGGTGCAAAGATCCCGAGGCCGTCGCGTACCTGCACCGACCACTGCACTGGTAAAAGATAGGCTTTGCGAGCTTCTGTGAAGCCCGATAGAGATGACACAAGTGCACGTAAATCCTGGAGCTTTCGTTCGAGTTTTGGAAAAGGAAGACGCATATATGGCAATCAGAACACTGATCTAAAACCGTTGACTCAAGAAGACCCCTACTTGAAGCGTGGAGCGAGACTCATTCCGGCCACGTGAGCGAAGCATACTTGTTTCGAGAATTTTCCTATAGCACGTACAAGTCAATGCGAGCTGCTATCATACATACCTAGCTACATGCCATGTGCTCTCCCACTACAAGCAGAGATGCATTTCAAAGTCTGCTCCAAATCCCCAATTACCATTCAGCTGTGCATGGACCCATCTCACAACCACGCCATCGACACATACTTCAGAGCCATCAAGCCCAAGACACCGCCTCTCAATTCATCCTTCAATACATCAACTCCGCGTCGGCACCCATAACACATGAATGAATCCGTACCACCCACCTCCCCTTACACAGGTAAAAAAAAGTGACATTCCGCAACGCACACCCTATGCAGCTACATTAGCCCGCACATGAGAGACCCCGGGAAAAAAGCACGAAGCGCGAGGCCAGCCCTGTGGAGCGTCCACAGAAACACGAGCTAGGTGGTAAAGCAACGGCGGAACGAGCGTGATGTGGCCGTTCCACTGACCGCCTTTTACAAGCGGCATAGCATGGCATGGCGAGCGGGCGGGCGGGCGGGCGATACCGAAAGGGGATCTCCACCGAACACCGACAATCACGGTTCGCAACGGGACAGGTGGAGGGGAGGGAAAGAGCGGTGCGGGAGAAGACGGGTGGAGGAGAAGCGCGGAGCGGGACGAGCGCGGTTGCTTGGGGGGATAGTACGTGCAAGGTAACATGGGTGCATGTGGCTTCACGGGGACGGACATTGAGGTGCAGCTGTTGACACGCTGTCCAACGCACACCGACAAATAAAGAGTCTCGAACGAATTCACTGTGGATTTTATAGTAGGGAAGCGATAGACTAGACTAGTGGATAGAGTGGAAATGCCCTGGAGGCTCGCATGGTATTCAAAGACCTTGATGCCGTTAGCACGATTCCTGGCAGTGATAGTGCGGAAGGTGAAGGCTTGACTAGGGTATCAGTTCTCCAAGGTGAAATGGTTTTGTTTCTTCAACGATGAACTCGGTAAGAACACAGCGAAAATGGTTGTTCATCAGGTGAAGTGGGTGAGAGGAAACGGTGAGCATACGTTCCATTCAAACGACCAAGCAACCGTGAACAGAACACGGGAAACAGAACCTGCGGAGAGTAACAGTCAGCTTCGATCCAAAAGGCGAAACATGCATCCTCGTTGGACGAGCAAGGTAGTCTCCATCTGAGATCAGGCTGTCTTCCGTTAGCTAAAGTCCACAGTTCTATGTTCGTAGATGACATACCTCATTAAATCAGATTTTTTTGGTAAGATCAATACGGCAGAAACCGTTCACACAGTGTGAATATCAAGATATCATCATGAAAAGATGGAGCACCACATAAAAGACGATATTTGGCATACCTACAGCCTCGGTTAGCCTCTCATCAAAAAAGGATATCGCTCGAGGTGTGCAGTATGATGGCGATCAGAAGATGCGTTATCAACAAGTATCTCCCCTTCCAAACACCCACAGGTTTGTACGTCCTGTTGTAAACGGATGCCGGTTGAGGAGTACAATCTGTCCGCCCGTTGCATCGGAGATGTTTCATCATAGCAAGGGCGATCGTAAGAGAGGAAGAGGCGGAAATGTACCTGAGGTGCAAAGTTAGCTTTGCGAACCAAAGATATGCGTGGTAAGAAAGTATGTGTGAGAGCACAATCAGACAAGGCTGAAACTTAAGTTTGACAGAATCGACATTGTATATTCAGGTCGAGGAATGCCTTTCCGGTGTCACAGTATCATCACTATGCCGCAGGGTGGGGTGTGAAGAAGAGCGGGAAGTCATACCTTTTAAGAGAAATAAAGCAGTACCAGGTGCGCGCGCAGGCTCGATGATTATGTCCCTGTTACACGCGTAAGCCATGTTTCGAATGCAACCTGACAAAAAAGCGGCTGATGATGTGCATCATTGTAATTCTAGAGTATTTATGTCCATCACGGAGCTATAGGAGTTGGATTGTTATGAAGTGTAATCTTCTGCTGCGAAAACTGATGGAGAGATGGTAACTTACTGCGCACGGGAGCTGAGTGATGAAGGCTGGTTAGTACGTCGATATATTCTGAGAATCAAAAGCGCGCGTGTAGACGCGTTGAAACCTGGTGAGAGGTGTTGACAGCAGAAGCTCGGGTTGGGTTCGAAATTTTAGACGCAGGCGCGAGCGGAGATACGTTTTACCGTAGGCTAGTTATGTAAGCGACTCCTCCGTCCGAGAGGTGATTCCGAACAACACAAGACTGTGGATATATTTATTTCACTTTATGGAGAACATATTAGACCGGTTCTATGTATTGCACGATGCATTGGGAGGTGTGTAAAGAGGAAAGCATCGCGTGCTGATGGGTACCATCGATGAAGCAACCTAGAGCCCGCTGGTATGCAGCTTCTACATACTGTACACATCATATCCTAGATGATTTGTTGAGACAAATTCACCAAGTCACGACCGTTGCGTTTGAATGACTATGCAGAATTCGTGGCGACAACCTAGCTTGGTTCGACAGCTTCAGCTAGGCTTTAAGACACCAAAGTCCAGACAACAGCACCTGAAGCCCTTCCCATGACTACTTTCTTCCATTGTAACATGCACAATATGAACTAGATACACATGAACGGCTGCTGGTCACGCCCAGCATGAGCACAATTTACAAATCATGCTTCCAAGCAAAGAACTCATCGACATCATTACATTTACCAATAGCCAAACGATGCAGACCCAAATCAGAGTCGAAATCACACTTGACCCCAGCCGGCCATCCAGCTATAAGATATCAGGAATCTTTCCCTCTAAGCAAAACTCCAGCGAAACAAGACCTAACACTCCCCTTCGACCAGGCCAGTGCAATCCCGCTCAAAGGTGTCCAAGCCAAAGCAGAGTTACGTTCAATGCAACAAGCAAATTCATAATACCAGCCCTCTACCTCGCCTTCTAGCCGCCGCTGTAAGATTCACATCAACATGACAGCCCCATAGATCCAAACAAACCCAGTAACGAGTCACGAAAAGTGCGCTCGACGACGCAGTCCGCAACATGGAGATTCAAAACCGTTCGTAACGTAGCAATAGCTCCCTCACTGCGGTCGTAAATGAGTACATATATCCCATCTGATATCAAATCCACATGCAACAACGATAGCGCGCGGTTCAACCACGTAGGTATCGTCTCTTCTCGCAAAGTCTCTGCAACGTACTCTATATTACGCCAGCGAGACAAGCAAAACGCTATAGTGTGAGATCTCTTGTGCGAAGTACGCTCCTCTCGGTCGCGAAGAGAGGGTTGGATCTCTTATACGCTTGGTTGCGACATGCACGAGCAACCAAATCCCTATTCAATTCTTGCTGATTTTGCGTTCAGTATCTAGGCACGCTAAAGACCGTGTTCGCTTCCAGCGTGGCCCATTCCTAAGAAGACGGTCTGAGTCTTAACGACGAAGATGAGTTGATCAGTAGTATGAGGCGCTCGGCGTTGTGTTTGGCCAATATGCAGGTTCCGATGCAGTGGTCGCCAGAAGCGAATATGTTCACGAAGGAAGACTTACTCTGTTCAGATGATCTCCAGACGTTGGTCAGGAATTTTTTCTTCCCAGACAGTAGTTGAGTCTCGTGCGACCTAATCTATACAAACTGCACATGCACTCGCAAGGAAAGGCCACAAGTAAAGGCGAAAACAAAGGGGGTATGTAATTAAGAAGCTGCAATATCTCATCCCCACATCCGATCTCATCCGACTCGTCCCCCAGCCTGGCATCCCCAGTCATCACC
This sequence comes from Kalmusia sp. IMI 367209, assembly GCA_027946365.1. NCBI lineage: Eukaryota > Fungi > Ascomycota > Dothideomycetes > Pleosporales > Didymosphaeriaceae > Kalmusia > Kalmusia sp. IMI 367209. The sequence goes on along the minus strand of JAPEUQ010000006.1, from coordinate 1,785,076 downwards.
TCCTCCTCCCCCAAGTTCATAAACAAGAAGCTCCCTTCCGAGGCGACTTCACGCTATCCTCTCGGAAGCAAATGTGCAAGCGCAATTTCCCGCCAAGCATGACCTTTTTTTCCGCCACCAAAAGGTACATTAACGATATGAATGTCCACCGTCCATGAAATGCATTATCTTATCTCACACAATAAACAGCTCGAATCGAAAAAAAGGGGGTATGGTGCAGGCGCGTATAGGACATCAATCAAGAACACAAGAAAAGAAGAGAAGAAAGCTTGATACACTCTGCCGACCAGCCACGCATGGCTGGCGACTATATGCAGTAAAGGTGGGGTAAAGGTACGTACCCACAGGGCGTCGCAAATCATAAACACATTTCGGAAAAGAAAGCGAATGGAATGGGTGTTCAAGGTAATAAAAAAAGTATGATGATGAAGTGGTGTATCGGGGTATGTAGCTTTCCCTCCCAGGCGCCGGTAAAAGCAGATGTATATGTGCAAATTATACACCGAAGGGAAAGAATCAGTCGGGGCGGTATATAAGGGTTGAATGAATCGGGTGCTTAGAAGCAGTTAAGTCCGCTCTTCTTCTTTTTCTTGTTGCTGTTGTTGAGTTGGGCCATGCGAGCTTCCAGGTGGGCACGCTCGGCTTCAACGCGTAGCCGTGCGCTGCGCTCTTCCTCGACAGCTTGCAGCGAGTGGCGCGCCATGCTGCGCTCCTTCTTCATGACGTTGAGCTCCTCTTCGAGACCAACACATTTCTTCTGCCATTTCCCGACCTCTTCTTTGGTCTTCTGGCTCGATTGCTCCAAGTCGGTGAGAGCGTCTTCCAAAGTAGCCGTGAGCTGCTTCTCCGCGAATAGATGCTTCTCAATCGTGCGGATACGCGCTTCTTGGTCCTCGACCAGTTGCGCCTGCGCAATGTCCTTGCTCTGGTGGCGGGATGCGGGTGGCGAAGCGCCGTTAGCTTGAGGCGGGGGGCTGCCCGGCAGTGGAGGTAGCGGAATAGCCGGTGGAGGTGAGGGCAGCGAGTTGTGGTTTGTACTCGAACGGATGTTGGAATTGTTGGAATTTGACCGTTGAAGATTCTCGCGGGGATCAATCGATTCGCGATTAGAAACGCGCTTCGCGTCCGCAAGTTGAGACTATCCAAATTAGCGTGAATCAACCCAAATGGCTTCTCGTTACATACCTCTAGAAGTGCAATCTGAATCCGGGACTGCTCTACTTCTCGCTCAAGCTGTTCCCTGCGGTCGATTGCGTCCTGGAGCTCGCGGCTACGCTCAGTCTGAAGAGCAGACAAGCGGTTTGTTGCTGCAGCATGTTGATCGAAGTTCGCGTTGAGTTGCTCTTCTAATTCTTGCACAAGTCGAGAGCTCTTCCTTTCCTTATCGCTAATCTGTTTCCACTGTTCGACGACATCCGCGTTGATCGCTTCGAGCTCCTTGATATTGCTCTTGAGACTCTCAACCGATTTAGTAGATTCGGTCAGCTCATTTCGTGCGGACTCAAGGTCGTTGACAGCTTGGTCCATGCGGTCACTCAAGGACTTACGCTCCTCGACTAACGTCTGGATCTTCGAGTGAATCTGCGTCATGTCTGTTTCCCCTTCCAAAGCGGAGGAGACTCCAGAAAGCAGGCTCTCCATGTCTGCCTTCGCTTTTGTGAGATCTGCCTGAAGCGTCTGCGACGAGTTCTGCTGAGTAGCAAGCTCCGCGGCCAACTTGTCTAGCTCAGCCGTGTGAGACTGCTTGAGCGTTTCTATGCTTTGTTCATGAAATTCAACAGCAGCTTTGTGCTCTTCGATCTGCTTCTCCAAGTTTGACACGAGCGACTTGTGGGTTTCCAGCTCTTTTTCTTTGAGCTTTGCCGCTTCTGCATCTTCTTCAACCTGCTGGAGGATCTTGGCGTGTAAGTCTTCGAGCTCGGAGAGTCGAGCCGCGTTGTTGACAGCAGTGGCTTTGTGCTCATCTACCTGAGTCTGAAGAGCTGCGACAAGTTCAGCATGTTCGGACTTCTCTTGCTCAAGCTGGGCCGCGGCACGTTCACCATGGGATTTCTCCAACTCAGCCAGACGTGCAGAGTGATCCTCTTCGAGTTTCTTCATCGTGGATTCCAGTTCTCGTGCGCTTGCTAGTTGTTGCTGCTCTGATGCTTTCGTAGCCTCGATGGCCTGCATATGTTTCGACTGCCACTGAGTCAACTCTTCTTGCAGCTTGGCGATTTGTGCTTGTTGTGCCTCGTCACCCTCTGCGGTCGCCGAGTCGTCCATGGACGCCAGGGCCGGAGGCGAAACTTCCCGTGGAGAAAGAGGCTCGTTTAGACTATCTGCAGAAGCAACAGATGACTTGAGGCTCGCGATCTGTGCCAGAAGCTCTTGCTCTCGTTGCGAATGCGAGCCCTTCAACTCTTGAATCTGCTCCTCACTATGTCTGAGTTGTTCTTGCATCGTTGCAACGACAGAGATGTCGAGGGGAGACGAGGTTTTCAAACTTGACCGTTCCTTGGTGAGGCCGCTGATCAAGGTCATCTTGCCCTCCATTTCCTTCCGAACAGAGCCAACCTCGGCTTCCAACGCTTGAACTCGCTCAGATCGCATATGCAACTCAGTCATGATGGAGTTCAAGTTGAGCTCGAAGTTCTGAATCGTGTCTGGCTGTTCCTCGAAATTCTCAAGAGCAATGTTGCGAAGAGAAGCAAAGGCACGGTTTGAGCGATCGTTGGCGACCACGTTCTGGCTGGATTTTCGGCGGATGATCTGCGCTGTGGGCGAGCTAGGGCGCACCATTTGAGCCTTGGTCACCTCTGTCTTGAGTTCTTCCACGTAATCCAGGGTATCCTGGTGCTGCTCTTGAAGTTCGGAATAGTTGTTGTTCAACTCTGCCATTCGTTCCTCCTTTTCGGCATGCAACTTCTTTAGGTTCTCTAGCTCTCGTAATATGTCAGACTCATTTTGTACTAGCTTGTCTGTCGAGTCTGATCTGGGCTCTGCAATTTCAGTCTCAAGGTTCTCTGCCGCTACTTCTGCCTCCTCGTCTGGAGTCAATGTATTGCCAGATTCCGCTAAAGACAACTCCGCAGACAAAGTACGCGAGGATGATGGTTGCCCATCCTCTACTTTGAGTCCGTTCACCCCCGCGTCCGCTAAAAAAGATGCTGGCCGAGAAGACTCGGCTAATGAAGGTCGTCGGTGACGTGCCTCATCCACAGTATCTTGAAGGGAAGCCATTGTGCGTAAGGCCTCCTGGTACTTGTGCAGAAGCCTGTCGTAGTCGTCACGTGTGTTTTCATGTTCCACACGAAGATCAAAAAGCTCCTGTGTGACGGTCTCCAGCTTGTCCTGAACGTATCGAGACTGTGCGGGGCTCTGAGGTACTTCAACAACATCTTCTGGCTGCAGGTCCTTGGTAGAAACTTTTGGCACTTGGTCTTCCTCTTGATCTGCAGTTCCATCTACGGCAGGAGGAGCGGCGCCAGCTGTTGACGGTCGTTCGGCTTCGTCTTCCTCTGCGATGACATCCGCATTGTTATTGAGCTGACGGTTTCCAGCTTCCGACAAGCGATGCTCCACGAATGGATCACTAGGCTTCTTTGAGTGGCCATTCACGAGCGGCTCGTCACCCTTTGCGTCGGTCTGACGAATGCTGTCTAGCTCGTACAGAAGATTGTCGAGTTTGCCAATACTACGCTGTCTTTCGACGACGTGCTTCAATCGCTCGATCTCCCGCTGCATCAAGTCCACCTCTTGTTCATTCTCAGCGAGACGTTCCTCCAAAGTTGAAATATAGTCTTCACAGCTAGTTTCGTTCTCACGAGCCTTTTGCAACTTCTCCCTGAGGTCTGAAATGACGGTATCGTTCTTCTCAATACCAGAAGCGCTGTTATCGACTTGAGCCTCGAGGGTCTTTACGTACTCTTCATTACTGGCCTCGCGGTCAATTGCTTTTTGAATACGAGCCTGCAATTGCTGTGCCTGGCTTTCGAGAAATGCGATTCGAGTTTCCTTTTCGAGGAGTTCGCTTTCGTTGGTCGACAAGGAAGACCTGGTGTTCGAGAGAGAGGACTCTAAGCTTTGGATGGTCTTCTCGTACTCCAGTACTACTGACTCAACCGCTTCCGCAAAGGAATTCGATCGTTTCAGTCGCTCAACAGCGGCATCACCAACTGCATCCCTAAGTGTAGGCGTCTCTTCGGAGTCATTGTCGCGAGCCTTTGTAATTTCCGAGATAAGTTTCGCGTGGCGAGCACTCAGAGCATTATAGTTCTCTTGTACATCAAGCAGGTGGTTGTTGAGCTCAATCTCACGCTCGTTCTGACGCTCGCCCCGTTCCTGGGGATTCGTCTTCTTCCTATCGGTCCGCTCCGAGAGCCTGATCTGATCGCGCAGGAACTGAACTTCCGCGCGCAATCGATCAATGACTGCCTGCTTGTCGCCATCGTCGTGTACTTGTTGGATCTGCGGCTTTATCTGGATCGCCCGAGCGCGCTGAGCATACTGGACTGTGTTCAGAGTCTCGCTTAGATGGAACTCGGCAGGGTTGACGCAAGCAATCATGTAGGTGATTGCATTACCACCGAGCGAGTCTTGTAATAGACGAGTCAACTTCGAATCCCGATAGGAAACATGAGCGCCATGTGATCGTGAGGAAAGCTGGGAAATGACCTTGCCCAAGCTGGCAAGTCCAGCATTGATCGAAATTCCTTCCTTTGCTCGCTCACCCTGCGCTTGAGTATTCTTCAGCCTTTCACTACCCGCCAAGTCGACGAAATGGAGTTTACTGTCGACCGTAACCCAATTCTCACTGCTGCCAGACATGGCTTCGAGGGGAACGGACATGCGTTTTTCGCGCTTAGTGAGTGTCCCTTTGGAGCTCTTCTTCTGGACGAGGTTTAAGCTGAACACGGCGTGTGAGCGGGACGATTTCGCGTTCACGGCGGTGGCATCGGTCTGACGAATGGCAGAACCGAAGTTGAGTGCGTTTAAGAGATCTTCGATGGAGTTGATGGCGATTTGGGTAAGTCCGGTGAGCAGAATGCGTCCCTTGGTATCCTCCCGAATCGCGACTGCAGGACGCTCGTGTGCGGGGGTGTGCTCTGGCACAAGCAGATCACGAAGTTGCTCGTTATAGATCTGTCCGCGTTAGAGATTGCTATCTAGAGGGCGAGCATGCCTACCTCAACATAAGTCGCCTTCAGTTGCCAATTTTTGTTGCTCGCGGATTTGCTATGTATGCTCTGCGCGGCACCGAGTCCAGACAACCGTGATGGCGCACGTATGCCTGAGCCGGCGGCGCGATTTGGTCCATCAAGCTTCTCAAACAGAGTAGCAGCGGCACGCGGAATTATACCTGCCTACAGTCAGCATACATGGTCTTTTCCAGCCAGTCAACGAAACCATACCCATGATCTCAGCGTCTCCCTGGTCGCGCGGGCCCGTGGTGCCCATCGTGTACGACTTGCCAGCGCCGGACTGGCCGTATGCAAGAATGGAAACATTGTAACCTTCGACAAAGGAGGTGACGCTCTCGCTGACATATTCGTAAACGCCTTCCTGCTCGATATCCTCGCCAAATACGCGGTCGAAGACGAAGACTTTGCGCCCGCCGGCGGCGTCGACGGCGAGACTCGAACCCGACGAAACCTGGACGGTCGAGCCGCGAAAGCGCTGCGGGACGAGGTCGAAGCCCGGGTCGCCAGACTTGAGCGGTGGGCGCACGCGAACAGCTGCATTAGACTTGCGTTAGAGCTGCCTTTTTTTTTTGCGGGGGGGAAACACAGGCTTTGGGCGGGACCTACCAACTTTGACAGCCGTCTTAGAGTCATCGTCTGACGCTCGCGAGCCGCCCTGCTTGCTGCTCATGCTCATCCTGCTGCTGGAGCGGTTTGGGCGGATCATGGCGCTCATGGGACGCTGGATTGCGCCGGGCGGCGAGCCTGGAGGAGAGGCCATTACTGCCGGCACGCGGCACTGCCGTTATGGTGCTATGCGGTCGTGCGCAGTGCCAGGTTGGAACGTTGCGCACGGCGTAGGCGAAAACGTGGTCGAGCCGGGAGAGGTTATAGTGTCGATGGGCGAATTGTTTTGGACGCCGGTCATAGGTTGATGCGGAGGCAGCGCGGAGGTGCTGGATTTAGCCTTTAGCCCTCCTCATACAGCGCGCGTGTCGCACTGGGGCCGGCGGCGAGGGCAGGAAGATGGGTGAAGGCAGCAGGGACGGTAGCACTACAGCACAGCGTCTGTAGTGAAAGCAGGCGGGCTGGGCGTCGGGCGTGCGTGCAAGTAAGTACGGTCAAATCACTAAAAGTGAGCCCCTGGCCTGGAGGCCCGGATAGACGTCCTTCAGGAGAGGCACCGTGCCCCTTAGCGAGCTTCGCGCAAGCGTGCAGGCGTGCAGGCGTGTGCTTGCGTGAAAGGGTCTCTGCGGGTGCCAATCACCACGCCTTTGCATTTGTAAAGCCTCACACACGCCCGCCAAAAGCTGCCCATCACAGCCTCTCTCGCGCGCCGCCAGCGTCGCAGCCTCACTGTGCGCATCTGCTTCTGCCGTGCGACTGCTTCTTCGAGCACGCCCGCCTCACCACCTGCTTCTACGCGTCTTCTTTGCTTGTTCGCCGCGCCCAGCCCGTCCCTCCACCACCTCCAGGGGCGCGAGACGAGCACAGAGATGAATCCCCCAACCACCCAGCCCCTGTCCTCACGCCATGCCGCTTCCTCGAGCCACGCCTAACCCTAACGTCGTCCGCCCCGTTGCTCTTCGCGGCCAAGCGTCGGCGCTGATCAGAGGCAGAGTGGCGCCAACACCCGTCCAAACTTCTGCCATCCTTCCTCCGCTAGCTCGAACGAGCACTCCGGCCCTACGCTCAGCTGCAGCGGCAGCGGCACGCTCCTGCGAGCTGCCGCGCGACAGAGGGCCCCTCGCCGAGTGCTTGCGAGGCCGCATGCCGTGTGGCAAACCCCAGGTGCAGCCCGTTGCCACCCAGCGCACGCATGAAAGAAAAACAAACAGAGGCCATCCCCCCACGCCGCATGAGGAACCGTTGTTGCAACGTTATGCCAGCGCCCCGAATCAAGGTGCAACGGACGTCTGCTAGTCGACTCCGGCTAGCATCGAGTCGTGCCACGCGAGTCCACGCCCAGAGCAGCATCGCCGTGTTTCAGCATGGTCAATCCCCACCCGAGTTGGGTCCGTCCCTGACCGGAACATTTCGTTGTCTTGCTATCGCCCATCTCATTTTAAGTCAACATGGCGGACCACGAGCACCAAACAATAACAACATGCCTTACACATAAGCTACTTGCTGCGGCACGTACCGCGGCCTGCGCACAGGCTAGTCCAACACGACCGTGTCGACGCGCGGCAGTCATTGCAGAATTGGTACAACGCCATTCGCATCAACACCTACTTCATCAATAACTCTTCCCTACTGATAGCACATGCCAACATCGAACCACCACTATCCTAGCCTAGCTCCAGCAGTCTTACCCAGAGACTCGCAGACCAAGGTTTCTACCTAGGTCAAGTCCAAAGCTTATGACTCCCTCACGACCTTAGCTGCCCAAGTAGTATACAGCCGTGTGTGGATATCTACATCTCACATCAGGCGAGCGTCCGGACAATCCTACGGCCCGCCTCGCGGTGTGACGATAAACCATCACGCAGATGCTGCCGTCACGTCAACTTTTTCGTGCTTGGCAAGAGGTGGCTGGGAGGGAACACTTCTCACGCGCAACCATCTCGAAATTACAAACGATCGCAGACCCACAATAGTATCGATTGTTCTTGATCCGGTCGGCGATCTTCGCAATCCACTTACTCTGCCATGCATGGTCGGCAGAACTTTGGGTGCGTTGCAGCAAGGGAGATGCGGCTGCCCCGCCTTGCAACGGAAGGAACGGTCTTCTAGGATCCTCACCTGATCGACGCTAGGATGCTAAGAAATCAAGCAATATTGCCCATTTGCCCTTCACTCGAATATCGTTCGCCGTTCTCATAGCAGGCTCATTGGGCTGCTTGGCCGCAGATGCACCTTCCCCGCCTTTCACTCTCGGCTTTATCAGTTCACACTAGTATTCTTACCGCCCACGAGCACGACAGCACAAGGATGATTGCGTCCACTCTCAGCTTTTAGGACGCAAATCGAGACTCAAGGTCTAGGGAAACGCGGCATTCTCTGATAGCATCCAGCACATTTTACCAACAATCGCACCAACTCAGCCAACGTACACAAAGCCCACTGGCGAGGCGCTTGTTGCATAGTCCATAATTGAACGAGCATGGGAAAAGCATCCGTCTACCTGTTTCTCGGTCCGGCAATATTCGACATACGAGATATAAGCCTCTCCAGTGCGACTAACGCGCTGCTGCTCACGGACAACCTCCCTCCGAACTGCAGCCTATGCTCAAGTTTTCCACAACCTGGCAGTCCCCAAGTGCACTGTAGGATTGCATCAGACCCCGCTCTTTCTTAACATGCACTACAGAAGATTCGTATCTTACCAATCGGACAACGAAAACGTTGGTTCAAGTCGAGCTTATGCACGTCAGCAACTGGATTGTCACCACACACCTACAAGTGAACAACCATTCACCAGCCAAAATTTCTTACAAAATCGACCACTTAGGTTTCTCCTAATCGAATACTACTTTTCCCTGTTATCGTCGAACCTAAGACGGGTAAATAGACAGACGTCTAGCCAACATTGATCAGATGCCTAGTAGGAATGCCCCCACTTCGTCTTTATCCGCTCCAGCCCGGATCGCACTGCAAACAGGAATCTCACGAGGTTTTGCGGGGAAATGTTGTGCGACTGATCAATGAGCTTGATCCAAACCTAAATTCCACCACAGCTCTTCACTGCACATGATAGCTACGGACAAATAGCCTGATATTTGCGACAAGTGTACGAGATGCTTGGACTGGGCCATAAGAATGTGTGCATGACACTGGTGGGATTACTAGGCGGTGAACCTAGCATAGCTAATGTTAATCTCTTGTACTAGGTGTGGGCCTTGCTCGCTTCCGAAATCTTAATTTACACCACGAGGTGTTCGGTCTTTTCGGACTGCCAACCAAACCAAAGTCCGCATCCGGAAGTCTCACGTATCAATTTTCTGGTTTTTTTTTTGGCTGTCCAACTCAGCCTGTTCAAGGGAGAGGCGTGTGCAGCTATGCCCGGAATGGACAATTTGTACTCACTCACCCTTCCGTAGCTGTCTTCGGCCAAATTTACCCCGTGGGTCACTCTAAGTCTCTGAAACAAAGACCTAGCCATGCTTCGTAGAGCTGGAGAATATGCGATGTCACACGTGCCCTCATTCATCACGATGAATATACATACCCAGTGGACACATGTCTGTACGTAATCCACTAAGTATACTGTTTTCCTTGTCGTAAAGGGTATTATGGCGCATGACCAGCTTTCATCCTAGTACTGTACATTGCACTAGGAAGATTCAAAAATACATATCTCAAGAACTGTGTGCTACCCAATGTATCCGAAATACTCTCTTTTTTGTAGTAGGAAACACCGCGATTGCCGAGCATGTCTTCAGGTATTGTAAAATACCTTCTGTGCGATTGGATGTTATAGATAGTATAGCATTGGAAGACTTAATTTAGCTTTGGTGTACTTCGTATTCGAGAACAACATAGCTTCGACTACTTTTTATAACGAATAATCCACATGTTGTCATTGGGTTATTAGGTTTGTATTACTTTGTATTGGATAGAGACTAAATGATGTGTGTAACGGAAGTGTGAGTACTTGCTCACCTGTAACTCTGGGCCCGAGGTACGGTCGCAGTTGTAGGTCGACGGTCGCAGTTGTAGGTCGCTGAACATGGTTGCCATGACTAGGCTAGGCCTTGCATTTATTTGATGTTAGATATCTGATAGATAGTAGCATTCATTAGAATGTCAGGCTCCCTTAAGAATATAACTTCATTCGTATTAACACTGTGTTAGAGGGCGGTATGGTTGTCGCATAATAACATTTGATCTTGCTGAAGCGCAAACGCTTGACACCACCCTCTTTTACACGCCTTTTGAGTCACTAAGTGGGAGAGGTGCCGCTGCTATTATATGTTTATTATTCTTTTCGGCTACCTATAGTTCACTAGAAATCTAGGATAATGATAGTATACGATTGCATTTTGTTGGAACGTGGAATGTTAGAAACAAAATCCACTAACGCTGGGTCTATGTAGTGAATGTACGCAGAGAACAAGATACCGTTTCACAATGGGATATTCTTGGTAAGTTGCAATAAGAATGCTATCATTTGGAAAATGAGCATGTAGCAATTGAAACTATGATATTTTTCCACCTTACCAAGAGTTATTGGGTGTCTGAAATTGGTTGACAGGTTACTAAGTAGACTTGTATCATATTTGTGGTCATAAACGATGGATGTCCAGTCGCTCGCATCTCAATGTTAATGTAGAAAGGAGCCCCCAGTAAATATAGTTTACGTCATTGCAGGGTCGGCTGTGACTATTGGGAGGCTCTGTTTTGAATAGACATTCATGAAGTATGCACTCTATTTACATTTTCTTCCAGGATCATTAGTCCACAGCCAGCACTATTGAATTTGGAGTCTTCACTTGAATCTTCTTTCAGTCGATCATGATTTGTGTCCTCAAAACAAGTGGACTTGTCTCGGTGGACCAGATATAGTCTGAACTTTACTTCGTTGTAATTTTCTTCTCGCTAGGTCAGTCCATGCTGTTTAATCTTCGTGAGAAACGTTGAGAGTGAGATTAGTATCACAGGGGACACCTGGGGTGAGTTGATTTCAGGAAGGTTATGCGCTCCTAACTGCTCTGTATCCGCGATGGATATCGTTTGACACTTGCCAAACAACAGGTGACTCTGTCAACAACGTGGATCATCCCAACTCGCAAGAAAACTCTTGCATTTCAGAAGTCACCGAGGGCAAACAAAGGCATCATTTCCGTACTCACAACGACAAAAATATCACAATATCCGATTCTCACCTCACCGCCGCCAGCGACATCCCACAACCAAGCCCACAACTCCACCACAAGACTCTATCCCACATTGCCCATCCCTCCTCACACCAAAGTCACCGTGCCGCACACCGGCAACCTCTGCCGCAAGCCGCGTCGGCATCATCACCAACCCAGGCCCTCCCAGCCAGCGCCCTGACTCGCACGACCCAGGACACCACGAGGAGCTCGATCGACGCCTAACACGATGGCCGCGACTCGCGTATCGAGAGTGCGGAGATAGACTCGACACCAGCTAGACAGGTGGGAGAAGCGTCGAAAGCTGCACGGCGCAGGCTCGGCGGCCGACGAGGCGCGAGTTAGCGGCGTGTGACTGGGGCAGCGCATGTTTCGGTGGGTATTGGATGGACCGGTACGTTGGGATGGGGAGGAGCGCGGGATCGTACGATGATGCACGGGAAAGACGTGATGGGGAGCCTTGTGGGCTCGACAAGGTTTTGGGGCGGTATTGGACGAACTTGTTGGCTTCTGCATGCGCGCGTTTCTCTTTCAATCACTATCTCACGTTGTATTCGGTTTACGCGAAGTCCGATTTCCATTAGATTGCGAGCGATTCGCCTCGACTGCGTAGCCTCTGAAACTTGTAGTTCGGATGCCAATCATCTGCACTCTGGGGCTTTGTGTCTCTATTTCGAACAGGGGGCGAATGAAACACATCCAAGTCTTTTCACCGTTGCTTTAACAACCTGAGCATATCTCTCCCCATGTTCATAACGTAGAGAAATCATCACATCTCCACCTCTCTATCAGCACACGTCGTCCTCCGAAGCCTAGACCTTGACCATGGAGTCCCCGCCCCGCAAGAATGCATCCAACGAGCGGCACGGAACGCTTCGCCGATGAAGCTTAGGAGATGACATGGCCCTTCCTCCTACAAGTGATTGGAGATGCTAGTGGAGACCGCAATTGCGAAGAGATGACGCTTCTATCGCGTGTGCACCGTGCTTTTTGTTGCGTACCCGCGCCGAGGAAAGGGTGTCCCTGCTTCGTCATATTAAAATGTTGCCACGGCATCACGAAAGCGTACATGCCCGAGGGGCATCGTTGGAGATAGGATGACCTTGTGTGATGAAGTGTTGGGCATGTGTGAGCTAGGATGATGGCAGGCGGGGAAGCAGCCGCAATGTGGAGAGGGGTAGTGTGATGGGCGATGGTGAGGGGTGATGGGCGCAACGGTCGTGCATGAGCTGGGGAGGAATATGAAACGTTGAGCGTGACGCACGCCACCTTTCCTGGACTCGGCGACTGGAACCTACCCAGGATACGAGAGGTAATAAGAAACCGAGAAAAGAAGGTAGGAAAACGGAGAATGATGCGCGATGTGCTATTAGGAGTGCTGAATGTACTATTAAAACAGTTCCGAGGTATGCGCAAAACAAACGTTCCAAGCAACGCAACGTGGGGTTTCGCGCAGGGACCGTCGACGATTGCACGACTTGTGGTTACGAAGGCGTGGAACAATCCCTGGGTATATGACGCGCTTTATACTTTCGATGGCATGCAGGAACCCGAAAGTTGCACCCAGTGTGCGTAGCGCAACAGGGGAGGCTACGATAGTAACTCGATTAGGCAATTTATTCGATATACTTACTCATAAACCCGCCCCAATATCTTGCTTCAAAACATCCAATATTCTATCGCTGTTGATATCATCGTCTGCGTTATCATTGCTGTGCTGCTCGTTCAGTGCGCGTAAGGTCTGCGGGCTGACGTTCTTGATGATGTCCTCGAACTCTTGCTGCTCCTCGCCTTCTTGCTGGAGGTACTGTGCTTCCAACATGAATTGCTCTGGTGGCGGAGAGACGGTGATAGGGAAAACGTATATGGTAGGAAACTCGAGGACAGTGCGTCCACGGAGGCAGTCGGCAAGTGGGGCTGTAGGTTCAAGCGGAATGAGCACGTGGCAATGAGAGCTCGTCCTAGGCTTTAGGAGGTAGAAAGAGTACTTAGGAGAAACGGATTCGGACTCTGAGCCATGGCTGCAAAGGCCCCCGTGATGATCGTCTGCAATCTTGACCTCACCGCCTTCTGTCGCGGTTGCATGGTCTGTGGTTCCGTCTCCAGTGCTGATATCGAGGCTGACTTGCTCTGGTCCAGTTCCGCCAGGCGGAAGCTCTGACTGCGCATCCTCTTCTTTGACTCGGGAGATTCCGTCTTGGACTTGGATAGAAGGCGAAACATCTTGATTAACTGACTCAGTTGTAGAAGTGGCTTGGTCTATGTCTCGCTTTCTTTTCTTGGTGGCTTTCGCGGATTGTTTGAAAGGTTGAGTTTGAAGGATAGGTACTGCTGAAGAGCTTTCAGTAAGGACACGGGTCGTATCTTGGTGTATCCATTCAACTGTCCATACTATATACCCCCTAGGTAGACTTAGCTCGGCATAGCTATGGAGTCGGCGATAGACTTACTTTTTACTACGGTGGGTTTTATTCTCTTTCTGCCTACTCAGGCCCTTAGGCGCCCGAACAACCGTTACGCCAGCAGCGGCGTAGTGCTGATCGGCGGGCTGGCGTATCTGAGCATCGCGGCGGGGACCCGAAAGGCTTCCGAGACCACGATCTTCTACTTGCCTTTCCGCTCTTTCCAAGCTACGTTCGATGCTCGTCAAGAAGTTGTAATCGTGGTCGATGCCTGAAGGCGTTGAAAGTTGCGACTTCTTGACGTATTTGGTGGGATCACGCTTCCCGTTGCACTGTGCCCATTGCTGATGCCGCTTGTAACATGGCAGCGAGCAAGTCCGCGCTGAGCAACCTGGGCAGCGGTACTTGAACTTGGCAGTGTTACTGGTGTTCTTGGTAAGTAGTGTACTTTTGTTTCAGAGTAAATTATGAGGTCATGCAGGTAATGCTGAGAATAGATGTGATGGTTACCAACCACAACCCCAAGAAGAGCTTTGAGGAACTGGGACCTGCAATGGCGTACCTACCAGATGCTGCAGAGATCACTCAAGAGGGCGTCATCAGCCATGTCTGTGAGAGGTGGAGATTGCGCAATCAAAGCGGTGTGTGCAGTAGTCTTCTTGACTGCTGCAGACTTTTCGGGAAATTCGAGGTGAGGATGCGGCCCGGATGGCTGCCGGCAATGCGCGAAAGATGTTTCCTAAAGGTTGGCTGCGATAGCCGGCAGTAGTGTGTGTAGTAGTAGGGGTGCTGACGACTGGCCGCGGGCTGATAGGTGTGGTGAAGGTAGAGGAATGGCTTGGCGTACAAAATGTAAGTTGCGATGGGGCCGTGGTTGGCGGACTGCAAAGAACTCACGACCATTCATCCCACACACCACCGAAGCTATCTGCGGGCGACTGACCGGACCACTGTCCTCGCCGTACGACACGATGGATTAAGCTATCAAACTCTTGTTAACACTGCAGCTGACACATCAAGATGAGTATCGAAGAGTGTATGCATCAAGCGTTGAATTCGCCACGCTGCAGCCACTCGAGTGCCACGATACGAACCATGGCTCTTCGAACCACCGACAGTATTATTTTAGTGTGGGAAGGGATGATCTGCATACGCATACCGCTCGATACACCAGCATTAGTAGACGCTTAGAAGCACACGTTTTGACAGATGCCAAAATACACCATCTTCGCCGGTGCCCGGGAGCTCCCAACGAGCGGCGCCGCCGCACAGGCATGAACCCGGGATATCCAGGCGATGATCAATCTGGAGGCGTCGCTGAGGGGCGCGAAGCGGAGACGTGCTCGCAAAGTCTCTTCGATACACCAACGCTGGGGCGACATTCTGTTTTAAATTTACCTACAACAAAAAGACACGATTGGATTGCGAAGATGCGGCTATCGCAGACAATAGACGAGCGCCGGTGACATTGGAAAGCCTATCGTTAGCGTACGCTACGCGTATCTGGTTGATCGCAGGCTGGGCGTTTCACTTTGGTCGCTCACACAGCTTCCGCAGAGCTTCGATGGAAGCCGCCAGCTCCACTTACGTACTAGGCCATGGAGAAACGGCATGAAATGAAGAACCACGGCTGAGGCAATTGAGAGAAAGGGATGCGACACGCCCCACCTCGCGCTCCCTCCACGAATGGATTCTGTGGCCGTCGACAAAAGCGTACAAAGGATCAAACGTGCCGTGAAGGCCATGAGTATTGATCAGCATTGCCGGGGCCGCGCAATCAGAAGCGGCCAGTGATATTCAGGAGTGTCGGGCCTCAAGCGGATCCCTTCGGGGAAGGTCTTCCAATGTGTGGGAAATCGCGCGTGCATGCAGAAGATTCACACTGCAGATGGTCGGCCGGCAGCCATGCACAAGGTGCACCTCGCGTCGCTGAATCAGAACCATCCCAAAAGACGTCGCAGCATGGGCAGCGCTGCTATCACGGTCCCGCCAGCGCAGTCTCCGGACGAAGGTTCGCGCCAGCAAAACTGATTTGCGGCTGCGCTTGTTGCACGACTCGCCGCCTCCGCTGGGGAGGACGGACGTAGCTCCAACAACGGCAGCGCAATACATCACGACTAGCATCGCCCGTCACACGCGTCGTGAAGCCAGGTATGCGGCGGCGCTGCAGGCGCTGCACAGGGACGGCATCACGTACGTCTGCTGTGCGGCGTGGTCTCGTCTCTTGAGCCTGCTGCCGTGCAGGCGGTTTCCCACGACGGCCGCCCGCGCTGTGAACAGCCGTTATTCACACAGACATACGGGGCATAAAGTTTGTCCCACGCACTGCACACAGGTTCCTGGCGGCGTCGACGCCCCTGAATGCGCCGTGCGCGAGCTTTGCGCCAGGCCCAGGACCCTGCTCGCGCGCGGATTGGCAGGGAAGACGTTCATTTCCCTGTGCAACCGAGACTTGTGAAGCCCACCCTAGATAGCGCCACTTTCGGGTCCCTCCCCATAGCTCTAGCCCGAGCTGGCCCTTGTCGACTCGCTGCTGCGGCATCTCCCCAAAAGACGCCAGCCCGCTGCGATAATTCCACTTTCCCTTGCTGCAGCACTGCTCACTGCAAATCGCAGCAGGGTCACCTCGGAGCTCCTGGCTGACAGTCCTGACAGTACCTCTTGTGCTTGTGTGCTTCTGACAACTGCACCTGCCGTTCTTTCTGTGCTTCTTCGAATGTCCTCGTCGCTATAGTAGCTCTCCTATCCCCTGGGTGTACCGGATATACACCAATACACACCAATCAACTCCTCGCACGGCCAATTCGATAGCATAGACTGCACCACTTCCGCAATGGCACCTTCTCTGAGCCTCCGTCCACGGACGAGCGACCGCGACCGCCCTCCAACTAGGGACCATGGGGACCACAGTCTGATCATCCCCAGCCGTACTTCGTCACTCCACTCGAGAATCACCCAGCCTCTTCCTTCGACGTTGAACGTACGACCAGGTGCAAAGACTCCCAAGACATTGACCCACGCGTATATGGTATGCGGTGTTGGAAGGGAACCGTCGCAATGGGTCAAGGCCCCGGCACCTAGCCAGGGCAAGATCGGACACATGAAGGGTGCAGTCGGTACCTTTTGGCTTCCAGAGATTCTGGGAAGCAGCCCGAGGCTCGAGCAAGACAACGATATTGCGAGGTCCCTTCATGCGGCGATGCGGGTAGGTTTGCTTTTTCCCCAACGGACGAGCGTCAGTGTGACTAACATGCACAGGCTTGCTTCCCTCATGATGTGGAGATTTGCACCGGAAGAAGCCAGCCACACTGCGTCCATCACTCATTTGTCCTCCAGCAAGATTCCTCACACACCCTCTACGGCATCGCCCTGCGCGTCTGGTCGCGCGCCGATGAGAAGAGGGCTGAGACAATCCGCGACCTGCGAAAGCGGATTGAGCCCGACTTCTTCGACAACCCCGATGAGACATACTGGATCCCGTACTGTCTGAGCTTCCTTTCTCGGTACCCCTTGTACAATCTGCTCGGGGATTATCTTCGTGGCATGTGGATCCACTGGAACAAGGCCACTAATCTGTTCCACGCCGAAGAGGTCTCGCGTATTCTGAGCTTCCCCGCTCCTCGCTTGAACGATTTGGTACGAATCGACATGAAGGATTACGCCTTGTGCTACCAATTCCCCTCCTCTCCAACCGGTTTCCAAAATTTTGCCATGTGGCCGCTGTTTACGTGTCTTTCTATTCCTAACATTGTTGGTGTAATGGAAGCCGCTGTTTCACCGACGCGCCGCATCATCTTCACCAGCCACTATCCTGCAATGCTTACCGTTGCGGCTGAAACGGTGCGATTCTGCGTGAGGGTGTACGAATGGAGCGGTCTGTACGTACCCGTTGTCCATGCACGTCACATCAAGGACCTCGTCCAAGAGCCAGGTCCATATATACTTGGTGTAACGTCCGAGTGCCGTTCTCTGTTCACTGCCCCAACAGATGCCTTGGTTGTGGACCTGGACCGAAACTTCGTCTTGACCTCCAGCCCACCAACAGCTCTCACCGCTGGACAGCGAACCAAGATGATCACCCGTCTCACACAAGCCCTCAATGGTGAGGTTGCGCCTACTGGGGTTCCACAGCATCTACGATCCGCGTACGGGGGTGGCAAACTTATCCCAGCTGGTCAGATCATTGTGATGCGCGGTGAAGTCGAAAGTATCCAGGATCCGGAATGGTGGAACCAAGATTCCGTCATGACGGTCATGGACCACGTGTGTGAGAAACTGGTATGTTTTCAGCTTCACACACTAGGTTCGTATCTGGGACTAACATTGTATCACAGGGACGTAACACCGGAATGAAGGCTATCTTCGGCGGATCCGTGAAGAAGCCTTTGATGACAAAGGTGTCCATGCGCCATTTAAACGAGATTGTACGCGAGCGCAACCAGTACTCTCGTGACGCACAGGAGGCTTGGCAAGATTTCATTAACCTGAAGGGTCGCATGGACACCGAGCTTGGCAAGGTCACCAAGAGGAACAACTTCCTAGTCGAGGAGCTTGAGAGCTGGAAACAGCAATTCCTCAAATTCCAGGCCTTTGCTGAGCAGCTCACCAAGGAAACTCAGGACCTCAAAGTCAAGATTGAGAACCACAAGCGTGAAAATCGTCGTCTCAGTTCCCTCATTGACCAACAGAAGGACGACGCTGCTCGTCTCACTGTCCGTCTTTCTGGAACTGAGAAGCAACGTGACGACGCTCTTGAGGCCCTCGTCCTCCAGCAAGAAATTGCCGAGGAATTGGAGCGCGAACGCATGAGGAACAAGAAGGAGCTCTCTTCGCTGCAGCACACTAACCAGGCCATCATGCGTCAGCGTGATGAAGCTCAGCGCGTTGTTCTCCACCTCCGCGCCCTCATCGACGGTCAGACTCATCACATGGAGCACATTGTCAAGTCGTTGAGCTCTCCAGATTCTGGCATAGCCAATTTCATGGAGGAGGGCTTTGAAGACGTTCCGGAAGAGCCCGAAGATGAGTTAGCTGAGGAATCCGAGCCTTCTGCTAGGGACAACTCCGATTTCATTCGCAAGGCGGATCGCAACGTTGACTCGAGAGCAAGCACCGTTACCGACGGTAAGCATCTCGATGGTGAGGACGTCTCACCAGACATGGAGCAACGCTTACTCCATTCTCCAGTCAACCGCAATTCCAAGCGGTACTCTAGCTCCTCAATGATCGACGTCGCCGACCGCCACTTGCGTGACAAGACCGATGCCATTGCGTACATCATCCGAAACATTTCGGAGCAGTGCGCTGCGGCCGTTGAGGGTCTTCAGCTTGCTCAGCAAGCCGACACAGATGATGATGCTCGCAGCGAGCGGAGAACATCCGCAGCTGTTTCTACGCAGGGCAGCGAGTATGGCGACGACGACAGCATGCTGCGACCCGGGCGTCACTCGAGCATCCCGCCCACGCCCGACCTAACGCACCGTTCGAGCACATCCATGTCGATGGCAAGCGCGTCCACCACGCCTGACAGACACAGCTTGCAGCACAGGCTACACGATGACGTCCCCGATGTCCCTACCCGCATCGTCGAACAGGACGACGAACAGCTCGACGCAGACATCCACGCCGAGATGCCCATCTCCAAGTACGCGACGCCACTTGCACGACAGAGCCCTAGCGCCAGGCATGTCGCATAGAACCCGCCAGCCCATTTCTTCTGTTGTCTTCTTGTGTTGCAATAGTATACCTTTTCTATGATGCCCCACCATTACTTCGGCGCTATATATTGGAGTTGACGGTCTTGTACCTTATCTTAACTTATGTTCGCACTTTCGTTTACGACATGTTGCATATTCCTTATACACATTTATCTACTTGCTTGATCCAAGAGGATCTTGCAACGTCGCCCGCACGCGTCTCATTAAAGGGCTTGAGAAGCCGTTGCGTCGGAGCGGGTCTTCGGTGTGGCCAAAAGCGGGGGAAGATCTAGGAAAGGCCTCGTGCCGGCTGGGAGACGGGAGAACTGAGCTGTGTGCTTGTGTGTTCTGATAAGGCGTCGGCTGTTGGTGTTGTTCGATGTATGGCGGATATTTCTCCGTAGCTAGTTGTCTGTAGTTGTCTTGTAATCGTCTTGGTGTAGGATTTTGAGTATAATACCATTTTTCTTATTGTTCATTTCGATTTTCTCTAATTTTCTGTGGTGAATCTCTAATTCTGTCGAAAGGATCTCTGATGAAAGCGGACAGACTAGTCTTTGCCGCTTCTACGCTGCTCACGTGTATTCAGCACTATCCGTTCACCTTGCGCGCTCCCGGCTCCTTAACCATACAACCCCACCAATCCTCTCCTTCCCCACCCCATTTTCCTCTGTCAAAGGTGACCTCCTTGACCAGCTTAAAACCGATCCTCTCGTAGACCTTCAGTCCCGCCGGAGTCGCATCCAAATACGTCCTCCATCCCTCCTCATTTGCCTTTCTCACTCCCCAATCTAGCAAGATCCTCCCCGCACCACGCCGCTGGTGCTCCGGATGCGTAGCCAGATTATCAAGCTCGAGGTACGGCGCCTCGGCGCCCATGATGTCGTGCTGAGCCGCATGCAACGGCTCCAGGACGGCAGTGAGTAAGTCGAGGCGGAGCTCTGGCGGCACGAACGGATCGCGCTGCTTGCCCCAGCCGGAGTCGAGGCCCTCGCCCCCGTCCCCCAGTTCGTCAGATGCTTGCGTCCGGCGGGGCAGATTGTGCGCGCGCCAGACGGCGATGGCGATGGTCTGTCCGCCGTTGTCCCTGGGGTCGTCGACGCCGGGCGGGAGATCGGTGTCGACTACTTTCCAGGGCCAGACGTCGGGCCTGCCGACTTCCTGCTTGCGGTCTTCGGAGACGCGGCGGATGGATGATTCCGAGATGGGCTTGGTGTGGGTGAGGACGTGGAGGGGGCCGTAGTAGGCTAGTGTGCGGATGCGGGTCCATGAGAGGGTGTCGTTCTCTGTGATGGGGCGGAGCACGAGAGGCATCTTGGGGACATTCGGGGGCAGAAAGGTGTGTGAAAGGAGATGGGAGTTGCTGGTAGCAAAGGTTTTAATGAGAAAGGGGAAAGGGTAGAGAGCGAAAGGACAATGCCTCAATGCTTCGCGACACAGTAGCACACTCTGTGACCTGTACCTGCGTGAAATGATTCAGATATGGCCTGAGCAAGGAGGTTATTGCGGTGCGCCAGGCTCGAAGTATCTAACTGAAAATGCGGGCAACAAACGCGTCGAATTCGACCAGGGCTGATAGACTAATATTGGCAGCAGAGATGCGCATGTGCATGACTCGACTTGATCTTCGTACAAAAGTTTGGCGTAAGCACGAATCATGCGCCTGGGATGAGGAGATTGGACAGCGTAGAGTTTGTGGCTGGCGGTTTTTTGGTCGGTGTAAGGTGATGGGAACCCCGCAGTTGGCTCCTTCGGAATTGGATCAGCGCCGTCGAGCTACGGCGGGTGGGCCAATCGCCCCCCAGCAGACTGTAAATCTTTGTATAAACCACTGCTTGTACTTGCAGGTTTTGTGTAACCTGAGACATCTTGGCACACCGAACAGCTGAGCAGATGCGTCTTGGAATTGATAATGCATTATACTATTCCAGGGAACAACGGATTGACTGCAATATAGACCTCCACAGTAGGCTAAGTAACAGCCGGAAAACCACAGCGCGAGGATCCGCCAGAGAGTTGGCGTCTATAAAATGTAGTTTGGAGTAGCTTCGCTGACAGCCTTTGAATTGACTCCCACACGCTTATTTTCCAAGAGGTAATTCCTTGATGCTCATGTGGAAGACTTCGGAAGCATCGACACGGATGAATTCACGGATTTTGACGTACTCCTGAAAGTCTGAAGTCTTTCCAAAAGCCATGTGCTCAGATACGGTCTTCCAGGGACTGAAGAGAACAAACTCCTCGCGACCGGCATCGGCATCGACGCGCCATCCACTGCTGACATGACCCAATGTATGTGCCTCTAGACAGGGTTTCCCTTTGTTAAAAGTAGTCTCGAAGCCCGGTCGCTTGCTCGTGTCCATCACCTGTATCCCACAGCTGAATACTATCGGTCTGATAGCATCTCCATCCGTACGCTCCGCGAACAGCTCCTGCCCAGTCCCGAGCACCTGGCGGCTAATGGGGAGTGAGCCAAACGCAATGTCGAGGTGGAACAGCCAATCCACGTTGACAAGATGCTCTAAATCCTTCAACAGCCCTTGATTCTGTGGAGAGGGTATCCATTCCTTCATGTGCTGCTCGACCGATGCCCATTCCCCGAGAATGAATATGTGGCCCGGCTGCTCAATGCCCTCGAAGATGAAAAAGGATCGACAGGTGAAGTCCTCCATGAGCTTCTTTGCGTGCGCAAGTACTCGTGGTATGACTTCTTTGTCGGCATCTGAGAGGCCGTCTTTGATACTCAAGCGAGAGAATTCAGTAACCGGTCCCGAGTTGGGCCGAGGAGATGCAGCGGTAGTGGCAAGGGAGTCGTCAGCCATTGTAGGAGCGATAGACGAGCGACTGATAATTGTACAGTCGCAATAGGCGATGTTCTGTGTGTAACTGCGGATGGCTATTGATTAGTATGTTGTCAGTAGCCGAGATCAAGCGCATTGTTTGCATCTTATAGTCGCCGGCGACAACCATGTCGGCATAGGCAGACAGCTTGCGTGGTGGAGCGGGAAAGAAGCATAAGAGGAAGTTGCGGCTTAACTAAGCCCCACTTCCGGCTTAGCGTCTCCACACCATCCGGCCTCGCACTACTTCATAACGCGAGGCCGGTCATGTCCTTTGTGGTTCCTTTATCACCGCTCAAATGGTCAAGTATGTTCTAATTAAGGAAGCATATATTCAAGATTGAGGGCTGAAATGGGTCCACTGAGGCTGGGCGACTGCAGCTAGGCTACGGTTTCCACACTTTGACAGTACCAGGCCATTGCAACCTTTCTTATATGCTGATAGATTCAGTTCAGCCCAAGGACACTCATGAACGAAACATAACGCCACTTAGAAGCTTACAGTTTCTTGATACAACATGTGTGTATCGTGTATCCTGGGGCAACATGTTACTCTAACACAGTAAAGCAGACCTGTACAAAGTATTCAGATTCTCCCTACTCCCTGTGCTAAGTAAGCACAAATCTAGAGCAAGTCGGCAAGGCACTGAGTCGTCTTGGAGGGGGGCCATATGCAAGGCTGAAATCCATCTACCCCCACTCTCAAGCCCACGTAACACAGATCTACCAAAACAAGATTACCTGCTTATATTGACTTGAGCTGTCCACTAAGGATGCAGAATTTGACAGCGCTACGCCGCATGCACGCATTTGAGCTGCAACATGGCTGAGCGACGTGACTTTATATCATTCCTTTTGATGAACCTAGACCCGCGACTATCCCCTCAGACAAACGTACACACAAGCCCACATTTTACACATCCTCACACCTATACACTGGATCTTCTTGCATTCTCACACTGTTTTTGCATCACGCAACTCGCCCAAGCGAGGGATGTCCCTTGATCAACTATCGATACATCTAGCTGCAAGCTGCAAGCCTCAGCGACATGTCCGCCCTACATATTGAACCGCGGCAAGAAGACTCCACCGTACTTCCTCAACCCTCTGACCCAGAAGAATCGCCAACAGGTACGTACTCAGGATACTGACTCATAGGATACGAACTCATCGAATACTATAGACGTCCCGTCCGATCTTCTCCTGCTCCCAACAACAACAGAGGTTTACACATCTGTGGTAACACCCCTTATCACCGGAACAGAGGATGTCGAGACACCAACCCCTCAAACACTCGTGCGGACCATGACTAAGTCCGCCTCTTCTGAGAGCTCTGATGTCACATCAAGCTCATCAACTACATCGAGAAGCCATACAACAAGCTCCGCGCTAACAAGCGCACAACCATCTGCTTCGGTGATGGCGAGTGGAAGCCTTTCCTTAGGCGCAAAGGCCGGCATGGGGGTTGGAGTAGCCCTCGGAGTACTACTTATCGCAGCTATAGCTTTCTACCTGGGTTTTCGAATGCGCAAGAGTCAAACGCACGATACTCTTGCCGAGGAGAAAGCTGCATACGATGCCACGCCTGAGTTATGCAGCAGTGGGATGGAGCAAACTAGCAATAGTCGGTCTTCACAGAAGCTGCCGATTTCGACACAACAAGACACAAACGAGCACTTAGACGAATGGGTGCCAGGAGGGTCTAAAGGTTTGATGCGATAGAAAACACTAAACTAGCACCGTTAGGTGTCAAGAAGAAAACTAATATGTAATTGCCAGTCGTCGCTCGCAACTTAGTAAATTAGCAGGAAGGATATCTGCTGTTCTTGTCTCCTGTATCGAGTAGGTATACCTACATAGGTATGCCTTTACGTAGTTTAACGCCAGTATATGTAACTGATCAAAGTAAAATAATCATATTGACCGTAAGACTATTCGGTTTAGATACGTAATTGAGCCTCCTATGAAGCAGTTGAGGACAGAGGTGCAGAGGCGCAACCCGAAGGCAGTATGCGTTAGCCCAACTTGACTCACCCACAAACGATCAAACGATATTTTACCCAGAATCTTGATCAACATGAGAGCGAATAGTGAAGGGGAGACGATTCAACGCGTAGTCATTAAGAAAGATGAAAGGAAGAAGTAGGAGGAAGCGATTGCCCCGAAACTCAAAGGCGATCGGGTACTAAAACAGAAGAATTGAAGGGCAGGCTGCGTTACAAAGCTAAACCGTTCCATATTATTCTCAGGTCGTGTCGTATCCTCCTTTATCCCACCCAAGAACCCCACCCGAGTTCTGACCATCTGCATCTTCCTTAACCGCTCAATCCACTGCCCAAACAATCACAGCACCAGCCCAAACAACATCGCCTCGCCCAATGCTTCTTCTTCTTCTCTTTTTTCTTCAATGCTTTCCCCGAAATATCTCCCAGTGCCGGGTCGACTTGGTGTTCGTATGTGGGCTGTTGACTGTATTGCATCGGAATACTCTGGAGTGGCTGCTGCATTTGGTAGGGTGGTTGAGACGCTACTACACGTCAACTTTTGGTCGCATTAAGCTTTAGGAAAGAGCAAGTACCCATTGCAGAGCTTTTAGAAAAGGTATCTAGAAAATATACCTCTTTATAGCTTGTGATAGTGTAGGACGGGATCAAGATGTGATGAATTGAGAGATTCGGAAAGCTCTTTTCTGTGACACCGAGAATGTGTTCAAACTATGATTGAATGACTGAGTAGGGCTTTTATGATTTTTGGTATAAGACCATGATATTTTGTTATCTGAAATAGCACGCCTAGCATCGTCATATTTATCTATAGCCGAGATCACATTTCCTCTTTGAAAGAGCGTGCATCAGCCCCCCATCACCTGAGAGCCTCACAAGCTTGTTGTATCCACGATAGAAGGATGTATTCTAGTTCTGCACCGTAGACTAATTTGGCTTTCGCATGGCTGATCAATTGCCTGTTTGGACTATGATGCAGAAGTGGAGGCCTAATGCGCACGAGTGACATTCCACTGCTGAATTTCTCCGGCATTTTCTGACCAATAGTGTGGAGAGGCCCCCCAAGCAACAATGGGTCCTAAGCGCATTACGACTGACCGTAGTGAAACAATGACGGACAGTTGAAGTAAATATATGTTGGTATCCCCATAAGTGCAATTTTCGTCAACTCAAACCTCTAACATGTAGAGTCGAAAAATACCACCCAGCAACTAGCTCCCATCTCCAACCCCGCGTTAGAAACTCACGACTTCCTGGGTATCGCGCCAAAAGGACAGATGCTCGCACCGACTCCAAGCGCTGAATTTAGTATACCCTCCCTATTATGCTCGGTTCAAGATTAGGCGGGCTAGGGTGCTAGCATCCTGCCATCGCAGCCATACCTCCTCCCACTCCGTTGAGCTTCTTCTTCTTCTTTTCCTTCTTCATCTTGTTGTACTGCTCTGCCGCATACGCATCGTAAGCCGGGTTGCCAGCTCCAACCTGTTGAGGTGCTGGGCGGTAGGCATTAGGGTCGTATTCTTGTTTTGAAGATCCGCAGCCCATTTTAAATGTTGGTGAGGAGAAGATGGGCGAAGAGTCGGTTCCACTTGTAGAGATTGAGGGGCTTTCGAATTAGAGACTAGGCTTGGTAGGTAATCTGAGTCGAGTAGGTAAAAGGAGTACCTGCTAAAGGAGTATAGTCTTGACTTAAGACAGTTCTCATGAGCGGTATATCAACCCGTCCAACAGACGACCTTATATATACCATTCTCTGCCGCTCTTCACGACCAAGACCGCATCCTCATCGTCATTCTACATCCCAGAGACCCTCTCGAGGAGTCATGGGTAGCACTTCGCGAGCGAATAACCGCCAAGTAGACCTTGCTCCCAGCCTCGCACACACCCCTTTTCGTACGAGTAACTAATCAGAACAGCTGCGTGTCATCCAGAAAAGACCTGAACAGGAGGAAATGGCCAGCACGTAGGATCGAAATGACATCATACCTATGGTATTCCCCGTTCCTGTATGCACGCGCCTGCATACAGCGCAGCACGTGCCATCAAAAACATGCCCCTGCCCCTGCGGAGATGAGTCTCATTCTCCGCACCACTGGTCGTTGGCATCCTCGTACCACCGCGTCTTTCTTCGGAAGGTTGCAGCAGCAAACAACCGTCTCCTCATGCGCCACACAACCCCGACTTCATGCAAGGATGTTGACTAGCACTGTAATCTAGATTAATACTACGCGCCTGGGGTTGAACCACTCAGCGTCTGCGCAGGCTCCTTGGCAGCGCCTCAATGCCAACGTGCAAGCAGTGTGCTATGCGAGAGAACATGGATTTGCCATCCACCTTCCCCAGCTTTTGCCTCCAGATGTTTCAGACGCTATGACCAAGAGGGGATTTAGCTGCCGGATTGGCAGGACGTTTGCTAGCCGGCACTTGGCAGGGCCCCGGAAACAGGGCTATGGTGTTGATACAAAATCGATGGGATGGCGTGGGATCTGAGGAGAAATTCTGGTCGTATTTGTCGCTCGTTCTTCTTCCTGCTGCGGGGAGTGAAGCTGGCACTGTTGTGAGGTTTCAAAGAAGTGAGGTACAACTAGTAATAGTTGCATACTACGACTGCGCACGGGTAGGTGCTACACCGATGCTTTTGTTTGCGACGTGAATTTCGGAGTTCTGAGCAGTGCTAATCCTATTCTAGGGCAGGAATCTCTACGCAGCATATCCTTTAAAGCTGCGCTGCGCCGCCTTCATACCCTCTTTGAACTCCCCTGACTCGGAAGCTGTCAAGATAGTGCAATGGGCAACAAACCGAGCGTGGTTGAGAGCTGCTTGAAGACTGCGGTGGGAGGCAATGCAGATCTCATTGCATCGAACTCGACAGTTGGGTACCAGATCGCCCACGTTAAGCCTTACAACCTCGACATACCTGTCACACCTGCCGCAGTAACATACCCGAAGACTGCAGAGCAAGTGGCTTCTATTGTGAAATGCGCTGTCGACAATAGCTTGAAGGTACAGCCGCGTTGTGGCGGCCATTCGTATGCGAACTATGGTATGTAGTCCTGTACAGACCAGGCAGTCAGTGCTAATCTGTTACAACAGGCATCGGTGGTGAAGATGGAGTAATTGTCGTAGACCTCAAAAACTTTCAACAATTTTCCATGGACCAAACCACATGGCAGGCCACCATCGGAGGCGGCACCCTTCTCAGCGACGTAACCAAACGTCTTCATGAAAATGGCAACCGAGCCATGGCACACGGTACTTGTCCGCAAGTTGGCATCGGAGGGCACGCTACAATCGGAGGTCTGGGCCCCAGCTCGCGCATGTGGGGATCGGCACTGGATCACGTCCAAGAGGTGGAAGTCGTACTCGCCAACTCATCTATCGTACGCGCATCGGAGAAGCAGAATGCAGACGTCTTTTGGGCGCTCAAGGGCGCCGGAGCAAGCTTCGGCATCATCACCGAGTTCAAAGTGCGAACGCAGGCGGAGCCTGAAAAGACAACGCTGTACAGCTACGGGATCCAAGCCGGCAGCGCCAAAGACAAGGCAACCGCATTCAAAAAGTGGCAGAGCCTGATTGCTGACCCAGACCTCTCCCGCAAATTCGCTTCCCAATTCATCATGACGGAACTCGGAGTCGTGGTAACGGGCACCTACTTCGGTCCCCAAGCTGAATTCGACAGTCTCAACATCTCCAGCCGTCTCCCCCAATGCCGACGAATCAGTGATTGTGTTAGATGACTGGCTCGGCGTGGTCGGCCACTGGGCCGAAGATCTCGCCTTAGAACTCGCAGGCGGCATCCAGTCCAACTTCTACGCTAAATCGCTCGCCTACACTAGGGACGATCTTATTCCCGACGCTGCAGTCGACCAGCTCTTTAAGTACATTGACGAGACAGACAAAGGTACGCTGGCCTGGTTCCTCATCTGGGACCTTGAGGGCGGCGCTATCAACGACGTAGCCTCTGATGCCACAGCGTATGGACACCGCGACGCGCTGTTCTACCACCAGGCATATGCGGTCAACCTATTCGGCCATGTCGACGACAAGATCCGAAATTTCCTCACGGGGCTTAACAAAGTCGTCACAGATGCGCTGGGCCACGATCTCGGGGCTTACGCTGGGTATGTAGACCGCGCGCTGGGGGATGATGGGCCGAGCAAGTACTGGGGCTCAAATCTGCCGCGGCTGCAGGAAATCAAGGCGGCAGTAGATCCGAAGGATGTGTTCCACAACCCGCAGAGCGTGCGCGCGACGGTATAGGAGCCTGCCCGCGGGACCGCGCCTTCGGTCCGTTGTGTGTTTGGAGTGCTGTTTTGGGCTTGGATGGTAACACTTTTTGGGGGAGATACCCTGCCCTGATTGTTAATGGATTTGCTATTTCTTCCCTACCATATTTATTGAGATTTCCAGAGTGTAGATATATCCTTACTAATGCCATGACGCCCATCCTATGCTGATGTACATGCGTATCGTACGATCGTCCCTCTCCTATGCACAACGGCCTCCTTCATAGTCTTCATCTCTTTCTACCCCCTCGTTTCTTTTCCTCACTTGAACTTCGGCACAATAGGCCTCCTCGCGACCGCAAGCGCAACCCAACCCCCAATCAAGCACAAACCCCCCAACGGCGTCACCGGACCCAGGAGCTTCCATCGCTGGGGATCTAACACCAGCAAATATATGCTCCCGCTGAACATCGTCATGCCCGCGGTAAAAAGGCCCATGGCTAGAGTGTTCTGCGGCGCAACGACCGAGGCGAAGGTTAGGACGGCAGAGTGGATAAGCTAGGAGGCGTTAATAAACTGCTGGAAGAAAGATGATCAATAGAGGGGGTCAATCATACCTGGTAGTGCGCAGCTGTACTCCAATTCGTGGTGCGCTGCGGGTCTGCGATGCGCTTCTTGAGGCCGTGGGCTCCGAAGGCGCCGAGGGCGACGGAGGTAGCGCCGTAGAGGCAGCCGACAGTCCAGAAGGGAGGCATTGTATGTTGGGGCGGAATTGAGGGGTTTGCGAAGTTCGGTGAGGGATGCTGGTCAGGGATGGGGATGGATGTTGGATGCGTGCGGGTGGGGTGGAAGCTTGAGCTTGGGCCAAGTAAGGGTTGTGGATAGTTACATATCTCGTCTCAGGTTGCAGAGTCGAAGTAAACTCGTCGTATGCGTCACGTAGCCAGTGAGGAATTATCCAATGGTACTGCAACCTAATGTTATCATAAAGTAACTTTTAGCATAAGAGGGATTGGTCGTACGCATAACTTTAGAAGGCCAAACTCATTCTAAGTAATTATGCAAAGCGTGTATAGATGAAAGTACTAAGAGTTTCATTGAACTTCAAGTATCAGAGCTAGTTCATCGAACGGGTCATGGGTTGACACGAGCAATGCCACCAAGCTCATTGAGCAAGCATACCGAGGCAATGGAATTAGGCTTGAAAGGAATTAATACCTCCACTCACGCAGAAAGGTAGAGATAGGGAATCTAGGTACCAAAATCCAAAACCTACATCAAGCACCCATTCCCTTTACTTGAATGCAGGTCCGACATCCCCAGTCGAATTCGCTGACCATTAACAACCATAAAGGCCTCAACAAGCCATTCGTACCACACCTTGCGGTCGTCCGTTTGTCGCCACATACTGACTTCGAGTTCAGCGTTGGCAGGTATGTGAATCGGCGTCTAGTAGATGTTAGTTAGGTAAAATTTAGGGAGGAGTGTATATCATACCTTTAGCGGGAAGAAGATGGGGAACCACGATATCATATCCCTGCTCTTTGCGTCCATTGTCACCGGATTTGTGCTCAGCTCGACCGGACCCTGTGAACCACTGTACAACACTGTCTCGAAGTATCCAGCAATACCATGGCACATGCCTTGTTCTTGGATAGGGTACGTGACTTTGCAATGTCGGTGATTATGTTCATTCGCGCCGTCACCGCCATTGAATCCACCTCCGCCACCGACAGCCGAGCCTCCACGGCGAAGCGATGACTGAGCCAAAATTGTTGGAGGCAGTGGATGCTTAAACTCCCAGGCAGTATGCACAATGGGCGCAAGCGGCGCACCTAGGTCGAAGTCCCTCATCTTCCTGCCGTCTGATAGCTGCGCAGCAACCTGGGGTTGATTTGACTCGACTGAAAGATAATCGAACTGAGAGAACATGACGACCCAGGGAATCTCAAACGCGCTTGAGTCACCACCGCTGGTGCTCCGCGAAAACACGTCTGCGTATAGTTTCGGAGTGGCGATAGGTGTCATATGTGCCGTATAACTAGATGGAATCGAAATGCCATGATCCGGGTTGAGCACGTGTTGGACCCCATCGAGACATTCCGGGGAAAGCTCGTTGTCCGCGAAGCTACCGAGCAGTTCGCTCACGAGTATGTCCACTTTGCCAAACGTGCCATCGGATTTACTCGGGCCTTTCCATGCGCGCATGTCCGTTTTCACGACTGTAACCTGACCACCCCAGATTCCTCTGTTGTGGCTCAAAAGTACAACATAGGCATTGGGATTTTTCTCGATGGCATAGACACGGACCGGAACACCGGTGCGCTGGCTCGCGTTCAAGGCGCGAGTGACTAGCGGACCGCGACCGGAACCTACGACTGCTATAACGACAGCGCCATCCTCAGAGCTCGTAGATTTCTGCTGAACTTGCCAATCTTCCAAAGCTCTTGCGATAGCCTCCTCATACCACGCATATTTGATAGGGTCCTTCTCGAAAACTTCATACGTGATCGACTCGAGGTTGTCCGCAAGGGGCTGTAGGGGACTCTGGAGGTAGTCCTGGAAGTTATCGCCGAACCGCTCGATCTGTGTCGAGGGAGGTTGATTACGCTGCATGTAACGCAAGTAGCTCAAGTATGGAGTCGGATCGTTACTGCTACTCTTCTTGCCCGCTTTCTTCGATATCTGAGCTGCTTCGGCCGGCGTTGGGGCTGCAGATGTGGACGAGCTCGGACTAGGAGCATCGGCAGCTGCAGCTGGTGAAAGATAACCTGCGGAGTACTCTAGAACTGTGTCCGGATCTTCTACACCCGGTATTGGGCCAATATCTGCAAGTAGAAGCCACGGTGTGGCCTTCAGGCGCATGCAGCGGAGTATGAAGAGTTGCGAAGTTTTGTGAAGAACCCAACTGCCCTTTTCATTGGGTATAAAAGCCTTCGCTGACAAGATAAGCAAACGGATGGGCTCAGAGTACCATCTAGACTGGAGTGCTAATGATGGAAGCCGTTTTGGAAGATCGAGAGCTGGGTCAAGTTAGAAATCGCGCCAGGCGGTGATGAAAGATCGATGGAGTACAAAACCGACGATTCGCCACGGAGGCACCACGTTTTACCAACGGGTAATTGTGCTTTCATTATGAATGACGGTTGTTATAGTAAAAGCGTGCAAGATGAAATTTTCCATATGCTTACCAACTGATAGTCTATTGTTGTATTTGCAAATAGACCGAATCGTGTTCCAAGCATCCCATGCCCCAAAAAGATCGGTGCTCTTCGTCTGGCTCTCTTCAGCATATTCGGGTCGGACAAAGCGTGCTAGATGGCCGAGATCCTCTTCCTCAGCAACATTGGAAGCATCCACTGGCATAAGTATGTGAAGCTGGACGTAGGCTCCGGTAGACAGAGCCTCCTTGATGGCCCGAGCATACTGGGCTACGCCACTTGTACCACTCGCCAACCGTGGTCCAGGTACGACAACAGTGACAATCCCACAAAAAGCGGCGTAGGCAATCTCCAAGTTGAAAACCTGTCGCGAAAGGTGCGCAATGACAGGGTCTGGCGAGCTTAGGTCTATCCAAGAGCTCGTGAAAGCAATGAGCTGAGATATGAGATTATCGGGTAATAGAGGGGTATCGATATTTTCGAGTGCGGGTATCAAAGGGAGCGGTTGCGCCTGGGCCGAGCCTTCCGTTGCGTGGATATACGAGCTTAAGAGGCTCAAAACGCGAGACTGGAAATTATTGTTCGTGATCGGTGTTGTGAGCATGTCGTACTATAGATTTTTAGCATTCCTCTTGTAGTTCTATAGTCCTAGGCCAACTGTCGCGAGACGGCTCGATTATGTAGAATGTGTCCTAGGTGACTCGGTACACGATATATGCAAGAAGAGGACTTACACCAAGATCCTGGGCATGGTGAACAAGCTCTGTTGTAACTGGGAGGGGTCGCTTCGTCTCATGCTCCCCTATGTAGAACATGGGCCGCGCTTCCTCCATGCTGTAGGTTGAGTCGCCCATGATGGCGGGGGAATCCAGGTGCGGGGAGATTAGAACTGCTGGTCAATGGAGGGCACATGCACGGATTAGGAATACACCAGTGAGATCATCGAAGGGAGCGAAAATTCGCGAGTGAAAGACTGTTTATTGCTACATGTTGGCTGGCTGGCGAGAAATTGTCTTCCCTCGCGCCGTAGTCGGTGTGCCCTTGGGCGTGCCAAGCACCCCGTCGCCGCGGGCAAACGTCCTCCGTCCTCCGGCGCAAAAAGTTGACGACTACCATCACCACCGCCCCAAGCCGCCGCGACCCTGGGAAAATGGCCACGAAACGCGAGTACGGTACCGACGACACGTCCAGCGCAAAGCGTGTCAAGATGGAGAACGGGAACGGCGCTGTCAACAACCCTTACCTGGCCCATTGGAACGACGACGGCGCCGCAAAGAGTAAGCCTTCTCTCATATGCTGTACCACAGGCCGTGTTGCCCTAGAATACACAACATGCGCACTACAAATTCCATGCAGAATGCTGATATCTGCGCAGAAGACCCTTCCAACCTCGCCGACGGTTTGTACTCGTTCAAGCGCCATGACACTACCGCAAAGCAAGCAAGCGTCGCCGAAGATGGCCCTCTGAATCCATTCACGGGTAAAACGCTGTCGAATAAGTACATGGGTATTCTGAAGAAGCGGAGAGATCTACCGGTACACAAACAAAGGTAAGGAACCCTTTGCATGCCACCAGGCCTGCTCTGACGGGGCACTCGCGCAGGTTCCACGCATGGCTGTCGGGCTGAGTAGCTCGCGCTTCGTCCTTTGGTGCCTGCAAGTGCCCCGCCAGTGCTGATGATTTTGTCTTGCGCGCTGCTGACCTTGCACAGGGATGAATTCCTCAAGTTGTATCAGGAGAACCAGATCCTCGTCTTCGTGGGTGAGACTGGTTCCGGAAAGACCACCCAGATCCCGCAGTTCGTGCTCTTCGACGACCTCCCGCACATGAACAGCAAGATGGTCGCCTGTACCCAACCCCGTCGTGTCGCTGCCATGTCAGTTGCCCAGCGTGTCGCCGAGGAGATGGACGTGGAGCTGGGAGAAGAGGTTGGTTACAGTATTCGTTTCGAAGATAAGACGGGGCCCAATACCATGCTCAAATACATGACGGACGGAATGTTACTGCGTGAGGCCATGCACGACAACAACCTGACTCGGTATAGCACCATCATCCTCGATGAGGCGCACGAACGTACGCTTGCAACCGATATCTTGATGGGTCTACTGAAAGAGGTCGTTCTGAGGCGGAAGGATCTGAAGCTGATCATTATGAGCGCCACTCTCGACGCGACCAAGTTCCAAAAGTACTTCCACAACGCCCCCCTGCTGGCAGTACCTGGTCGTACACATCCGGTCGAAATCTTTTATACACCAGCACCAGAGCGAGATTATGTGGAAGCCGCACTCCGCACGGTCCTACAGATCCACGCAACTGAGGACGAGGGTGACATTCTACTGTTCCTTACTGGAGAAGAAGAGATTGAGGATGCTTGTAGAAAGATCAATCTAGAGGCACAAGATCTGATTAGGGAGGATGCTGCTGGGCCGCTCGTTGTGTATCCCTTATACGGAACACTGCCACCCGCACAACAACAGAAGATTTTCAGTCCCGCACCTCCGCCAACACGGCCTGGGGGACGGCCAGGGCGCAAATGTATTGTATCGACAAACATCGCCGAGACATCCCTTACCATTGACGGTATCGTGTACGTGGTCGACCCTGGCTTTAGTAAACAGAAGGTCTACAATCCACGTATTCGTGTCGAGTCGTTGCTCGTCTCACCCATATCAAAAGCATCCGCGCAGCAGCGGGCTGGTCGTGCCGGCCGTACCAGGCCAGGAAAATGCTTTCGATTGTACACGGAATCTGCTTTCAAGAAGGAATTGATCGAGCAAACTTATCCTGAGGTTCTCAGGTCGAATTTGGCGAGCACTGTCCTGGAGCTCAAGAAGTTGGGTGTTGAAGATCTTGTCCACTTCGACCTCATGGACCCTCCGGCGCCAGAGACGCTAATGCGTGCTCTCGAAGAGCTCAACTATCTGGCCTGTTTGGATGACGAGGGCGAGCTGACTGTTCTGGGATCGCTCGCATCCCAATTTCCCCTTGATCCAGCATTGGCCGTTATGTTGATTACTTCACCTGAGTTCTATTGCTCCAACGAGATACTGTCGCTCACTGCGCTGCTCTCAGTACCGCAGATTTTTGTTCGTCCGGCAAGTAACCGAAAGCGAGCAGATGAGATGAAGGATCTATTTGCGCACCCCGAAGGCGATCACCTAACAATGCTAAACGTCTACCACGCTTTCAAAAGTGAAGAAGCCCAGGCGAACCCAAAGCAATGGTGCCACGACCACTTCCTCTCGTACCGAGCTTTACAACAAGCCGACAATGTCCGCTTACAGCTCAAGCGCATAATGGAGCGTGAAGAGCTCGAGCTAATGTCAACGCCATTTGAGAATAAGAAGTACTACGAAAACATTCGAAGAGCGCTCGTTGCTGGGTTTTTCATGCAAGTCGCCAAACGTGAAGGTAACGGTAAGACATACACGACGGTCAAGGACGAGCAAAACGTCTTGCTCCATCCTAGTACGGTGCTTGCTCAGGACAGTGAGTGGGTAGTGTACAACGAATTCGTGCTTACCACGAAGAACTATATCCGTACTGTGACGTCGGTGAAGCCAGAATGGCTTTTGGTAAGTCTTACCTACTCTTTCGTGCATACAGAGATGTTAATATATTACAGGACATTGCACCAAATTACTATGATATTGCCTCTTTCAAAAAGGGCGAGATTAAAATGGCATTGCAACGAGTGGCAACGAAAATTCAGCGGAAAGAGCAAGAGAAGGGAAAGCGATGATAACCGCGATACCCTACCATAGCATGTACGATTCAGGTATTGAAGACTTCAACGGCTAGGTCTCGGGTTAACTGGATAGAGCTTCATTGCTATTGTATCATTGTCTGGGTCGTGTTCTAGAGACACTCTTGTGTATATCGTGTATTCTGGGACAAATCAGTCCATAATGCGTTATTAGAGGCTCTAGTGACTGTTGCTTTCATGTTCACACCGTGAACGTACGCGGCGGGTGAGGAATCGGAAATCACTGCATCAACCTCCAAATTCTGTGCATTCGGCATCTGTACTATGGATCCTTGTGCAACACGCTGAATGATACAACAGAGCGAAATTGTACAAAGTCAGGATTGTCAAGGATGTCTCGTCAACCTTTTCGTCCTTCCACGAGTTCCCGCAATTATTCGTGACCGTCATTCAAGTACACCCTCTTAGTATCGAGCTCCCATAACAATCGCCCTACAAAGCTGATATCATAACGGATCTTGACATAATTAGGATTATTTCGATAGCAAGCATAGTATGAATCCATTCATTTGCTGCAGTGCTGGCCGATTACGTAAGGATCACGAACTATTGCGGCACCTAGCTGACCTCCGGATCTTGGCGTCGGCGAAAACGTTCGCAACCTCCGACAATTTTTTCGACACTCACTCTCGTTACGCAACACGCCCAATCGCAAACCATATCTGTACCGCAATTCACTATCCACACCCCCCAAGATGGTGCCAAACCAAACGAACATATCTTCTCCTCTCCACATTGAACGCGTATCTCAATACGTCCCCTCCCGCCCACCTCTCTCAACGCCCCGCTCCCGCCATCTGCGCCGAGGTCTTCTCACCACTACTTCTCAACTACTACCCACCCGTCAATGGCGTAGTCCTTGCCTACGAAGACGTGAAACTAAGCTCTAAGCCGCCTCAGATCACTTCCTCACACAAATCGCACAAGTCGAGCAGGAGACGGGATGATGAAGCCAACGGCGAGCAAGATGAAGAAGACGTTGTGCTGCTAACCTGCGTCGACGAGTACGCCGCCCCATACGTTTGGGCCACCGCCTCCCTGCTCATCTGGCGGCCCGCTCCCAACACCTATCTCAGCGCTACCCTCACTCATCAATCGGCTACACACGTCACGCTCGCGCACTTGAACACTTTCGCTATTTCGATCCTCAAAGAGAGCCTGCCTAGTGATTGGACGTGGAATGCGGCAGAAGCGAACCGCAAGAAGAAAGGCTGGGATGGGAAGATCGCGGATGAGGGTGGATGGTGGGTGGATGGCGAAGACGAAGTGGTGAAGAAGGGCAAGGAATTCAAGGTCAGGGTTAAGGAGTGGGATGTAAGGGTGGGAAGGGGAGGGGGCATTTACGGATTGAGGGGAGTTTATTGAGTGTTGAGGAAGAGCGCAGTAAAACGGAGAAAAGTCGGGGCAAGGCGGTGGCAGCGAGGAAGGGAGCAAGCAGCGGGCAAGTGATGGACATTGATTGAAGGTCAAGCGTGGTTTGCGTGCATTCAATAAAAGAGCAGCCGAGGAGCCGCTACTCCGTTTGCGATAGCAACGTATGTAGCGTCGGAACAGATAAGGGCACGGCTCACCGAATTCGTAGCCGAAGCAGTTGTGGGGAGGCTTGTACGTCAAGGGGATTAGATGAGCGCAAAGATGATATTCGAAGAACGGGGTATATATCTATGTATGACTTGCCCGATTATACCACGGGCCGACGCAAGTCGTTCTCAGGCACACCATAGCCGTGGTCCATGCGGTAACTGTACTTCTTCTCACACCGTGACTGTTCTTCGTGACTCCATGCCCTCATACTTATGGGCGCTTCAAGCATCTTTGCGCTCAAATTACGCCGCAATCTATCCGCCAGTCGGCTCCGAAGTGTTGTCTTCCCGAGGCTGATCAGAAGATGATAGATCCACAGAGGCAGAGTAGTGGGATCAGACACATTGGCACTCGAGTGATGATGTCCGATTTCACATACTGCTCTTCCTCTGTGCACCTTCTAATGCAGATCCTCACAGATAATCCTTCTTCCTGCCAGTCCGTGTGTACTGATTCAGATGCCACTCCACATCACCTTCTTTCGATTCCAGCGTTCCGCTTCTTATCTCAAACAACCTCATGCCTATTTTAGAGTTAACTTAGCTAAGATAAGATTCAGCAAAGAACCTACTCATTCTCGGCCCCACCTCTGCGAGCTCCACGCTCTGGAATCCTGTTCTTACACTGTCCGAATTAGCTCTAAAAATGTAAGGTAGATTATACAACATACTACACGTGATGGCGAACTTCTATCGTATCTTCGCGGTTTTGGAATGTGATTACCCTATTTCCCGTCTTCACTGATCCGTCTCGAGGAGGAAATAAATGCTTAAGAATTGTGACCTAAGATCACAATACAAAGTTAGTGGAAGTACAATGTGCGTCTCATTGAGCATAAGATGCGTCTTCCGTTACGCGAAAGCCAGATTGACTAAAACTGGGTCCCGACTTACAACGCGCTCGCCAAGCTTTGACGAGAAGCCCTCAAATATAAGATGAGGGTAACTCTCCGAAACTGTTCCACGAGATGCATTTGGGATCTGAAGGCAAAGGTCAATAATCTTTATGTCAGCCTAGCGAAAAGATGTACGTACGTCTGCCCGCAGCGTTACGTTATGAATCGAGAACGACGCAGTCGGTCCATGTGGGAAATGCGATACCGTCATCGCTGATCCAGTACAAAGTTAGTCTAAGTCAAACAGGTGGGAATGAGTTCCGTATGTCTCAGCCAAGCGAAAAAGCAGGCTTTATCTCTTCACGTAGAAACATCCACGGGACCATTGCGTACCTGTCGGCGTTCCACGATGTTCGTGCAGCATTATCACGTCGGACAACCCATTCGCCTTCACGGATTCCACTAGATTGCCCAAAATTGTATTTCCTCTATTCAATCGTATGCTTGTTGGCATTAATAACCGCATCTCCTTGGCGAACGTGCTCAGTCGAGAGGATGGGTCACGGCTCGTTGTCACCAACGGTCGAGGATCAACGACACCAGACAGATGTGTATATTCGTCGTCGAGCCCCAATTCCTCTGTGCGAGATTCGTCGTATTTATAGTCTTGGCGGAGTGATGTATCTTCGGCGAGGTCTTTGGTGAGAGGCTTCCCGCTGGCGAGAGAGGCTTTGAGTGCAGCGCGTTTGCTGGCTAGTTCGGCGTCGCGAAGTGTCAGAGCGCGCCTGTAAAGGTAGTCGCGTCGCTCTCTTGCATTTCGGCGAATCATGGTGGGCGAGGTCTACGTTGGGCGGGTATTTCCTTCAAATTCGGTATATGTGTTCCAGTAAATTCGACGTAATGGTTCGGGTACGCGTGGCTCTCGGTGCTGGTGTGAAAAGAAGGTCTCTGGCTATTGTTGAAGAACTGTAAGTTCGAGATGGGAATTTTTGGTGGAGCAGCCGCACAGACCATATTTAGCGTAGGGCTGATCGGGACCAATCAGTTCGTGCTTGTCAAACAGACCATCCACATAGTCACGAGCTAGTTAACAGAGCCGAGTTAGTTGTAATTATTGCTATCATTGCTATACACGCATGATGAAAGAGATAGCGAAGCATAGTTAAACACCACCATAGGCATCCGCAGTGCACCTTGCCTGACGTGGATCCCTTCCAATGCGTGTCGAGGAGTGATATTCCAGCTTTTCATCGTGCACGGCGATACGTACCTACGCCTAGTCGTGAGCGATGAGTCGCGGGAGATGGGATATTTTCTCAGACACTCCTTTCCATATCATCGATAGCCGCACGCAGATGCGAATTGAACGCCTCCGCCCTCGCTGTTGTGCAATCTGCGAGCAGAGCGGAACCTAAGGCAAGTGTGGGCCTCATGGTGGCTTCAGCTGTCAATGATCGTGGTGATGGACCTGAATGAAGATTGAAAAGCAGTCTGCAAATGTCAGGGTAAAGGTCATAGTTAGTGACAGTTCAGAGCAGGAAATCTCTTCTGAGCCTATGTTCGAGCTCGTTCCTATCATTCTAGCACAGCCCTCAAATGTAATGACCAAGTGGCATGGTAAAGTATGCACATGAATGTATGTACTTGGAGGAGGCCAGCAGGGCCAATCAGACAACGACACCAAAGAATGAGGAACAGGATCACCGATGGGGCTCCCAAATTGTGCGCACTGTCTCCTAAAAGTTCAGCTCTGATTTGTACCTTGCAGTTGTTGTCATTGGTCATCCTAGTACCGGTACAACCGTTGGGCAAACTCGTACAGCCCCAAACAGGCGGCGCCACCAAAAATAATACGCCCGGCAGCCGCACTATGACTACGGCTGCACCACGTGCGACTATGGTGCTTATCCGCTCTTGGTACCGGAGAACATTGCGGCCGGAGAAAAGTTGCTGGGCAGTCCGACGCGTTTGTTCTGCGGCCGAGGCGCAATCGAAGAAAGAATGAAAGGAAATCTGGCATCAATAGCAGTATCGTGGTTGTGTTATAGGGTGCGAATGCAATCCTAAGAGTAGAAATTATGTGAACTATCTACTGTACGAGCAAGGACTAGCTTGAATACTACTAATATCGCAATCTGCAAAGTCTTTAGTACTGCGACGGAGGTGAGGGAGCGGCTCCAGATGGCATGTTGATGTGTGCGGCGGCTGACTAAGGATGCAGCGGCAAGGAAACGGTGTCCCTTCAGCGGAAGAGCTTCGAAACACTGAACTAAAACCCCGGGCCGCCCACACCACGCCTCGATTTCCTCAACTCTCCTTTCCTTCTGTTTTTTAATCTCAACATGGCGCAGATACGCGGCACCGCCGGCTACCACCTGGGCAACCAAAGCCCCTTCGGCAACGGAGGACGCAGCGATTCTTCTACAAACGATCCCAGCCCGCTCGACCAGCTGCGGGAACAGACGAGCAAGATTGAGGACTGGCTCGACACCCTGTCCGAGCCAGTGAAGCCGTGAGTGCCGCCTTCGACGCGTTGGCTCGACGAGCACCCCGTGCCGCGCATGGCAGCTTTTCTTTGTGAGGGACGGGCGCTGACGATGCGTTGAATAGCTATCTGCCCGCGATTGGACGCTTTTTGATTGTCGTTACCTTCCTCGAAGATGCGCTACGTATAATAACACAATGGAGCGACCAGCTCACGTATCTACACGACTACAGACACAGTACGCACCCCGCCCGAGCTCCTATCTCGCTGGGATGCAGCTAACATGCCCGCTGCGCAGTCCCGAGCGGCCTCACGCACCTGTTCCTGATCATTAACGTAATCGCCATGACCGTCTGCTCTGTTATGATCATCGCACGAAAGAACTCGGACTACGGCGTTTTCGGCCTTATTGGCGTTGTTGTGCTACAGGGCCTTGGATATGGTCTTGTCTTTGACCTCAACTTCTTCCTGCGCAACCTGTCAGTTATGGGAGGATTGCTCATGGTGCTTTCGGATTCGTGGGTGCGCAAGAAGTTCGCCCCTGCTGGCCTCCCAACGCTTGACGAGAAGGACCGCAAGATGTACTTTCAGCTGGCGGGTCGTGTCCTACTCATCTTCCTTTTCGTCGGATTCGTCTTCCGCGGTGACTGGAACTTCTGGAGGATCTGCGTCAGTTTGCTTGGATTTGTGGCCTGCGTCATGGTGGTCGTGGGTTTCAAGGCCAAATTCAGCGCTATCATGCTGGTGGTCATCCTCAGCATCTTCAATTTGCTGGTCAACAACTTCTGGACGCTGCACCCCCACCACCCGCACAAGGATTTCGCGAAGTACGACTTTTTCCAGATCCTATCCATTGTGTAAGTACCTCGTCATACCCCAGGGAATCTTGTCTAACGACTGTCGCAGCGGCGGTCTTCTCCTACTAGTCAACATGGGCCCCGGCCAGTTCTCCGTCGACGAGAAAAAGAAGGTCTACTAGACTTTCTTCTCGGTCTCACTACGTTCTGCAGACCCAGCATGCGAGCATGTCTGGACAATACATGATATATGAAACCAATTATCATCATGAAACGAGAGGGCGGCAATCAGGATATGTCTGCTCGCGTGGCGCGCATAGGACGAAGAGGGGAATTCCAAAAATTCGGGCAAAGCTTTAGCAAGGAGTCTGTGGTGACTACGACTTTGTGTAGACTATCTATCATGATACTGTCAAGCAGTATAGGCGTTAACTATATACGCAATTGGATTTTTTTGGGCCGATCTACGGATCAGAGCTACTTGAATATAACGCTCTTATTTGAATAGCCGAATATCTTGTGGACACGTCTCCGTATGCCTGAACGAATGCCGGGTGTGAGATAGACGTCATTGCGGGCATGCTCGAAAGGGGACTTGCTGGTGCAGCTTTCACTGGCTATGCAGACCCTTGCCTTCTCGGGAGCTTATCTAATCAGCCCTCGGAGAGGTCCGATGCTAGGCTATCCCACCCTGCATACCATCCCCTCGTGGAAATTTTGTATTCAATTACACATCATCGGCCTCATTTCCTATTCCTCTTGCAACCCAGCAGAATCACGCATAATGGCGCCCAATCGTATCATTATAGACACGGATCCGGTAAGTGCTTCTCTCCAAGTGTAAGGTGGGGTGTGTGTATTGTATTTGGTTTATTAATGCAAAGACAGGGTGTCGACGATGTACTCGCCATGCTTCTCGCTTTTTCGGCGAAACCGGAAGAGTTGGAAGTCTTGATGCTTTCAGTGACGTTCGGGAACGTTGAAGTACAAAAGTGAGTTTGAGGTTGTCCCCACTATACCTGTTATCTACGCGGTATGGAGGAAATGCAATGCTAACAAGCGACTTGCAGTTGTCTGAGGAATATTGTTACGCTGTTCCATTATATTGAGAAAGAAAGAGCGTGGCGAAGAGAGAATGGACGGCCGGAGGGGTTTGAAGGGTTGGCAAAGAGGAAACCGATCGTTGCGGTTGGAGCAGAGGAGCCTCTCGCTGAGCATATGATGGTTGCCGATTTTTTTCGTAAGTGTTTTGTCGAAAACATGACGGGTACGAGACTAATTGAAGCTAGATGGTGTCGACGGTTTAGGTGGCATACATCACAGTGTACTATAATACTCATATCCTACAATTTTCTGCGAGTTATGCTGACGTATCCCTGTTTAGCACCCTCACATGTCTCCAGCAGAGACCTGGAAGTCCTTATTCAAGCCGACGCCCGAGCCTCTGAGTGCTGAAGAAGCCGCGGAGTTGCAGGCAGTTAAGGACACGCATTCTTTGTTCACACCGTCATCAAAGCCAGCACATGAGGAAATGCTGCAATTGCTGCGAGAAAACGAGCCAGATACCATCACTATCGTTGCTATCGGCCCATTGACAAACTTGGCAATCGCTGCGGCTAGCGATCCCGAGGCTTTTCTAAGAGTAAAGGAAGTTGTAGTCATGGGCGGCGCCGTGAATTGGCCGGGTAATGTGAGTTGTTCCCTTGGTTCTTTCTGCGCTATGCATTTGGGCTTTAGAGATGGAACGCTGCAGTACTCTGCTGAGCTGCCTATCTAGCCACCCGACCTCTCGCTTCTCTCCTCTCCCTCCATCACTTCCATCCCCGTACCTGCCTTCAACCTTATAAAGCAACCTAACACCCCTTTACGCCGTCAACTAAACGAAAGAAATCAGATGACACCTGGTGCGGAGTTCAACACTTATGCCGACAGTGTGGCCGCCGCACGAGTATACGCCCTGACTTCTCCTAACCCTAAGACCACTATGCCACCGATTGTCGGCAAGAAGGGACTAAAGCCGTATCCGGAAAACTTATCACGGCAGTTGAAGGTCAAGCTCTTCCCTCTCGATATCACTGAGCAACACCTTATGCCGCGGAAATTGTTTGATGCGCATATTGAGGCAGACGCGCTGAAAGGGTCTCCTCTTACTGAATGGGCGGAGCTGTTCCTCTCATCTACGTTCCGGAAAATTGCATCCCTGGACACGCATCTCGACCCTGCCACTATCGGTTTGCAGCTGCATGATCCACTGACCGTCTGGTATTGCATGGCATCCTCTGACCCTCTCTGGAAATACGTGACCGAGGATCTTCGGGTAGGTTCTCACGCAGTTTGATACAGCCATTTCGATTGAAAGAATTTACTGACGTGACTAGGTCGAAACATCCGGCCAGTGGACCAGAGGGTGCTGCATTGTAGATCGCCGGAAGAGAGAGGTGAAGGACGGTTTGACAGGGAGTTTGGATGAGGAGGTTGTGGGTGATGCAGGGGGCTGGAGGGATACGAGGAGGGGTAATAGAATTGACAGGGCGGTAGAGAGTCCTGGAAGTGAGAAATTTGCGAGGTTGTTGCTGGAGAGAGTGTTCGGGAGTGTGTAAGGGGAGCTATCAGGATCAGGCACTGCGTCAATTACGCATCCTAGGAAAATAGACGTATAGTAAATCATAATTTGTTATTGCAAATACTACCGGTATGTACAGAGTAAAAATGCGCTAGGTAGCAGTGATTGCACAGCCTCAAAACATTGCTCTCATACAAATTGGCATTTTGTAATGACCGTGCTCGTTGACCTCGGAGGCATCGGGTCGTATGTATCGAAGTATTTGCGAAAGTGTTGCCAGAAGAGGTTATCCGCGATCTCAGCTGAATTTTACTTGCTACACTAAGTCATCTTATTCAGATCCATACAGGCGGAACGCCTGAAGATGTGAGAGTACATTACCGAGGCTACTTGGGACCGTGGACATTGAAATATACATGGATTTGTCAAGCCAGCTTGCAATTAACTGTCAGAATGTAAGAGAAAAACCCAGGTGAGCTGAAAATATGATTGAGTTGACTAGGAACTCATCAAGTCATTGACAAATA
This sequence comes from Kalmusia sp. IMI 367209, assembly GCA_027946365.1. Lineage (NCBI taxonomy): Eukaryota > Fungi > Ascomycota > Dothideomycetes > Pleosporales > Didymosphaeriaceae > Kalmusia > Kalmusia sp. IMI 367209. Next base: position 1,741,209 of record JAPEUQ010000006.1, on the reverse strand, counting down.
ATATTTGGGAGGCCTTCTTGGCGGATGAAGGAAATCTAAAGTTTGTCCACAAGTCAATTGCGCGCGTGCAGCAAGTGCATTGAAACAAGAGGTATCTTAACAAATTAAATTCTCCCAGAGCGTGTTAGAGAGCATATGTAAGGATCTCAAACTTCGTGCAGAATGCAGCCATTTAAGACATGTAGAGAGTATAAGGTAAACAGTATGATGACAAAGATCAGACTGGTGAAATGATCAGTCCTTCACCAATGCGGCTAAGTGTATGCGAATTGACCAGTCAGCGAAAGCTCTGTACGAAATAGCCCCACGCGGCACCTAGGGTAAGCTAGCGGACAAACCTCAAGGCGGCGACGCGACGTCAAGTCCAGCGCTCAGCCTCAATGGACGAATATGTCCAACAGTGCAAAGGGGATAGAAAATTCGGCCTAGAATATATCTATACCTTTGAGTCGATGCATTTTTTTGTTAATAAGCTTTGTGCCGCTTCGCTGCCGCCACAGTGTGCCACAACTTCGCCTGCTCGATACTCAACTATACTACATCTTTGACAACCACCTTTAGTCCTTCGCTTACGGTGCGAATCAAGGGCAGGCATATACGATGCGAACAACTGGAACCAGGAAGACACATAGCAAGACGAGACTGGGTTGCTCGCAATGCAAGCGAAGACGTATTAAGGTAAATATGATTGCTTGTTTCTATTCAATCGCATCCCTGCGTCTTTTCCGACTAGGGCCTAGGGTGTCACCCGGATGGAAGCCCCGTTCATGGAGTAACTGCACTATACTGGGGGAAGAATTGGGAATTACATTGTGGTATGAGTAACTTAAAGTTACATAAGTCGCACGCCATCTGTCTACAAATTGTCGTCCTGTATATTTCACAGGGTATGCGATGCCGCTATAGTAAGGCCTCGAATGCAGTACAGAGCTGCATCAGATCTCAAATCAGTGGGTCTCGGTATTGCTTATACATCAGAAGCAATGCGCCACTCAGATTCGATGGACCCCCTACCGTTCGATCTCGCTAGGATTGAACTCGGTAGATTGATAGCTCCATTTGACTCCGTTCCGACCAACACTAACTTTTCAACAGTGCGATTGTACTCATCCGAAATGCCTCAATTGTGATAAACGAGGAGAGGAATGTGTAAGTATGCATGCTTTGAGATATATGGTTATTCTGCTGACGTTCAATTTTTACTTCGCGCAGAGCTTTCTTTTGCTTGCTCCTTCCACGCGACTAACGGGCGGGCCGGGCCCCTCTACGTCCGTGACTGCAGCTACCTCACCATCGGGTTCATCTTTATCTTCAGCTTCCGGCCCAAGTACACCGCCCTCGTTCACTCAGGTTGCCATATTACCAAGTCGGCAACATGAAGTCCAGGCTTTTGGAAGTACGCCTGCCACGACACCTTCGCCAACTCCTCCGGGAACACCTCCACCGCTTATGGCCCTTCCAGATCTTTTGATCCCGAAGACTTTTCCATTGATATCTCCATATCTTCGATACAACGACACTTGGAAACCAACACGGGAAACGCTTCCACCTGCTTTACAAGGGATTCTTTATCACTACGAGTATACCACCAGTCTCACATTGGCTGAGGATGACCCTGCAAAAGCTGCCTGGCAGTCCTTTGTTCCCGAACTTGCTGCAAGTCATAAATTCCTCGTACACAACATACTAGCTATTGGCTCGCTTCACCTTGCAAGGCTTCATGGTCGTGGGCCGGAAAGAACGGCTATGACGGATTTAGCGGCTTCGCAGATGAACAAGGCAATTGCACGGTTTCGGCCAGAATTAGACAACATAAACGCCAACAACGCAGCTGCACTCTTTGCCAGTGCAACACTTACCGCCGTATACTTCTTTCGCACAGCCACACAAAACATGGAAGATATCCGTGCCAGTGTAGTTGCAGGGACCATCACACCGTCAACAGAAGTAGTTGACAAACTGCTTGCAGCTACTCTGACAACAATTTGGGGTCTTCGGGGGGCCGTGGACTGTATTAGTACCTGGTTGGGACCACGTCATCAAAGGGAAAATGAGTGTTATCGCAAACCGTCACTGGTGGCCAAAAGATCGTGTACCAAAGACAGAACGCGCAATGGAAGAAGACCGACGACTAGCCGAAATTGGGAAACTCTGGTATGGGCCTGATGAAGGTCCTAATGTCGACTGCCTAAGCTCAGCGCTCTTCTATTTGAGAGAAACATATGCGCTGGTCTCACAGTTGACTGGCACAGAGAATAGTTTTCCGTACTTGACCTCCGTGGACTATGCACTGGACGATAACACAATTGTACAAATGAAGGACCGCGGTGCGATCTTTGTATGGGCTACACGCATTTCAAGGAACTTCATTCGGCTTCTCGAGGAGAAGAATCGAGAGGCGCTTGTAATACTGGCCCACTACGCCGTCCTTGCCGGCAGAGTGCGTAACGTATGGTGGCTGGAAGGGATGGGCGCCAATTTCGTGATTGCTGTGGCAATGGCGTTGGGCCGAGAGAACTGGCACCTGATTGCGTGGCCAGTGCAGACTCTAGGTCTCGATTTGGAAAATGCATTTACAGCGCAACCGGACATGCTAGAGGGCTCGCCGGGCGAGATGGCCATGGAAGTTATATGATAGGAAAAGTGTGAGCCTTGGTAGATGAATCTGATGAAGCCACGTTCACCGTCGAAAGCATATAATTTTAAGCCGACATACTCTTATAGATATATGGCTTGAATTACCCGAGTAAAGTGGAGCTTCCCGTCAGATAACCGAGGGGAATAGAGACGCTCTGTCTAATTTACTTAGTCAACGAACGTTCTCGAGATGCCAAAAGATTTCCCCAGACCCATCGTGAACATCATTCCTCTAAGTACGTCCAGATGGGTAGTACTTTTGAGTACAACCTTTGCAGGCGATTCGTATTTGGACCTGCTACCCACACGCACGAAATTATAAACAATAGAAAACGTGAGCCATGGAATTACTCTCGGTATGCTCTATAGCCGCATGAAATGTGAGCCGCTTCATGTATGGTACAAATAATTTGTGACATCGATACACCAAACCATCTAGAGTTGGGATTTCCCCCCATAGAACGGTGTTTTCGAAGGCGGCTCAGCCACGCCACCGTGTTGACTTTTCCTTTTCGACATCTTCCAAAGAGAAGTTTATCAGCAACAAGAGCATTTATGTGGACGATCTCAAGATGCTGAACCTTGTGATCATCTACCCAGATCTTGGTACTGGGTTGTCATATTCAAAGAATTGCTTACCAGGATTTTCCTCGGACACATACGTTTGTTAAGGTATTTCTTAATAGTTCAATGAATTGGCACTCTTATAAAGTCCATGACAATTCCAGTCTCGCGAAAGCGCTTCCAAACAGCAGGCGCTTAGTAGACGTAAACATGTGTCCAAAGTGGCATCGCGAGATATATACTTTCTCTTTAAATTCTTCATGTATAGCACGGCAGGCTACAAGGATATTTTGTTATAGCACATTACGCAACTAGAGTTCCCTCACTGCAAGGTTTCAGGCGACATTACCATGAACTGAAAGGCACGCAAAGCTGGATACTCTGGACAGGTCATGTTCTCTTGCAAGTTAGTACTTGAAATGGTTGTTTGCGTTAGCATGCATTCTGACGGGTATTGATGCGGTGCAAAAAAGCACGCTCACAATTCATGGGTCTGGGAGGAAGGGCTACAAATATATTCACTGAAGATCGGTTTATCTCAAGATCCATATTACCACAAGACGGTGCCTCAAATCATAATCTCGTAATCGTCAAACATTCCCAGCATGCATATCTTCTTGAAAATTGCCATCCATCTCAAGTCTGACATCATATCGTAAAGCGCTAATCGTCAATATTGTCATCGTTCCAGCCCCATTGCGAAGGGTCAATGATCGTACGCCGTGAGAAATGCTACCATCGAAGACGCCGTGTATGCAAACCATCAAATCATCTCCTCACCCAATGACTTCGTCCCCGCCAAACCATATGTCTCTCAACTCGCCTTCCATTTCCCCTCTTCACACTCCCCGCCTACCTCCAACCCCTCGCACCCCTCTGCCCCGCCTGAAACCGAATCTGCGCCTCCTCCGCCCTCTTGTACGCGTCCGCCTGACCCTTGAACTTCTTGTACTCGCCCATCCACACCTCCATCAGCTCTTGTGCATCCTGCGCCGCGCCCTCCGGACCGCGATTCCACACCCATAGGGCCACGCCAAAGATCACGCCCCACTTGACTACCGTCCACACCAGGCTGAGCCAGAAGATGACGGAGCGCAGGGCCATGCCGACGATCTTCATGGAGAGCCAGAGGATGACGACGAGCCCGAGGATCGAGGCGATGTCAGGTTGGGAGATGACTTTGGCGAGGAGGGGCGAGAGGTAGGTCTGCGCGGCGCGGACGATGCCGTAGATTGTGGTCGTTATTTGAATGAGGGGGTTGGTGAACGTCGAGGGGAGGAGGTGGTGGAGGAGGGAGATGTAGTCTGCGTAGGTGTTAATACGGATCTTGAGCGAGGGACACGAGATTCGATAGTTACACTGGAAACGTACCTTGAATGATATCCATTGTGCCAAGCTGAATAGGCCAAAACGTGTATACGTGTATAAAATATTGGGTAGTGCGATGGTGCGGTGAAGGATGAGCGGCGGTCGCGGCGGACGGGTTCGATTGAGCTTCGCGGTTGAGCTTCGCGGTTGATGGTGATGTTGAACGAATCGGTGGTAGTGCGGTATTTAGATGATCAGCGGGAGTTGTTTGGTGCGAGGTTTCCATGCGTTTCACCGCGGGCACACAAAGTTGTGGTTGTGTTTCTTTGACAAACAGCTCGCTTCCGGGGTACAAGCGCATCATAGCTCTTGGCACCAACCACCCCTCATCCTCGCAGCCTCGCCTGCAGTCACCATGCTTGCATCTCACCGACCGTCACACAAATGCGAAACACCCGCCATGTGCAGCTTCCGATCGCAGGGGCATTAATCGTGCATGCAGGTCTGCGGAGACTGTACCTGGATCCGGGTCTGGATGTCATGGCAATTGACAGAAAGGCGGTGTGTAACTCTCCAGAGTGCCAAACGTTCCTTGAAAGGCCTGGAAGATCGAATGGCTTCTTTGCACGCTACTTGGTGACGGACATAGACGCCATTCCATTATGTCCGCGCTGGTGCAGTGAGCGGGTCCACTATGGCGTACGGCGTGGCCGTGTGGTGGGCGGATGCTAGTCTATTAGCTCAGGCGAATCCGTCAATCAGCTACTAATTGAGAAATGATTGACGAGGGACGACAAGTGAAGCGAGCAGACCAATATTTGTATTGATTCAACTATCTGTGAGAGAGAAGTCCTAGGCTTCTGCATGCGCGAACGAGTTCATCCCGCCATGTTCATCCTGCTCTGTGTATCTCCGTGACACCATCGCTGCATACTCATGTCTCAGCATGTAGTAGCGTATATGTGAGTGAAAAAAGGGAGGCGAGAGTGCCTATGTAGGTGACAAACTGTCTGGTATCACAAAGCCGAAAATTCCTCCAACGCCAGGGGTATACAAAGAGTGCGGCCGTCAAAACTTGTTCAGTGAAGCTAACTTGGCATAATAATATGAGACGAGAAAATGTCGTTGAGACATGAGTGGGGTGTGTGATTTCGAAGTAGCGAAGCTTTGTTGAGCTTGTGGTGTACATGACATCGAAGTGTCTAGACATTGCTGGTAATGGACCTGTGGAAGGATCCTAGGATCACTGTGTTGATACTGGTGGTATCAGTACGAGTGAGGTAAGATGCGTCTGGTATAGCGGTGCTTCCAACTTCACATCTTTTCGACGAGATAGGATTGGCTTTCATAGGATAGATTTAGGGGTCGATCCGAATGTGTTGAAGGCCGGACCGGATCGAATTTGTTGGAATCGAGACTCATATCTTTCAAGTCGAAGTTGAAGGCGGATGCTTCCGACATCGATGGATAATGAATGCGGGGACTGCCTGCGTAGGACTTTCGTGAAGTGTATGACGAGCGGGGGAATTCGGTTGTCTTGGAAGAAGGTGAATATGGCGTTGGAGGCCTATCAGCAAGCGAAGAACAGGCGCTGGATTTTCGTCGAACTTGTTCCGGTTTTCGAATTGGACTCATAGGATAGTTGAAAGAAGGATCATCACGGAGAGGTGGCGTGTGCGGAGCGTCGTAGACGTCGGCCCCCTTCTCAAACATGATAGGAGTTTGGGTGGTGCGGACGGTAAGCGGCTTGGTGGGTCTTATGCCGTACTTCTGCGGCCGTTGGGTATATTGGCTTGGTCGTCGCCAACTTTCGAATTCGGCATCATCCAGAGGTGTCACGGCCCGAAGAGAGAAGCCTCGCACTCTCTTCTTCGATCGTCTCCAGCAGAAAAGGATCAGGACAACGCCCATTGCGAGCACCAGGCTACCGAGCACAACGGCAAGGATGATCCAGATTGTTGTTTGCTCCATAGCGTAGGGAGTTACGGGATGTTTTCAGTACTGATGGAGGCAGTTCTTGTGTTGGTTGGAGGCGAAGAAGGAGGCGGGTATGCAGGGGAAGATGTTGTCAAGTCCCAAGCCAGAACCAAGGAGTGTGACAGCTAGTCGACCATGGCGATGGTGGAGAATGCTGGGTTGGGATGCAACCAGGTGAGGTTCAGAAAGCCCAGGGCACTCTGACGGACCGTCAGGCGACGGGAGCGGATAAGATAAAGTATATACGCTCAGCAGGCTGAGGGCAGGGTCATGCGCAACACACTGGGTCCTCCCAGACCGGAAAGTAACAACGAAGGTGGTGTGCAGGCACCGGGTCCGAAAGCGAGGGAGAAAAGAGCGGCGTGCGGTAGACAGCAAAGAGGCGCACTCGTACCTGCAGCTCGATGCGACCGTCGTGCTTAGCTCGAAGGCAAATGCATGCAGGAACCGCAAGCTTGTGCCTGACGGGCGGGCGAGATATTCAAGTAGCAGAGCGGTGAGCAAGCTTAATTTTACAACTGCCTTGGAATATGGCACCCATAGCGTTAGCTTCACTGCGTATCACCGCGATAGGTAGCTCCACCGCTCGCTAGGATGAACCTGCGAAGCATGGGCCAGGGCCTGTTGCTCCACCTCCCACGCTGACCTCCACTTGAAGCCATAACGACGTGGCGCCGTGCGAGGTCAGAAGCCGGCCACGAGCTGGCTAAAACGCCACCGTATCGACAGTGTAAAGCTGGGCGATGGTCGAACGAACACCCATAGCCGCACACCAGTTCGCGCGCGCCGACACAACCAAGTCCTGTCCTCGGCCTGTTTCCTGGCATCCAACCGCCGACGACGCCCGGCCGTTCGAAACGAGCGCACGCAAAAAGCTCAGACAACGGGACGGAGCGTGAATTCGGCACCTTTCGCACTCTTGGAAGTCTGCGGTCCTGGCGCTGCCCCTGACACAGGTCGATCACCCACAGGCGAGAGGCACCACATCGTTCCTGGCATGGTGTCCGGTGCGGCACTGGCCAATTCCGTGCGTTATCCGCGGAGCCTAGGCGTCCCGCAATCGCTTCCAGCTTTCGTCCTGGCCCCTCTCCAGCTTCAGGCCGGCATCTGAGATCTCAGCCTAGGGACGTGAGGGTGTGTGTGTTGTCAAAGTCATGGACTGTTCCTGTTTCCAGACGTACGCTAAGGAGATAAGCGTACGGGACAGGACTTTGCCATCGGCCAGTGAGCAGGTGAGAACAGCGACCGAGCAAAGATCGGTGTCGACAACCGGTCTGGCTAGCCCCTCTCTCCAACACCAGAACCCTGGTTACAACCAGAGCGAGCACAGCCGTCCTGCAGAAGCACCGACTGGTGCCGTGTCTCAGGTCTTTCTGTGGCCATCGTGATGCCATGTCACAAGAGGCTCACTGCGTCCCGGCATCGAGGAGACTTTGGGCGGCTTATATCTGACTGGGACCAATGGCTTTGCAAAAGTGCCATCAACAGACCTGACTACTCAAGAAAACCCCGAGCTTTTCAGGTAGCCTTCCAGAGAGTGTTTAACGAACTACTGGCAAGGGCGCCGCTAACAGCTCATGTGTGCTGTATCAGCTTCCTACGGTCGGTGTTGCCGCATCGGCTGTTCGGTCTGCCTCTATGAGCTATCTGGATAGCTCGCTGGAAATTTTCCGAAGCGCTTCCCGCGCTCGAGATGCTATCGCGACGGCAAGCTTGAAACTAGTTGCTTGCATCATCATCCACTGTTTGAGGAAAGTACAACGGGATCGCAATCTCGCGAATGAGCAGTCCATCTTATATCAATCCCATCGCTATAGTTCATGACACGCACACAATTTCGATGGAAAGGAGGATGTGTGATTCCAAAATTCCCCCGCTCATGATCTCCACAGCCGTCCCGCTCAGGAAGGATGACCGCAAAAGCTTACGAACGTTGGCGACGGAAATAGCAATGAAACTGCCTATCACTACTACAGGCCTGCATTCCAGAGGCATTCCAGCTGTCGTGGATCAGGTAAGAGATGAGCAAGGCTGGAACGAACCGTCAACCGGGTGGCGCACGCTCCAGTCTCATGAGAGCTATTAGCCCTGACATATCATGGCATTTTGCAAGACCACACGCTCTTGCCGCCGTCCCGTCGTTCTCCGTTCCTGGCGGGTCTGAACGCATCTCGTCGACGGTTGTCACGGCTAAATGTCAACGCTGCACGTGGACCCCGATCGTCGACGCCACGAACGAGGGCTCCCCTGTTCTCCGCACAAGCCTGCTTCGAAAAGTCGGGCTTGGCACCATGGGGCTCTTCATCTTGCTTTTTCGTGCCATGCGGTTCAGATGCGGAGAAGCATTTGCTTTTCACACCTCACTGGAGAGAATCTCCATGCAGGACTGTGAGGCTGAACACTGCAACGCCAGCTCATCGCTGTTGCACTCGGCTAGATGAAAGCAGAAGGTGATCGTAAAAGTTTCTTGCAGGATGCAGCAGAGCAAATCTCGGGTTACACCAATCACGAAGGCGAACCAACCCTTGAGGTCTTACCTCAAAACTGCTTAGACAGCATCTAGGCCGCCGATACCACGTCCTGGAATTTCCTCGACTCGACTTCAATTCTGTTCGGTTTTCTGAGCCGGTGTTAGGCGTTACAGCCAAACATCCCGGAGTACATCTCGGCTTGGTTCACGCTTTCAGATTCACGAACCGGCTTAGCTCCTTTTCACCCCACTGAACTCTCTCCCCTTATTGTGAATTCCTTATCACATCATGCTTGCGTGTACGCTTCGTATACTTGGCGTATCTACCGTCGCGCCTTGCGACTCTGACGCTCTTTAGGTTTCCTCCATCAGCAGACCTCTCACCGTTCAGACTTGCAGAATGGCGTTCGTCAGCCAAGAGCAACAATCAGCTATCTTGAACACGAGGACGACTCCTGTCAGAATAGACGTTTACCTCCACCATCGACCCCTGTATGGCTGCTGCTCTAGAGCTTACGAATACCCTGGCGATATCAAACCTCGCTGTCGGATCCTTCGTTAAACGGTCAAATGGGAGCCGACTCGAATGTATACCGATCCCAGATATTATCGCCAGATATGCTCTTCTCAAATCAGCTTAATGTCGCTTAAAAAGACGTGTCTTGTGACGGCAGAACTTGCTCCTGATGCTGGTCTGCAATCAATATCTTCGCCACCGAGTTTCCAAGCTATCTAGCCTGGTGGGATACCTTTTTCTCCGTAGCTCCTCCTGATCTGGCCGTATCTCGTATTGCTGCCCCTCATTCAATATACCGCTTGGCGTGGGATGCGTTAATTTATTGATCACCAACGTGCTGGTTCTAACGGCCAGGCAAATAACCGTGGTATAGTTCACGCAGCACGCTTGCAGCAGAACTGCAGCGCAGTGCATCATCGCGATCAGTGCAAAGGCGGCTCTTGTGTTCCCTTTGTGCCGGAATTGCGCTTGTTACACACTGATGGTCGCCTCATCAGAACACTGTTACCTTCATTTCCTCATGTCTGTTCGCCCACAGGTATCGATCTGTCGATTGAGGCCGACCAGCGACTCGCCCTGACACAGACAAAATTCACAGCGGTTTCCAGCAGTTGCAGTAGGGGCTGCAACGAGTGAAGCCGTCAACTAACCAGAACACAGTCGAAGTCCGCTTTCGCAGAGACACCAAAGCAAAAAGTCTTTGCGTGCTCCATCTGCTCGCACGAACAGCACAATCCCTGGAAGATCTTCATCAGCTACTCAATTCCGTCACCATCTTCCAATGACCACTACTTTGGTCCATATCGTCACTGCGCATCCATTCTCGAAATTCCACGCTCACATGCTCCGCATCTCACAGCTACATGCAGCACATACATATTTCACCAACACTAGCCCTCCCGATCAACGCCGACTAAACATCTCGCGTAACAAGCCACATCATCGGAGAAGCTCCGACTGGCGCTCGCCATCCCCGAAGCCCCTCCCAAAAGTCTATCAAAGATCAAAAAGTTTCTTTTTGTTCTTTCATGCCCTTTCTGCTCTGGCTTATTCCGGGGGACCGTTTTTCGTTTTCGTCCGTTTACCGAAGTGGCGTCCTGGGTGCTGTGGCGCCGTGAGCAGCTTCTGAATCGGGTTGTTGATGATGACGATAGTGTATTTCGCGTTGTACGCTGCTTTTGGCCTGACATGGTGGGTGATAGAGTAGTCTGCACTGACCGATAATGGTAGAGGACGCTGACGAGCGCTCGGTGCTCCGCTGATCGACGCACATCCCTCCTGCAGACCGCGTGAAGGTCAGACACCATGTTTGCTTTTTCGAGGCGTCTTGCTTGTGCTCTCTCCCGATTTGCCCCCAACTGGTTGTGCAACGGCCGGAAGACGAAACCCTGCACGGCGTTGAAATCGACGTGTCGTTCACGCGGAAGCGAAGAGCAAGACGTGGGCTTCACTTTGCTTCTTCGGCTGTACTACGAGCACGTCAGGGAAGACCCAGGGACCAGGCTCACTCGGCTTGGAGTCAGTCTCGTCCGACCTTCTCCGCATGCTGTGCTCCGCCGTGTGACTGCACGACATACCCTGCATGAATCATGAGGTCGCTGCGCTGCGAGCGCGACTGACCACCGCTTATGGCTTGCTGTGGTGTAATGGAGAGAGAGAGGGCTGAGCCATGGGGGCGTGGGCCCGCGAGGCCGAAGGTGAGACACACCTGTCTGCTGCGTAACTTGACTGCGTCACACATCTTGCAGATATCGTGCTGTGCCGTGTGGCCAGTTGTGCGGCCCCGAGGCCTCCAAGTGGGAGTGTGGGATTCGGTGTGGAGTGTGGTGGCTTGGGGATTGGGAAGATTGGTGTGAGATACGAACTTTGGCTTGTTCAGGGGAGACAGGAAGGGAGGATCGGGGGGCCTGAGGTTCTGTCTGCGGCCTGTTTATTTTCGTGTTGATGTTACGATTCAATGAATATAGATGATAATCTTAGATCTGATATAAGCCATTTTAAAAAAAGAAAACGAGGAAAAAGCAACTGAGTATAGTTGCGAGTCACATACGCCCAGCTGAGCATACGTGAGAGCACGCTTTCGATTTTAATGTGATGATGTGATGAGGCTGATGCCTCATCGTCCCTCGAACTTGCAGTGACCAATAGTATTGACTAAGATATTCGTCCAAAAACAAGACTTCAATCATAATTCTGCATAATTCAAAACAACATTCATACTCTAGATTGCCCATTACCTTACCCGCTTTGACCCCTCTACACCTAGCTCTCCTTGGCCACCTTCCCGGCCTTGCCATCCGCCCCGGAACCCAAACCGCCACCCCTTCTTATCCGCCCTCATGCCATCCGTCCCCTGCGCCTTCAATGTCTTATTAAAATACCTATCCACGACCTTCAAAAACGGCGTGATCCACACCCCCTTCACCAACGGGTACAGATTATACCTCACCGTCTGCCTACTCATCGGCAAAATCTGCAGCGTTTTCAGCTTCGGACCACTAAAACCAAACTCCTCCGACATCTCCATGCTTAACTCGAAGGTGAGGAAGTGCATAGTCGGGTTTTCGAGCGTGTAGTCCATGTGCAGGAGGTTGGGCACGAGAGGGGAGAAGGTAGCAGTGGCGAGCACGCGGGGTTCGCCGCCGGGGATCTGTATACGTGGGATAGGGATCGTGGTCATGACTGTGCCTTGTGAAGGCGAGTCCGAGCGGCGCCAGAGAATGTTGAGAGTAGTGTCGATGGCGGTAGGGCGGCGCTCTTCGAGGTTGGTTTTGCGGACGTCGATGTTAAACGACCATTCGTGTAGGGCCTGAGGTTGCATTTCTTGGTCGATGGCGGTGAATTCGCGTCCGATTTCGCAGGTTGCGCCGCCGTGGACGGAGTGCGTTTCTACGGCGAGGTCCTTTAGCTCCAGGACTTCTTCGGCGTAGGACGCAATTTTGGCTCGCAGGTGCCATTTTTGTGCTATGCCGAAGGCATCGGTGGACTCGGGAGCGTGCTGGGCTTCGCCTTCTGGGAGAGCGAAGTAGCTAGGCCAGGGGTCGGGGTGAACGCGGGGAGTGAGCTCATAGCTTGTTTCAAAGGGTTGAATGAATACGATGTCTGCAATCATGATTTTGGAGATGGGAATCTCACGGTCACTGAGGAGATGGTACAGTACCCTGACCTCCAGTGCATAGTCTGCTGGGTCGGCAGGCGCCGTGAAGCGTATTTTCTCAATCGTCTTTTCGTCCTTGGCAAGACGGCCGACGACGTGGCCGGGAAGATCCATATCTTCATCGACTGGGGGTGGTGCCTCTTTCAAAGGAGAGCCGGCCTCGCGGATCCATGAGTAGCCCAGTGTGTCTTTCGAGCGGCCAAGGAGCCTGACTTCTAAGACGGCTTCCGTATCCTCGTCTTCCTTGTTCCATATTTCCATCGCCAGAGTAACAGGCTCGTCCGTGTAATAGTGGTCTCGCACATCTGGAAGTCGTATCTCCATCTTTGGAGGTTTGGGTAGGACTTTGACAATCGAACGAGGACCTGTGCGCAGCTTCCGTGGGTTTATTGTACTTCCAGTTCGGATCCACCACTTTGGTGAATGATCAAATGGAATACTATCGGTTGATACTGTGAGGTTGAAGCGTTCGGTTTGTATGTCAAAATTAGAGCCGACCAATTCCACTTCACCTGCGTCTCGGAATATGATAGGGAAGCCAAAGACTTTCGTCTGACCTGCGTGCAATCTCAAATCCGCATGTCCTGTCCAACGAGGTTTTTGTGTGGGCGAAGTCTGCTCCTCTAGTACGCAATCGAACAGCCGGGATTTCTCATTAGAGACTGATTCATCTGGTTCATGCGAAAGCTGTATCTCACTCAAGCATCCTTTAAAATTGAAAGATAAGTTCGATAACGTGATGGGGGCCGAGCCTCGTCTGGCCGAGGATGTAATGGCGACTTGGACGGGTAGCGGCTCGCCTACGTTCCCTTCATCCTTTTCAAATGTGAAGGTGGTTAACACTTCAAAGTTAGCCCATGCTTATATCATTTGGAGGGATTACTTACGGCAGGAGACAAAATCATCTGTACTAAGATTGAGAGTAATCTTGTTACTCGAGGTATCTTGCGGAAATGACTCCAGACAGTTCAACAAGTCGTGCTTGTACTTCATTTTTCCGGTGAAAACTAGAATCATGTCAGAGTCTCTCACATAAGCTCTTAAGGAGTATGTACCGGATGAGCTGAGCTCCCATTCTGTAGCTACATATGTTTCTGCGTGTCGTATACGCAGTGCGCACTCATGCAAACCCCAGAGAACTTCTGAGGCAAGGCTCCAAAATTTTTCCTTTCGCCACGCCATCGTCTCCCATAGAGACCGAAGAACTTCGAAAGCCTTGTCGAACTCCTTCACATGTAGCAATGTCCTAGCCACTTCAAGCTGCAGCTGGTGTACTTTCCGATCTTGGCGTCGTGCCTTGAACTCATGTATTGCAGCATTGAGCTTCCCAACGATGTCTTTCCAGTGCTCAAAGCCTCCAGAGGTGCCCAAAATAGGAAATTCGAGATGCGGTTCAGGAACAAGATAATGATCGTATACTTGGTTTCTGTTAGACACCTTGGTCGCGGGTGACATGCCGGGAGGTGTGCGATCTTCCTCGGGCATCTCTCTCGCTAGTAGATATCTCCTTTTCGCATGATCGGCAGCCGATTTGTACCAGTAGCCCGCATGATGAAGAAGTTCCCATGGTGGCAGACGCTCGCCAACTGGGAACTGTTTTTCGGGTGGTGCATACACTGGGTTCATATCTACGCTCGGTAGTAAATCCGAACCCGGAAGTGGATCGGTGATTCTGAAGACTTTCAAGTCTGCTTGCTGGATCAACTGCGCCATAGCCTGTGCCCAGGTCGACTCCCACGCTTCCCAGCCATAGTTCGAAGTTCCTTTTCCGCGCCTATCAAGCACATCTTTCAATTTGGTTTTGTACTTATGCCAGGTTTGGGCAGCTGAGGTGAGGTAATTATTTGAGAGTTGGCAACGGATATGCCTGAGTGCTATCGCGTCGGCAAGCAGACGTATCTCATCCCATCTGGGTGACCAGCTAGCCGTTGTCTCAAATATACCTTCAGGACCAAACAAGATGTCAAGAGCAATGTTGTAGTGTCGCTGTGCTGCATCCATTTCTTGTCGAAATTCCGCAAATACACCCAGTTTGAATTCATACCGGATGCCCCAGCCGGGATATGATAGAGTCTGAGAGGTGCCCCGGGTAGGCGGGGCGGTTGGTGGAGGAATTGTGCCCCGACTCTTCTTGCGTCTTGCATGCTTCGTAAGGTCGCGGTAATACTCGACGCTGATAGGCTTCAGTGTCGTCAATACGGAGGCAACGAATGAGCGAAGCTCGACCGGCGACGAAGGCGGAAGATAAAAGAGCTGAGTCTTGGTATCCAATCCTGTTCCCCGTCGTATATTGTTCAAGCGCTCGTCAATGTCAGGGGCTTCAAGTATTGACTTATCACTCAACAACACTACGGCAAACCTGGTGCGATATTCCGATCTCTGGATTTGCGCTTTGACGTTGTTTATCTCTGCTTTCAGCTGGTTGTCATGCAGACTGTTGGTGATAGGGTCTGTGGTAAAGTCGAAGAACGATATGAGAACGGAGGGAATATAGTGTTGGTGTTTGGCGACCCATGTAGGGGTCATGGCGCCGTCTGGGAAGATTGGCGACCGTGGAGACAGCGGTGATATGGGTGAGTGCAGAATCCACGATGTCGCAGCGGCAATGGTAGGACTGCTAGGCGGAGTAGTCTCTGAAGTGGTGGGAGCATCCGCCTTTTTGGGAGGCAATTGGAAGTTCTGCCGTGTATGAGTATGTATTCATCGAAATTGTCAGCATCTAGACAAGCGCTCCGCTAGCCTACAAAGAGCGCCGTGGCGGTTCGAACACAAGCCTCCATACATAGGACAAGCTGCCTAGTCTATGGAAGATAGTCCTGCCTTCGACGACTACTTCTTTGAGCGCAGAAGCGGAGCACTCTGATCTAGATGCCAACGTACACAACTATGGATGGGCGCCTGACCTACCCTCCCTACTGCCCGCATTCTGAACTTGGGCAGGTTCTCCCTCCTGTCGAGCCCATGCGCCTCCCATGGTGTTTTCGTGTTATCATAACTAAGAAACTCTTGCAGCAAATGCTCAGCGCGTTTGCTGGTCACTGGGGGTATCTCTGTATTGACGGTGCTGATGGCGCGACCGGGAAGCAGCTCCTGCAAAGGGTGCTGCGGTTCGAGCTCTGGAGTAGCTCCAAGGCCAGACAGCGCGATGAAGGGAAGGTTGTGTAGGACGTATTCAGGCGGATACGCATCCATGGCGGCGGGCGAGGCTACCTCTCCATGGAGGTTTCTGGTCGAGGTGGGGGGGAAGTTTCTATCGCAGTCGAGACGGGCCGACGAGCTTATGGCTTGATACGGTGAGCAGATTCGGGGTGGGAAATGGGCGTGTTGCGCATTCTCAAGCTGAGCTCGGCGGGCGATTGCTGCAGGGTGCAGTGTGGCTAGCTCTGATGATGTCGGCGCGATTCCGCGTTAGTTGGTGCCGCTCCTGCGCCTGCGCCTGTACCCGCACCCGCACCCTTCCTCCGCTCAAAGCTCCGCACACAATCGTCACTCAAACACACACACCTCGCCGCAGGGTGCCTGTCTATTGCTCCGCGCTCCCCATCCTGCGCCGGTGTCTACCACCAAGAATCTCCAGGTCGGACTGTCGGCCCCGCCTCTCCTCCGTCGCCGTCGATAGCTCCACCAACTTTCTGCTGGGCTAGCTACAGAGCCGCAGTCGCCATGGCCGGATCACAGCAGCAGCAGATCATTGACACCATCTTCTCTATGAAGAGGAGGATACTTCACCCCGACGATTGTATGCGCCCCCGCCTTTGCGTTCCCGTTGCAGTCTTAGACTGACCTGGCCAGCATCCGATTCCGAAGAAACAGCGCCCATCTACGGCACCCAGAAGCAGAGCCTCAAGCGTAAAGTCCAGTATTCACGCGCTGGCGACACAGATTTGGCGACAGACAACCGTCCATACAAGAAGGTGCGCGTCCCACGACTCCACGTCAGGGTCCACACTAACAGCCCGAGATTAGAGAATCGAGCATGCGGGCTACCACAGATACATCTTGCAGCGCAACCCTCCGCGATACGACCCCGACGGTGATATTGTCGAAATCGGCGATGAGGACGAAGAAGAGGATGACGACCTGTCCACCATCGAGGAAAACCCATACGCCGACATACACCTAGAACGTACGTGCGCTGAATGTTGGCTTCTCTGAAGTGGACAAGCTGACAACCACGCAGATCTACTTGCGCCGTTGACCTCCGCCGCCGACCTTCCCACCCACCCGTCGTACAGCATAGCCTACACCTCTAAGCACCTCACCAACCTCACCAACGAAGCAGCAGCTATTTCGCGGAAGGAGAACATCTCACTGCGGCATGCGAAGATCCTGTTCAATAAGCTCCATGGCGACTCCAATTTTGCGCCCAATGCCTTGGCTCTAATGGGCCGTGAGTCGTTCTACGACTTCGGCAGCGATGTCGCAAAGGGCCGCATCGTAAATGGGTTTTCTGAGCAGATTGAGAAAGGCGCCAAAGAAGCTCAAACACAACAAGCATCTGCCTCTGGTGAGGATGTCGAAATGGAGGAAGCAGCGCCGAGCAACGGAGCTACCCAAAGAGAAGAGCTCAATGGCATATCTGCATTGGAAGCGCAAAATGGTACTCATACTATCATAAATGGTGTTTCACAAAGCATTGAAGCGGAAGCGACGCAAACGAACGGAGACCGCGCACATTCCCCCGGTGGAGACGATGTCTCAGATACCGCTTCGCAGCATACAGCCCACCGTATGACTACCCGTGCAAGAGCGCAAGCAGCATCCACTCCATCACCGCCACTCTCGCCCTCCAGCACAGTCCACGACGTCCACCCACTGTTCATTTACTCGACCGACGCATTACCAGATCGTGACATGGGGCTACCTCCCGACGAAGCAGAAGACACCCGCCTGCTACTCATGGCTTATGTGCAAAAGCAAGAGGAAGTCGCACGTTTGGCTTCAGAATTATATACCGGTATGTTGGAGGGCGAGCGTAAAAGACAGGAGGTCTTTAAAATGGCGAAAGCTGAGGCACACGTGGGCGAGATGAGTGATGGCGAGGATTGGTACGATCGGGAAGAATGGAATCTGCACGAGGATCTGGCCAAAGGAAAGGACGAGGAAGATGACGACGCGGTCGTCACTGGGAAGAAGTCGACGCGACAGAGGCGGAAGCCAGACAAGGAGGATCGATGAAAAGATTGGCCTATATGGAGAGGAACTTTGAAACGCTTGAAATGTTTGCATCGTGTAGCTGTATACCCCCCCCGATCCTATTCTGGATTTCGTAGACGTAACGAGAATTGACTCTGCTCTTCCCTTTCTCACCGTATTTCAACCCTAACTGTAGCCTCCATGCCCTCGATCCACGTCCCCACACTCCTTGTTCCCGGCACTATCTCCACCTCACGCATAACACTGTTCAACATAGGTTTCTCTTTCTCGTCTTCATCTTCGTCTTCACTTTCACTAGCAGAGTCCCACTCCTCATCCTCGACCTCCGCGGCCCTCGGCGCAGGCACCCAGTCCCCAGTTTCCCACACCAGCCTACAACTCGTCGGTTTGACCTTGTATTCCCTGCTCACCATCCCAATCAACGTGTACGCCGTACACCTCCCCGGAACCTCTAGCTCCACCGTCTTTCCGCCTTCCATATAAAGTTTCAATAGCACCAGCCTCGCCGCCAACGAATTCGGATTCACCCGCCCATCCAGCCGCTGTATCACGGGCTCGCCATACTCCTCGCATAGCCACTTGTACCTTGGATGAGCTGCCAGAATTGCAGCTTCGTCGCTTGCGGGTGCGAACGCGGCTTCCTTGGCGATCAGACTGAGGTAGTACGACTCAGCATTGAGACGCTCTTTCGGCGTGATAGGGCTGTAGTTCAGTATTTTGAGACAGCCGAGGCGCGCAACGGTCAGCATGTATCCGTCTTCGGGCGTGAGCGCGCGGCCGTCGGGCGACCTGAGGTGGGCATAGAGCGGATTGTGGGAGACGCGGAGCGAGGTTAGGCCGGGGAAGACGGTGGGCAGGGTGTCGATGAAAGACCAGGTTGGGATATCGTTATAAGATAGATCGACTTCGGTGAGAGTCGGAGAGAAGATTGGGAGCTGAGAGGATGGGGAGGATATGATGGAAGAGACTTTGTTGGATTTTAGGATTAGGCGACGGAGGGCGGGGAGGGCGGTCAACGGGGCGACTGAGGAGAGAGAAGTGAGGGCGTTGTCTTCGAGGGTTAGCGATGTTAGGTTTGGATTTGGGGCTTGAGGAGTGAGGTTCGTGTAGAGGTTTGAGGAGGCGGAGAGGGTCGTAAGGGTGGGGAAGAGGTGTGTTATGCGTGTGAGGTCTTCCCATGAGAGCAGATTCTCTTCGAGCTTGAGGTCTGTGATATTGGCGAACGCTTTGAGGCATCGTGATCGCTCGTTGTCAGTCACCGTGGTGTCTCTGAAGCGAGTCCCGCTGGTAGATGTCAGCACTTGTTGTAAAAGACTTGGTCTGGAGCCGTGGATAGCATACTCGACTCTCAAGCTCTTAAGCTTTTCTAGCTGCTCACAGATCGATGCTACCTCCCTCCATTCCTCGAACAGGTTCCTACTGAGATCTAGCTCGATTGCTTTCGGGCAAGCTTCTTTCACATCTGTGAGTCCCTCTTGCCACCCTTCCGTATCATCTCTGAGCCTTGCAATGCTTCGTTCTATACGAAGACCATCTAGAATGACGATCTTCAAGTCGCTGAGCTGAGCAAGTTGCTTTCTGATTTTATCGAACCCAACTTCCTCCACTTCTTTCCCACTGATTCGAATGGGTTGATTGATCCTAGCCAGAGGATCTTTTTTCAGCACATTGTCGCCAGGTTTGGTAGCAAACACAATTTGCACACTAGGGTCTTCGAAAGCTTCTGAAGCGTACTTTGCTTTCAGGGCTTCCGAAAATGAGCGGGGTGTGTCAGATTTGCGGGCGGGTCGAATGAACGAGCCAGATGCTGCACCTCTGCTGAGACCTTTAATTGATTAGCTTTTAATTGGACAGTAACACATCTTGTTCGTCTTAGGTTCAAGATGTTGGTCTTACATTCGAAATATCTGACGCCTGCGTGTTCACCAGAGTGCTTTCCTCGTGTCGGATCGTCCCATTCGACACCGAGCCATTCGCCTTTTGTTCCCTTTACTTCTCCGCGGTAACGTACGGTGCAAAGCTGGCCGTCATAAGACAGACGCTTCCCGATATAAAACTCGGTAGCCGTTTGCACATTTGCATTTTCGGACATTACGGTAGGTTCTCGGAGGTTATAGAGGGCTTTTTGTCGACCTTCACCATGAAAGATAGTGATTACTGGAGTACTTATCCAGATTCAAGACACCTTTTGAATTGTTTGGGGGTGTAGCTTCCATATTCTAGGATTTTGGGAGCGCTGCCTGACGGCGCACGTGATTAGGCTTAGCGCGACAAGCTTCAAATGTTCGCGAGTGGCTACAATGCGCGTCGAATCTCTATCTTCGACCATCCGTCCACTCACCTCAACCACAACGTACGATCTATTACCCCAGGATACATAATCTTGGTGTGCACGCAACAGCTTTGGTCTTGCTTTATTAACAGAGTTCTATTGACTAGCAGGCATGGATTATCAAGTAAGCATTCCAATGACTTCATATCCGATTAGACTGCTAACGGGTGCAGAATCGTGCAGGCTCCAAATTTGGCGGCGGAGGTGTCGCTTCGACATCTGCTACCAACGCCGACCGTCGCGAGCGCCTTCGCAAGCTTGCGCTTGAGACGATCGATCTCGACAAGGACCCATACTTCTTCAAGAACCACGTCGGAAGCTTCGAATGCCGCCTCTGCCTGACGGTGCACCAGAACGACGGCTCATACTTGGCTCATACACAAGGCAGGAAACATCAAACGAATCTAGCGCGCCGTGCTGCTAAGGAACAGAGGGAGGGCAAGAAGGACGATGCCTCTCAACAAGGACTGCTCGCTGGCGTCCAAGTGAAGAAAAATGTCATCAAGATCGGCCGGCCGGGATATCGAATCACAAAGGTCCGCGATTCAGTTACGCGCCAGAACGGGCTTCTCTTCCAGTTTCAATTTCCAGACATCTCCCCCGGTACAATCCCCCGTGTACGCTTCATGAGCGCATACGAGCAGAAAATTGAGGAGCCGGATCCTAATTACCAGTATTTCATCGTTGCCGGTGAGCCCTATGAGACAGTGGCGGTTAAGCTGCAGGCTCGGGAAGTCGATCGCAGAGAGGGCAAGTTCTGGACGTGGTTCGACGAGGATAACAAAGAGTTCTGGTGTCAGCTTCTCTTCAAGACAGAACGCGATGAGCGCTTTAGCGCTGTGCCCGGTCTTGCTCCCGGACGCAAATGAGGAGAGATCAGTTTGGGCTGTGTGTATTCGAGAACTAGCATAAGAGGCCTAGTGCACTCGCAAAATTAATCGACTAGACAACGGTAGGTACAGGATGGGCGGCCCGGTGAACATCGAGATTTTGACCTAGCCTTGCGCGGTCGGAATATCTATATCGAAGATCAAGGTCCGGGAAATTCCGGACCCTGCTTCGAGGCCTTGAGTTTGGGCATGCTCGAGGTTTTTCTCAACTGTAGGTAGCGCCTCACATAATGTATGACTCTAGTTGACGGAAGATCAGTCGATGACGGAGAAGATTTGGTTTCGATGGTTGTATAGGTGAATTCAATTGTGACTTCTGGGTCCTAATTAATTGTGCCTCATTCATGTCCCAAGAGAATGCGTTCTAGATGACGAAACGTGGTCTCCCCAAAGTGAGATTGCGAAGAAACGGTTCATCTCTATTGGTGCGCCGGCGGTAGCTGGCGATGAACGACAAGTGATGCATGCGCGAAGCTCTCTATTCATCGGTAATTTGACCCGAAGCAGTTATGAATGGAAAAGACTTACTCGGTCTAGTGTCACATATCTTTTGCCCATGCAGCGTGCTTTCCATCAGCTCATATGAATAGCTCCCTTTAGTCTCATACCCTGGAGGTTTTACAGAGTTGGGCGTAACCTTCGGTCCAGTTCCATGATGTCGCATTTGCGCGAACTAATCGTGGTATTGATACAGAAGCGCTAGCAGGCCCAATCAACGAAGCTCAAGCAGCATGCAATCATATGACCAGTCTGGAAGGCACGAACAATGAACCCTGGCGCAACCTTGCAACGCTACCTTACCTCTATCAACAGTTTTCGTGCACATGACCGATGACCGACGACTGGGATGGCGAAACGCGCTTCTCGAATGCCATTCGCTGCGCTGGACTCAACCACTTGACGACGCGCTGCCCATACCCCGCCAGGTTTTCCTACACATGTGGATCCCACCCACCTTCCCACCTTCGGGTAATTTCTTATGTCCAGATATCTGGATCTTGTACGTTCACCCGTGCAGATGTGAAACTTACCCCGAAAGTCCAGGCTGCTATTTCTCTCGAGTCAATGGATATTCCGTCGAACATGAAGGGCCGTGGTTGCATTCAGCAAGCAATGGAAGTAACACTGCCCAGGATCGCACCTTCCGATCACCAGTCGTGTACCTTCTGCTCCGTCGAGACCACCAAAGGGAGGCCCGACAACCACGATAACATTGGATGCATTCGTTTGTGGCCCACAGATCACATGCACTTTTGTCTTTCTAGACTTCCCCACCGCAAGATCCTACACCTGTGAAATTGACCGGTAAGGTTACCGGCGTCTACACTTACTAGACTTCTATCGTCGGAAAGGACCGGGAAACCTCACCGCCAGAACTGTACAACGTCAAGCTGCCGAAAGCTGCCCACGCCGGCTCGAGCCATAAGGACAAGTGTCGTGCTACAGTTCACTAGCTTGCCGATTCCCCAAGGTCTGGCCAGCATGTCAACTATCTCCCTCTACTACGCTAGTATCATGAAACAATTCTTGGAAGCCACTGCCAGGAACTGGGTTGGACTCATCCACCTAAACCGCATTTCTTTCTTAAGCAGCATCCTGGTACTTCCGACAATCTACTAACAGCATACATTGTCTCAAACTTCCGAGGGGGCACCCCAGGAAAGTGGCTCAGCTCGATTATCATTGGCGTCAGTAGCATTATCAGATGACCAACGAGTTCCATGGTGGAGCGTCCGTCAAGGGACTGCACCAAGTGGCAAATACTAGTCGCCGTAGACTCGTAGTTGACCGTTTCAACCGCCTGTCAAACGAAACCCTTGCTAACACGGGAACAAACGAGAGACATGACAAATGGACCGCAGAGGCGATCCAAACGCCACTCCTGACTACAGCAGCCGCACACAGTTTGCATGCTCTACTTCATTTGAACGCCGCTCCTGAGGTAGTACGTACCGGACACCAGCCATCAATCTCTTACGCCGGTTTGCTCTTCGCTGTCTTGGATACCCCACCTATCCATGACGACCCCAGTAAAGCATGATGATACAATGGTAGTGACAAAGAAGACAATGGCCGATGCTCGTCTTTGAGAGCCTACAAGGATCTCCGGAAGCCACTGTAGCTATCCTAGTCGGTTCTCCACGGAGACATTGCCCCCTGTCTTGGTTCATCACGAGGCGTATATACCATTGAATCGGTCCGTCACGCTCAAGTCAGATCATCTGCACGCCCGGCAACGATAGGCCGAGAACAAGTAAGACGGCGAACGCTTAGTCGATTCGGCATGAACTACCATGCATCGTATGAAGAGGATATCAGAAGCTGATTTCCGCTCTGAGGTCGCCGTTGCAAGGCTGAATCGATACACAATCGGTCCTGGGATGTGCATGGGATCCACAGAGTACAAGCAGCCAAATTGGGTTTGACTGGTTGCGGGACCCTGCAGACGAGCTCAGATGACAAAGTTGCAACTGAGACATGAACCACGGTCGCACATAGCTTCCGAGGACGCGTCAAAGCCGCGCCTGCTGCAGACGAGTGTAAGCTAGCTGAGTGAGCAGCGCTTTGGTGAGGACTAGAAAGTGGCTCGCAATGCAACAGGTTACTAGTATGCGCGTCGTATCTGTCCTTTCTGAATGTCTATACGGACTATCTTCCTGGTTTTGAGGCCTGGTCATCATGGGGGCAGATTTGCGTAGGATGCGGACATGGCGTTTTGGACCCGCTAGGATGCGGCGCCTGGTGCGGAAGCGATGCGAGATACAAGCATGGTACGACGGCGGAGATCGAGCACAGACACAGGGAAGGCCTCGATGACTCCCTGTCGCGGGCGGGACGAATCGTGGGACGGATCGAGCTTCAGGCTCGCGTCTCGTGTCCATACGGATCAGAGAGATGCAGAATACTATTGACTCACGGGCGGCCTACCCAAAGAGTAGGAATTGGGGCCCGGAACGGCGGAAAGTTATGACTGCCGTCCAGCCAGCTGCGGTCATTCACCATAAGGCGGCGACCAGTGGCATCGACCAAAGGCCCATGCCTAGTAGTGGCATGCCGAGCAAAGCAGAATGGATTGCGCCTCGAGTGGGCCCCAGACTGGCCGGCAAAGGCGGGGATCGTCGCAGCCGCTGGACATCGATGGTGCTGCGGCTGGCGGGATGTACAAACAGGCAACCGTGGACATGGACAAGGGGGGGCCCCATCGCTTTCCAGAACTAATAAAGTCAACCTTCTCAATCCGGCTGCTGCGGCAAAGGCGTGGGCGGCAGCAGAGCTCTCGGTGCCATGCGCTCTGGGAGTCAGACGATATGGCTGGTTTGATAGAGGGCCGTGAATGCATGACCACGGCCGCTTATGCATGCACGACTAGGCTGCTGCAGGCGTCGACAGTGATTCGGCGTGACCCTCCGCCTTGCTCAATCAGCACCAGCTGCGAGTATGAGTGGGCAGCTGTTGCGAGGAGCTCCATCCCATTCAGTGCAGGGTCGGCCGATATGAGCCTAGCCGGCGACCAGGCGTCATGGAGAACAGGCGTCGCGTTCTCGTTCCCCTAGTACGCGAAGGAATCAATCGGACACCTCTGCAGGCCCAGGCATTTCGGATGAGCGCCCGCTGGTATCGTGTGTCTTTCCGGGGCAACACGCCCAAGTATACGCAGAGACCAGTGCCATTGCTCCCAAAGGGTCCGTTTTCCCCGCGCGTAGCAAGCAGCAAGCAGCAAGCAAGCAAGCAAGCAAGCAAGCAGTGCTCTCTGTCTATGCGTGCCGCGGTGGAGAACAAGTATCAAGATCCGGAGCTAGAGCCCTCGCATGCACGTAATGAATATGGCCCGCTCTCAGCAGAAGGACGCTTTTGCTGTACAGCCACAGGCGGGCCTCCCAAGCCTGTACCCATGCCGGTACGCCTGCGACGTTGCTCGCGCTCTGATTGCTCATAAACGTGCCCGTCACGCTGCAGGCGTGCCCCCAGACGCTCGCTAAAGGCGACGTTAGCTGTGCATCTCCATTGCGGGCCGAGCTGGTGGTTGCTCTCCGCGCACGGCTGGCCACTGCTCCAGCCATCCCGTCGAAGCCCAGCAGAAACCTTGTGCGGGCGCCCGCCGCCATTCGCCCTACATATTCACGCTGGCTCGCTGCCGTAGCCACTTGAAGCCTTGCCGGTGCTCTCCACGCGTTCTGCCCGCGGCCCGGGAATCTCGCAGCACGCATTGGGCCAGTCCCGCACTCTGCAAGTCAGGCTCCAGGCGCTCCATATTGCTAAACAGACCCTACAGCGGCTACCAGCAGCTGTCTGGGCGGTGCATCATCGTGCCCGCTCCCTCCGCTGGTACCATCCCTCCTGTCACCCTGTCACCCTCTTATCGCCCGCCGCCCTCACGTGGCAGCCTTACCTCCCGTCTGCTATTATCAAGGGCTGCTCCACATCGAGCCCGCTGAGCCCGCTGAGCCCGCTGAGCTTTGCTGACGCTGTTTGGCCAGCCGTTCGTTTTCGAGAGCCTTGCGCAGGCCCTCAGCCTGACCCGTCGTCCGCTGCACAGCGCCCGCTAACAGCCTGTGCAACACCAGGCAGCCGACCTTGCATCATCCATCGCTCCTGAGTCGCGGCGCTCTACTGGACGCCGCCGCCGTCGCCCCTCGCCGAGCAAGACTTTGCGCTCGGATCTGCCAGCGCCGCCGGGTCGTCTTCGGTAACCACTGCAGCTCGCCTTTGCTTCGCGTCCGTGACCCGCACCGCGAACCTCACCTCACATCAACCACAACCGCATGCCCTGCCCGTCGCGCTGCGCCTCGCGAATCGGACCGCCACAGCCTTGCGCACTCGCAAGCAACGCACCCCGCCCACGATTGGCTTGGTCGTGAACCGCACGCGACGACGAGTAGCTACCCGCGAGCTCGGCCGCTCGCTCCTTGCGAACGGCTGGAATGTATTCTGTGCACTCCGTCCAGACCGTGTCCAACGGTGCCATTGGGAACGGCATCATCATGGATCCCTCGGGCACCATCAATCCAGCCACGCTGAATCCTGCAGGTACGAGATGAGCTTTCGTAGACACGCGCGCGCGCAAAGCTTCGCGGTTGTTGCACCACCCCATCAACAGCCGCGCGAGCCAGTACAGCGACTGCGCGCACCCGTTACATCCGCTGCTGCATCCCTTGGTGTCTAGCTTGCTAACCAGAATTCCACCAGATGTCCTTGGAGGACCCCAGCAGGCCGTCTCACAACAACAATCTACTCGAGGCATCAAACGTAGCCGCTCACCGGAAAATAGCTACGGCGACTTGCAGACGGGCGAGAATGGAGACGGTACGTTGATGCCCATCCAAGCAGCGGCGTTGTGCAGAGCCTGCGCCCGCCTTTGCACCCATGTTACTAATGAGGAAGGTGCAGATGACGGCAAACCCAGAAAGCGCGGTCGACCGCCCAAGGCGCCGAAAGTCTCGTTTGCTGAGAACGACAATCGTGGGTCACAACCTCCACCGACGCCCTCGTATAATGCGCCCGCCCCACCAGTGCAAACACCACAGCTACAAACCACAACGCTCCCACAAGCATCTCCGCCACAGGCGTCCCCACCGGCCAAGTCGACTCCCACAAAGGCCGCCGTGATCAAGGCACTCCCCACAGTTCGGGATCACACGACCGACCAGTTGAATCTGGAAGGTGACGAATACCTTCCTCGCGAAAAAGACGAAGCTGGCGAGAACAAGGTGACGCCGACAGGGCACCCGCTCGACGGAAGGGAATATCGGTGCCGCACCTTCTTCGTCCCCAACAGAGGGAACAAGTTGTTCATGCTCGCAACCGAGTGCGCCCGTGTTCTAGGCTATCGTGACTCTTATCTCCTTTTCAACAAGAACAGGTCGCTGTACAAGATCATTGCTACTCAAGCAGAGAAGGACGACTTGATCCATCAGGAGATACTTCCGTACTCGTACCGATCGCGCCAAATCGCCATCGTAACGGCACGTTCCATGTTCCGGCAGTTTGGCAGTAGGCTGATTGTCAACGGACGACGAGTGCGCGACGATTATTGGGAGAGCAAAGCCAGAAAGCAGGGCTTTACCGAAGAAGACGCAGCAGGAGAGAAGAGACCGGGTGCGGCGAGAGCTCGTGAAGCAGCTGCAGCGGAAGCAAGTCACGCCGGCGGACACTTGGCTTTCGCCCACACTGGGGCCTACACAGGGAAACTGGACCAGGATTACCTAGGGTCAGCCGTGAACCCTTTGCATCCATTCGGGGGCTTGACACCTGCACCAGGAACGATACCGACAGCAAACCCGGAGCCTTTTGATCAGCGGACAACAGCAGACCTACAACCGCGAGACTATTCCGGTGTTCAGCGCCCGCGACATGAATTATCTGGAGTACCATACCAGGACGTGACACGGCCAACAGCCTCTGGGGAAATACTGAACCAAGCCGGCCAGACTGCAGAGTACAACAAACAGCTTGAGCAGCAAAGGAAGAACCGGAAGCATTACCTCGATGACATCTGGGCGCGGCCTCACGAACCGCCGCCGCCCACTGAACGTCCAGCCACCGCAGATACCAACAACGTACCTCAAGTGTCGCAGGCAGTACAGTCACCGCATATTCCTTCAGCAAACACTGCCGTCGGACCTGGTCAATACGGCCTTGCTGCTCAAACTCCACAGAGACCTGGTCAAGCTGTTGGTGCTCAGGGATACCGACCATCGCCGCATGCTCAGGCTATGGTACCTTCGCCTATGGCCCAACAGCACACGCCCATGAGACCTGACCAGATGCATCGTCGTCCCCCAAGCATGAATTTGCCCCAGGGAATCAACCCAGCAAGCATGGCCCAAGCAGGGATGCTCCCTACGGTTGGGCAAACCCCAAGCCACGGCTATCCAACACAGCACATGTGGCAACAAGCCCCACCGCAGCCTTCGCCGCTCTCGCAACAACACAACATGCAGGCATACGCTCGGCCACCGCAGCAAAGCCCTCATCCCCAGCAATCGCCTATGCATGCGTCGCCGCAGCTCCATCACGCTCAAAGTAGCGTTTCAATGCACGGAACGCCTGTGCAGCAGTATCAGACCATGAACGCCATGGGAGATCCTGGGTTTTCGGCTATGGGACAGAATCCATACCAACCCAGCCCAAGTCCCCATCAATTCATGCAACATCAGAGTACCGCCGCTCAGCAGCCGGGTATGCCAGGCTGGGCGCCGAATCAGACACCTCAGCAAGGCTGGCAATCCTACTAGGAGATGGCCCCGAACACTGCAGGAACATTGTATGAATTGCGCCACCACCAACCCTTCGACCTAGACCTGTAGCTCCGCTCGAGTCTGAGCTGTCTAGATCGAAGAAAACATCAAACGCGTCGCATCCTCAGTAACATGTCGACAGAAAACAATGTTGAAGCCACTCTGGCAATAACAACGTCTTCGGGAGCCGGATCACGAAGAAGCTTGCCAGCACAAGAGAGTAACTCTACTAGAACTTCTTCACAAGAATGCAGCGTCTCCGATTCATACCCTCCTAAATCTGAGTGCACTTCTTGTACACTACCCGTTCACACCTACCTACGTCGTCCTTCGGGAGATTACCTTGAACTGCAACTTTGCTTCTTGGACGGCTTGCTTTCGATGGTGTCCCATACACTCCTACTCTCGTGCCAGACATGGAACACGGCTAGGGCATATACTACGACACGTTCACGATCACAATGCCAATCACGTCAAACGAATACACGGATTCGCAAGTCTCCAGCACACATTGATTCGAAGCATTCACGGGGTTATAGTTTTCTTCTTTGTAAAGTTTCTACTGGCGTGTTTTTCCCACGTTCGCTACGCACATATTGCATCTGCGATCTCGGGTCTTTCGTTTGCACTTTTCATTCACATTATGCAGTTGGATTGGAATAGGAGTTCTGCATTGCAAGATACAACGTTATCTGTTTGGTGCTTTTGGTTCTGCATCGTCGAGTTGCGTGGTCACTTATTCTTTACCAGACTGCACTTTGCTTCTGTTTCGGCATTATCACCCTTGCACTGGTGGTACGGTTGTAGCGTCGTTGCAGCACCTGATTCCCCCTATGCTCATTTCTGACCATACTACATTTTTATTGGAGTTTGAACGTCATCAACTTGCATATTGAGTATCTGGCCGCCTGGTGTACACTTAGGCTGGGCGCGACCGTGGGTTTTGGATTGGATATGCCGGGACGGTGGGACAGCTATGCATGCAAGGCATGCATGACTCGAGGGTTTCTTTAACCATCCCCCTTTAATATTAATACTATTGTTTCTCCCTGCAGGTACAGTGCCTTATACGATGCGTTATTGATTTGGGGGCCAAAATTATATCGTGACTGCACGTCACATACCAAATGGAGCCTCGCCTGGCAGTTCGGATGCAGTTCGCAGCATGATGCGCTGGCTCGCCTCTTGTCGCCTCGCTTCCCATTCCCATCGTGTAATCTCACGCGCACCCCAAGACCAACTCCCACCCTGGCCCCAGTTCGGTGGCACAGTCGTTGGCAGACACGCAGATCGTCAAAATTGGATGTGACGTGTACAAGGAACCAGGATGCATGTCACGCCTAACACGCCGTGTCGGGGCCTCTTCCGCCGCCAGATACGCGAGCGCCTTCGTGGTCAGAGCGTCGTGCGATCGTAGCCGCGCTGCATGCGCAAGCTTCGTTTCCCTTTGGGTTCACGCTCCCTCAAGCTTTGCTTGGGCGCGGTGCATGTGTAAGAGGGCGGCCAAATAGGGCCGATAGCACAGCACTGTAGGTTCACCTGAGGGGAAGAGAGATTTGGCATTAGCGCATCTCATGTTTTCAGCTTGGTTAGAAACACGCTTTGCATGGACGCAAGTAGCTTCGCCTCGCGCCGGCGATGATTCCCTAGTCCACCTTAGATGGTCCATAAGGGAGGATACGTCCGGGCGAGAATCTTGATGGCCAGACAGATGATCTGTCTTTTTGGCGTAGGGCGGTTAATTAGATCAAGGTTTTCGATATGACCAGCGTCATATACTGTGTGATTGCGATGTAGCTTGAACAAACTAGTATCTTTTCAGGCGTGTTTCTGAGTCAGGTGGAAGGCCCGCTCCATTTCAAAATTTCCAGGAAGACCTGTTTGGTTTAGACCGCCGATTCCGGTTGATCCACGGGGCGTAGCATTGGGGAAGTGGGATTAGTGTATTCGATAGAATCGTATTCGATTACTATCTCCACGTCGCCGAGGCGTCGAGGTCATCTCGGTACGGCACGCTAGAGTTAGATAGCACATAGTCGCGATGGGTGGGATTCGATCTATCCCGGTGCCTTGGGATGGCACCGTGGCTTGATACTCGGGCTGTGATCTTTGCAAGACCTGTGGATGGTGCACACAGTAGCGTGACTTCGGGTTCGCATGTCGTCTAGTCAGGAATGGCATGGAGAGAGTCCCTGGTGTGAGGCTTTGGGAAGGACTACCAGGCTATTGGGCTTTGACAAGCGCATCATGTGGGTCTGGGGATTATCAGTATGTGCGACGGTCTCCTCACGAGCAATAATTGGTCAGAAGACGGCTATGTTTAAAGGCTTGTGTGTCTTTGCGCTAGGAGGACAGAGACGTATAACTTCCTAGAAAATTCCGGGGGGCTGCATAGTGTCTTTCCAATGCTTATATGGTCTACATTAGATCGTACCATATCTTTTCCTACTATTAGCATTGTGTAACTTCTTATAAAAAGGCCACACATGCAGGGTCTTTAATGGATCTTAATAACCACTTTTTCTGGCCCGTAAGATGCAAATATTTGCCAGCTTCGCCCCGAACTCAGACACAACTTCTTCAAGTCTATCGTCAGCTCGTTACCCAAGAATGCGATGGCTATTCTTACTGTGATTGCGGCTGGCATTATTAAGCAATTCACGTCCATCGTAAGATCAACCACACCACCTTTGACGATTGTCTGCGATCAAAGGTGGTGTGGTTGATCTTACGATGTATAACATGTCACAGTGACTGATTAAAATAAGCTGTAGAGTGGTCTGCTGATGACCCTCATTAGACTTTGCGAGAAACGATGACTTTAGGAATCCTTTAGCTTACACCTTGACACGGTCCAACGTATGTTCGGTGAGCTCGCGCAGATGTAAAGTCAACGTACATTGAGTATATGTGTGTATCACAGTTCCTTCCATTATAGAATATAAAATGCAGCCCTTTGGTTCTCTTTACTTTGATTCATACGGATCTGATTGAATTTCAAGTAGAGCGATGACGAAGGGGCGAGTGGAAGACATTTGGCAGCAGCAACGCTCACCATTCATTCATATTATATATACGCTCCTAATCTCTGTCATAGCTTGCAGCTACTAGGAATATCATTTGGAACCGACCGCGTCCATTGCCTATGTAAAACCAGTGCGCCATTGGCATCGAGGTAAGAAAAACCGAGGTAGAAGTAGCTTGCGTGCAAGCGTCGACCCGTGGGCAATAGGACGATCCTCGACTCCAATACCTATTGGGTGTTATGGCGCTAGTCCACTTTAGTCTGGAACAAGGTTGTCCAGCTGATCCATTACTACGTCGCAGGGACGACTCGTTGTGATAGTAAGTTTACTCCCACATCTTGCTCGCTCAGAATACGTGTAAACCGCCACCGCTGTGGGCTGGGCTTCTCAATCGCTACCTCAAATTTTTGAATTGCTCTCCGTAGACCAGAAATCAGCCCCATCACGCTTACAGCATGACGGCGACTACGTTCACGAACTTTACAAGCCTCGCCAAGGAGCTGAGGGATATGATCTGGCTGGAAGCTGCTGCCATTCAGTTCGAGGAGGTCCGTATCGCTTCTCTCCACTAACATGTAGACTGACCTCGAAGCAGTAAGCTACAGTCCTGGCCTACCTTTTATTACAACAATAAATTATTCTCACCCAGAAAAATACTAATTCCGTGCCATTAATTCAGAATCGCCGAGAAAAAACCGCCTCGCTTCATTGACTGGTCTGACGAGAGCTGGCGGCAGGCTTTCGTCAACTACGATGACTTGCCGACCGAACCAGACAGGGCCCCCCTCGGACTGTTCGTTCTAGATCCCTACAATGGGCAAAAGATGCGCGTAGATTTGAATGATTTAGAGACTTTGATCAATTACCTTCCTATTTCTGCTGTCTCACGAGAGGCGCGCTTTCAAGCTATCAACTTCTGTCGCACCCGCGTGTCGTACATGCGGCTTTGGTATTATAACAAGTCGCCATTCAAAGACGTAGGGCATCTCGAACTCCCCGAAGATGAAACGAACTCGATTATTGTCCGAGACCACGGTGGACTAAATACCTTGGAACACATCTTCGCTCAGCCGAAAACACTGATGGTGTCTACATCAGGCTTGGAATCGTTCGAATCGCCAGAGCATTTTGTGGACGTAGTAATTCGTTTCTTTGGCCATAAGGTTGAGCGACTTATTCTAAACTTCATCAATCCATGGGAAGAGACCCTGGAGCAAGTCTACTGGCCACATAAAGCGGAGACACGAGCGTATATGCAAGTTTGCCATTCATAAGACTTTCTTCCCTAACACTATCCGCAGTGAACCCATTTTTATCGATGATCCGGACCACGATCCATCTACCGTTTTCATGACATCAGATCGACGGCTGCACGTTGCAGAGCAAACGTGGAAAGAAGGACGCTGCCATAGATTGACCGAGCATCTTCAAAAATTTTACGAACTTTTGGATGTTGCTGCAAAAAGGTTGCCGCGCTTGCATGCTATTGACTTGAAGCTAGAGAGCTTTTTCTCTGAGCCTTTCTCGTCCCGCATCAAGTCTAGTTATAGGGATGGGGCTCTTCGCGTCAAGATGAGCGATGTCGACATTACCTACGACGATGTTTTCGTGGATGGCCTAAGACACCTTCGCCGATCTCTGCTCGAGTATCCTCTTCGTCAGCATCTGAGGCCACCCACTTCACCAAAGCCGAAGCCTCTGTCTTGAGTGAGATCAATGGCGCTCTAATGGGCATCAAGGGAAATGAGGAGTTCATTAAATCAATCTCATCGGCGTCTGTTCTTTATCGCTACTTCACATGATATGTTCTGGTGCCACTTTAACACTCCGGACATCAATTGATCACATTTGTTCATCTTTGGAGCAGATTTTGAAGTTGCAACTTTATCAAGATCCTTATTCGTTGGCCGTGACTGCATCGTACATGCCGACTTAGAGATATGGAACTCTTTCGTTGGTGAGATCTACTACCGAAGGCTACTGCATGCTGATATCTGGGTTTGGTGCTCTGCTGTTTTCTTATAGCTTGAAAGCACCTGTCACACGCTCATTTGTTTGACTAGTGCTTAGAGACGATACCTCGAGGTGTAGGCATCTTTTCCGTGGTAGAAGCTTGGTGTCTAGAGGGGAAGGTGTTCTCGGTGAGGCTGGTGAGGCTTGGGGACGCTTTGTCTGGACGGGTCGAAATCGTACACAGTGTAGCTCCTGCGATTAGGTCGAGGAGATGTGTCTGCCTGGTTGGCTGGACGGAGAAGTAGCTCTCTCCATTGCAATGAATTAAAGACACGTTCGTCCTCACCCGCCCTAATACAAAGGAGGAACAAAGCGGTCCCCCTTTCGCTGTTGCTACTTTTTCTAGATCTTCTCCCTAGTGATGCAACACGTAGTCCGAAGTTTCTTCAGTGTTGTGATGAACAGCGTTTCGCTGAGGTTGGCAATAACATCCTGCTCCTTGCGGCGAACTGTGCCTCTGTGAGCTCTGCCTTCTGGATGCGGAGCTCTATCTGTACATCAGCAAAGAGTTGCCCAGGGTAGCAAACATCTATAACAAGCTACCGTGCTGTCAAGAGACCACAGTCTGGTACAAAGAACTAGTAGCCATATTTCACGGCGGGGAAGGTATACTCGAGATGTGAGATGACGCAGACACACGCCACGCAAGGTTATACTACTACGAAAATACATACAAAGCTAAGTCTTGGGATCTAACTCGCCTCCGGGGATAGATTCTGCAAGCCGGTCGAAAAATGGCGCATTCTACCGCACTGGCAAGTCCTTTGACTCGAAACTGTAGCGCAGCCACTCACCAACGGCCCTTAGGCTTTCCCACCGCACGCTCTCGTCCGCCTCCTGCATAAGCTCCATGACTCGACCCTTCAGGCCTATCTTCTCAAGCTGGTATCGCTTCTCAGGTACCTCCTTGACTAAGCAAGCCACATCGTTGCATCCAATGGCCAGTACTTGCTTATCATTTTCCCAAGGCTTGGAGAGTATCTCGGCTAGTTTTCGTGGCAGTTCGCCCTTGTTCTCTTCGAGAATGCGACGTGCGTTGTCGCGCCAGAAGTCTGGATTGCGGTGTGGTGGAGACCAGCGTAAATGCCCAGACCGTAGTTCAGCAGCGTATTCGTCAAACGTCGTTTGCGTGGTCGTGTACTCTTCTAGTAATTCGTTGAGAGTTTTTAGATCCTCAAGCGCGTCGTCATCTGTCAAATGGCGAGATTTCAACGTCGAAAGAAGCGACGGTAGGCGTGCAAGGACTGCGGCGGGGAGAAGGGTTTGTCGGTTCGACGTCAGAAGATTCAGGAGGGTTGAAAGGAGCAACCGGGTAGTCTTCTCTTTCGGTGAGATACGGAGGAGATGGGTATATAGCATCACAATATCATGTTCACTAGATAGAGTCAGTCGTTGTGTGCTCTTGATGATACTCAGGATCATACTCTTGTAGCCCGTCGCCAACTAGCTCCCCCTCGAAGCTTAGCTGCCATATCACCAATAGTACATGGTAGAGCAGCTGCAACCCAACCCCTCCCGTGAGGCCTTCTGGTACACTGCGAATGCTTCCTGCGGCGCCGGTCCGCAAAGTAGAGTCTTGATCCTTGGTAGCGCCAGACGCCGCAAAGAGGATATCTATTAACGGATTGAGCGTCTCCTTCCTCTGCTTCCAGAACAGTTCTCTTGACTTCTTGTTTCGCAGAACGGCCGAGTATTCTTGGACAGCGATGTCTTGAGAACCGGCATCTGAGCTTTTGGCGAGTGCGGAGAGGTAATTATATAGCTGAGTTAGAGCTTCGTCTATCTGCGAGGTGGTCTTCTGGGAGTGCACGAGAGCATAAGACAGGAACTTCGAGAGTACGGAGGAGGTGAGCAGCGGCACCGGGTCCTCGGCGTTTGGAGTAGCTTTGAGTAAAGGTAGAAAGGGCTTAAAAGGCGTGGGGTGCTGGGCGAGAGCTGCCGTCAGAGCGGGGATATCTGTGGTTCCATTAGCTATAGATCCTTTGCGCGAAACGACAAAATGCACCGTTCATCAGATCCTCGGTCAACACCAGCATATACTGCACGATATCCTGGCGTTTCGCTGCAGCCTCGAAGATGCTCTGCGAGCCGTTGCCGCCCAACAGCAGCGCCACGAAGCTCTGCACATCACCCTCGACCTTGTTCTTCCGTTCTTCCTTGCGCACTTTATCAATTGACTTGATTTTCTGTAGGTCCGCCTCTGTAATGGTCTTCGCCCGCATAGCACCTTCCCATGATATGGGCCGGCTGCGGATGTTGGCCTGGATCGTAACGAGGTATGCTGGAGGATCGAGCGACATATTGGCAAAGCTCTATGTAATCACGTCTGGAACAAAAGAGCTTGTGTCTAAAACGAAGGTCGCGTTGCTGAAGCTGTGTGGTGTTGTTCTTGGTGCCATCGCAGCCCGCCTAGTAGCGTCGTCATATGAGAAGCTTGGACCGCTGTTTTGAAGCTATCCAGTTTTAGTTAGCTCCATTCGCAACTCTTTTCGAACAAGCACTTACAGTGTGTCAACTGGGCTTCTCACCACATTCGCAAATACCCCGTTGGCACCCGTTTGAATCATGGAGTACTTCAGTCTTAAGCGCTCCACCGCCGCCGATCGAGGGGGCCCTAATCTGTCAAGCAAGGTCTACGTGCGCTCAACGAAGAGTGGCAAGGTCCAGAAGATTGTGAGAGAGCTATATCTCAGAACAGATATCCCTTGCTCGTCAAATCTATGCAGAGCCTGCTTAGATATTGCGCCTACAGGTTTTGGCAAGAAAGGTACATGTACTCGGTTCACGTGATGAACACCGGCTAACCCAAATAGCTACCCCATTCGTGCTTTCAGATACACCTGCTGGATCAAAGAACTACCCAAATGGACAGTACCTAGTGCCTGACACAAATGCCTTCCTCACCGGTATGGATTTGTTTGAAGTGGAGACTGCATTTCACGATGTCATAGTTCTACAGACTGTTCTCGAAGAGGTCAAGAACCGATCTTTACCGCTGTATCATCGTCTGATCGCTCTTACAAAGCATGAAGGCAAGCGCTTTTACGTTTTCTTCAACGAGTTCCGCCAGGAGACTCATGTGGCACGAAATACGGGAGAGACAATCAACGATAGAAATGATCGAGCGGTGCGGAAGGCGGTGCAATGGTACAACCAGCACATTACTCAGGCTGTGAAAGCGAGAAGCCAGAAACAGACACGTATCCCAACGGTTGTGATGATCACAGATGACAAGGACTGTTTGCGCAAAGCTAAAGCAGAGGACATCCCGTGTAGTACTCGTAAGTTAATATACAATGTCAATCATCACTCGTGTTGACAACTTATAGTGGCTGATTTCGTATTTGGGCTTGAGAATGCCGATGAATTACTAGACATGATGAGCGCCGCCCAAGATCAGAGAGAAGTCCGGTCGAAAAAGACAGAAGTCTTCTATCTTGAACACTACACAATCTCTAAGATGATGACGGGTGTCAAAGCAGGCACCATGCACAAGGGAATCTTCAACGTTTCGCCATATAATTATCTTGAGGGCTCCGTTCACGTTCCGGCTTTCGATAAGTCTCTGCTAGTTCTAGGACGCGAGAATGGCAACCGTGCTGTGTCTGGAGATGTCGTTGTTGTAGAGATTCTCCCGCAGGACCAGTGGAAGGCACCGTCGACCAAGATCATCGAGGAAGAGACACTGAACAAGAACGACAACCCCGAGATCGAAGACGGCGAAAACATCAGTTCTGAGAGGGAACGAAAAGCCTTACAAGAGGAGGTAAAGCGAGCACATGGCCAAAGCTCGGAGGGCAGGCCACAGCCTACCGCCCGCGTTGTCGGTATCATTAAGCGGAACTGGAGACAATATGTTGGGCACATTGATCGAGATTCTGTTCGTTCTGCATCGAAATCAAGCAGGCAGCAGCAGATGGTATTCTTGATACCTATGGACAAGCGCGTTCCGAAGATTAGGATACGAACACGGCAAGCTGGAGAGCTTCTTGGTCAACGAGTTTTGGCAACCATAGACTCCTGGGAGCGAGACTCACGGTACCCTATGGGGCACTTTGTTCGATCTCTCGGAGAGCTGGAGTCAAAGGGTGCCGAAACAGAGGCCTTGCTGCTAGAATGGGATGTACAGTATAAGCCGTTCCCAAAGACAGTCTTAGACTGTCTACCTACAGAAGGGCATGACTGGAAAGTTCCTGCGAGCCTGGATGATCCGGGTTGGAAGGGTCGAAAGGATCTGCGAGATCTTCTGGTCTGCAGTATAGACCCTCCCGGTTGTGTGGATATCGACGACGCACTCCATGCGCGAAAGCTTCCAAATGGCAACTTCGAGGTCGGCGTGCACATCGCAGACGTGTCTCATTTTGTCAAGCCTAACAATGCAATGGACAAGGAAGCCAGCCAGCGAGGAACAACTGTCTATCTTGTCGACAAGCGAATAGATATGTTGCCGATGCTGCTCGGAACAGATCTTTGTTCGCTAAAACCTTATGTCGAGCGATATGCTTTCTCTGTGCTTTGGGAGATCACACCCGATGCCGATATCGTCACGTCACAGTTCACAAAATCAGTTATTCGCTCGAGAGAAGCTTTCAGCTACGAACAAGCCCAGATCCGTATCGACGACAACTCTCAGCAAGACGACCTCACAGCCGGAATGAGGACATTACTGATGCTGTCAAAGAAGCTCAAGCAAAAGCGCTACGACGCAGGTGCTCTCAACCTCGCCTCCCCCGAAGTCAAAGTCCAAACCGAATCAGAGACCTCTGACCCCGTTGACGTGCAAACAAAGAGACTCCTCGACACGAATTCTCTCGTCGAGGAATTCATGCTACTCGCCAACATCAGCGTCGCAGCCAAAAACTACGAATCTTTCCCCCAAACCGCGCTCCTCCGCCGCCACGGCGCGCCTCCGAAGACAAACTTCGAAGAGTTAGCCAACCAGCTCAAAGTAAAAAAGGGTCTCGAGCTACGCTCCGACAGCTCAAAAGCACTCGCCGACTCGCTAGACACCTGCACCGACCCCGCCGAGCCCTTCTTCAACACCCTCGTCCGCATCATGGCCACCCGCTGCATGATGTCCGCAGAGTACTTCTGCGCAGGCACGCAAGCGTATCCGGAATTCCGCCACTACGGCCTCGCGTCTGAGATATACACGCACTTCACGTCCCCCATTCGACGCTACGCCGACCTCGAAGCCCACCGCCAACTCGCTGCGGCCATCGACTACGAGCCACTCGATGCCAGCCTGCACTCCAAGGCCAAGCTCGAAGGTGTCTGCAAAAACATCAACGTGCGGCACCGTAACGCGCAGATGGCAGGCCGCGCCTCCATCGAGTACTACGTCGGGCAGGCGCTCAAGGGCAAGGACATCACCGAGGACGGCTTCGTCATGAAGGTCTTCTCCAACGGCTTCGTGGTGTTTGTGCCCCGCTTCGGTATCGAGAGCCTCATTCGGCTGCGGGATCTGGCGACGCCTGAGCCTGAGGCCGAGTTTGACGGCGAGAACTACGTGCTTAGTGTGAAGGGCGGCGTGGAGAGGAATGTGGAGCTTTTTGAGAAGGTTAAGGTGCGGATTACGGATGAGGTAGAGGAGAGTACGGGGAAGAGGAAGGTGAGGTTAACGCTAGTTTGAGTGATTTGTTTTGGTCCAGATGGTAGCTGGAAGGGTAGGGTGGTCCAGGAGACGAGCACTGCAGGTTTGATTTGGCTGAATCAGCTAGAGAACGGATGATACGAATAGTCTGAACTTTCAGTGTAGAACAAGCATATGTCTATCAACATGACATGCACCACAGCACGAGGCCCACTCCAAGCACTTGATCCCATTTAGCACGCTAGCGATCCTACGTCAAGCAAGGAGACGGGCATTCCTTCCAGAACACAACAAATAACACGTTCATCACATGCAATGCGAGACTCAAAGAAACTATTCTAATTCATCCAGTCATAAGTTTCATAACTACGAAGAGGCCGTGACATTACTCAACCGTCAATGCATTGCCATGGTATACCCTTTTCGTCCCACTCCATCTCAATCAGCATCCACACATTGCTCCAATCAGTCGTGAAACCAAATGAATGGACAGAAGTCCATAGACCCCATCGAAAACTACATTAACAAATCAGGAAAGAGCCGGGCTAGCTCAAATACAAGAGGATCCATACAACGCAAACAATGAGCCCATTTCCACATAAGATATGTCCATCCAACCAGGAAGGAAAGAAAGAAAGTAAGAAAAAAGGAAAGACCGTCTAATATCTCGCACCTGGCGGCGGGCCAATCGGTGGCGGAGGAACAGCGCCATAAGGGTTCGCATCGGCGTAAACAGGACCGTAAGGGTTTGCAGCTACAGGATAGGCATACATATTAGCCATGCCGTTACCACCAAGGGTGTTCTGCCGGGCCTCCTTCTCGCGGCGCTCACGCGCCTTCCTCCTCTTCCGACGCCGCTGTTCCAGCTCTTTGACGCTGTGCCTTTGCTCGTTCATCTCTTTCCACTCGGAGAAGGCCGACTTAATTCCGAGCGCGGCGATACCTACTGCCGCCGCGTCTTGCAACATGTTCTTTGATTTGCGCTTGCGCGCTTCTTCGGGCGTCATCTCGCCTTCGGCTACCAGTTTGCGCCGCTTCTCCGAGGCTTCCATGGATGTGTAGACGCCGTGGGCGGCGTGAATGGTCGCGACAGTGGCCAGCCCGGCAGTAAGGAGTTCCTTACCTCTCAGCTTCTTGCGTTTCTGCTCCATATCCGTCGTCGACGTTGAACTAGAGCTGCTATCTCTCTTCCCACGGGTCGATGTTAATGCGCCTGCTCCCGCTCCACCTGTTGCTGCTAGTCTACGATCTGAGTTAGCTCGAGGAGCGTCGGCATAGGCGTCGTCCATACTACGGCCTCGGTCGTAACCGCGGGAGCGGTGACTCCGGGATGGTGGTTCGTATTCGTCGGCACTGTCAAAGCTGGGAGAGCGCTCACGCCTGGAGCGTGACTTCGAGCGTACGCGATCATATAGGGCTTTACCTGCTGCAAGAACTGCTCCACCGCCCACTACTTTGCCGAGAGTATGGTCACCACCTTCGCGGTCCCCAGACCTCGAACGTCCGCGAGAACGGGAGCGACCAAAGATTGACCTGGATCGGGAGCGCGAGCGTGCAGGAGACCGAGAGCCGTCACGGCCACGAGATTGGGATCGAGGACCGTTGGCAACGCGGTTAGCAAGAAGACCACCAATGGCCGATTCGGCGACGTGCCTCTTGCTGTGTTTATCAGGGTCCTTGTCAACGAGACTGTCGATACCAGCGGCACCGAGGGCAGCAGTAGCAATGCGCTGACCCTTCTCACCAGTCCAAGGTCCCGGCGTCTTTCGGCTACGGAAGGCTTCGACGGCACCAGCTACGATGGCGGCTTTGGCAGCTTGCTCCCACTTCTGCTGGGACTTGCGGTTGCGGTCCGGGCTGCGCGAGCCGTAGCGGCTGCTTCGACGGTCATCGTCGTACCGGTCGCCATAGCGGTCGCTCTCATAACCACGGTCGCGGTCCTTCCGGTGGCGCGAACGAGAGCGGCTGCGGCCAGTAACAGCACCAATGATGCCGCCGAGTCCTGCAGACTCGCCGAACTCCTTGATGTTGTCAACGATGGACTTGCGACGCTGAGGCTTTGGTCGGTCGTCGTAGTCAGAATAGTCGTCGTAGTCGCGCGGCCGCCTGCCCCGACCGTGGCGGCTGTAGTCGTCGTATTCGTAGTCATGATGGGCTGAGCGGGCGCGGCGTGGCTCGTACGTTTCGCGGTACCTGGTCTGTCTATACTCGGCGCCTGGTGGCGGGAAGTCGCGGGCGACCTCTTCAATGCTGTCTTCGCGCCGAGGGCGGTAGACTAGGTCGCGCGTCCCCTCTCCACGGGTGCCGCGCTCGATGTATGTCGTCTCGGTGACATACTCGGGCTCGCGCTCACGAACACGGTCGCGACGCCGCGGGCGGTCGTCGTAGCTGTACTCGGACATGGTGGGAGTTCAGCCCCGCAGTGAAAGTGAAGACGGGTAGAAGTGATTCTCGCAGCAAAACAGCTCCAGGGATGTCGGTTTCGGTCGTCTGTCGGCTTCATCAGTATACGGCGCAAGGGAAGAGCCGTGTGGTAGCGTACCGACTACGGGAGTAATCTAGCTTGGTGACCTGGCTAAGGGTAGCGCAGGTGCTGGGCGGTCGCAACGAAGAATAAGAGGGTGCCGGCAACGTACGGAACAAGTTGGAGGGGATGTGTCTGCAGTTGCGGGGCACGCAGGAGGCTGGTTTATCTAAGGCAACGGGGAGGGGGGCGGCTTAGGGAAGGCTGATGACTGTCCTGAAGTCTTGGAGGTGGGCGCGGTGGCGTCCTTGTTAGCAAGAGAAAGTGAGGGCTGGGGTGGAGTGACGGAGGGGCAGTGCCGGTACGT
Source organism: Kalmusia sp. IMI 367209 (assembly GCA_027946365.1). Classification (NCBI taxonomy): domain Eukaryota; kingdom Fungi; phylum Ascomycota; class Dothideomycetes; order Pleosporales; family Didymosphaeriaceae; genus Kalmusia; species Kalmusia sp. IMI 367209. The sequence goes on along the minus strand of JAPEUQ010000006.1, from coordinate 1,699,499 downwards.
CATAGCGCCCGCTGGAACAGGGCACTTTGAAAGCCCAACTGGCGCGGCTGAAGCCTGTGACCCAGTGAAGACCGGGCCCTCTAGGTGCCGTCGGCGGCGCGAGGCCGGTGAGTCTGCCAAACGTGTGACCAGAGAATCTGTTGCAGACGCTCACCGTCCACCGCACTGCCTCAGAGCACCGTGGCGGCCTAATCGGCCGACGCCGCACACCGGGACTTGTTATGGTCCTAGAATCCATCGACGCATGAACATGCTGTTCCATGAGGTAGGGCATCACTCGATGTCCGTCCCTAGTGCCGTGTTGCAGTCGTTGCAAGGTTCTACGATGCACTCTGCCCACTCAGCGACGACATCGGATGACGAAGGCGGGGATACATCATGGGCCAATTCGGCGCTTGTACCATTTGTGATTGGCTAAGTACGGAACCACAAAGGCTCGACCAAGGATGAATCTTGAATATGTATTGTTCGTCAACTGTTCTTGTGAGCTTTTATTGGGATCCTTGCTCACCGTCGGTAGACTGCGAACCGTGGAAAGGCGAAAAGGTGCCTGACCGTAGTCGATCGGTCCCACAGAAGGCCCTTCTTTCAATTGCTTGGGCCGACACCTGGTCTACAAATGTCTCGCGATGGAAATATCCCAATGTAGTGGAGTTGATACCGGAAGAACCATTTCGCATGCCTGGAGTGATGGACCCCATAATATACATCTATGTGCCATAGAGCCGAATTCCGGGTCCCATGCGATGAGAAGAGACAAAATATTTTCCTCTCCCGAGCCCGCGACAATTAAAGAGTCCTCCCATATAGTACATGTAGTCATACACGCTCATTTTACACCTTCTCCTCGATGCCTTCCCTCCATCGTCCCTCAGCTCTTCGGAGAATCTCTTCATAAACCGTCCACGCAAGCGCAGAACTCATAGCCTTTCGCGCGATCCTTATCCCCAACCCATCAAAGAAGCTCCTCATACCGTCCTCCCTCAACATCTTCTTGGCCGCTTGTACCGTATTCACATAACGACTAGGCATCAGCTGTATCTTCGTCTTGATCGCATCAAACGGGTTCGTGAACGTAGTGCCCAGGCCGGCTGCTAGGACACCCGAAAGGAAGTTTATGCCCGCGGATGTGCTAGATGAAAGGCTCGCGGTCGAAGCGCCGGATTTCTCTTCGATCGTGGTGGCTAGACGAGAAAGCCGCCTCTTCGATTGCTCGTAGAAGAGTACGTAGAGGCCTGCATAAGGCGCATCACGCACGGCAGTCGCACCGAAGCCGGCGAAGAAACCGCGAAAGCCTTCTGTGCGAAATATGTCCTTTGATGCAGAGAACAATGACGAGTACGAGTACAAGTTGCTCTCGTATCGCACCTTCAGCACCGTGATCGGCATCATGATGAAGCCGGCCCATGTCCTTGCCACAGCGCCCGTCGCCAGATTCGCCGTATTGCTAAGCTTAGGCAGTGTGCTCGAGTGCCCGTCTCCTGTCCTCACGCGGTCACCAGTCAGCAGGATTGCTCGCTCGCTGACCCGCCGGCGTAGCGCATTCAAGCTTGAGAAGTATATTGCGGAGCCGCATCCTGTGCGCAGCGTACTCGGTAGTGTGCCCCTCCAGAATTGCCGTATTGGGTTCGGACCGCTCGCTATTGTTTTGATCGTGGCAAGGAGTGTATTTTGGTGCGATTGCTGAACGCGGGTTTTGAGTAGGTCGGCGGGTTGGAGGAGAACGGCGGAGAGCATGCCCGAGCTCATGCCCGCGAAGAAGTGGACTGCAAAGCGTTAGAAGTCTACGAAGTCTTATGGGGTGGCGTAAATGCTTCATTGAAAAGCTGCGTGAAGGGCTCCCAGCCATGATGACTTACAGGACGACGACGAGCGCGATGAGCCATTGGACATTGCCGCGCCGTCACAGTGTTGGAAATTATGAGAATTGGAGTAGTATTACGCTGCACATCGTGCTGAGCAGCTACAGAGGCAGGTAACGGGTATGTAAAAAGGTGTCGGGATTATGTGCATGACGTTCTTTACTCAAGCCGCTACGACCCGAGTGAGCGGCCCTCGGTAGCGCCGATGCTCCTACACCCTCGACAAACAAACACGGTTCTCCGTCATTGTATTACTCATCATGTGCTATTACAGTGCCTTTTCAATGAGTGCATATCCTCTTGTGCTATCGCTGAGATGTGCATCAACACTGAGTTTCAACGTCAATGGAAGATTTGGCTCGATACCGTTTCTGAGAGTAGACATACCAACTGATTGAATTGGCTCGGCTTCTACCCTTACAATTTTTGTCATTATAAACTCAATCGGCGGTTACATAGCACCTTCTACGAACGAATGCACAATTGCAAAATTCTTACATTGTTGTTGGTATTACAATACTATCAGAACATCAAGGGGTATCATCTTACTCTTTCAAGCCATTGACAATTTGTATGATTACCTTTCTCACCTCTTCGCAACTCCACTTCTCGTCCTCCACCGCCATCATACCTTTAATCATACCTTTCAATTCCTCCTCCATATCACCGCACCCCGCCGCAAACCCCTCTACAAACTCCCCGCGCCGCAACTTGGTGAGAGCCTCCACTCTCTCCATCCTAGTGCCAAAGCGATGAAGCATCTCAAACGCCACGACACCCAGTGCAAACACGTCCAGCTTCTCGCTGATTTTGCTGACTATTGTGGGCCTATAGAATTCGGTGCCTACTGGCTTGGTGGTAGCATCTCCTAGTGCTGCCACCAAGCCGAAGTCACCAATCTTGGGCGTGACATGGACGCACTTGCGCCCTGAGCAGGAGCAGCAGCTAGAGAGGTCAACAGATCCTGCCGGCGGCCGACGATCATCCGAGAGTGACAGGAAGATGTTAGCAGGCTTCAGATCCCGATGGACTACGCCGCGATCATGCAAATACTCTACTCCCTTAATGACCTCGTTGAGGAGCTCAAGCGAAATGCAGGGGTGGAAGCAGTGGGTAGGGTGCTCTTGCTCAGTCGAGAGGAAAGCTGCCAGATTGGTGCTGTAGAGTGACATCTGTACGTTGAGAGTCAATGCGGGACCTGGGATGCGTGCAGCAATCAGTTGGTTCTGGGCATCGGTATCTGTCGCGATGCTTTCGGACTCCTCGAACGTCGGTTCATGCGTCCTGGGGATCGTCTCAATATCCTCGTCCTCCTCTTCGTCAACATCCTCAACGGCGCTCAGGCGGGACTTCGTAGACGATACGGTTGCGATTGTAGCTTGGCTTCCGCGACGCTTCTTACCCTTCAATCCCTTCTCTTGCATTGGCGCACCCGTGCTTTGACCCTTTGATTCATCTGCTCCGGCACCGGTGTCGCTATCCTCGAAGTGGACATAGCCGGCCGTTTCAAGATGCGCTCGCTCAAATGGATCATCAATGTCAAGACTGCCGAAGCTTTCATACATTCGGTCCGCAGGGCCTGTACTGAAGGAAGGTTCGGATGCGTGTACCAAAAGACGGTTCGGACGCGTGACCTTTGCTGTAGACGAAATAGTCATGTCGGCAACGTCGGCGGTGAACTCCATCCATGCGCCGTGGTATCGGACGATGTTGGTGTGCTCGAACCGAGCTAACGATCGAACTTCCTCAAGTATGCAGCGCAGCTCTTCATCCCCGCGCTCTCGAATCTTCTGCAGCTTATTGGCGCCAATAACGATTCGTTTGACTGCGTAGAAAGCGTTATCGAGCTTGTGCTTGACCTTGTACACCTTGCCGTAACCCCCTTTACCGACCATCTCGATTTCTTCATACTCGCGAGCATAGCGATTGTTATGGATAGCAGTGTGACCTTGAACGGATGAAGGAAGCTGGCGATAGAGATCATGAAGTGTCTCTATCTCACGCGAGAAAGGTGAGGGAACGTCGGTGGGGAGATCGAGGAAAGAAGGACGAGCAACTAAAGCTTGAGATACCTCCGCAGCTGCCGCAGTACCTGCTGCGGTGGCAGCTGCTGAGAGGCCAGTGAGATGCATTCGGGTGGCCCTGTTGATACCCTCCTTTGCGGTAGCTCGCTGTTGTCGCATTTCGTCGCTGTCATAGTTTTCATCAAGTTGATTAGGAAATTGCCGAACGAGTCCTCGATATGTCTGCTGCGCAAGTGCTATCACCTCTTGATCAGTCTTGCTTTTACCCAGGTGCTCCGCGGCCTCTGTGAGAGCCTTCTCTTCCAAGAGCGAGTGCAATAGGAGATCTCGGACATTGTTACCAGTGTTAGTTCTGGATATTCCGGGACGATTTAACGGAGACGGTCCTCCTGATTGTAGAGTAAGAGGAGCAGATGAAGTCGATTCAAGGGTGTTGATCCTTGAAAGCAGGTTGTCCTCGGCACCAACGCTGGTCTCTTCGCGAGTATCCAAAGTGTCATCTTCACTGGAAGAGCTGTCCCCCGGTTTTCGGAACATAGACATTGCGGCAAGATAACCGTAAGTCTTCTTGAAAAGGAAAGGTCATCCAATGCGAGTTAGTCCTTTGATAACGCGTTTGCAAGACCTTGTAGGAAGGCCAGCTTCAGACGGTTGTGATCGTATGGTTATTGTACAGTAGCAACAGGGCAAAGATCATGCCCAGGTTTTTTAAAGACTGGGGTTGACTCAATAGAAATTTTTCAATGGCGACGGTTGTGGTCGCGATGTTGTGTTGTAGCAGCAACAGTATACAAAAAACCTCTAGGAAGCGCGCGACTGAGAATGACTCTCGGTGGAACCTTTTGATGACGGTTCTGTAGCAGTCCCGTGACGAGCGGGTGCGATTGAGGTTGCAGCTTGGTACGAGTCAGGGTGCGAATGTGGTCGTTCGCGCTGCAGCGAAGTCGCGAAATTTAACCCGAGGCCGCGTAGCAGTCCCGGTTGCCATGGAGCATATAAGGTAAACAATATAGATCATAATCGAAACATATGGAAGAAACGTGTCCTTTCACTCCGAAAGGTAAAAAGATGCTGCTGCCTCACCCTCACCAAAGGGCGCAACGCAACTCTGTTCTGTTTGCTAGGGCGGCAAACAAGCGAGACGCTTGACTATTTTGAGCGTGGTCATCATGCCACGTGAGCACGCTGTTTCACTTCGCGTGCCTACACGAAAGCGCGCCGTCCGGCGACATCCTTCTAAGACACTCAGACATAACGCGACGGACGAATAAAACCTTACACTATGGTCCAAATGACCCGATATCCACTGCGTTTTTACGGCTCAACTTTCCCAGAGATTTGGTGATTGTCGTACATCATGCCCCCACGCCGCCAGCTACCATGGGCTACGAAAGGTGGCGGCCGCCGAACGCAAGTGAAGCTGCCGCCAACACCAGCAGCAAAGAAGCACATTCCATCCGATATTGACGATGATTTCTTCGACGGCACCGTTTTGGAAAGTGCCCGCGTGGGCAAAAAACGACCTAGTAAGCAGGTATTTCACGTGCCAAGCAATCTTTATTGACACGGAATCAGACGCTGAAGAATCAGAAGATGCTCTCCCAGAGCCCACCACAAAATGTATACGATCGGCTTGCATGGATAAAAAATCGAGTCGAGACGCTCGAATGCCCTCATCTTCTCCCCCACCAATCGCGGCAGACCTCCCACCACCAAAGACGGAGTAAGTCGTTGCTAACTCACATCCTAATTGAACCATATCTAAGCTACCTAGGTTTATGCACAAGGGTGTTGATAAGTTCGACCTCCGAGATGACGAATGGATGATGGTAGAAGATGAGCTTTTGCAGACCGCCAAACTATTTACACAACATCTACACCTTGCAGAATATGTAAGATTGAAGGCGAAAATGGAAGAGCAGAGAAAAGAAATTGCTGCGAGGCCCGTGATCCTTAATGCGAAGCCGTCGGTTGAGGGAAAATTCAAACGCAAGGCGAAAGAGCAGGTTAGGGATCCAAAGAAAGGCCATCAGAGATGTATTCATTTCAATGGGTGATCAAAGAAGTGAAGATGAGGAAGATTTGCCAGCACAAGCTGCGCCAAGAAAGGACGTTCCATCCTTCACATCAGCCAAACCCACACCAGCCAGACCTTTAAGTACATCCAGAAAAATTTCCAACTTAAGCGCGTCTGACAGCGATGACCTCGATGCACCAAAGCGAACGACAACAATATCTTCTGCTGCTACATCCAAACCATGTAAGGAGGGGGATCCGGCGAAGGAAACGGTAGCAATGTTAAAGCCCGTGATACCATCTAGCATACGAACGAAACTTGCACGTACTAACCGCCGAGACCTTTGGCACGAATGGGACGACTTCGCTTCCACTAGTCAAGCTTCAATTGCCGATTCGTCTCCTTCCATATCCTCGCAAAAGGCGCCGTCGCACACGAAATTAGGAAACCTTCCTGTGGCCCATCGATCATCACCCACCAAAATATTGCATGCCCCTGCGCTGACACGAACAAACCATTCATTACCAACACCATCAAAACGTTTAGGGATCAAACCGGAGCTTGATGATCTCAACACACCTAAGCAGAATCCTCTTGCCAGAGAGGCTGCGGACCGATTGGCTAAGCGCAAAGCGGACAGAGAGCGAGATGATAAGAAGAAGTCGGCCAAGTTCGATGACATACCCACCTTCCTGTTTTGATCTCAGCTTTCTTCGTAATGGCGTTTTGGAGCTCTGGACTGTGGTTTTTATGATACCCTGGGGTTGGACTTGTCTCGAACTTCATAGGCATTTATGGATCTTTTCCCTCTAGGTCTCTTTATATGCAGTATTTATATGATATTCTTCCCGATAATTTACTTCTCCTTGATGATTCTGTATTCGCTTTATAGTATAGTCAAACCCTTTTAGCGTACAAGAATGCCTGTCCCACCGTACACCGTACACAATTCAGTGTCCAGAAACCATCAGGACCGTGCGTACTCTCATCCCATCTGTCTTCGCCTTTTAGCCAAAGATTTTATCCATCAAACGGTTGAACGCGTTTTGATCCTTTGTCTCCACAAAGTTCCTCGTATACTCCTCTATCTCCTCGAGGTCCTCCTGCAAATCTAGCTCATGTGCCTTCTTGTACTTTGTCTTCTTGATTAATTTCCAGCCCAGGTATAGAACAGGAAAGATGAAGATCATCATGTAACTTATCACTCGTTAGTCGACCTTGGTTGAAATGGATTGCGAGATGCAACTTACGCAAACAGGAAGTCGGCCACCTTCCAGTTATCGTCGATGAATACAGTATACCCGCCTACAAATGCCATGACAAACGTACCAACAAGCCCATACCAGGCTGCGTATGGCATAAACGGGGCTTTGAACGGTAGCGTGTTTCTGTCGAGTCCCTGAACATTGCACGCCTTATAAAAAGCGATGAAAGTGAAACACATGACGCTGAAGTTGATGAGCTGCGATGCCGTCACCAGCGCGACGAACCAGTCTAGCACGACCGCCGAGTTGTTGCCCAGATTGAGGAAAGACAAGCAAGCAAAGACAAGCACGACAGCCACGCAGTAGAACGGCACGCCGTTCCTTGTGCATTTGGTCATAAACTTGGGTGCTTTTCCTTCAAGCGCAAGTCCATAAAGCGAGCGCGATGCGCAGTAAACGTATGAATTTCCGGCTGAGAAAGCAGCTCCAAGCACCATAGCGTTGACGATGTGAGGAAGACCTTCGACGCCCAAGCGATTCATAGCTACGACGTACGGCGAGGCTGCAGCGCCTGGTTTGCCTTCCTTAAACGCCTTTTTGAGTTCCGGATCGTCGTACGGTACATTGATGCCAACGCACAAACTTCCGAGGATGAAGAAGGTGGTCAAACGATAGAAGACGGCCTTGTATGCCCTGGGCATGATTTTGCGTGGGTTTTCCGCCTCGCCTGCAGCCATCGAGACGTAATCCGGACCGGCAATCGTGAAAGAAGCTTGAATGAGGCACTGCAGAAAGCCTAGAAAGCGCCCAAGATTTCCTTCGCGGTAAAGCGGTGCGAAGGCACCAGGATTGTTCCAATAACGAAATCCATAGCGATCCTTGATTGGGTTGCCACCAAGCATAGAAATGAATGTGAAGATGATCAAGCCGATAATGAGTAGAACTGGACGTGTTTGTAAGATAAGGGCACACTCGAATGTACAGGATTTTGGAGACTACTTACCTTTGCCAAGCGCAGCCCAAAACTCGGTCTCGCCGTACCATTTGACGGCGAGTAAATTGATCACGCTATGATATGATTAGTTCCGGTCGTACTACATGATCGGAGGTTATGTACCCATATAGGAAAAGAATTATCGTGATGATAGCACCCGTGGGTACGATGTCACTCCAGAAATGGATGATAAGGTTGCAAGCTACAATCTCGAAAGGCACAAGAGCGGCTTCGAAAATGAAGAAGTTCCAGCCTGCGGCGAACCCGAAAGCTTCGTCGACATAACGACCAGCGAATCGGATGAAGGGCGAGGAAATGGGCAGGTAGGACACCATCTCAGCCATACCTGATACGAATGTTTAGCTAGAAATTCTCGCAATGAACAATTGTTCTAGGGTGATGATGCATTGGGCGCTCCCAGGGGCTTCGAGCATGATTGCGCTTGGGCATGTTGCGTTTGGGAAAGGCTTCTCACATAGGGTAACGGCAAGGATGAAAGTGCACCTGTAATTGTTAGCTTTCGGTAATCAATTCGTCATTTATGCCAATATTATGTAACGTGACACAGAATTAGTGAAATTGAAGGTTGTACACACGTACCAGATCGAGAATGCGAGAAACAAGCTCGCAGGGCCACCGTTCATCAGACCTCTACCGATTTGTACATAGAGAGCGGTACCAATCGTACCTCCGATTCCTATAAGCTGAATGTGACGGGGCTTCAATTTACGATGAGTCGAATCATGTACTGTCTTGACCGATACCGCAATAGAACTACGACGATATTCGGGTGGACCATTCTTTTCAGGATCAACTTTCACGGTTTTATCGTACTCGTGTGGTGCCCCGTAGTCAATACCGGTAGAAGCCATTGAAATTGAGCCTGGTCCCAACACCGCAGGTTACAACGTAGGTCTTTGAGAAGGAGGCTGAAGTATTGTTCGACGAATTGCATGTGCTGTCGATCGGTGATATAAGATTCTCGGCTTACGAAAGTCGCGCAAGGGTAGTGGTAAGGGTTAAGAGGATTGCAAGGCTCGTTCAGCTAACGCTAAGAGCTTATGAGAAGAACAAACCGCGCGTGTACGCTTGATAAAGCAACCTGGGGATTTAGCGTGTGGTAATAGGCCGAGGGGCTTTTCGCAATCAGTGGATACTCGCTGCAGTGTTCCAGAGCCCAGGCCCTTGGCTGGTCACCCACATCCCGCGTCTCTGGATAATGCAGCTACCCTGGTTGTGCGTGTGCGAACACCGGAGCTTTTCCTCGTTCGCCTTGTCTATGCTTGAGCTTTTGACATCACACCGTAGCCTTTTACGAGGGCCTTATGGTGACGAGTAAATTCAGGTCGCGTGTTATCGCAATACGACCCCGCATCCCCACTGTCCCCACTGTTAAGTTTTCACCACCTTGTCTGTTTTAGATCTCGCTTTTCTTTTCCTCCACGACGTAAACGCAGCGTTACTTCGCGTGCACAATCCGCTTACGCGGTGGACAGCACTACCGCCCTGCTCTCGGGCAGACCGATGCAGTCTCGTCTTCCTCTACAGACAGCCACTCTTTTTCTTGACCATCTTGGCTGTACTTATACTCCAATCGCTGGACATTAGGGCGAACCGCCGAGGACACAGTCACTTGGCATCGCTGGGCGCTCGGGTTGGCTTCTCTTTGCTTGTCGCGCTACAGTTCTTGACTTTTGCTGAGAGGATCTCGAATTGAATGCCGATGTTGATTGACCTCCAAACCAGACAGTCTTCAAGATTTCGATCGGAAAATTCCGAACAAGCCCAGAAGTGCCACGGACACGAAGCCTCTCGGCTCGCGGCACGTATGCTTGTGCGCTCGTGAGAGAACCGTGACGCTAAGCATTGTACCGTCGGGCGATAGCTGGCAGCCTGAACGGCCCCGGGTAACGTGTTCAGCTGGATCCTATGAAGAGTTTGCGACATCTCAGACCTCACATTAAATTGTCTTTCGTCTCCGCGTTTCGTTCTCGTGGACTTGCTTGAGCAATTGCTACGAATCAGCACCGAAGATCTGCAGATCATGGATTTTCCACGCGGTTGAGTTGGTGATGCACGACCCGATACCCAAACAGGAAGGAGCAGAGGATCTCCGAAAAGCAGTGCCGCGAATCTTCAGCTCCTCTCAGAGTCCAGCTTTCGGGCCCCGGTTCTAAGTCGTGAATGTCTTCTCTTTTTGACCTTGCAACTTTACGTGGTCCAGGCGTGAGGCGGCATCTCGCCGTTGCCTTGTGACTAGACACAAAAGTGAATGTACGAACGAGATTTCCTCTCGGCGGTAGGTGTGGTCATGAAATCTTGAAGCATCGCAAAAACATACGGTCTGTAAGAACGGTCGTTCGTGATATTGCTGGTGAAAATATGTGCGCGATCGAAATGTGTGGTTCATTTGACAAGCAAGTTGCCAAATTGCGTCAAGAGCTGTTGAAAGAACATGCCAGGTGTGCTTAGGGACAATACCGCTGGTATCTTGACTAACTGAAGCCTGAAGGAAGCGGGAGTGAAGTTGAAATTTGAGACGGGGTATCAAAGAGTTTTGTCCCACTGCCCACTTGTGGAGAGTGATGCTGCCAAACTGACCAATTAGACTACGCGAGGCGGGTTGATATTGAACTCCAAATACGAGACACCAGAACCCATGGTGCAATCGATTCCTGCTACATCGTAATGACTTACTTCGAGGTATTAGAGTCAAGCTTCCGGATCCTAAGCAGCAATCAGTTTTCGACACGGCCATCGTACAACTTCGCAATGCGACCCAGTGCACGACTATATCTACGTTAAAAGCTTTTGTTCCATAGCATTACATCATCGCATTTCCCTTTCGCCCCTCCACCCCTTCCTTTGAAAGTAGTGATTATATATAGTACTGTTCTATTCTGCTTGACTTTATATCCGTAACAAGTTTGAACACAGTTATTCTGACATCTTGTAGACCACTGATACGATGTGTCAGTCTAGTATGATCCTCTCCTATACCATAGGGCGCGATGTGGTACCCAAACGCATTCACGGTGATTATTATTACTCATCTGGGTCTCTCTTCTAGCAAAACGTAATATATTGGCTTGGAGGTTCTAAAGTACTAAGAACCGGGAATCCGAACACTGCCTCGTAATCAACTTTCAAAATCCTTTCGGACCTTGCCCAGTCAACCCCAATAGTGTATCGTCCTGTTTTTGCCCAACGAATCAAGTTCCACCTCTTGATATACAGAAGCTTTCCATCAATCTCGATTCTACGCAACAACTAATTTGAGGAAGTTGGCCACTGCTCTAGGATTTTTCCCTCGGAAACCGTCATTGAAAGGGGGACCATCGTCGTTAACATCACCTCTAGCTATCAGCTGTTCTGCTCCACGTTTTCTCCACGCTACGAATACACTACCTCCGCCGTCTAGATTAAGGACCTCAGTCGCGTGTTCAACTCCTCTTATCGTCGTAAATGCTTTGAAAAAGGCGTCGATGATTGTTCTCAACTCGTTAAAAGTGACTCCATCCTCGAATCGATTTACTGCCGTATACGCGAAGATGTATTTATCTCGACCCACAGTAGCAATGGCGAGGCGCTCATTAGACTGACTTCCGTGGGCGAGACTGCCTGCAATGTCATAATTCGCCTCCTTCCATTCGAATTCATCATTCTCCAGCGGTACAGAGTGTTTCAGTGACGGTCCGGTTTGCAGAAAGTGGCTGCCTTCCCTGAGTTCCTTGTAGTACTCTCTATATAGATCAGGAATTGGATCAGACACGGGCGATAAACTTGTATCTCCTATTGGTCTACGCTCTGTCAGGACGGTCGACGGGTTGAAGAAACCGCCATTAGTGAGAAGGTATTTGCCAGTTCCTTTTGCCACCTGACTGGGGAGAATAGCTGTATTCGGGTCACCTTCGAGCTCGAGCTTTGCTTTGGTCAATTTGACGGCGTCGAATTTACCGTGCAAATGCAGATGAGTCAGGACCTTTCGGGATGGGTGATTTTTTGGAATAGACTCCTCCCATTTATTGTCCTTTCTGGTGAAGCTCCACCAGTCCACCTCGGCCTTTTTGCTGAGTACAGTCTTTTGGTACCATGGGGCGGCGGCACAGTCATCGGCATTGTTGGTGCTTTGCTGATTTCCTCGCGGGAATAGTGCTCTACCAATGACTTGCGGAAGATAGTCCTCTGCAATGTCCCGGATGGTTTTCTTGCCCGTGCTCTTGCCCTTTTTGCCTTTTTGTCCCGGGAGCGGGCACGCCTTTGGCTGCTTCTTCTTCTTTGGGGTCTTCTTCTTTGGAGTTGTGTTCTTCTTTGGGGTCGTCTTCGTCTTTGGTTTCGTCGTCTTCTTTGGGGTTGTTCTGGTGGTTCCTTTTCGAATCCCCGACGTCTTTTTAACTCTACCTCGCGCCTCCAGAGTTGTGTGGTCATATTCATCTTCGCTATCGCCGTCATCATGCTCTTCAAGACCTTGTCCCACCACTGAAACATGGTACATTACCCCCCGAGGTTTGGAGAACACCGCCATCAACTCCCCTAGTAGTAATACATTGGCCGACGATATTGCTAAATCCATTGATACAGTCTTCAACATCAGTAAGTGGCCCACCTAAGTGGGTAATAGTCAATGAGATCAGTCCACAGTTTCTTGTAAGTGAGCCTGATCCCCCCCCCCCGAAGCGCAAATGTCTTTAACGCAATTAGTAGCTTCTTCAAGAGCTCTCACGCTCGAAAGTTGCGGCTTGGTGCTATTGAATCCAGGATCATGCTTGGTGTCGCAGATGACATTTGCAATTGGTGCTCCTGAAGCTCCAAGGCTGAATACAACCCCAAGAGCAGGGAGTAAGAAGGATCTCATAACGTGGATAGAATGTTGTTTAGCGAATGTAAGGGTGTAGTAAAATGAGTGATTGGATGAAACGAGTGTGTCTGTATCGAACAGAAAGCTACGGAAGAGGAATAGGTGAATGAAAGACTTACAGGCTCGAGGGGTCGACACGTTCTGCCGGCATTTATACCCCAGTTTTCGATCATGTTTCTACTCGTGACTGCTTTACAGATGCTTGACTATTGCAATAATCTCCTAAGACCGTAGGAACCCGTCAGCCCGAACTGTAGGCTTGTTCGACAACCTTCAGCCATATTTGTTGATTCCGCGCGAAAAATAGTCAACGCCACTGGGACATTTCAGAAACCAGGGGGAACATTCCCGGACATTACGATGATTCATTGGCTGGTATTACCTATGGCATCTGGGGTTTTTCTCCGCCGGACTATGCATCCTTTCACGTACGCCCCTCGAAAGAGTTCGCAGCATGGCTGAAGAAGCGTTGCGCAGTATGGACATACTGTATGATAGGTTGTGCGGGCCTGTGAGACGCGGAGACAGCCTTCGGACTTTGGTACCGTAAGTTTACGCCCTGGGGCAGTGGTCTAAATATTTTCCGAATTAGAGCTAGCGAACAACTTACGTGAACAGGCTATACCATATCAGGGGTATGTTTTCGCAACATACACCCAAAAAGTGGAAGATGCTTACTCCTCGCGCAAGGCCTGGCGAAGTACATGTGCCAATCTACATCACATGACATAAGCTACCAAAGATCCTATGAGCGTAGGACTAGGCGGTTGCTTGCGTCAGCTAATTTAAGCTGCGGCTGTTCAGCGCCCGACCGTTTCACTCAAGCAACTCAATCGCAAAGTCCGGAGATATAAGGGCTCACTGTACTATCTGGGTAGGCTTTGTTCATCTATCAACTTTTAGAATATGTCAACGACTACGTCTATGTTCAGACAATTGCCGCGAGAGATCCGGGATATGGTATGGTCAGCGGCTGCCCCCGTTCAATATCAGCAGGTGAGCAATTGTTCCTCTTCCACTAATCTCAGTATTGGAACACTGGTTGATCGTAATGTAGTAAGTGAAATACAGCCACTTCGAAAGTAGCTTGGCTTGATACTCCAACCTGAGCTGAAATCCCTATGAACTTTAGAATCTCTGATACCCAGTCGACACCCTTCATATCGCCGTGCGCTGAGCGTTTACGACAGGCATTTGTTGGTTACAATAACTTGCCACACGACATAGAAAGGCAGCCTCTAAGGATATATGTCCATGACTCTGGAAACAAGCTACACCTTGGTATAAACGAGTTCCAGATATTCATGAATCGCCTTCCTATGGCAACCGCTTGTTCTGAGGCGCGCCCTATTGCTGCCGATTTTTGCCGCGCCCAACTAGGGCTGGTAAATTTGTTTTACGTCGTTGACGCACCCCACGAGCCAAGTGATATTGGAGATGATATTTCAGAGCCTATCTTGCACCCAACGACAGTTATGGTTACTAATGCCTATGATAAAAATGACGGCCCCAAGGGATTTAAATCTGCAGAGCATCTTGTGGATATAGTTGCGCGCGTCTTTGGTCACGGCGTTGAGCGAATTATCTTAAGCTCTTGGGTCCGGAGTATGAATAGCCTGGAAGAAATCTACTGGCCACACACTGCACAAATACAGAAACGAAGAAACATGTAGGTGTTCGGCACGCTGCGGCTGATCTATCTCGGAAAATCTGTAATAGGTCGGCCGCAGCGGCATCACTACACGTGTTTGCACGCTCGCTGACATACTCACAGAAAACCCGTCTTCACTAGTTATCACGACTATGATCAACCTACCGTTTTTGTGACGCCAGATCGCGCTGCGTACAAAACAGACGATGCCATAGACCCTATAGAGGGGGACTCAAGACAAGTCGCCCAGCATCTACTCAAGTTCGGTGAGATCATAGATGCATCTACAAAAAAGTTGCCACGATTACAGACCATCGAGCTAGAACTACACACTTATAGCTGGGGAAGGGTGCTACCGACACACGTCAAGGCAACTAGTAAGGATGATGGTGTTCTTTGGGTCAATTGGAGTGAAGTCAAGATCGGGTTTCGTCATAATTTTGAAGGTTTCAACGGATATCGGCCTGAACTTAGTGACTGAGGGTAGCCACTCTTGCATTATACGTCCTTTCTTTCATAGATGTGTTGCCTATGACAATATTGTTTTGAGTGTTTCTATGTGTACTTCTTCGTCTTCGTCCTCCGTCTGCCTGACCCCCAAGCTCCCAACCTAGTAGCCGTTCGGAGTCATGTCGCTATGCCTCGTGGCACACCTAGTATAGAGCAACTATGTTACGCTCGCGTACAGCAGCTCACAACAGTATTCGCTATAGAAAGTGTGATTCGTCTCTGCGGGAGTTGGAAGATCTATGGCGGATTCTAGCAATCTCGTGCAATAGCCCATAGGTTCGAGGACAGTTGCGGGGTAGTCTGGGGCTAGTTTTCGCTTTGAAAAATTCTCTCCTGAGACGCAGTGCAATACGGCAAAGTCCAGAGTTGGTGTGAGGCCGTAAAGGAAAACGCGACCGTGCGTCGTCACTCGGCCACCACCTCAGCGGTAAGGATACCTCACGATAAGCATTTGTATCAGCCTTGGTTTCATGCCACGCATTTTAAGCTTGGCCAAGTAAGATAGACAAGAAGAGGGGAACTGGGCATATCCACTTGGATGTAAATATCGTTTAACGAAAACTTTTGATTCAATACTCGAACGCAATTTATGCTAGATATCTTGAAAGACCTTGGTAGACGGCTGATACGACCGCGAGACGTGCGCCAGAAATGCCCACAAACAACTCATCTCTCCATAGTACCATATACTTGCTCCAACATTCGTCCCCTCCACCCCTTTTCGCTCTCTTACTCTACCTTCTTCCTTCCAACTCTTGGCAGACAAAGCCAAAGGCCCAAAATAACCGCCAACAGCGCCAGTATAATTGGTTGCAACACCTTCACCCCCTTCGCCTGCGCAATGGCACCGACTGCAAACGGGAATATCGCAGCGCCCGACCCGCCAAAAGCAGCCGCGAAGCCAATCGCGCCAACATGAAGATGCCTAGGAAGGAGCTTCGTGGCGACGACAACGGCCGCGGGGAATAATGGGCCCATTAGAAAGCCTTGAAAAGCGACTGCTACGGCAGAGACATAAAATTGAGGCACGAGCCAGAAGATCAGCTCAAAGGCCATGGTGAGGGCGAGGTAGATCTGCCAACGCGTCAGCTTGCATGAACCTGGATTTGGCGACAGATTGTGGAGGTAGCACTCAGGAGTGAAGTACTTACTGTAATCGCCAATTTTTCTCCAACCCGCGGCGTCACGAAACCTAAAATGACACGCCCTACTGTAATACCCATCCAGAATCCCGTCGCTACCATACCGCTTGCAAAGTCTCCTCCGTGGCGCACCTCCAGCATGAACTTGACAATCCAACCACCGAGCGCGACCTCGATGCCGACGTAGCCCAGGAGGAACATGGCGCAAATCCACGTCACGCGGGCGAAGGGCATGCGTAGCAAAGCTTCCTTCATGCGGTTGTCCGTACTGTCGGTTGTGCGCCCGTTGTTTTCACGGAAAACGGCGCCTGTGGCAGTCCAGAAGGCGGAGACGGAAGTAGCGAGCTCGATGGCTGCTAGGCCAATCTGTTGATATTGGTTTTAACATTCATGGATGATGTGAAGAGAAGAAGATGATTGCTCACCATTACATAGTAAAAGTAGTACCATGGCAATCGCTGACCCTTCGTGATCATCGTCGTAGCGATGAGGGGCGACAGTACGGCACCGAGGCCATAGAAGCCGTGTAGAAAGCCAAGTACTTCGTTGGCATTCGCCATGTTGCCAATCCCTGTTGTCCAATAAGTCTGTACTCAAGGACCAATAGCGCAAGTATTGACTTACAGGCATTCCATGCAGCATCAGCAAGTCCATTACCAAATCCAGCGATCATAAAGATGACGACAAGGACTGGATACGGGGGATGAACTGCTATGACGATGTAGGCAATCATATGACATGCTGGGGAGATGAATGCAACGCCTCTTTGGCCGAACTTGAGATGAATGTTGTTATTGAGTAGTGCTGACGCAGTATAGCCTAAGGATTGGAGTAGACGTTAGCCGAGTTCGCTCGTGAAATGTATTCAGATACATAATGTGTACAGGCATCGTTGGTAGGTACATCCTAGGAGAATACGCACCGACTAGAGGCGAAAGGAAAACGAGCGAAATGACTAAAAAGGTAAGGTGGTAATAGTCTTGGAGCTACATAATTTGTTAGTCTTCGTGTTAATTGATATAAAACATGCTCCTACATATGGAATCAAAGCCTATCAAAAGTCAGCTGATTGTCCCTCGTTTAAGCTTACATACAGAACATACGCCATATGCAGCATCGTTGGCGCCCATGACCACAAAGCTCCAAAATGCTGCGAAGGTCCTGTACATATGCGTACTCGACCCGTTCCATCGTTCCAGTTGTGCAGCTGCCTGTGTCGTCGGCGAAGGCAGGCTTTCGACTGGATCGTGATTGTCGTTGGTCTTGCTGATCTCTATGCTGGACGGTTTTGTTGTCGACAGCTTCGCATCAGCTGGCCTGGATATATAGTTCGAGAGGTCATTGAGTTCGAGGGATGCAGGCTCCATGACGCAAGTCGAGGAGCCACCATTTTGGTGGAATGCCATTGTTGCGGGTGGCTCTTGACAGTGGCGTGGCAGATGCCCAAACTCTACGCCTGTAACTACCCGTGCGACGACAAACAGAGCCCGAAGTCTTTCTGAGTAGCAACGACGGACTCAGATTGCAATACTGCTACACTCCCATTACCCACTCAATATATATATCTCTTTCCACCAGAAAGATCACCAGGATCGCTCGAGTGACTCACTGAACATTCCTCGTAAGACGAGGCTGTGGAGGGGAGAAAGATACAAAGCAAATATATCGAGAACCATCGATCCACCCAACAAGCGTCTAATCGCAAAACTCGGCAAGTTCTCCCCGCAACAATAACGCCCTGGAAAAACTTCGGAGACCTATTACGTCGTCCTCGCATAGAAAAAGGGCGGGAGGATCACCATGCATCTGCCCAATCTGATAGCCGATGAGCAATTGACTGCTTCGTAATACTTTACCTTGTGCCATTCCAATCATGATGCAGGCACTGTGACTGTGACGAACAATGAGTCGTCCCGCCACTAAACTAGCAGCGGCACCTCGGTCCGACATGAAGCGAGTCACATGAGACGTGCGCGTCTCGCAAGGTTTGCCGCATAGGGAAACGGGGTGCATCCGAAACACATACAGTTCGAACGCAGCATCACAACACAATCCATTCATTTCGATCCTGCCTTCTCCATTTTCCGCCAGCAGAATTGCAAATCATGTCACGAATCTCTTCGCCATATACCAGTCGATGATTATCAAAGTTGAATTCAGCTAACAGAGGGGCCTCAGGCCTGATTTCTCATCCAGTCATCCCGTTCTCTTTGCCCCATTACCTCCTCAAGAGGGTCTTCCATATACACTACTCGACGTACCTTAACAAACAATAACAACTTTGGGTATCTGCTTCTCGACTCAAAAGCGAGTCATCCACATGTAATCCGAGACAAAAAGGAAATGAATAACGTAACAATAAAACAATTCTTGAGATCAACGCTTGTATTTTGAACGACTGTAGTGAAGACAATTCTTGTCGTACAACGCACCGTCATAGTATTCCCGCTCGCCTCCTAATCTTGTCCGTAACAGGCGGAGCTGCTCTCCCCCTTGGGGGCCTCTCAACGCTCGCTCGTAATCATGAAACAGCAATGAAAATAGACAAATGTATGCTGACCATGATTTGATGGCGGAGGGGGTTGGGCTGTATAGCGCTTATGAGGGCTGGATGACGGACGGGCCAGCAAGAACCTCGGCGTCGGCGACAGACTGCGACTTGGTGATCATCATGTACACCTCACCGGCCAGGTTCTGGGGGACGACGCAGTTGCCGCCGCTGAGCTGTGAGAACTGAGTGCCACCACTGTTATCATTATTAGCGTGTTGTTTGTGGAAGGCTTGGTAGGATCGACTTACGGAGCAACGAAGGCACAGAACTGGGCACCTGCAGGGTTGGCAGTATCCGCAAGCTTGAGGTTGGAACCGACGGCAGCCTGCTCAGGGTTCTGTAGAGCGATCGATGGGAAGGCCTGAATGTTCAGGTTGGAACCCTCAGGGCAGGACTGGATGAACTGAGCGGCCAGAGTGAAGACAGCACGGGGCCCCAGAGGAGTGTCGAAAGCAGCGGGGACGGGCTCAGCGCCGGAAGCGACACGGATGAAAGCCTGGTGACGAGCCTCAACAGTGACGATGGTTGCGGCGGCAGTGAGAACATCAGATGAATTGACAAGAGGAGCAGCGCCGAGGTAGGCAGAGACACCGACGGCTTCTAGGACACGGGCGGTTGCGACCATGGTCTTCGCATCCTTGAGAGCGGCATCGAAGTTGTAAGTGCAAGGCTCAACAGGCTTGGCTCCAGCCCCAGCGATGGCGGATTGAAGGGTGGTAACATGCGTAGCCTCTGTCTGTCCAACACCCATGAGGGACTTGATTTGTGTGTCGGTGAGGCCAAGAGCCTGGAAGTCGCTCATGGGGAATTTTTGGAAGCCTTGCGAGTAAAAGGTAGATTCGAGGTGCTCCGCAGTGAGGGCACTAATCTCGTTAGCTTGAGATCTCAGCGTTATCGATTCTATAATCTACTCACAATTGAAGGATGTCGACATCGCTCAAGCCACCACCTGCTGCGGGAGCCGCTGGTGCAGCTGCAGCAGAGGAGGTAGCAGCTGGTGCAGCACCGGAAGAAGTCGCTGAGGCGGAAGCAGATGAAGATTCCTGGCGGGCATCGATTCCAGCTGGTGCGGCAGCCGCAAGAGGCGCCAGGGCGCAAAGGCCAGTGATGATTGTTCGTACGCTAGGCATCGTGTCGAATTAATTGTTGTTGATGTTGGTAGGGACGAGTGGTGAGTGGTGACCAGCAAAGACTCGCTTTGATTAATTATAAATTTTCTTAGAGTCCAACCAGGGACGGAGAAGTGAAGCTGAAGGAACGTGAGGAGGTATTAGGTACAGAGAAGGGTACTGGATGGAAAAGCCTCTGCTAGCTGATATCTAACAGAAAACGATTGTAGAAACAAGGTGGGCGCCAATGGACCTTATAGCCGTTCCTGCGACTCAAGGGCTGCACCTGAGACGCCAGAGCAAATTCGGAGGACGGAAGCAGGCTCGTGGGAAGTTGACGGACTGCAGCGATCCCGCCCACGCTTGGTCCACCTACCGGATGTGTAGCCATTCAAGCTTTTTGGCCTGGCCCAAGAGCCCCTCTGATCCACGAGGACTGCCCTGGGAACGCTGTGGCAGCGGCTGATGGAGTTCGCGTTATTGCTAGGGGTCTTGGTGTTGGGTACGCGAAGTGTAACAGGTCCGGGGTGCTGCGACGCTTAGGCCTCATCCGAAACTGTAAGGGTCGCAACGGCGCTCACTTTGCTGCTCGGAGGGGTTGCTGCCGTCGAAGCCACTGCATTCTGGGCTCATTTTCGAGCCGCATGGCACACTTAATGGCGGCTTGAGGTGCATCCGGCTGGCTTCACGCGTCGCTCACGACGCGCTTGCTCGTGGGAACGCTTCATGGAAGTCCGCCAAGTATCAAGGCGCCGACGATTTGAAGAATGTTTCAACAGCAGCCCTCGAAGCAGCCACAGTGTTGGCCACAGTTGCGTTGCAGGTCGCGGAGTTGCTGGTCTGTCGCTGCTGTTCAGTCGGGAACGGTTGACGATGGTCAGAAGCCCGTTTGATCCCCTAAAATTTCAACACCAGACCTCGCTGAATCGCTCGACGGCTGATCAAGCAGGGCGACCCACACGTTCTGCCTGAGGCCTGTAATTGCCATGCGACCAGCAACTAGCCGCCTGCCAGGGGCAGGAGCTGGTACAGTGGTTTACGAAAAGTCACAGATCTGCCTGCCGAGCATTGAACCCTACCCGGATACCGGCAAGCCTGTTCTAGCATCAGGCGGATAAACACGCTATCGCGCTTCTGTACAGGTCATCGTTAGATCCTGCGGAACAAGTTCTACCCTCTTGGATTGTTTGGGATGCTGCGACCAATCCTGCTTGACAAACAACCTGTAACGAACGCGCACTGCCGACTGTCGACATATCATGCGGACGGATCAGCGCGCTCTCACCCTGCCGAGAGGCTTGTGCGAAGCGAAACGAGGTGTGATGAAGGGTTGGGTGAATGCTGCATTCCAAGGCTAGAGCTAGGCATATGAAAATGAATAACGGCAATATTGACTCTACCCAAAGGGCGCTTTCGCACTTTGACCACACATTAATATACCATCCACTTCTCCCTCCGCGTTGCTAAGATATTCAAGCTTGTTACTTTTGACCACTACACACCTAAGGATACATATTCTGTCCCTTCTGCCGTCCACTCCACTCACGCTAGTATATGTTCGTGCCATGCAATTTCTGTCTACACAAGTCCTCTGGGAAAGTAATGGCGTTGGCAACTGATCAATGGAATAGGAAATGAGAAGAGTTCCGTGCCCAGGTGCGGCGTAACTGGTCTCATGGCGTGTGACGAGTCGTGAAGCATCCTGGGACGCCAAAACTCGGTTGTTCGTGTTGGTATATTGCTAGTCGGGCAGGATGAGAAGATCCCGATATTCAAAGATCTCAGAGGGCGTATGGGTTCAGCGATCGGATGGTCAGGCACCTTCAAAAAATTCATTAGCGGTGATAGGATATCGACAAGGGTGTACACTTACGGAGGGCTCTTGGACAGATCCGTCTTAAGGATGATTGGCACACGAGTCATCTCACGCACATCCTGGATGTAGTCCCCATTCTCCTCGCGCAGAGTGAACCAGCTCAGGTATTTCTCCTTATTGGTAAGCTTGGCTTCGGGGGAGTCGCTAGCGCTTTGTGCGAGCTTTGAGTCTGACTTCACGCGATGCGGAGCATAACGGCTGTTCTGCAGCCCGTTCCTAGTCGGCGATGGCGGCATGCTCTGTGTAGGGCGGTCTGCTCCAGTGTTCAGCGAGACGCCTGCCATAGCCCCGGTGACATCGCTTGAATCATCATCGTCGTCGTCGTCAAACAGGGCATCGACGTCATCGGTAGACCTCGCTCCGGTATCCATCTGCCTGCGCTGGGCCTCTTCTTGTTCCTTTGCACGCTGCTTAGCGGCTTCTGCATCACGAGCAGCGGCAGCTGCGTGGGCAGCACGAGCTGAGCCATGCTTCGGCCTCTCATCTTCCGGAATGTATGCAGAAGAGGGAACACCCTTCTCCCAGTAAAGTTCCAGAAGACGCTTGTTCTTGTCAAACTCAGCCTTCTTCAATGGAAGCTGGTCGCAGTGAACCCGCTTCTCGAAGCCAAATTCGGGAATGAGGACATCGAATGCTGACTCGTAAACGCAAAGAACAATGCCTTCGCTGATCAAGTCACCGCCCACTTCTTGTCGCGTCTTATCCATGTTACGACAGGCCTCAATATGCACGCTCTGCTCTTGAGCTGCATGAGCCGAGTCCTTCTTGGTGTTGCACATCTCCGCTGTCTTCGCCAGAACCTCCATATCCTCGGTGAATTCAATGGCGCCATCAGATAGAGCAGCCTCCAATTGGCGGTGCACGATAATGTCCGCATATCGTCGAGAAGGGTTAGTAAAGTGTGTATACAGAGGAAGGTTTAGAGCATAATGAGAACGTTGATCCTCCGTTTGCTTGCCTGCTACGATGTATTTGGCACGAATCATCGACTTGATGACCAACGTTTCCATACCCTTTCGGATGTCGCCATCATCGATCTGGAACAAGCTGTTCTGTACACTGCCACTGCTAGTGGTATCAATGGAATACCCGATGGCGTTCATGCGCTCGGCAATCGTCTGTAAGCGGCGAGGATTGGGTGGAGCCTGGCGCCTAAGAAGGGCCTTTTCTGGAAGACCAGCGATGATCTTTTTAGCGACAAAGGCGTTCGTCTTGTGACTAAGCTCTTCGATACACTCATGCGAAGGGGATGAGTCGAAGATGTTAGCTTCCACAGGGACATTTTCGTCGTCTAGTTGGTGCATGAGACGAAGAGACGGAATATCCGTAGTGCGGTCGCCGAAGCGCGCCTCTCGGAACTTTTGCGTAATGTGATGCAGCATTTTGATGTCTTTGGCGCGACCTGCCGACACTTCAGAGGCGTTGCCGTTGATAACAGCATCGACCTCGTCGTAGGACAATTTTCCTGAGCTCTTGATGATGGATTTTCCAATCCAAGTCTCATCCTCATAAACAAGGCCGGAGTTCGGGTCGACCTTGAATACAACACTAACAGTGTAACGCTCTTCGCCGGGACTCAAGCAGCAAATTTCTTGGGACAGTCGTGGAGGAAGCATGTTCACAGTGCGGTTCATAAGATAGACGGCTGTGCCACGCTTTTTCGCTTCACGGTCGACGAGTGAGTTCGCCTTGATAAAGTGAGCAACATCGGCAACGTGGAAGCCAATTTCGACACGACCATCGTCCAGGTACTTGAAGTGAACCGCGTCATCCAGCTCCTTTGATCCATTAGGATCAATGGTGAAAGTTTGCTCGCTGCGGAAGTCGCGGCGGCTCTCCAGTGCGGCCTCTCCGTCATTGGCCACAGACCAATCATCAAAGCCGACATTTTTGATGACGGCATCAGAAAAGTCATCCGGGCCAAAGTTGTTGTCTCGCAGGAGAGCATCGGTTTCCACCTTAAGGTCACCCATCTCACCAAGCTGCTCAACAAGAGTACCGAACGGATGTAGAGAGGTAATAGGCCATCGCTTGATGCACGCCACAAAAATGCGGTTTGCATAATCCTGGTGCTTCTCGACAAAGTCACGAGGGGCTTGTTCAGTTGGAATAGCGATCAAGGGTACGCGCTTGTCGGTTGGCTTGAACCAAACAATCTTCGGCTTGTCTTGCTGGCGGTCCGGCTGAGGACGGGAGTTTCCACCCTCACGAGCTGCGCGCTCAGCTTCTTGCTTCTCCTTTGTAGCTTGGCTGCTGGGGCGCAAAAGTCCTAGTGTACTGGTGACGATTAGTCATGGCAATGCAGTTTGTTTGGCGTTTGTACTCACCCAGAGAACATCTGGCCAGCAACCCGCTCGATAACGGCGACAATGTGGCCAGCATATAGAGGCTTTTGTTCGTCGTTGATTTCCTCCTCCTCCATGAGGAGAAGGCTTTGACCTTCAACTTCAACATCATCATTCTTCTTCTGGGTGGGGCGCTGACGCAAGCTTCCACGGCGGCGAATGCCACCCTCGCCCTGGCTGGTCTCAGGCTGAGTAGTGGCATCATTCACGGCGATGTTGCTTCCACGAGGGTCAGCATTGTCCTTTCGCTTCTTCTTTTCCTCCTTTTCACGCTTCTGTCCCCATACCTCGTCCACATCGAGGAGTTCAACAGCAACCAAATCACCCTCGAGTGCGCGGTTTCTGTCTTTGCTACCGCAAATAAAGATGTCGGCATCCAGATCGGTAGTAGTGACATACGCGTCACTACGGTTCTTCTTGTTGACACGCAAGATACCAGCAACAAGCTGTCCATCACTGAGAAGGGCGGGCAATGTTGCCTGTGGTAGATAAGGAGTGAAAAGCGTTTTTACGTTGCTGTTGTTGTTGCTGCATCATTTGCGGCTGGGCATGTTGTCCTCCGGGAAGGCCTCCCAGACCTCCCCCGTTCATTTGAGCGGCTTGAAGAGCTTGTAAGTGGGCAATCTGTAACGGATTCAGACCCTGACCACCGAACATTTGCTGTGGGACTAGCACCTGTCCCTGGGGGAGTTGTACAAGCTGCGGCTGGCCTGGGTATTGGAAATTGCCAATGGAGCCGATAGACTGATTGACTGAGCCACGGGTGCGGTGACCTGGCTGGAAAGGAGCGGCATTTGCTGTTTGGTTCATGTTAAAGTTGCCCATGGTTTGGGCTTGGTTGTTCTGGTCTGGCTGTTGTTGCTGTTGTTGAGTTTGGGGCTGCGGTTGCCTCCAATTGCCCTCGAAGTTGCGAGACTGGCTTCGGCCATGCCCTTGACTACCACGGCGTTGGAAGTCAGATTGGCCGTTCTGAGCACCGTTATTGCTGTTGTTGTCAGTAGACTGGGGTGCGGGGAATTGGAAGCTTGGTCCGCCACGGCCGGCGCTTCCACCGCCGCGACCAACAGCCATGCTCTGGCTGCGACCATGGCCGCCGCGACCACCGCGACCCGCAGTCTGATCTGTCTGACTGTTGCCACTCGGGCTTGCATCACGATTGCTAGATCCACCGGCAGAAGGGAGCGGGAACTGAAACCCAGAAGTCTTTCTCTTCTGTTCAGCGAGCTCTGCAGCCTTCTTTGCTTCAGGCAGGGCCAACGAGTGTCGGCGAGTATGTCCGGACCCGGCACCACCGCCACCACGGCCGCGTGGGTTGACGTTCTCTCTGCCTTGGTTTCCCTGTTGTCCACCGTATTCGCCAAAGCCAGAAGCGCCTGACGAGGGCGCAGGCGGCGGTCCGCCCATAACGTTTGGCAAGGCAGATTGGTTGCGGCGATGGGAGGACGGCTGCGAGGGAGCATTCATCGGTACGGCGAGGTGTTGCTGAGGCACCTGCTGTGGAAACTGAAATTGGTTTGTGTGTGGGGGACACATTGGACATCTGCCCCTGCATCTGGAAGTTGCCGGGGAGGTGCTGTTGAGGCTGGATCATGCCCATGTTAACATATTGTTGGTGAGTTGCAGCAATCTGCTGCTGCTGTTGCTGTAAAGCTTCAATCTGCTGGGCGATAGCAAGTTGTTCCACTGCAGGGCGTGTCAGCAAAGCGCGGGCGAAGGAAGAGAGGGGGCGGCGCACTCATCAGCGGAGTCAGCTCAGACGGGCTACGTCGATGAGCGATGTGCAAGCGACGGCCATTTGGGTTCAAAGGGCCAGGCTGGCCTTGTTGATCCATGGTGTGGATTGTAGTAGTGCTTCACAGCCTGTGTCTACAGGGTTGACAAGTGTGGTGCACTGGAGCGACGGACCACTCGGTTGAGATGGTCGGAAAGTTTATCGACAGAAGATCTGGCATCTGTCAGCACTGCTATGCGGGTTCGCGGGTTTGGCACGGCGTCGCCGCGGCACGCTATGCGCGGACAGAGGTGAAGCAAACAGAGTGGGGCGTCTGTGGTTGGCTGGCTGGCTGACTGGCTGGGCTCGCTGGCTGTGGGCAGCGGGATGCCTTGGAGCAGGCGGGGGGGCACTCACGCTGCGTGCGAAAGTGCTGCGAGGGCACACTCAAGATGATGTTCGATGAATCGATGCTTCAGCTGTGCGAACGGGTGGCTTCAAATGTTGCAGAGTCAAGTGCGTGATAAGAGTCCTACAGGGGCGGGTGTAGAGAGTGTTCTTGTCCCTAGTGAGGGCTGCGTATTTCTTTCCCTGGTGAGGGCTGTGGGTTGTTCCAAGTGGCAGGAGAGAGTGCGCGAAGGAGGGAGGGTGGTAGGAGCGATCAGGACAGGTGAAATCGTCAGAGAGCGACTCTTGGAGATGGAGAGAGGGTAGGAGACGTCAGAGGGCGAGAGAGCTGGATGAGCGCCCCAGCTCGTAGGGAAGGGATCGGCTAGTCTCAGCTTGTCCGCAAACGACTCGCGACCCACTCCGGCGTACGTCACAGTGTGCTACGGGGGTGCAAAGAGAGCGGCGCGCAAATGTGCTGGTGCCCTGAGGCGTCGAGGCTGCCTTTGTACATGTGCGGCCCAGATGCCTCGAGAGATGCGCGCCAGGCTACGTTTTAGAGCAGCGAGGTGAAGCACTCACTCCAAACGATGTGAACAGCGTTTCATGGCCCATGCTAGTCGGTTTCCTAGCAGACGCAGCAGCAGCATCAGCCTCGGAGCCACAGACGAAGACTCGCCTTTGTGGCCACGCTGTTCAGAAGCACGTCTTCCCTCGCTCCCAAGCCCAGCGGTTGGGGCTGCTTGCTTACGCACACTAAAAGGCGTGTTGACTCAGGCTGCCCAACAAACACTGGACAGAAAAGCAAGCGGCAGTGCTGTGCCACACGCATTACAGCACGAGCTGGTCTTACCTAAACTACATGTCTTTTCACATAGGCTAGCGGCCGCACAAGCTCCTTGCACACGGGGGATCTTAGCAACCGTCTCGAGAGCTGCACGCAAGCTACTACTCGCAGGCTGTGTCAAAACGCTGCGGCGCCGCGCATTCTCATTGCACGAGCTCCCAGTGCGATTCGTCCTGCACAAGGGCGGCTGTTTCTGTCCCTGCTTCCTGAAGCTTTGCCCACTTCGTCTCGAGCTGCTCCGCTATGACTCGTCTCACGACGCTCCCACCGGCTTGGAATTGCTGCATGTAGCGCGCTGTGACATCTGTAAGCGAAGGGCGAGATCGCACGCCACGAGCTGATTATTCATGCAATTGCGTGGTCCAGCTGTCTACGGTACCATCAATTGAGGTTGTTGACATTCGCCAGGGCCATCAGACGAGCGGGGCCCTATCCGGGCTATCCAGGTGCATGTAGACTCCCGGCTAGACCTCGGTCACGTGGACGCCAACCTCGGCGTCGGCCGAATAAGTTTCCGTGCACGCCTCGACGCTCTTAGCTCTGTCCAAGCAAGCGCGAACCGACCACGCATATGTGCATTACGCGCAGCCCTCGGTCCTGATTCAACGACGCTCCCGCAATGCCCAGTGGATCGGGCGCGTCGTCCGCGAGTATGAACACCGCGACATCTTTCTCGTCGAGCTGGCTCGGAAGCTCGCCCTCGAGACAATCGCCGAACCGCAATGGCGTCCGCTCGCCCAAGGGAAGTCTTATGGCCCAGCCCTTCGAAAGCCCTTCAAGGCAATTTCAACTCGAGTACAACCAGCTTCTCAGCCATTCCGATCGAGAATTTAACAAGAGGCTCGATCAAGACGCTGCCGAGCGTGCCAAGCTTCATCATGAACAGCTCGCAAAAGCGGCCCATGAGCACCAGAGGGTCCAGAAAGAAGCGGAACGTGAGATGGAGCGAATAAGGCTCGAGGAAGATCAAGAACGCATGCGGAAAGCAATCGCTCAAGAGAGAGAGCTCGAGCGTTTAAAGCAGGAAAAGCTGCGACAAGAGGCTGAGATTCGACGGCAACAACTTGAAGCAAAACGTCGAGAAGAGGAAGCTGTGCGAGAAGCTGCGGAGAACCAGAGGAAGCTACAGGAGGCTGAAGCGAGGATAAAAGCACAAAAGGAACAGGAAGAGCAGGCCAGAAAGAAAAAGGAAGATGAGGAACAAAAGGCTAGGGAAGCTGCCAAAGCTGCGCTCCAAAACCAACGAACGCAACCTCCACCAACCACCCAAGCACCCCCAGCACTGGCGGCACCAAGGACGGCAATGGCATCCACGGCAGGGGCACAACCCACAGCTTCTTCCCCCTCGGCCGATATTGCGGAAGTACACAAGAAATACCTCGCGCTACACGCTGGGATGAAGCAGTTCCGCAAACAATTTCTTGAAGCACACAAGTCAAAAGGGGATCCGTTCAAACCACATATCGGAGAAGTGAGGCGAAACATGAACAAAAGATTGGGTCAGATAACAACCGAATTGCAAGACAGCAAGACCGCAATTGCTGCAATACGCACAGAGTGCTTCGATAAAGCATTGAGTACACCAGGTCCCACGATCGATATTCGACCCTTCATTATCTCAGGCTCGATACCACAACTTGCGAACGAGGCTGAGGCACAGTATCCCCAGCTACTCTTATACGCCTGGATATGTCTCGAAAAATCGTTGATCAACCAATGGTATAACGAAGCATCCAAAGAGGATGGTAGAATCATTGGCCAACTCGGACTCATCGCTGCCAGCTTGTATCTGGACCAGAGATACATGTGGAAGGGGTCCGTGTGTATGATCGACACCCTTTTAGCGAAGTTACACCGCATTTGTCCAATGCTTTTTGGCATACGCGGTGACATGCAGAACAACCGCGCCGGTCTAGGCCTTGACAAGTTCCATATCAACGACGACTCCGACATGAACCGATACTCTCAGCGCGTGATGGGAATCGGAGCCGGGTTCGCAGCCATTTCCTTTCGAAAATTCGGCGGAAAGCCTCCTGCGATACCGCTATCCGAGTACTGGCGCGTCGTGGTCTTGATCTGCAACACTCCATCCGATGACCTCTACCCTGGTCACTTCCTATGCCTGCAGGGCCTTCTTCGAGACAATGTGAAAAGATTTCTCATGAACTACGGGGTACACGGGAGGGCAGTCCTACGAAGAGCTGTCTACGATCTCCCAAATCGCATACCCAAAGGGCGTAAAGGCGTTGCGGAAGCTGCGAGCCTGGTGAAGGTGCTACCAGATACCTGGAAGGCAAAGGAGCACATCAGCATCGGCTAGGCGAAGTCCGATAAACGGTCACTGTCAGGTAGAAAATGGCTGAATTTGTATTTTTCCTGCATGCATAGTATGGCGTTTTCAGCGCTTCTTCACGAGCTTTGGCGTGGAAGAAGTATTTCGGTTTGCATATGCGGAACGGCGTTCATCTTCAGAGTCGATATTGGCGGACACGCTGCTCTATAGGAAATGAAAATTGTCGCACGGCCAGTCAACACGACGTAGCCATATCCATACCAACATCATGTCCCAATCTCTCCCCACCGCCGTGCAACGCATTCTTCGCACCAGCATAAACATCGAAAACATGTGAAGAAATCCCTGGTGGGGCACACATCCCGTCCCATGCCAGAGCGCCCAACGTCATCGTACCACCGATCCAAACAACCACCAAAAAATCTCGCCCATCCCCGCATCTCCCGCATCTTGCCGCCCCCTAACCACCGTAAGCGTATCCGCGATGCCAGGATCGTCCTCTGGCCTCTTCCCCTCCTCGCACCCGCTCAACCCCGCCCTCGCATCACTAATCGCGCACCGGCGCGCCTCCTCCCCATCGCTTCTTGCCGCACGTTACGCTCACCTCGGACATCAGACCCGAGACGTACGGAGCAGACCCGCAGGCGTGGCTCGAGCTTGCCGTTGCTTGCGTGGGGGACGTCTGGGTGCGGCTGGGGGCGTTGGCGAAACGAGGATGTGTTTGTCGAGAAGCTCTGTTCGAGGTGGGGAAGAGGGGCGTGCGTGGGATTGGGAGGGTGAAGCAGGATGGTGTGGATGGGTTTGAGGAGAGGTGGCGGAGAAGTGGGTGGAGGAGAGTATAGGCCGCATCTTTCGTTGCTGTAGTAAGTGGGAAGCTTGTGTTGGATCAGATATGTGGTTGCTCATGGGGTACAGCCATGACTGCGCGAAGGTCGAGGCGGAGAAGATTCGGGAGCTGGAGAGAATGTTGGAGGAGGTAGGTGTCAATTTAAACGGGGAGGGAGATATGGGTGGCTGGTTTGGAGGGAGGGTGGTATTGGTTCAGACGGATAAACCGATCAAAGAGTGGACGCCCATAGCTGAAAGGGTATTACAGTAATAAGCTGGGTCGGAAGGGTACGGTCGACACAATTTTATGTTTGCAGTTGAAACAGACTAGCAGATTTTGATGATTTCAGTCCTTGATGAAGCTTGATTATTTACTCCGTAATATACATAATACCGTTAAACTAATCGTATGATGTGAGCCATTATTTCATGAATCCTGCCTGGCCATCGCCATTAGAATCCTTAGAAGGGTTCAGTTTGTCGAGAAGAGAAGCTTTGGGCTTAGTGGTGGAAGTAGAAGTAGTGTCTTTAGGGAGGGGATTGGTCGAAGTAGATGTGTTGTTGCCACGAAGTGGTCCAGAATCTTCCACTCCTCGGATGTTGCCAGTGTGTGGCGCACCAGCACCCGTGGCACCCACACCGTCAATTCCGCGCTCTGACCTAGTGGCAGACCTGTTGGCATCTTCGGCAGTTTGTCCCCCACGGCGACCAGCCTGCACATTTCCTCTACCACCATCAAGAGGATTCAAGTCGCCATGCATCGCGCCGCTGCGGGCCTTATCCATGTCATGGTGGGCAGAGTCGCGCTTGCTAGTCTTTCCCTCCATCATGTGAGTAAGAGTGCTCCCGATGTGTTTTGGCTCACCCTCGAAACCATCATACCGCTCACCGCGGCCGCCAAGTACACCTCCCTTTTGCTTGAACTCATCCATAGACATTGCCGGGAGCTCAGAAGATTCATGATGTGTGGCAGCGTTGTGGTGAACCTCGTGGATAGGCACGGTAGTATGGACCACGTGGGGCTGGATTGTTTCCTTATGGACTACAGGCTGGATCGTTTCGTGGATGTGCTGTATACATGTTAGCTGACACTACTGAGTAGCTGTTAGTTTCCATGGGAACCTACATGGTGAACATGCTCGCCTGCGACAGTTGGTACAGCACTCTGGCTGTGGGTAGTATCCTGAACGACACGCTCGTCTTTGAACGCAGCCTGCTTAGCAGCAAGGCTCCTCTGGGTGTGCTCAGCATCGCGGTGGTCAAATTCGCGATGTTGCACGGCACCAAGCTGGGCCGTGTGCTGCTCAGGAAGAACTTCACGATCCTTGACTGGTTGAATGGTGTGATGGTAGTGATCTTGGTGGATCTCCTTGTCTACGGCAGTGTGAATATTCTCATGGCGATGAGGCTTGATAGTCTCATTCTTCACGTGAGGAGCGACGGTCTCATGAACCGTGGTGTCGTGGTGACCAGACTTGCTCATGAAGTCGTTGAGTGCTGCCTTAGCTTTGTCCATTGTGATTGGTGATGATGGGTCTGAGTCGGTAACAAGAATAATAAGTCGACAGGAATACAATCGTAAAGGTTGCTGAAGTGCTGGTGGGTATATGTAAGATGTTAGGATGTGATGTGAATGCGGTCAACTCAGTGTGTTATATACTTGAGCAAAGCCAAACACACACGGATGATGAATCAGACCAGCACCGACGTAATGCTGGATGGATGTTCCAGTCCGAAGGCTTGTCCTTAGCTCACTTGCGCTGTGTCATAGTGCATTCGCCCAAAAGAAATGGTCGATTGGGTGGGAAGCACTGTCATTGCGGGGCTTGAGGCGCCTTCGCGCTCGGAGGCTTCGCCCGTCGTCTATGCTGGCCAGATGCACGTCAGAGATACCTCAGATCAGGTCCTCAGTCCCATCAATCGCCGACCTACGTCGCTGTGAAGCACTAGGAGGGCAATGGCCGATTCCCATAAGTCGATGCATCGGCGTCACAGTAGTACACGGTGCAAGTGCATTGCGCGTGGTCAAGCTCATCAAGTGTGCATAAATCTAACAGGAAAGCATTGTCTGCATATTCACAAAGCAGGAGCCAGTAGCTGCCCATCATCACCGCGAAGAAAGCTGATCCCAAAAGGGGACGTGTCGGTGCGCAGGGAATGTCGCAATGGATGGAGAAAGTGGGTCGGTGCATGCCCTAAGCGAGGCCTTCCCGGTAAGACGATCGGCGGATCTCTCCTACGCGTGTCTACTTGCGGTTCTGGGAGCGAATCGGCGGGTCGCGCTTTAACTCGATATATCTGGAAGTTCCAGCAGCGCGGGCAAATCGAGGCCATGATCGACGTGGGGTGGGAACTACTGCACCAAAGGCGGGACTGCCGCGACAGAATGGGACAGACCCCAGACGTCATCCAGCTGAGCCGTCGGCCAGCGACCAGAGGCGATGGTTGCGCTGTGTGCCTGGTGTGTCCGCGGGGACACGCGAATATGCTGGTATACGTCAAGTACCCGCTCCAGCGTATTCCACGTCATCACGGAGCCCCCGAGCGGAAGCGTTGAGCTTCCAGAATGGTATTTGTTATTCTGCTACTGCTTAGCCCGGGGGCAACTTTTCGGTTCCAGGTCGGATCCAAAGCTAGCAACAAGGGCGGATGCTGCAAGAAACACGAAGGAAGGCTCGTCTGGACGATCAGGTTTCTGCTCCAACGGATGCACGGTCAAGCCTCGGCGTCCGCGGAGAGGGTTTCGATCTTAAAGAACGCCCAATCGCTCCGCAACCCTACGTCAGTGTGGCTTCAAATTATCATTGTGAGGTTCGCCACTGCGGCTGCTAGTGCCGCATGCCGCATGGGGCACCTTCCAGACTGGCCTGTGGCCTGAGCAGCGTTCCTGCCCCGTAGCATACGCCGCCAGAAGCAGAAGAAGGAATCCTCAATTCTCGGTCGACTTCCAAGCACGCAACGGAACCTCTATCATCCGTCCTCACTCCAAAAGGCAATATTCAGTTATTGTCGCTGACCCGTCCTCCTCCTCCTCCTAACGCGCACTACTTCCCAAGATCGTGAGCACGGCCCCACTTATCGATATCCCTCATGAAGCGAAGCCTGAAATCCTTCTTCCGAAAAGGTGCGTCCAGTCGGAAGGGCTCAGGGTCAGAAACAACACATAGCCGTCCAGAGATCCGCCTCGGACCAGCACAGCTTCTTGAGCAACGAAAATGCGAGCCGGAGGACGACCGACAGACAGCCATATCCCAACCTCGAGGCCGAGTGTCGGTTACACAGTCCAGCAAAGCATCGAGCCGGTATGGCAGCAGTCACCCTGCGAGCCGACGACGGTCTTCACAGCGTTCTATCAGCACCAACGAAGACCTTTTCGTAGCTCCTATCGACCATGCGCCACACCCAGGAGATGTCTCAGATGAGAGGGAGGACTCAATTGCAGACGATTGTCGAGCTTACATGCCTGCTACCTCGCCAGGCAGTATACCCAGCGCCGAAGTAGAGTTTATGAGCCTTGGTGGAGATAGCAGGTTGAGAACCGGCAATAGTGAGATGAGACACAATGAAGACATCGCCGACAGAAACATTGATACGTACGGAGCAAGGCCATCTCAGCATAGCTCCCTTAGAAGCCAACATCGAGACGGCCAAGTTAGACAGGATCGTACCGGTAAGTAACATTCTATGCGCAAAATTTGTTGGAAGCTGTTGTATATCACCTCTACCTCGATAGAATTACCATGTTCGGGATGGAACGTGACTGATCTTTTCGTAGAACGGCGGAAATCTATTGCAGCATCCATCGCATCTCTCGGATCACCGGACTCTGTCGGTTCCTCAGTGTCCCTTCAGCCGAAATACATGCTGGGATCAGGAGTAGCCACTGAAGGTAGTCTCATAGATGGTATATTACCTCATGTTAAGGACGCTCATCCTCGACCATATAATCGTAAAGACTGGCCTTCGCGGCTTGCCCGGGACGAGTCCCATCTCGACGAAAGAAGGCGACATCGACGTGAGAGTAACGAAGTTGATCTATCTAATCCGAGACGTGAGTCTCTTGGGCGCAGGAATGAGAAACCAACAGAAGAAATGACTGGAGGTTCTGTGGATCTTCTTGAAGCAATTATGGGCGGTCCAGAAGACTATGACGCAGGCATGCGAGCTAATTTGGACGGAATCGTGGATCTAAGGGATACAGAGGATTCGGACAAGAAAACACGATGGGCTCCAGGCAAGTGTAGTCTTGTCCTGATACGCTCTTTTCGCTAATACCCAGCAGCTGTCACTCATGAAGTCGTCAAGCCCACAGAGCACGAGATCATCGAAGAGCGCATCTACCGAGAAGTTCACGATTACGAAGTATACCATTACATACAGCCCGTTTATGAAACCGAGATCCTACCCGCTCGACATTTTGTCTACAATTCGAATAATGAACTGGTTGAAGTACCGGCAAGCCAGCTTCCAAAACGTACTGGAACAAGCCAGAGATGGTGTATTGTTCGTGGTGATGAGGAAACGCCTGCTGCGCACCTTGTTCGAAGCCCACCACAAGCAAGGGAGCCAAGAATAATTGCCGACAAGAGATACATTACACCAGACGGCTTCGAGCGGAGAGAAACTACTTGGTTACATCCACCCGAATTGGAAGATATGTCCAACTACAATGGCCCAATTGTTCCCATAGAGTTCTTTCATCACCCCGAGCATGCTCCGGAGCGGGAATTGAAGAGGACGGATAAAGGCTCTGATCATGTTTCGAATGGTAAGAAATTGACGATGACTGAGCTGTCAGACGCACTGCCTGTTGTCCGCACATTGAGCAACGGCAGCTCTTTATCTACATCTCGATCACCTATGGGCAGCTTTTCCTCTACACCTAGACGCTCCATTCCCCGGAAGCCACTTACCGCTTGAGCTTTGCAAAACTTTTCGTGTTATTAATTCAATACTAAATACTAATTGAACCTTCCGTTGCATCCGGTGGCTTCACCCATCTTGATCTGGTTGCCGTAGCGATTGCATGAAAGTCTATCTACCCTTTTCTATATACAGTCCTCCAACAATCGTACCGTCTGCATCTATTTAAAAGAAATGACCTGGGTCATAGCGTGTCTCCCGTTCTTCTAGCCGACTTTGGGGCTCTCTAGCGCGCATTTGTTCTTCTATTTGTTTATATGCACCTGTACCGTATGGTGGAGCATATGGTTCTTGGGTAGACGTAATCGGGGGTATTGTCAAAAGGCACCATGTACGGTCTCCCATCTTCCCAATGCATATCTTTCATCATGATGGCCCTCTCATCTTCCTGCTTACTCCTCCCCCCTCTTCCCAGCATTCCCGCCAGTCTACTGACCCTGTCTTCTTTCTCGTGTTGTAAGGTTCTCGAGATTGGTCCGCCATCACCTCTCGCGACAGCCGTGTACCTGCTTTCTTTGCGCATGATCATACAAGCTCGAATATCCGAAACGACCAAGAAGATCGAAGAAGCGGCCGACAAGACTGTGAAGGAAAAGAGCGTTTTGAATAGGTGGCAGACGACTGCCATATCATGTCCAAATGCTCCACTTGATGGACAAGCACGCGTCAGATGTTCGCCGAGCTCTTCGCCGAGTACTGCGGTAGCGGTCAAGCAGAAAGCTGCCCCGAGGATGTGCAAGATCAGTGGTAGGGCGACGGAGGAAGGCGAGAGGTAGTGGACAAAAGCTGTAGCTACGAGTACAGATACATTGGAAGACGCCGCTGACATGACCTAGAGAATATTAGCGCGCACAGGATCGTATAGTTGGGACTGTTAGGTTGCTTACAAGGACAATGGGCCAGGGGACAGGCATGGAGATTCTGCGGAGAGCATCGACAAAGAGACTGAGGATTGCAACAGTGATGAGGGTAGTGGACAGGCAAAGTCCTATGGCTATCGAGACTGAGTGGTGTTTCCGCACCCCAGGTTGTTCGCGGTTCTTGGACCTCATACTGAGCAAGGTTGATGAAGATGAACGCAGAGACAAGTTGCTGTCGTTTGAATTATATACTGAGGTTGGGATCGCGTTGTATTCACCAAGGCATGGACGCTATTTGCAAAAAGACGCGCAGGAGTATCCCCCCTAATAGCTCGGCATAGCCGCAAACCCTCAGAGCTGAAGGCCTTTCTGAAACCACTGTGCAGTGACCAAATTACAACTCGAGGCCCCTACGGTATGTACGAAATACATATGCCAAGCCAAAAGACATTCCCAAAACAGTTCCATCCAGCGACGCTTGGGGCTGAGAAAATCATGTCAGCAAAAGCGTAACCTTGTTTTGAGGTTAGCGTGCACCGCTTGAAGGGTGTTTTCAGCTGCACTCTTCTTTTATTCGACAGCAATACTTTGATCGATCTCAGAATAAGCTCATATCTTAGGTGCTGGTCGTTGCTTCGTATCGCTTGTGCATCTGATATGTCGTTACAAGGGGTTTCAGCCTCAGCCCCACCCCCACATGCAGCTACGAGCAGAACGGCGTCGGCAGGAACGGCGATTATACACATATACCTTGCAACTTTGTCTACTCATAGCCAGATTCAGCTTGAAGGTTTCGCGCCACATCGGGCTTTGAAGACTGTTTGAGGCAGTGGGCTCCTGGGCAACTTAATGTTGAGTTGTGGGAAGCCATCTGCCCCTATGCATCGGTGATGCACTTTCTTGTCCGGTAGATGTGCTGGGGAATTTCTCATGATATCATTGGCTCTTCTAGAAACTGAATCTTGAGGTTCGGATATGCGACGGGCGGGTCCACGGGCGGTGTTCGCGACATACTGCTACAGACGTCTTTAGACGAGGCTGGACCTTGAGAATATGTCACGGAGCTGAACATTTCCACAGAACATGGTCACAGACAAAAGCTTAGCCTCGCGATATGCAACTCCATTTAGAAACGCTTTCTGGAGCTACAAATATATAAAGGCAGAGAGCAACTACCTAGAACACCATCAGCAGCGGACTTTTCACGTTTTCATCTCCTTTGGCATAGAATCTCTCATTTTTCAGTATTTTCTTCTACCTCTCACTAATCCCTATCATCGATTTTGTTGATATCTGCCAAGATGGTTTTAATGAAAGCAAATATGCATATGGCAATGGCCGTCACTTGTATGCTCAAGTCGGCAGTCATGACTGCTTGCTATGAGACTGCTCAAGCTGTCAACGGCTCCCATGGAAGCTACTACAGCACACTGTAAGTTACGTTCTACAGTATTTACATTCAAAATTGCTCATGTATACAGTGCACCAACATACTACCCACCCAACGGAGACTGCACGGAATTTTACGTTCCCATATCTATCGAGTACGAAGGCCCAGAATTTACTGGCAACTGGACAGACAGTTTTGAGCTCCAAGATACCCTGATCAATTTGACCGCTAGTCCACGCAAGGGTAACCCAGCTGCTCTCGGTGCAAATAAGAAGTACAAGGGCTCGTACGAAATCGCCGCGAGCTTCTGTACGCCGAGGAAGACGAACGGTAAAGAGAAGACGGTTATCGTGGCTACGCATGGCATTGGGCCCGGCCGAGCACATTGGAATTCGCCCTATAAGCCTGATGAGTACAACTTCGTTCAGCATGCACTGGATTGCGGGTATAGTGTATTCTTCTATGATCGACTTGGCTGTGGTGCTTCTTCCAGGTACGTTTTCTTTACATGTCCACCAAATCCGGTATTTCTAACTTACTTCGAAACCTAGAATCAATGGCTTCGAGGCCCAACTCAACACTGCAAAGACTGTCCTTCAGCAACTCGCCCAGCTCGTCAAATCTGGAAAGTATACCGGCAAGATCAAAGCCGAGAAAGTCGCCGTCATGGGCTTCTCCTTCGGCTCCTATACAACTCACGCCGCCATCGCCGAGAAGCCCGACATCGCAGACGCAGTCATTCTAACAGGCTTTAGCATGAATGCTAGCGCAACAGGTATCAACGGGAACGGCCTCCTCCGCTCCTTCGTCCCCCGCCTGGCGAACGTCGAAAACACGGCACTCTACGGCGACCGAGACAACGGCTACGTAACCTGGCCCTCCGTCTTCGACCTCATCATGAACTATTTCAAGGCACCCGCTTTCGACAACGACGTGGCCCTCTTCACCGAGAGCGCGAAAGAGCCTTTCACATTGGGCGAGTTCGCGACTTTCGCCGGTCCGGCGTCCATCGCGGCAGACAAGTGGGACAAGCCGGCTCTGCATATTACGGGCGAGCTCGACTATATCGTCTGCGATGGGTATTGCCCCGGCGTGTTTGAGGAGCCGGCCAAGACGCTGTACAAGAATGCGAAGCCGCTGCAGCTGAGTATTCATCCTGGGGCGAGCCACCACATCAACTTCCATAAGAATGCCACTGGTGCTTTCAAGGTCATTACAACGTTTTTGGAGAACAATGGGCTATAAGTATGGTGGCTTGATGTCTGTGGGAGTAGGATTTGCGGTCGTGAGTCTCGTGAATAGATGGGTTACTCGTAAGGGAGCTTAATGTTTGGCAGTTGTACATTCGCTTCTTACACTCTCTTGATAGCTTTTTTGTAGTATATTATAGACTCTTCATTGCTGCCGACAATTTGACTCGATAGAAAAAAAGGATTTCCTTCAGATATCGAAATGTTAAAGGCTGGAGCAGCACGTACCCCGACCTTGCCCTTTACCATACTAAAAAACTAAACCTACATATTCCACTACACAGCAGATGACAGGGTAGATACAGTGTTACGCCTGTTGCCTCCTGCAGATCAGCTAGTGGCAATA
The DNA here is from genome assembly GCA_027946365.1 of Kalmusia sp. IMI 367209. Classification (NCBI taxonomy): domain Eukaryota; kingdom Fungi; phylum Ascomycota; class Dothideomycetes; order Pleosporales; family Didymosphaeriaceae; genus Kalmusia; species Kalmusia sp. IMI 367209. Next base: position 1,660,520 of record JAPEUQ010000006.1, on the reverse strand, counting down.
ACTGCGTAGGTCCTCATATGCAATGTCCTATGCTAAGCTCTAATTTGAGTTCGAATTGTTTGTTCATCGATACCAGAATAAGACGGACCCACAGATTCTCTTGCAGTTCTGGGTTTGCAGTGCTTGGATGACAATGATTCAGGTAACACACTAATGAAAACCATCGGCCTCATACTGTATCATCGAAGGAAATCATTATGGAGGTAAAATTGGTTCGATGGGGTCTATCTATCGACCCACTCTTGGGTTCGCATTGATTTTTGCGACGCGTATGTTGATAGGTCTAGGATCTCGGCGTATACTGGTGGCATGCTTTCGGTTATCGACTCGGACCTCATTCTCGGCTTCGGCGTTAACAAAGCATCATGTGTATTAGAAAATCAGAATAACAATTAAAGGTATACGAGTGCAAATACACGTTAGAAACCACAGACACTTCCAATCGTCATGTCGCTTCATAATACTCTCGCTGTCATCAGTCAAGCTGGATGCAGTCTCTCATTCTTCAGTCTCACTTCGGGTGCCCGAGTGTTGCATATTAGCAACCTCACGGCTCAGCCACACGAAGTGGCTTACGATTCCGAAAGCAAGAGACTTTTCATATCGCATACCTATGAATACGGATTCTACAACAAGCACGGTGCCTATGCTCATTACATCAGCGTCTTTGATATTGAGAATCAAGCCGTCTCACGAATCATCGATACATCACCATATCGTGGCCCACACGGCGTACGTCTCTCCCCAGATGCAAAGATTCTATACGCCGCCATCGAAGACGGTTTCACCGACTCCGGTCCAGGCGGTGTGATCGGTATCGACTTGACCAGCAGCGAATACCCTATTATCAAAGCGGTTCCTAGTGCCGCTCGATGCCACTGGCTCGCCCTAGCCGACAACGGGAGAAAAGCCTACACTACAAACAAGGAGCTGCAGTATATCTCCGTGCTTGATCTCGCCGGAGCAAAGCTGACCAAAACGATTCCGTTCCCAGGCAGTGAGGAAGGCGATGTTTCTCCCGATGGACGCTTCGCATATTACCCGTTTCCGACCTTGAGTCTGATCTCTGTGAAGCCCGCGGAGGAGTTCGGCTTCAAGGTCATCGATACTACGACGGATGAGGTGGTTCGCACGGTGCTGACAGATGTGCCAGTCATGTCGGTCAAAAGCGTCTCGAACGACAAAGTTCTCGTGGTGCACTTCGCGTCGGAGATTGATGCGGCTTCGAAGCAACTGGTCCCTCTAAATAGCAAGGTTTCAGTATACGACACCCACAACTTCGAGCATCAGGGTGAGGTGGAAGTTGGTCTGTTCCCCCTCACAACGCTAGTAGCAAGTGGTGATGAGACAGTGTTTGTGGCAAATATGGCTTCGGGCACAGTGGATGTTGTGGATCTAAGACAGATGAAGGTAGCCAAAACTCTGGAAGTCGATGATGGTGTTGGAAAAGTACAAAATGCGCCTATCAATCAAGGTGCGCACGGTATGGCGCTGATTGTCTGAAGGATTAGTGCATTGTAAACGTTGTTCATCCCTTGGCCTCGCGAACTAGGTAGAAAACCATAAAAGTGGGTTCTGCTTGTATCTTCGTCGAACTCTGTCCATCTCCAATCGTTCGCTCTGTCAATTCGAGTGTCTACGGACGTTTAGTCTTGCCAGCGGAGCGATAACCGTCCGACATCTAATGGTGATTATGAGTGATAAAAGTTCGCCACATCGTCTCTGCGAACTTCTCTTAATGGCTCTTATGCACGTTGGCTATTCGGTACACCAATAAACTTGATGGCACGCACGGACGTCGGCGATAACGTGCCGAGACAGTCTGTGCGCGCGGACAGACAATGCGCGCTCACAACAAAACGCGTCAACTTTTCAACACGCGTTTTTTCAGTCAATATGAAGCCTATTGACGCAGCTCTTGAAGCTTTACAGTCGCAAGATCTAGGAGAGTCTCCTAATTATACAAAAATCGCAAAGCAGTTCGGCGTTGTACGGTCTACCTTAACACGAAGGCATAGAGCTCTTACACAGTCGCGCGAAGCTGCAAATTCAAAACGCAAAAAGCTCAGCCAACAATAGGAGCGCGAGCTTATAAAGTACATCGAAAAGCTCATAAAACAAGGCCTACCACCTATAAGGTAGATGATTCAAAATTTCGCAAGCTCTATAGTCAAAACTATAGTCAGCATAAAGTAGGTAGATCGGTTCATCAAGCAGAATCACGAAAGCCTCATCACAAAATAGACGACCGGAATCGACAGAAATCGCTACAACGCTGATTCAGAAGCAAAATATAAGCTATATTTTCAGCTTTTATAGCAAAAAATCGCGCAATACAAAATTAAGCCTTACAACATTTATAATATGGATGAAAAAGGCTTCATGCTTAGAATTGGATCTAGAACAAAGCGGATTTTCAGCAAATCTTCGTACAAGAGCAAAGAAGTAAGGCAGGCAATGTAGGATGGAAACTGCGAATGGATTTCGCTTCTAGCCTACATATGCGCTAATGGTTCAGCAATAGATCCAGCCCTTATTTATTAATCAGACTTAGGAGCTCCACAAATAAGCTGGGTGAAGGATCTCAACCTAGAAAGGCCAGCATTTATAGCCTTATCAAGCTCTGGATGGACAAACAATGAAATAGGCCTTATATGGCTTAAAGAGGTGTTTAATCGTTGCACCAAGTCAAAATCTAGAAGGTCCTATAGGCTTTTAATTCTAGACGGCCATGGATCTCATGTTACACCTGATTTTATTGACTACTGTAGTAGTCAAAGGATTCTACTTTATGTTTTTCCACCTCATTTAATACATACCTTACAGCCGCTTGACGTCTGCGTTTTTAAAAGTCTCTCAGCTGCCTACTCAACTGAGCTCACAAACTTCATGCAAAACAGTTAGGGCCTAATTTTAATTATAAAGAAAGACTTCTTCAACTTATTTTGGAACGCCTGGCTAAAATCAGTTAATGAGAAATTAATTTTAAAAGCTTTTGAAGTAACTGGCATTGCGCCCCTAGATCCAGAGACTATCCTCAAAAAATTTAAAAACAACAACCTACCTGATCAGGGATCAAGAGAAAGCTCAAGCTCTGAGCTTAGCGCTTCTGACTGGAGAAAAGCTGATAAGCTTTTAAAAGCTGTTGCGGAGTTTGGCGATAGTAATAAGGCAAAGAAAATTAGTTAAGCTTTCCATAAAATCGTAGTCTAAAAAGAGCTTGCTAAGTATGAAAATCAAGGTCTACGAAAAGCTCTTGCAGTTAAAACTCAACGCCAAAATCAACGTCAAGCTTTACCCCTTGAGGAGCCTTATACTTATTATGGGGGTGCAGTTTTCTGGTCACCAAGCAAAGTTCAAAAGGCGCGGAAGAACCTACAAGAAAAAGAAGCTCAAGAAGCAAATTTACAGCTGAAAAAAAAAGAGGCAGCTGAAATTCGAAAGGTAAACAAGCTGCTCAAAGAAAAATTACTTCAAGAAAGGCGCGTTGTAAGAGCTCAGGCTCTTACATCTAGAAGAAAGCAGAAGGCTGATGTAGCAGCTCAAAAAGCTCTTGCTCAAAAAGCTCGTAAGGCTCAAAAACAACTTCAGGATCGCATAAAAATTGCCCGAAAAGCAAAGAAAAAAGCTTCAAGACTTTCTACAAAAGCGACAACAAAAAAACAAGCTGCGCAGAAGGCTGTAGATGCTGCTGAAGCTTCTGAGGCTGCTTCACCTCAAATTTCGCGTAGTGGCCGCGCCATTAAAAAGCCGACTAGATTTTTGTGATTTTACTAGCTAGCATTAATTTATAAGCCTTATAGAGCTCTCCACCAAAAGATCTCGTGATAGTAGCTATTGTTGCAATTTTTACAGACTCAAAAAGTTGCCTGAGTTTTTGGTGTTGAGCGCGCATTGTCTGTCCGCGCGCACAGACTGTCTCGGCACGTTAGTTGGACAAAAGACACTCTGAGTTCGACGAGCGCTGACGACAAGCCAACCTGCAGAGTCGCTTGCGCTGCAGTAGCTCGACCAACGTTCCGATTTACTAAACATAAAGCAGTTCTTCTTCATGCTGAGTATGCTGAACGTCCAGGTGAATAGTCAACTCGGCGCAATAAGAGAAGCCCCAGTCAAGTTAGACTTCGATCATGTTATCAAAGTGAGGCTCAATCATGAGAGCGGTGACTGCGTCCGGATGACCAAGTGGAAAGGCGCACTGAGTAACGTATGAAGTAGCCTAATTTAGTAGGCTATGACGACGTGCGTGAGTGCTAACCGATTACAATAATGTACGTTGATGTTCGTGAACCAATAGCTGCGATACGTAACGGCCGACGGCCGAGGCGCGGCTCGAACTTTCCCCGACGGCCCCAAAACCGCCACAAATGGAGGCAAGCCTCATCGTACGTCCGTAATACTGAAGTCGGGAATGGAAAAATAGTCCAAACGTCACAACATGTTTATGTGTATATAGTTCATGAATGAGAACAGATCTACATTTACCAGAATTAATATCTTACTCAGACTTTCAGTCCAGTCACACAGAAGCGGCACTAATTATACATCCAATATGTCCAAAGCATCTTTCCATCCCGAGCAATCCATCCCAGATCTTACTGGGCGCGTCTACCTAGTCACTGGAGGTTCGTATCGACATTGTCTGTGATTTGAATTTCACTCATCTTTTCTGTAGGAACGACTGGACTTGGAGCAGGGTTCATCTCCTTGATCGCAGCCAAAAACCCAGCCAAAATCTTCTTGAGCGGGCGTAACAGAGCCAAAGCCGATGCCCTGATCTCCAAGCTCAAGACAATATCTACTTCCACCGAAGTCATCTTCATAGAATGCGACCTCACGAGCCTCGCCTCCGTAAAACAGGCAGCGCAACAGTTCCTTTCTCAGTCAAATCGCCTAGACGTCTTGATGTGTAATGCCGGCGTCATGGCCATTCCTCCTGGACTCAGCAAAGACGGCTACGAGATCCAGTTTGCGACAAATCATCTTGGCCACGCGCTCCTCATCAAGCTACTCCTGCCCACCCTACTCGATACCGCGAAACAACCTAATTCAGACGTTCGCATCGTGAACATGGCATCGACCGCGTACAGCACAACACCCAGGGGTGGCATCGAGTTCAGTACACTAAAGACGTCGCAGGCAAGCATCGGCCCGATATACCAGCCCAAGAAGTTCACGCGCTACGGTCAGAGCAAGCTTGCCAATTTACTATACGCAGTCGAGCTTGCGCGCAGGTACCCGAATATCACATCTGTTGCTATACATCCGGGATTCATCAAGACGGACTTGCATAGCAATGAGGGTTTCTTTGATCGCAGGATTGTAAGCATTGCCTCGGGTGGGAATTGGATCGCGGTGGAGGAGGGTCCGTACAACCAGACATGGGCGGCGACTACGCCTAAGGAGGATCTCAAGAATGGAGCGTATTATGAGCCGATCGGGAAATTGGTCGTACCGTCAACGACCTATGGCAGAGATACTGCGTTGGCGAAGAAGCTGTTTGAATGGACAGAGGAGGAATTGCAGTCGTTCTCATAATTACTGTGCGGTCGTTACATCTCTTTGCTTGGTGTATTTGATTTCGTTTCTTAGCATTTTGAGCGCTGTAATGTAATAGACTAATTATTAAAGAAACATTTATCATAAAACCTGGAGCATATAGTGAACCCTGACGTGGCTAATTTGTTCATTGGTGAGAACTAGTGTCTCAACGAAGATCTGGAATGTGGTCGAGTTGGAATAAGGACACTACTGTCGACTGTATCTAAATAAGTCCCAGTAGGCGGTCTCTTTTTCTTGCTGCTGGTGGCATAACCCGGGCTTTATGACTAGTAATATCCAACTATAATTGATCGATTTCAAGTCTTCGTGTTCCTCGTTCAATTGTTTTGTTGCTTTTGATGTAAACGTCTTGAAATTAATAGATGCTGGTAATACTATGAAAGATAATGAGCGGCCAGAATAAAGGCATCAAGTCCCCAGTATTCTTTCAAGTTCAATACTGAACTATTTCATATAGCATGAGTGAAGTCTAAGTTCCAGACGTCGTCAAAATCCCACTGTGAGATATCGGATGCATCTGGCCATCGTTCATCTCCAGGAGCAATTGATGGTATCTAGCCAGATTAGTGACTACTGGGAAGATCAAAGGCAACTCACATTTGATGGATTTATATTAGCTCTGTGGGACTGATTTGGCATATCTGGGGTAACTGTGCTGCTATTGCGGCTGTTCTCCACTGCTGTCTGCAATCGCAAAAAGAACATCAGGACTAGTGGCATTGATGGTGTAAGTGGAAATACATACCAACGACTCTGCCTGTGAGAGTGTTCCATTTGCAACAGCACTGTTCTTTTGAGCCGCCGTGACACGGTATAGCAGTGCTGCCACGCGCTCCCAAGCCTCTCGCTCAAGCTCAAGCTTTCTTGAATCAGTAGCTACGGACTGAGCAATCGTATAGTTGTAAGCAGCTGAAAGATGCCAGAATTCTTTGAATCCTCGCTGGTTCCTCATAACATTATCTTGAAGCACTGCAAGTGCGCATTCGAGACTGTTAGTTACAGCTTCGGTAGATAGATGCGCACCTGGCACATCGTTAGTAACTGTAACATGATTGATTTGAAATTGCCTACTCGAAGAATCAGTCGATGTGGACATTGCGTAGCACAAAGCGAATGAAGGTCTTAGGATTCCTCCTATGCTCAGCAAAGAATGCGAATTGTAGCCGAGTTTTCGAAGACTGCTGTACCCACGAAGGATGGAAATTGCTTCCGTAACACAAGCGAACGTCGAATATCTGCGCCTCGGTCGGCCTTTAAATTGCTGGAGAAAATGGAAGTGAATTAGCAGAAGATATTGTCGAAGTTGTGTGTCAAGCATTATTCTGACCGCTCGGCTCTTTTCATCCTCCCAACATGGTAGCTCCTCTAACAGTGCTGTGATTTGATCCTCAAACTCGAGAATTTGGTCGTGTGACAGTATCGAGCCGCCGTTGAGGATGGAACATAATTCTGATCTCAGACGGAAGGTTCGGTAGGAGAAGCAAAGATAAGAGGTTGATGTAAATTCACGATCCTCTTTGTGCTTTGGTAAAACTCGTGATGTGTCGCCAAAATCGTCATCATTGAGGTTTCTTGGTGTGCTGCTATCCCAAAACTGGTTCCCCAAAGAAGACGACATTCCACGGTCTAATGAAGCTTGAAGATCCAGCTCCATAATTGTGATCCAGAGCATCCTACGCATTTGCTGATGATATGGGGATATCTTACTGTCTAAGAAGCTGGGATCCTTATGAAGCCCAGCACCCATCGCAAATCTCAGCAATGAGCCAGCAGAAGCCCATGTTTGTTTCAATTGAACACAATTGATCTGTTCAGCTATATGAATTAGTATTCGGGTTTGAAAGAGTTCGACTTTTAGGTGTTTCCTGGTTTGCATCGAAAGCCATGCTTTACAAGTGTCGATGATCCTTGGAGCAGTTTCGAGGGAGTCGAAGCCCAAGCCAGCATCTCTCGATAAGTCAGCAGGAGCAATTGTATTGGCGATAAGGACCACAAGCAGCAATACAACGCTGAAAGTAATTTCGGTATTCTCGACACTCTCCCAGCTATTCTTATTGAAGTCTTTCCAAAACGTAGGCTCGTGTAAGATGCGGTAGGTCACTTCGAAGCGTTTAAAGTACAGCTGTGCTAAAGATCTTGCTACATTTTGGTTTGGAAGCATTGAGATAATCGAAATTTCGGCAGTAGTAGTATATTTCCCGCTGCTATTTCGTATACTGTTCTGAAGTAATTTGAAATCTTGTTGGAGCCGAGGAAAGGTCGCAAATGCTGTTTGATGGGCTCTTTCTATGAAAGATCGTAGTGCTGGAAGCTTTCCTGATCAGTATGTCGTAGCAGATGATGCACATAGGATACTTACATGTAATAAAGGACTCGTTGGGTGTGTGGGACCGTAATATTGTGTGGCAAATTCGCCCCCTTTGAACAGCATAGTCTCGGTTCGTGAACATGAGGTTGTGCCAGGAGTACTCGAAGACCATACAGTGGCTCCTCGAGAGTCTGGATCAGACGCAAGGACCTGGCTTTCTCTTGGCTGGCCCGCCGAAACGAAGGTATCTGACCTAGCTGGGCTTGTGAAGTCCCGTACAACCCTCGCACTACCGACTTCAGAGCGAATCTCGGTGTTGTTGTATGTAGTAGAAGTTTCGTCCGTTGTCCATGCATCGTGAGCATTTTCGTCAGGAACAGAAGCTCTGTTGTCGGAGTAGATACATTCTGCTCCAGAGTTGACGCAACGAAGACATGACGGGTAAGCTTGATCGCATTTAAGTTTGCGGCGGTGACAAAGAGCGCATGCAAACGTTCTCCTCTTACGTTTTCGAGGTATCAGGGTTGATTGTTCTGTATCAATATTTTGAGACACGTTCTCAAGAACCGCCGACATAGTGGCCTAGTTGCCAAGAGGAGTGATCGGCGATAACACGCCCAAGTATGATTATTTGCTGATAATTCAACACCATGAGTGGGAGCTTGGGGGTGTGTATAGCTGCCAATGAAAATGGGGGCTAAAACTTAGCACGCGATGAGTTAAACGTTATCCGATTAATGCTTACAAGGAGAGAAGTTTTTGCATCGAAGGATGCGCTACATTACTCAACCACGTCAGCTTCAGTCTGGTCAAATCACCCCTGTTCCAGCTGCCACGCTTAGCTAGCATGATCGCGCGATTGAGCGATGAAATCGCAAACCCACAAGGGGTGATTGTCTATGTTTGCATATAAGGAAGCATTGTGATAGATCCTATTGAGTTTCACTGCGCCGAAAACTCAAAAATGAACAATCATAAAAAGAACCCGGTTGGCATCGATGTAGCATTCAGATGAGTGAGAATTGCATCCTATGCTTACTAAAGCCAATGAGTCCTTTCCTCAAGCCGCTTGGAGTGGCACATTAGATGAGTCGCTTGGGACACAAAGGGCGGTCAACCGATGATTTGTTCGGCAGACCGATCAGGAGGGGCACAGAGCGTAATGGCCTAATATCGGGTGGCCACTAAGTGGTGAGCGATACCGTCTAATGTCTGCTCTTGATTCTGAAGTGTAATGCTGTAACTTCAAGGGAGGTCACAACCCTTATCGATAAGCCCGTCGTGTCACCCCGCTTTCTATCAAACACGCAGTGCCGCATGCCAAGATCGGCGCTCGGAACAAGCATTGGTATGACCTCCAGTCTGCGGGTCATTCTCAACAACCTCTTCCTCCATCGCATTCTGAAAACTATATGACTAAAGCTCGAACCCAAACATGGGCTCCAAGACACCGGATGGTCATCAGCGCGGACCAAATGGTACAATGATGCGTGATTAGCGTCGTAAGCCGTTCTAACACGTGAGCAGAAGCGCCAGCACATGCTGCTACTGCGACTGTCAATCCTCCCAAGTCAGCTGCAGCAAGCGGACTGCTTCAAGGTACACTCGAAGGGGAAGATGAAGGTGGGTAAATTCAAGTCATGCATTATGTCCATACATTTACTGTGGAATATCAGATGGAGACGATGACGATGACTGCAAGAACGGAGTTGACATGAAAGCCAATGGAGCCTCAGAGGGGCAGAAGAAAAAAAGAAAACGGAGCAAGAAGAAGAAGAGCAAGGCGCCTGGAGACCAAACGATCCCTCCTAGGGTTGCCTTAGCCACCATCTTCGCCGACGAGCAATATCCTACAGGCGAAATCGTTCAACAAGCTGTAGATGACAACTTACAGCGCACCACCGCCGAGGAAATCCGCCATCTAGCTATCGTGGATGACATGGACGACAAATTTTTGAGAGACTATCGCAAGGCTGCCGAAGTTCATCGCCAGGTGCGCAAGCACGTCCAGACGATCGCAAAGCCAGGTATATCCATGACGGAGCTTGCGCAAGAAATTGAGGATGGTGTTAGGGGCTCTTGTCGGACACCCGGGTCTTGAGACCGGAGATGCTCTCAAGGCTGGCATGGGATTCCCGACGGGGCTTTGCATCAATAACATCGCTGCACACTGGACCCCTAACCCCGGATCTAAAGAGGTCATCCTTCAATATGACGATGTCCTTAGTGTGGATTTTGGTGTTCACGTTAGCGGTAGGATTGTGGATAGTGCCTTCACCGTGGCGTTCAATCCGGCCTATGATCCCTTGCTCGCCGCGGTGAAAGCAACCACCAATGCTGGTTTGAAGGTAAATTACACGTCCTGCAAATAATCTACAGGACTAAACATAAATATAGGAAGCCGGTGTCGATGCCCGTATGGATCACCTCAGTGAAATCATGCAAGAGGTGATGGAGAGCTATGAAGTCGAGCTTAACGGCAAGACGATCCCCATCAAAGCTGTTCGAAACATATCTGGCCACAATATCCTACGCTACAAGATACACGGTAATAAGCAGGTCCCTTTTTACAAAACCAAGACCAATCAACGTATGGAAGAGGGCGACATCTTCGCCATAGAGACCTTCGGAACTACAGGCAAGGCAAAAATGATGGACGACGTGTGGGCGTCTACGGCTATGGACGTAATCAGAATGCTAGCACCGCCGGCCTCCATCATGCTGCTGCCAAGTCGCTGCTAAAGACAATTGACGCAAATTTTGGAAGCATAGTCTTCGCCAAACGCTACCTCGAACGCATCGGAGCGAAAAATTACCATCTCGGCATGAGGTCGCTTATTCAGCATGGTGTGGTTGACTCGTACGCACCCCTTGTTGACGTCCCAGGCTCTTATGTAGCCCAATTTGAACACGTAAGTGTGATCCCCATCTCGAAGCAACCTGCCCATACTGATCAAAGCCTCGATAGACTGTCCTGCTGAGACCCAACTGCAAGGAGATCATCTCTCGTGGCGATGACTACTGAAAGTTTTGGAAGGCAGGAAGTAAGACAATTTGGACCATTGATCCCAACTGTATTTGTTTTCTGTTTAACCGACCTCAACTGTCACCGAAGGCTTATCGAAACAATTACCGTACCTTCCCCTACACTCTTTTGAAAAAGGACAATTGCTAGGATTCAACATCTCTATTGCTTTGATTCTATAGTATTGCAATTTAAAGCTTTGTTACTATGCCAACGAACAAAATATAGATGAGAACGACAAATGACGAAGATTCCCAAAGTGTTAAGCTGATACTTGTAAATGCATGGTGCAACTTAAGCAATGGGCCAACACAGGCTATTACTTTCTTAAATCATGATTTTTTCGCGAACTCAAATTAGCGGATCGGAGGACAGTAGTGACCAGGACGTGACCGTATTTGGCAAACGGCATAAGATAGCAGAGATACCGGATATCGGCTTTCGAATCAATCTTACGGTCTGAGGTGTAGCTGAGAGCTGAGTCGGTGTCGTTGGACCAGAGTGCGGCCGGCCCCCATCGGATAGTGTAAGTGGGTCTGAAATGCGAGGCGCAACGTTGACGAGAGATGAAAAGGCCATAAAGATCAGATTTAAGATTCAGCAATTGCAGAATATTGATAGTTAAGTGGAGAATAGATAAGGTTCTAAATATGTGAACATGTTCTGCGGTTGCTGACCAGCCTTTATGATTGGGTTTACAAGCGAGTAGTTTCAATACTTACCTGCACCTACCATCCTGGTAGAAGTACGACACTACAGCACGTTATTGATGCGGCAAGCCACGTCGATCCCATGCAGCCCGTATAGGATATTTCGGGAAGAATCCGAAACGCACGATGACGAGGGTTATTTCTATTGGTCTCGATGCCACTACTGTTCGCCGTCTCGGCTAGCATTAGCATCTCCGGCATAAGAGCTGGTGGCTCATGACTCCACTATCAGGTATCTAGCGGGAGACATTGATCAATCGAAGTTTACCGGTGAATATGGTGCGCCAGGCTTCGAGAGGGTGCATACAAAAGCCCCCAGCCTGCCGGAAATCTCAAAACCATAGTTGCTTTGAATTGATCTTAGCCTGTCGCCTTTCACTGGCAATGATGTCTTTCGTTCGCTTCCTCCGTCTCATTACTACGGCTGCGCTTCTTTCGTTATCGGTCGCCGACCCTAATAGCATTTGCTATTCATATGGACTTGATTTCCTTGATGAAGAACACTACTTCATTAACAGTAACTCAAATGATTCTTTCACCTGTGTTTCAACCTTCCAAGGATGCAATGCAGGCACAGATCTTGCAGAAATACTGTTCGTCGATCCGAACAGCGACGAATATCTTTGCTCGGAGGTGCAGACTACTCCAGACAACACTCCAATGCTGTCGACATGTCCTTTCAAGAAGAGCGAGATGATCTCTGGACATAACATCATCTTGGTCATAGGGAATAATGATGATGGAGAGCCTTTCGCCTGGCAAAGAGGTGTGTGTCATGCCGAATCATATGGATGCTGACGCTAATCCCCAGCAAAGATATCTATCTTGATGTTGGGCCGCAAGCCACAACGACATACACACCGACCGCAACCTTCACTATTACTTCCACTCCTGTGATTACCTCTACGAGCACTTCTACTTTTGCAATCACTTCAACCATTAAGAACAGTATCACTTACACGAAGCCCTCAGCAACCGCAAGAAACACCAAGACAGTCATACCTCCTCCGGTCTTCACAACTAGCACAAAGACCATCACACGTACCCGCCGCACTTGGACCAAAGAACTAAGCATCACAACCAAGACAAGCACAGCAACTTGCACGACTCCACAATGGTTGCACAAGCAAGACAAACCTTGCAACTACTCACCTACATTAGTCCACCCTGCTGCTCTAGAGACTCCCACTGGAAACGGATCCCCAAGTCACCACAGATACATGCGAAAGTCCGACCGTGCCGTGTCTGTTGCCTACGCCCGCGCTCGTATCGAAGCGGCCAAGGCCCGCCGCGATCAGAAAGCTCAAGCGGCTCACCTCGACAAGCGCGCCCCCGACGTTCCAACCATCACGATCAACGCAACAATGCCTGTAAACGCCACTGTCACCATCACAGCCGCCGCAATCACGACGACCGAGTCTACGGCCGTTTCCACCACGGCCACAATCACCCTGCCGCCAGCCACGGTATACTCGGGGGTTTACACTGTTACGACGACGTTGCCGACGCCGACGAAGACGCGGCTTTCGTTCACGCATACTACTCAGACGACCACGAAGACGATTCGTGCCACGTTCACGAAGACGGTAGTAGTGACGCCGACCGCGTCATTGAAAGCATGCAAGAAAGCGGGCGGACATTATTGGGAATGGGTGGAATTAAGTTCAGCTTGTGATTCCCTGTTCGTATTTCCCTGTGTAGCTCCGATGTTGGTAGTGGAGCAGTGGACTCGTGTTTTCGCATAGCATCGGGGTAGAGTTTACGGTTTTAATTGGGTACGCATCCAGCCAACCATAGGGCTTAATCGGTATTGAAATGTGGGAACCTCTTAGAACCTCTTACTCGACTCATGCTCTACGTATCTCCGATGACCATTGTCCCAATTGCGATCATTTGCGAGGCACCTTCGCTTTGCAAGTCCAAATTTCAATGACAAGATTATCAGGCCGATAGGGCGGCCTAGACGGTCTAGTAGCTGGCTGCCTTAGTTGGCCACCGCGTCGTGGGTGCATATGAGACAGGCCAATTCAATAAAGCCCCACAGCGCATACACTTTTGCCCTACGCCTACGGGGGGTCCTGCGCGGTGCTCCAGCCACAACTCCGGGCGGTCCTCGCACCTAAGGTTGACAGGCGATCCGCGCATTGTTCGAGAGCCGCAAAGCATTGTTCCTGCAGCTCAAGTTTCACGACGGCTTCTAGCGATATGCTGTACCACTATGTTGTACCACGCTCGCTAGGAATTCAACACACATACATACATAGACATTTCAACGTGGATTTCCGCCCATGAGTGTCAGCTAAGCTTCGTTTCTTCGGGCTCCCCGCAGTTCCCGAAGGAACGGCAGTCCGACGTTGATACGAATCGATAACGTCCAAGACGACGCGCTAGCGAGCGCCTCAACGGCAGTCGATCGCTAACTCGGGGCTCTCCCGGCACTGCTTGCCGGACACGAACGGCTGCTGTGTCTCACTCGCGTATATGCACAAGGAATATTGTGTAGCGAAGCGACCCCTCCACCCGGAGATCGTTTAAAAACTCTAGGGATGAGAACGCTGGGCTGCGCCTCGAGACCAGTGCATCGAATAGGGACTGGCCGCGTGAGCGACCACGCGAATTGTAGCATCGACCCTAGCTACGGTTCCAGTACTGATCCCAGTAGCTTGAATCTGCATGCCTCTCTAGATTCATATGGATACCCTCGGTCGAAATTGTTTGTCTACTTTATCGTGACTTGATCCTATGTAGATCTGCTAGTGCTTTTGCTTGTCCGCTGCGTGTACTGCTACAAGGAACCGTTTAACACTAATGCTTCACACAAAAACAAGAAAGATGTCCACGGAGAAAAGTGTGTTAGCTTCCTCGTGATTCTTGGCTTTCCATTGACCCATACATTGTAAATCACGAAGGAAGCACGAAGGATGGGGTAGGAACCCGCCTGAATGCTTTGGAAACCTACAGTTTCAGTAAGACATGCATTTGTATCATATATTCTGGAGCGACGCGCTGTGTAATTCCGGGAAGCAGGTATGATGAATGGTCCTGTTCATCTGTCCATCCACAGTGGAGCTATCCTCGAGGTTTCTGAGAGAACTCCTCTGCTCCAACCTGCGTTGATGGACAAGGAAAACACTGGTTCCCATCATCAAAGAAAACAAAGTCTGTTTCATAAGTATAGAAGGGTGGTGTACTATTCCACAACGCAGAAAAGATTGGATACCAGCTGCAGACCAGCACAGCTCCAACATAATACTCATAGCTCGATCAATCCTGGTCTCATATACAATTGATCACCGAAGCAGATCCAATTGTGCAAGAGAGCTAGAAGACAAATCTGTCTCAAAGCTCTATCACACAGACCGATAACAACACACTATTGGAGACCTTGTGCCGCCTCACGACCTGCATCCGAAGACGCGGGACTCACGCCGCCGCTGGCAGCCACCGAAGGGTCTGTGGAAGCCGTTAAAAGCCCGCTAGTACTGGAGCCAGTGACAGATGCACCGTCTTCAGCAGGGGCTGTTAGTCCCTGTCGGACCGCGAGAACGTTGTCGACAATCACGGCATCGATACCTTCGTTCTGTTGGAGCTGCACAGCGTAAGACGAAGTAAATATCTACAAAGGAAAACATAGCTTACCTTGACATTCTTCGGGTCATTGTTCAGTGTGCCGTAGCTGACACACACCAGACTGCTCTCCTTAACCACTCTAATCAACCGTGGACATGCGACCAGAGGTTCTGCCGCGCTCACGACCCCTAGCAGGTTCCAGCGGCTGGCGAACCGAATAGCCTCCTGCAAGCTCGCTGCTCGAACGTCACCTACGGGGCTGGTTCCAGCGTCGGTGAGGAAGAGAACCGGGATGGAGGGCTGCTTGAATGACAACATGAGGCAGATGTCAGGATTAAAGGACGAGAAGAGAATGTTGCGGTTACCCATCTTGTCATAGACCATGTTCAACACTGTGTCCACGAAGGAGTTCAGCTCAACTGCGTATTGGTCCATCTCGTGCTCCTCGGACTCATAGAGCATAGGATACTTCATTTCGATATTGAACCCAGTACTCTCGGGCAACTGCCGGAACATTTCTTCCAAGGTAGTGAAAGGCGCCTGAATGAAGTTGCCTCTGCTGTTTCCTTTGTAGCCCTTGATCTTGAAGTCACGCGTGTGCTTCATGCGCTCGGCGAGCTCTACATGATGATTTGTGTGGAGCTTCTTTTGCTGCGAATTGTCCATGGAATAAGAACGCAGCCGCCTCTGCGATGGATTGGCTCCTTTGCCTGTTGTGTCGTCCACGGCATGATCATTTTCTGGGCTAGGACTGGATTGTCGTGGCGTCTGTCCCTTGCTGACATGAAGAAATTGCTCCAGTGTCAAAGTGTGGACCGGTGCATCGATACCAGTTTCACTGACAAGAAAATCGTGATAGATGACTGGCACATGATCCTTCGTCAATTGGACATCAAACTCCACATATGACGCGCCAAGATTGGCTGCCGCAATGAAAGACTGGATCGTGTTCTCTCCTAGCTGTAATGAGTTCCGAGCGGCGGTATTCTTCCCGAGGCCTCTGTGTCCAATTACCATGGTTGATGCTATCGTCTTCCAATACGTGTGTTGCTCGGTGATAGACAGGTTCGGGTGCGAGAATGGTGTAATGACGATGAAGTTGAAATTTACGGAACCGATGACGTCCATGGTACTTGCCGCCATGACAGGGACGCTAAGGTCGCCTTGCAAAGGGATGCGCTTCGACCCAAGTATAGTTTTGAAAGTGGATAGGAGAGCAACTCCTCGTCCGACAATACGATCGTTCGATCCTGCATAGGTAGGTACGATATCGAAAAGAAGCTTGACTTTGGACACGTCCTTGGTTTTAAAGGTAATCGGCTCAGTACTGATATTTTCTTGGACTGGAAGGTCGATCACGGTAGGTTCGCCATCTGCTCCACTGGCAGATACGACGACTGAAAGAGCCGTGTCAAGCTGTGTGGCATGTGCATCTGCGAAGGGAATATCGTCCAATTTGACAGCTGGAACATCTTTCCGAGGGTCCATAGAGCCCAGGCTAACCAAAATCATGGTTTGATCCGTGAGATAACGATGACCGAAAGACTTTAGAGATTCAATTGCTTTTTGTTGATATGAGCCTTCCCTACTCAGATTCTTCGACCTGCGTTCCTCGAGAGAAGATGCAAGGGTCGGCGGTGCTCGTGGTTCTGGAGGCAACGTTTTCACTGGGGCGATTCTGGCTAGCTCTTCGATAATGTGCATGTGTCCACGAAGAGCAGCGTGCTCGCGAGCTGTCCATCCATCATTGTCTGTACGATCTAGTTTGGCTCCATGTTCGATGAGAAGGCGCACCATGGAACTGTGCCCGTCTACGCAGGCTATAAAAAGTGGCGTCCATCCGAAGGTCTTCTCGGGAACGTCAATCTCAATCTTGTGCTGTGCTGAACCTGCAAGTAAAGCTTTGGCGCCTTCGTCATGGCCGAAACGAGCCGCAACATGCAAGGCAGTTTCGCCTTGCTCATTTCGATAGTTGAGATCCACACCTGCGTCGACCAGTAGTTTGACGATTCTCACAAAATTCGACTGTGTAGCCACCGCCAAGACAGACCCAGAATGAGGAATCACAGTTGTACGAGCAACTTCGCGGTTATCAGTCGAAGGGCTTCCAGCTTCCAACAATATTTGAGTGGCCAGTGGATGTCCACTAATAACAGCAAGGTGTATTGGTGCATAGCCTTCTATGTCTTGCCATGCCGGAGAATCAATGCCCTCAGTGATATTGAATTGCCCCCAAGATCGCATGTGCTTAATTATGGTCTGACAAACAGCTACAAAGCCATATTGGGCTGCGTAGTGAAGTGGTAGTCGTCCATACGTATCCCGTGACTGTAAAGATGTGCGTTGTGACTGCTGGAGATGACTCAGGAGGTCGTCAAGAAGGCGCACAGTTTCGTGGGTGTCATCCAAAAGACCGTTGGACTCATTCTCAGTTGTGCCACCCAATAGTGGCAGCCGATTAGGAGCGGCAGCTGGGGTAATAAAATTGGGTTCGGTCGATGTTGGTTCAGGGCCTAGCGCTTCGCCACTTCTTGCACGTCCGATAGCGATGACCAAACGATGGATGCAGTTACGTTTGTTGATGTCATCAGGCTCTTCTAAAGAAGTAATATATGGTAGCAAAGCAACTATACAGAGTTTGGCGCGACACGAAATAGCGCGTTGCAAGAAGTTCAGTAGCGTCTGCTGGAAGGAGATGGCGGCGGGGTCGTTCTTCACGGAGATTTCGGTGACCAGCCGAGAGAGGGTCTCTACCTCGTCACTGCGGATTGCCTGGTCGACAGCGTCAAGCAGACCGGACGGTAAATTCAGCGATGCCCCAGGAATTCTGCCTAAAGAAGCTGCTGAATGTGTCGAGCCACTGTCGTCGAAAGTTTTCACTTCCCCTAATCCAGAAAGCCAGTCGTTTATGGTCTTGATGTCTACGCCCAATGGAATATTGTGAGCGAATGCTCTAGGATTGACCTTCGATTGGAGATATCGCTGCTGCGTGGCAACGCCTGGAATCTTCTTATCCAGCTTCTTCGTGATCTTAATGAAGCCTCTCCTGTTGACCTCCCCGTACCACTGGAGTTTTCGCAACTCGCCACGCACCTCTAGTAGCGCAGCCATAAGATCCTCTTTCTCATCCCGGTCGATGCCCTCCGACACTTGAGCAGCACGACCATAGCGGCCATGTAATAGCTTGAGGCGGCGCGCATACTCTGCATACTTCTTATTGTAAAACCCATCTACATCTTCGAGATTACGATCCAGCGAGAAGAAAAACTCTGTGCAACCCAATGAGCCTTCAGACGGTGACCAGTATCGATAAGACTTGCCTGCAAGATCAGGGTCCTCTCCACCCTTGACGGATTCGGCGGCCGTCTTGATGAGCTTCTTGAGACCCTTGTAGTTGATATAAGAGGATGCCCATTCCGGAACTTGATTCCGCGATAGATTGTGTCCGAATTTCATGGTTGCGTGACTGCAGGGCGGCTAGGATGAGAAGAAGACTGCTCAAAAAACAGTGCCCAAGCGATCCGCTGCACAACAACGGAAGCAGAGTAGACGTTGATAAAACAAAGAAGAGTGTTATTGGAGGCGTGATTTCATGCTCGACATCTACCGAGACCCTGCAGTTTGGTGAGCTGATGGGTAGCTACTTGCGACGCGGATGCAAACCACGAGGCTGTTCGACGAAGCTTATTGGCCGGTGGAAGAATGAGACGTGCTGCATCTTGTAAGACTCGACTGCCAACTATCACTTCTGGCGGTACCAAAGTTGCTGTCTCCACGGCGAGCCCAGCAGTAATGTCGCGCGGAGGAGATGGCGGAGGAGATGGACTGTGAGGTGGTGGGTCATGCGTGAAAGGAAGATGCGCACCAACGAATGACAAAGCCTGCACTCGTATCGCCGCTTTTGCACGTCCAGTGTCTGGAGCACGTGAGTCAACACGTCTGAGGACAAGAGTCTCCAATGTCCAAGGTACACATTTGCTTCCGACACGGCGAGCATGGGTATATAGATTCTTTGGTACCTCCGAGAAAGCTCTGCGCATGCCATCGGGCGCCTCGGCAGTATTCACGCTCCAACGTTCCTGTTGCGTCAGACCGCAGGCCCTGAGCCCACATCAATTTGTTCGCTTGGCCGATGCGCACTCCCTAGTGGATGCTTATGCAGCCTAGCCATGTCGCATCGCTTCCCGTGTGGTCGTGGCGGTCTTGGTTTGCTCTTGCTACGAGATGCTGGGGAAGAGGATGGCCACGGCGCAGCCGCTGAACGCAGCCATGATGCAGGGACCAGTTCGTCCAACAGCAGTAACTGCTCACGCGACAGCCTGCCTTCCTGCAAGCCCCACCACGGCCACACCACTCCAACGCTGCGCATGCACGTACACACCGCTGCAGATTCTAGACGTCACGTTGTCAAATGGCTCTTGTTTACTCGCATCGTCTTACGGTCATTCAAGGCTATTACCGCTGCTGTCTATGCTTCAATTCCACGATAGAGGCATCGCTTAGCAGTCCATGTGATAGCCATACTCCCAACTCGCCCCAGGTTCACTTGGCTCAGCACCGATATCATTCGGGTAGGATTGTGGTTGCATGCATATTCTCCACCCATCGCTGCTCTAGATCCCTCTTTCCGCTTGATCATTCGCGACAAGACTTCACGAGAAGAAAAATGCATTGCCCTCGGTGTCTTTTCTTTGAACCTTCGAGAAATCCTTTTCGGGTTTGTACTCTTCCCATACACTTGCGGGGAAGATGTGTTTGTTCCTCTCGTACCACCTTCGGTCAACCACTTTAGTCAGAGCTGGATCATCGTTGAAGCCTTCGAGTTCCTCGTCCGGGACTGCGGAGCTCTTGTCCTTATTCTGATCGGGCCGCCCGAGAGGATTGAAAGTGGCAGGGTCGGGATCAGCGTCTACTACAGGCGTAGCTTTCGTTGGTTGTGCTGAGTAGTCGAAAACGAGTCCATTGAACCCCGCAACTTTGTTGAACAAGAAGTAGTACAGATCATAGTGCTAGGATACCGTTAGCCTCGCCCAGCAGTATCATTTTCGGTGTGAACATACTGGTGGCACGATTACCTCGCCCCTCACAAGCATCAGATCGTCAACGTTGACGCGGGCCCAATCTCGCCTGCTCTTGTCGCCGCCCATACCGAGCTCAGCACCTACTTTCCTAGCCTTGTCGAGGAACAACCAGATGTGGTCTCCCTTCTTCACCCTGCAGCGCCCTCCAGGAATGTTGGTCCCGTCATAAAAGACGTAGGGTATCACCACTTCGGTCGCTTTGACAGACTCCCGCATTGCTAAAAAGTCTTGCCGTGCCAGATCTGCCTGTTGCGCCTCACGTTGCAATGCAGTCTTCGTCATGACTCGCGGCTTCAAGCCTATGCTTGCGTTTGCGCCGAGCTTCTTCTTCTTCTTGAAAACGTTGCCCTCGTTTTCTGAATTTACGGCGGAAGAGTCGGCAGGGGTGCTGGCACGGGGCGTGGGAGCTGCCGAAGTACTTGAATCTCCGTCCTCATCTGGATCGACGCCGAATGAAAGCTTGCCCGTCGTAGCTACCTTGCGCTTCTTCTTAAACGTGGGCTTCGGCGTTGCTGCCCTGTACTTTGCAAATCAGCTTCATTAGACCTTCCCAATTAGCCTTGCTACACTCACCCATCTTGCGGCGTGCTGGCGCCCGACGTGCCGCGTTCTTTCTGCTCCAGCGCTTCAGCGCGTCGTTTGCGAAAGTCGTCGAGGTGTACTAGGCCGACGGTTTGCGACTTTAACACATCCTCCGCGGTTTCGGCCTGCGCTGTAAACCGCCCATGGGCAGGTGTGCCGCTGCGCGAGCGATCGCTAGAGGCAAATTTGTCCATCTGTTATCAGAGAGTGTTGCGCGGGGTGGTGGAGGGCATAAACCGTCGCGGCTGGTGCCGGTCTGAACCTGCGGGTCGCACTGCCCTCACTCGAAGGTCACGCTCTCACGCGTTAGCGCTAGCCCGATACGTCCTCAACTCATCGCGTACAACCCACACCTTTTACAATCGACGGTGCTACCGGCGATGCAGAAACATCATGAGAGTCATCCAAGATTCCGAAGATGAAGATGATCTTGAAATGGAAGATAGCGGGGCCGCTATGCCGGCGAGAGACGCGCCGCCAGAACCTGTCAACAAAAATAATTCTCCACAACTAGACGAGAAAGGCACTGGATCGACTGGTATGCGGTACAATTTATTACATTATTTACATCTAGCTGATTCTCAGCGCAGAATCTCTCAAGCGGGCCATCCAAGCCGTTCATCGCGCGCATTTTCGAGACGCGTCATCTGATCACCAGGATCAGAGCAACCCGTCTGGGTTGCCTTTGGATGCCAATGCAACCGCTCAAGGCAACTCTCAAGGCGCGCCGGATTCATCCGTTTCATTGCCTGAACATGCCAGCAAACGAAGGAGGATGTCATTGGATGCCAATATCACGCTATACTCTGCATGTGATACATTACCGATCACCTTTGGAGAGCGCCACACTGGACAAGCAGACGACAATACCAATACACATTGGGAACCTGCCCCCGAAAAACTTTGGGAGCTGCATGGAACTATGCAAGAAGACTGGGAACATCATGAACCATTGGGCCTGTTTCCTCCAATGTCCAGTACCATCCCCAACGCTACCGCCACCCAGCAACAATTGTTAGCTGAGGTTCTGGCACCAGAATTTCTGGGAGTCGAACTTGAGTCTGAAACTTCCGCGCCAAAGTACGAACCTTCCAAGTCATCAGTACCCTGGTCCGACTACTTGAAATCTTCGTGTAAAGACTTTCAAGGCCCTTCTCAGTCTGTCGAGCAGCAACCTCAACCCTCACAGAGCAGAACATCCGATTCAGCAGCATTCCTAACCGGAAACCACTTGGGAGGCGAGGCTTTGTATGAGCCAAGTGCTCCAGCAGATTTACGACTACCGTAAGTCATCCAAATCCTTCGAGCTGTGTAGGGTGTATGCTCACCAAGCATTCTTCTAGCTCTCATGCCGTAAAACAGAGCACACCTAATGAAGTGAATTCTGATCTGGACCATGATCAGAACGATCTAGATAGCTACGCCGTCTCTCCCAACAAGGCTAAGCAGGGACATATACCGAGCTCTGAGGACGATCCTATTGCTATCGATCTTCCAAAGGAACAATACAAGCCTCGTCCGAGCCGGTCAAGATCCCTGAAGCTCAACATCGGTGACCCAATCGATTACTCCGTGAGGCCCGAGAAAGCCGCCAAGAAAACACGCCGCACTAGGACGTCAGGAGATGTAGAAACTGGGTCAACTGCTACTACGCCTGAAAAGGTCAAGCAAATTTGTGATATGGGCTTTACGCTAATGACCACTAAGAAAGGTGAGTAAATCCGGGAGCGAGATCCTGGACATGCGCTTATCGAACACTTATATGTAGCTCTCAGACAGCACAACGGAGATGTCACGCATACAGTGAACTGGCTGATTGCTAATGCCGTTGCAGAAGAAGATGAGTTGGCACCGCCTAGATCATCAAAGCCAAAAAATAGTAAGTGTTTTAGAGGTATGTATAGTTGAACACATGTTGACCGTTAGTCATTGTAGAGAGAAGGTCGAATCGAGACCAAAGTATGCAAGATCCTCCTGCGGAAGCTCCTCAGACCAATCTCACAAGGCCAATCGTCGACAACTCATGTGCACTTACAAACACATATCAACCTCCAATCCGCAAAGGTGTTCCAGAACCTGAACAGACCACCACAGGTGTAAAGAGTTCCACCGTAGTGAAAGTAGTTATTCCAGCAACGAAGAGACCCACTACTCCGCCTAAAGATGAAGAGCAACAGGCAGAAAAGAATGCTCTCTCACAACACATCCCCGAAGTCACCTCCGATGCGGAACACAAGAGCATTATCGACGAGGCGGAACTTTCACCTAGAGAAAATCAGAATGCAACGAAGCAGCCTCCACAGGGCAAGAAAAGAGGCCGCGGACGACCCAGGAAAGAGACAAAAGCGATCGACACTGCTGAAGAAGAACCATTCGAGCAAACATCACAGAAGCCTGAAGAAGCTATGATTATCGAGGATGGCCTCAGTGACCGCCAAACCAGCAAAGTCCAAGAGCCACAAACGAATTCGAATCCACCCAACACCACCCCAGAACCGTTTTCAGAGAAGAAATCAAAATTAACGAATGACACACCTTCAGCGACTGGCTCAAGCAGAACGCCCTACCGTATCGGCCTCAGCAAGCGCGCCCGCATTGCTCCTCTCCTTCGTACTCTCAAAAAATGAGTCTGGCCGGAGATGACCTGTGGATATGAATGTTACGAAGTTTGTCCAAGATGATACCCCACCATTCTCCTCGTAATCTCTCTTTACTTCAACCCAACGATGCTTCAACCCCACTTAGTTTAGGGTGGCACACACTGTCGATTATTTGCGCTATAGCTAGTCAATGATACAGAATTCATAACTATGACATATCTTGCAAAACTCTTTCAATGCTGTTCCATCATCTATGTTTAGAACACTCGGTAGGCACGAAGGCGTTGGCTCGCTTCCCGGTGTCGGAATCTAACGGTAGCACTGCATGACACACAGACGTGCAGAACGCCAGGCTTCACAAAATTGATACGAGAGATGTACGCACGCGACGACCTCTTGTTCTGGACGGGTATGTCGGAGACGGCGCTAATGTGCCGAGATAGCCAAGATCTATCCGCTCTTGTTTTCGGATCTTCGTCAGGGGTCCCTCGTCACTATCACTCTAAATTTACCCCCATTCCAAAGGTTTCACCAGCGCGCAGCTAGAGTTGCAACCCGGAAACATTTCTAGGTATTGGCTTCCGCTGTGTTACTAACTGTATGCAGAACTTTCAGGGTTTACGAGGCACCCATGAACGCTCGCACGAGCGCCACTGTATCAGGAACGCGTGTGCCGCGTGGTGAGAAGAGCACCAATGTGACTCGCGTACATCTGCCATCAAAACCCTAGTGCTCCTGCGACAACTAATGCAAGCTAGCGGCACATCAATACTTTCCTCACCGGTCTTGGCATATTCTCCGTCGTCCTTTCGAACAGCAGTGCTCCATATCGGTCATAGAACCCGACCAACATCCATGCTCCGCGGCGTCGCTTCGGAACGATGCGTCTGAACCATGGCTCTTCATCATACAGTTCGGAACGTTGAATGTGCGCTTCAAAGTCGTAAAGGCTAATCCCCTGTTTCTTGCGTATTGAAACGCGTTAGAGTGGGTCCCGATCCCGAGGCTGTATCCAGAACTTTATCTAGCTTGCCAGGACCGGTGCAGTCAGTCGTAACAGTAGTCTGCTGGCAAGCAGTCATGCCCTGTTTGGAGCCCCCTAGAGGGCATGGCGGCAGCTCAAAGTCCATACTTGCCTATTCAGCTGCTATCGTGATGTTCTATAAGATTCACACCCCACCAAAATGGGAAAACCATTTTCTCCCATCCGTCTCTGTGACGCTTGTCGCTCGCTTTTCTTCTCTACGATTTGTTGTAGAGTCGTTCCTTAATTGTTTATCGACTTTGTCGACCCACACTCGCTCTTGAATCTATTTCACGGCTATAACGTGAACGAAAACAGTAATAATGCGTTTCTCGGAGGTGTTTATTGCCTTTTCTTTGGCGACCACGTTCGTGGCTGCTCACGGCAGTGCTCGTGGAATTCCGAAGATATGGGGAATTGGTCCTGATGTGAAGAGGGGTGCCTTTGTCGGTCCTATTGCGGGACGAGCTGCTTTCTCTCCAAAGGCAAATGAATTTACTAAGCGTCAGTCTGGTAATACGGACGGTCAATGTGGTCCAGACTATGGAAGCTGTGCGGAAGGTTACTGCTGTTCAACCTCCGTATGTATAGCTCCGTATGCCACAGGTAGATATACTAATTTTTCGTTAGGGTTGGTGCGGGAACACACCAGAATACTGCAATGCCCCCGACTGTCTTATCAACTATGGACCTGGCTGCGATGCGAACAAGGTTCCTAATGGTGACGATACTAGGACCGTCGCCCGTCCCAAGCTTGGGAATGTAGACTACGGAAATGGTGGTCTCTACTCTTGCACGGAGCCCGGCACTGTCGCCATTACCTACGATGATGGCCCATATATCTACACTGACTATATTTTGGATCTTTTCGAAAAGTACAGCATGAAGGCTACCTTCTTCATCACTGGTATCAATAACGGAAAAGGTGCTATTGACGATGCTTCCACCCAATGGCCTGCTGTCATCTCCAAAATGTATGCTGCTGGTCACCAAGTCGCCAGTCACACTTGGTCCCATCAGGATCTGTCTGCGATTACCCAGGAGCAGCGCATAAACCAGATGGTACATAACGAGATGGCTATTCGCAACATCATCCAGAAATTCCCTACATACATGCGTCCACCGTATTCTTCTTGCGATGAGGCTTCTGGCTGCTGGAAGGACATGGTGGACCTGGGGTATGTCGTCACTTACTTCGATATCGATACCGATGGTACGTTCACATTATGGGCCAAGACTTGCTGATCGCACGATTGACTGAATAATAGACTACGATAACGATAGCCCCGCCCTGATCCAGAATGCAAAGGACAAATTCAGCTCTTACTTCAAGACCGATAATGTCGCAACTGACAAGTTCCTCTCCATCGAGCACGATATCCACGAGCAGACTGCCCACAACCTAACCGAGTACATGCTCAAGATCATCCAAGAGAAGGGCTATCGAGGTGTCACCGTCGGCGAGTGCCTAGGCGACCCAGCCGAGAACTGGTACCGCGCATCCTCGGGCAAGATCGTGACTTCATCGTCTTCCATCACTACCGCTACTTCTTCCGTCGTACCCACCGCCACCCCGACGGCTGTATCTACTGACGGCACTTGCGGTGGCTCCACCGGCTTCTCCTGCCAGAGCTCTGAGTTCGGCAACTGCTGCTCCTAAGCCGGCTGGTGCGGAACGTCTACGGACCATTGCGGTACTGGGTGCCAGACTCTCTTTGGTACCTGCGGCAGCTCTTCATCTTCAATTGCTGGCGCTTCGTCCAGCAGCGTCGTCTCTTCTGTGTCGTCGGCTGCTTCGAGCACCCCGACTGGTCCTGCCACCACGGACGGCACTTGTGGTGGTACCAACGGCTACACGTGCGCTGGCTGGTCCGAGGGTGAATGCTGCTCGCAGTACGGCTGGTGTGGCTCGTCCGCCGACCATTGCGGCGCTTCGTGCAACCCACTTTACGGAAACTGCGGTACGTCTTCATCTTCTTCCTCTGGGGTGGCCGTTTCCTCTGTGGCCGTCGTCACCAACACGCCCTCCAGCATAATTACGTCTGTAAGTGCGACGAGCACGTCGGCGCCCGCTGCGACCTCTTCGGCTGCAAGCAACGTAAGTACCAACGGAAAGTGTGGCGCAAGGAACGGTAGCAAGACGTGTCCGGATAGCAAGTGCTGCTCTGTGCTAGGCAACTGCGGATCGAGCATCGCATACTGCTGGATGGGGTGTCAGAAAGCGTTCGGCAAATGCTGGTAAAGAGGAGTGGGCATGAGAGGGCATAAAGGGGGGAAAGGATGAATGAATGACTTGAGTGTATATATTGAAGATGTATCAATCTTCATCGGCCTTATTGGCCTGCTGTAATGTTTATACAAATCGAAACTTTCGTTGCAAGTCAAGTTTGTGCTGCGTACTGCCCATGTGCCTCACTCCGTGATGTGGAGATCAACTTGATAACGTATACGCCGGCCTGGAGAACTCTATGCAGAGAAACAGTATCAATGTACTACATTTGAAATCCATACACATACAGTCCGACTGGACCCTTGTCTTGGTTTTAATTCATCGCTATAGAGACTTAGACCTTAGTGTGCGTTTGAAGGTCGATAATTCTAACATTACTATATGATAGGAATTGCATTGCAACACTAGACACCTCCCTGTATCAAAATCATACAATAAGCTAGGTGGCTGACAAGATACCCTTGTGGCTCTGCTTAAGGAATATAGGTTCGCTAGAAAAGCATGTCGCGAACACCAGTACACATATCTCTATTTCTTGATATGATATGCTTTCTAAGTTTTTCAGGGAGGGGCTGTCCTAAGATGCAAGATCTATCGCCCACAGTCGAACACAAATAATTGAGCAAGATGACGTAGTTCACGCTACTTCAACACCTTTCTTGGCGGCGTAATTCTGTGGATTCATCATGCAACTCTTCGTAACTTTGTATCCTTCGTAGCGTGATGATAGACACCACCGGTGACACAATTTGCGGACATGTCGTATATCAGAAGCTCTCGTCACACATTGGAGAGATTGACCTTATCTCTATCACAGGATAACCCGTATATTAACGAATGTAAATCTAAGCTCTATCCAATGTATTACAATTTAATCCTATGAATAGTCCGCCATCTTTCCACGACTGCCTCCGACCGCCGACATCAAGAGAGAAAAGACAAATATGATTTTACACAATTTAGATGAAGCAATCCATACAGAAATCCAATCTAGCGCACTGGGGGTATATCCATCCATGCTCACATCGCTAAAGACAGCAAGAGTAAGTCCAGCCCAAGTCCAAGCTCAGACTAAACAATGAAGCAAGCAAGCATTGTTACTCGGGGAAAAGCTCATTCGACCAAAGAACGTACATATAGAGAACGACAGGACGCCCGTATATGGGCCACTCAGGAAATAAGGAAATAAAGAAATGTGTACAAATGAAAGATGGTAATTTCATACTAGGGGTGGTAGTGGTGGACAATGTCACCGGTGACCGAGCTCTTGCCCAAAGTGCAAGCCAATGGGTGTCAAATCTCCGTCGACGGTGCTCTCGTCATCGTAGAATCCGCTCTCGCTGAAGCGTTCAACCTCTGCATCTTGGTCATATGATGCTTTGCGAAGTAGCGGTGGGGTGCTAGGTACGGGCTGTTTGCCTAGACTGGGAAAGCCGGCAGCTGAACCTCGGGAACTTGTCGAGTTCGTTCGTAGCAGAGGCTGCGGTCGGACACCAGAAGACGGAAGCTCAGGCGTCCGGCGAAGATTGGATGTGGGCGGTGTCATAAGACCCGAGAGAAAAGATTGAGCTGAAGGAGCGGTGGGTCGGGATGGAGTCTGGTTGCGCGATGCGTTGTTGCTCGAGTTGCCTGCTAGGGCAGATGCTGCATTGTCGCGACCTTTACTGCGCCAATTACCGAAGGCCGCAGCGAGTTGTACAGCCTTAGGAGAGGCAAAGTTGGACAGTGTCGAGAGACTAGGGAAAGTCTGCTGGCCACCTGTTATCAGACGCTCCTTCTCTTGCTGCTCCATTTGCAGGTTCGTGCGAATGCGGATTGCAGCGTCACGCACACTCTCACGATCGAAAGCTGGCTGAGCGAGGGCATTGATGAGATCGCTTAAGTCATCGATGCGAACACCAAGGAGTTCGCGCAACCAGTTAATCTCAGTATCGCGCTCCTTCAATTTGGCAGGAGCATCAGTGTCGACTTCAGCTAGCTTGTGCTCAAGAGACTCAATCCGCGATTCACGTTCCTGCAACTGCTCTTGTAGGACGGCAATTGACTCTCGTAGAGCCTGAGGCGAAATTTTCTCTGCACCCGATGCATACGAACTTTGGGTGGCAGCTGGTGACTTGACGTTTTGAGCAGCGGCGGCAGCGGCACTGGCGGCTTCTTTCGCAACAGAAAGTTTTTCTTCTAGGAGAGCAACCTTGTCGCGAAGATGATCCAACTTTGAATCAGCAAGCGCGATACGCTCATTGTGGAACATCACTGCGCGCTCTTCATCCTCGCGAGCTATCTCCAACACACGAGCATTTTCTTGGTTGACAACCTCAAGGCGGCGTTCGAACGCTTGCTGCTGTTCAAGCAGGGCGAGCTTGTTCTTCTCCAAAGCTTCACTAACAGCAGCCTTCTTTACGTCGGAAGCTGCCTCCAGGTCAAGCTCATGTTTCTCTTTGGCAGTGTCGGCATCCATGCGCACATTGTCAAGCTCAGCGCGAACTCGGGCAACTTCGCTTTCCAGGTCATGTCGAACAATATTGACCTGGTTGTTTGCCTTGTCAATGTCGGCCTCCATAAGCACACGCATGCGGCGGATCTCAGCGTGTGCAGCTTCCCTAGCTTCACGGAACTCGCGTTCGTACCGATCGGCAGCTCGCTTGTGCTCCATACTTTCTTGCCTGGTCTGCTCAATTGTCTCTTCGAGTCTAGCGTTATGCTTCTGTGCCTGCTCTAGCGTGACGCGGAGCCTCATGCCCTCGCGTTCCTGGCCTTCGAGCCTCTCAAGCTCTCGCTCAAGGCGCTCACGTGTACGGCCCTCAGCTTCAATGCGAGCGCTGAGCACTTCGTACTTCTTCATATGCTCTTCGTCGCTCTTCTGCCATTGAGCACGCTCAGCAGCAGCTTGACCTGAGGCAATTGTCATATCCTGTTGAAGCTTCTCGAACTTGGCACGCATAGATTCGCGTACTCGTGTAGCTTCCTCAGTCTGCAGACGAGACTGCTCGATAGTCTGGCGCATCTTTTCGACCTCTTCATGAGCATGTTGGAGGTCATTACGCCACTTATTCGCGGACAGACGATGCTCCTCTAGGGTGAACGTAAGAGCCTCGTTTTCAGCCGTGACAGCTTCAAGCTTCCTCTTCGCATCCAGCTCAGCATTTTCAGCAATGATATATTTCTGTTTGAGATCGTCATGCTCAGTCTGCAGGGCGATGAGTTTGTTGCGGACCTCATCTTCTTCTGCGTGAAAGGAATCGAGGCTACGACGAGAAACCTCACGCTCCTCTTCGAGAGCGCGAATCTTGTTCTCATCATCGCTAGCTTGCTCGCGGAGTAATGCAAGCTCCTTTTCTGTAACCTCAAGAAGACGTGAGCTTTTCTCGTCGCGGAGCTCGAGTTCCTTGCGAGCCTCTGACTCAGCATCGAACCGGAGAGTGGCTTCTTTGAGCATTTCCTCAAGATCCGCGATGCGTGTATCTCTCTCTTGAATAGCCTGCACCTCTTCTCGTTTGGCGACTTCCATGCTTTGCCGTTTCAAAGCATCATCGATCAGTTCGCGAACATCTTCAGCCTGTAGATGGTGGCTAGTTGTCTGTGCAATAGAAGCCTTCAGGCTGCCAATAACTTGGTAGATCTCAGACAAGTCGACTTGAGGTTGAGGAATGTCTACAGGGGCGTCCAAGGCTGGAGCTGGCTTATGAGCTGCAAGTGCTTCAGCAACAATAACTCGGATCGCGTCCGGCTGAACAAGTTCGACAGGTGCTTGCTGAGCAAGAGCCTCGTGTGACGCAAGAGCCTCGGTGACAATCGAACGGATAATCTCAGGCTGTAGAGGCTCGCTCGGCTGTTGGTGTGAGGATAACGCGTCTTCAACAATACCACGAATAGTTTCGGGCTGAAGGGGCTCGGCAACGTGTTTGCTTTCCAAAGCTTCAGTGATGATGGATTTGATGTCATCAGGCCAAATTTGTTCGGGCACAGCCATAGGAGGTGGCGGAGGTGCATGTGTCGCAAAGGCTTCCATCACGATGAGGCGGATGTCATCCGGGTGCATGGGCTCCGTGGTAGGCTTAGCAGTGTGCGCGGCAACAGCCTCTGCAACGATGGACCGAATATCCTCGGGCTTGATGGAATCTTCAGCTACCACTGGCTTGTGCGCTACAATCGCATCCTCCACAATAGCACGAATCTGATCAGCCGGAACTGGTTCAAACTTGGGAGGCGTCCATTGAGGCTGATGGTGAGCAAGTGCTTCCATAATTACATCTCGCATGTTCTCAGGCTTCATGTGATCCACGAGCGCACTCTGAGCTTGATGCATAGCGAGAGCTTGTGTAACGACGTCGCGAATCTTCTCCGGTAGTACGGGCTCTGGAACAGGCACCGGAAGGGTTGTGACCGGTGGCTGGTGAGACTCAAGCGCCTCTTTGACGATGGATCTGAATTTTTCGAATTTTCGGTTCTTTCCAGGCGATCGGTTCCGATAATGCGAGTCGGTACCCCATTCATCGTCCTCGTCATCTGCGTCGCTATCAAGGCGCTCAGTAGTGGACATGCTGCGCCGGCCACGTCCGGGGCCCTGCGACATCATGGAAATGGCATCCTGAATACCCTTCAAATTCTTCTCCAGCGGATCGAGACGGTTCTGCAGGAGGCGCCCGATGATATCATCGACATGTGTGTCGAAGAATCGGCTACGTGTCTGAATCTTGTCTTCACCTTCGGATAGGATACCTTCGTCCCAATCACTCATGGGCACTTCGTCTGCGTTGTTCAAGCGATGCACTGGAGATTCGTATGCGGCACGTTCGTCATCGAAGGGATTTTGGGTGATCGAGGCCGACGATGGGTGCATGTTGTGTGGCGCATATAATCTGCGGGGACTAGGACTAGGTGCATCGCTACGCAACACGTTAGCGCTCGGTGGGAGATCAGAACGATCGAAATCATGGGGTGATCTTCTCGGAGAAGAGTGCCCCCAAGAGTTCTCATCACGTTCCACTCCAAAGTCGGATCCTTCTTCATTCATGTGCTTCATCACAGCATCAATGTCGTTGAAAGAGGCTTGACCCAGATGGTCAAAGTCAACGCTCTCACTCTCAGGATAAGGTACGTGCCTACGTGATTCCAAAGCGGTCTTGTACGACCCGTCGTCACTAGGTCGGAAAGTGGTCGCAGGACTCCGGCTCACGTAGCGAGGGGGGCTGTCATGCTTGTCAGGATCATCATTTTGAGACACAGATGGCTTCGTAATGTGAATGCCGCCGAAATCGTAACCAGCCGAGCCAAAAGGACGGAACTCAAACGGCTTCGCAGTCGCAGAGAGTGAGCTTTTGTGCTTCCTGACAGCTGGTCTTGGCAGTTCTTCAACTGTGGGCGTAACGGCGTCGCTTTCATGAGGCGACAAGTCATCAATCGGGGTCTTCGACTCGGTAGACTCATCAGCTTGTGTAGCAGGAATGCTAGGCTCGATTGAAGGCACTTCCGTATGGAACACGAAAGGCTCGGGGCTCTTCGATTTGGAGTGTGCCCGGGAGGCATCTGGTGAGAGATTCTCTTTCTCTTCTGGAACATCCTCCCTCTCAATCTCAGGACTTTGTTTTGATGCTTGGCCTTGTTGCAATTCGCCTAAAGCTTGCGATGGTAGGAAAGGCTGTAGTGCGAACCTAGGTATATCATCTCCTTCGTCTCGACCGCGTCGGGCACGCTTCTCACGTCCTTCAGGGTTGGCAATACGCCCTTCCTCGTCTTCACGCTCTTCCTCTTTCTCGGGTGTCTTCTGGCGTGTGACATCTGGGCGCACAATCGGTACGGCTTTAGAGCGCTTAGCAGGCTTTACGATATCACTAGCCGTGATATTGATGTTACCAAAGATGTTAGAGGAAGAAGTAGACTCAGGTTTGTTCGGAGTGAACTCTGCGCTGCCAGGGTTGAACACAGGAGCGTCAGGCTTGAATGAAGGTCCACTCGCAGAGAAACTGAAGCCGCTCTTCGGCATAAAAGAGTTGCTTAATCCACTGGGTTTGAACTCTGGAGCTTGTACTGCAGGTTTGAACACCGGAGCGTCGACGGCAGTTTTGTTTGCTAGAGCATTTGGAGCAGGCTTGAATACCGGTGCATCGACAGCGGGCTTGAATGCAGGTGCGTCTGGCTTGAAGACTGGGGCGTCCGGCTTGAATAATGGTGCGTTGACGCTCAGATTCGATAGACCGTCGATGCTTGTCCTGTTGCTTTGCACAATGCCATCTGTGGGAGACTTGAGAGCAGGCGTGAAGGACGAGAAGCTAGACGACAGAGACGGGCTAAATGAAGCAGCGGGGTTAAACTTGAACTCTTTAGCTTCAACATTGAGCTTAGAGATTGAAGACCGCGATGTGTGCTTGCTATGCAGTGCAGAGTTGGGTTTCCCGAAGGCGAACTTCGAGTCTCTCCATGAGTTGCTAGCTTGAGAGGCGGTTTTTGAATGCTGTGCTGAGCTACCAGTCGTCGCTGTTTCGCGGATCTCTCCCTCTTCGAGGCTAGGATTAGTGACATCAGATATATTGGTTCTAGCACCGTCGCTGTCACCTCTCGGGATTTCTGGTGTCGCACCGAACGTAAATGACATAGGTTGCTGAGGTTGGGCGAGCGAATGGGCTCTGCTATGCGGTTGTGGCTGGTGCAGAATTGGGTGCGAGGCCTCCCAGGTAGCATCAGCAACAGGCTTTGATGGCTTGAGTTCTTCAGTGATTTCTGGCTCCGTACTAAAATCACCTCCTTCGTTGAATTGTTTATCAATCGCCTCCTCGAGGTGGTACTCAGCATCGCGGGCCCCACGCTCCAAATTTGCACTAATATTATGGCGATGGCCACGAGGAGTGGGTACAGCAATCTCTGGGCCGGCTTTGGTAGCATCATTCATGAGCGGCATGTCCTCTTCGCCCTCATCTTCAGGAA
The DNA here is from genome assembly GCA_027946365.1 of Kalmusia sp. IMI 367209. Taxonomy (NCBI): domain Eukaryota; kingdom Fungi; phylum Ascomycota; class Dothideomycetes; order Pleosporales; family Didymosphaeriaceae; genus Kalmusia; species Kalmusia sp. IMI 367209. The sequence goes on along the minus strand of JAPEUQ010000006.1, from coordinate 1,626,907 downwards.
CTTCTGCCAGTGTGGATGACGGGCGGATACCTAGGAGCTGCTGTTGCTGTTGTTGCATTAGTTGAGCCTGTAGCTGTTGCTGCTGCTGTTGCATTTGAACCAGGAGGTCATCCTTTGGAGTCTGCGGGAAAGGAAACTGCTGATTAGGCCTCATGCCAAATGGAGAGCTGGGAGACACAAGGCCGGAAAGGTCGGGCCTGCTCAATGGCAGAGCAGGTGAACCGCCGCGAGCGCCTTGTATGCCGAAATAGTTGCCGGGCGACCAGGCACCCGTAGGTGATGCTGTCTGCTGAATGAAACTAGCAGGCGAAAATGTTGAATGCCTATGCATGTGCATGCTCGCACGCGGATTCGCAAATGCTGCGGGCGATGCAATTGATTGTCGTGACATATGCCCGGGTGAGGGTCCAAGGGGGAAGGAGCCAGAAACGATGCTTCCTTGCCTCCCCCGATGACTCCCTGTAGGAGTCGGCAGTGGTGGAGAAAATGGTAGGCCCGGATGTTGCACTGAAGCCTGCCTCGATAGTGGTGAAGGAGTTTCTTCCTCACCAGGGACACCGACACCAAGCGCTGCCAATTTAGCCTCCACCAGATGATTCATGTAGGCATCCCAGTCCTCCTTCCTAGCAATCCGCACTCTAGGTGCTACAGACCGCTCTGTCCTAATGTACTCTTCATCTGGCCAAATGCCTCGGTTTTGAGGAAGCGGTACGCCATCCACTGAACCAGCACCTTTCCAGTACCCGAAGCCTTGTGTGTTATACCCTTCACGCTCCCATCGTTGCATTTTTGTGTCGACTGCTTCAGCGCTCATTGGTTTAGGAGGGTATCCTGGGCTGCCTCTTGGGATATCTCGAGCGATGGATATAACACAATTCTTGCCCTTCACCAACACCTTCTTGCGCATGCGTGGTATAACGGCAGGCTGAGGGGTTGGGCTCGGCAACGGCTTGCTCGGCGTTTCTTCCGATGGTTTCGAAACCTCTGGCGCAGGCTTTTCGATGGGTGAGGCGGGCTGAGGAGCATATTTGCTCAGTCCCAGTCCTGACCGAAGGCTCGTGCCAGAGCCCTGACGCGAATGCGATGCTTCCGCGTCAGGATTTGCGTATCTTGAGGCCATCATCTTGCCGAGTTCTTCCTTTTGGCCTTTGCTAAAATGCGACCAGAAATCCTGCTGATTCAAGGTCTTGTTGCTCCTCCTCGACCTGTGCTTCTTGATAGACGGCGATCCGCTGTGCTCCTGGCTGAGAATTGGCTTGCTCTCCGAGTTACTGTCGACGGTGTCGTCACTCAACCAATTGTTCGTTTCGCTGTTCCAACGTCTTTCTAAAAATTGACGAACCCACTCTTCGGTCGCGTCGTGATTACTGAAGTCAGACACTCGTGGTGTAGCGCCAGAATCGAACTGAGAACGCGTTGGCGTCTCGAGAGCGGCAGGTAGACGAGAAGGTATCAAATGCTCTAGGTTGAACTGATTCGGCGACGCGTTGTCTTGTAATCGTGGGATGAGATGCTCGAGGTTGAACCGATTCGGTGAGTTGTCTTCCACCAGCGTTGGGGGGAGAAGATGCTCGAGACCGAATTGAAGGGTGGACGAGTCGCCCTCCAAATCGTCACTGCCGAACTGCGTCGAGGGATGGCGTTGCCGATTGAACGATGGAGGCGGGTTCCTGTAAGGGCTGCCCCAGCTAGCAGTATAGTACGAAGTGTCGGTCCTGTCCTGCCTCGCGACCGTAGAAGGAGTGCGTGGATTGCCTCCGAGGGCTGGGAAGCTTGGAAGAGTGGGAAGCTCCGGGCTGGAGTGGCCTAAGGTCTGAGTCGGCGAAGGAGCTGTCCACAGAGTCTGCGCTGGCGATGGCACGTCACGCGCCTCTGTAGAGTAGTCCGCTTCAATTGTGGTCTGAAGCACCGATGGAGGAGACGATGGAGGAGAGAGCGAAACCGAGGAGGTGCGTCGAGCCTGATCCAACATTCAAGGGCAGTCGTACGGCCCCGAGCAGAAAACGCGAACTTTCCAGGACCAAGACGCGCCAAACAACGGGTGTATTATCGAGTCGTACGGTGGTTCGAGTGACCCTCGAGTTGGCGGTGCAAACAACGCGTGCTTAGGGCGTCGAGGGACCTGAGGCGGGAGGCCAGCGTGTGACGTTGACGCGATATAAATTATGTCGACAAAAGAAAGGCGCGCGATATGGCTAAAAGAGCGACATGAGGTTAGTTAGCACGGGCGAGGAGACAGCAGTGAGCATCCCGCCGAAGCAGCAGCAGCAAAAGGGCAGAGGGACACGGTGGTGGAGGGTGCCGCCGACGAGGTCGAGAGGAAATTGTGGAAAGGAGGGAAGCTTAAGTCAGCCACCTTTACCGATTGGTTGGGTTGTCCAACGTGTGTGCAGGGGTTGAAGCTCGGGTGGGTCCCCACGCTGCACCACGCCGTCCGAGTTGCACAGAATGAATGCCCAACAAGGCGAGACGCAGGGCGCATTCCAGGGCGCACGAGCAGGCAGGTTAGTCGGAACATTGAGAAGTTATTACAGCTGTACGTTCACTTGCGAAGATGCTGGCAGCAGAGCTTCGACATGTCTGTCGGGTGCCCCTGACGTAGCCGATCGTAGACCACGAACGCTTTCATTTGCAATTATTCCCAGTCAATGCGGTCACATGCTGCAGCTTCGTGCCCGCTCAGCTTCGCAGACGTGTTTATCTCACAGAGGACCAGTGTTGTTAACGTCGAAAGGTAGAGAAACGCGTTTATCCGGAGCGCCTCTGAACGCCTTGCAGTATTAGGGGACACTGATCAATGAAAAGGCTCGATCAGGGAGCCTCTGAAGCCAGACATACATTCCGCACAGAATGGATGCTTTACAACCAACCCTACTCTCGGCCCAAACACTCATAACCGAACGCACCATGTTCGTTGGACTGCCACGTCAAGTGTCAGCCTGTTGCGGCTAATGTCAACCATTGGATGTTAGCGCTCGCAACAAGCTAGCGAACAACCTTGAAGGCCTCGACAACTTTGACACGTGAAGCAGCGCGAACATCAAAAAGATGTTTCGAACAAACCTCGCTGGCTTGGGGTGGCCCTGACCCAGGGATTTCAGGGTGCCTGGCTAACTGCTAGTGGACGGGAACTAGGAGGGCGTACCGAGCACAGTCAATCTCAATCAGAAGCGTCTTGGTGCCACGTGAAATTCTGGTGGATTTCCTCCTATCTAAACCCTCCGCCACATGACCAGCCTTCTTATAAAATTTGTCTTAGTAGGCAGATCAATCGTCTGTCCACCGGCTTGAACACCAGCGACCTCCACCTGTACCTTCGCTTCCGTCTCTTCTAGCTCACCAATCTTCCAAGCCCTTACAAGCCACAAAATACATGCAGCACCAAGATACATAAATCCCGTGAACAAGATCGCGCCCGTATAACTGCCCCCATTGAACGCAACAATCTCCAAGCCAATCGGCTCAGAGAACGTCGTTGGCATCGACAAAACCAGCCACGTAATCGACAGTGCGCTCGACAGGTCGACAATGCCCATGACTTCTGTTGTAATAGGTGCGACGACTGCCCAATACGTACCCGCTACGGATCCTCCGGCAATGGCAAAGAAGATCAAGACTCCGAAACTCTTTGCGAAGATCCACACAACCAGGCACAATACTCCGCACAGTGCTGTCATCGACGCAGCCATATTCAGTCGTCCGAGCGAGTCGCTGAAATAGCCGATAGGTGGGCGGCCAAGCGCTTGACCGAGATTCAGCACTGCGCCAATGATTGAGCCCTGGGAAGCAGTCATTCCCACCGTCCTGGCGTAGTTTGGCAAAGAGAACAGCAGGACGACATAGCCCAGCATGGAAAGAAATCCAAATACCAGGAGCCCCAAAAATTGCGGCCTCTTGAATAGACGATAGTCGAAGGAAAGCTGTGAGCTTCCAATCTGCTTATTGCGGTCTTTCACGAGCAGCGAGCAGGTGGTATTGACCACAAACGCGATGATTCCCAACGTACGGAACGCCCACGGCAGCCCAATACTCTTGATCATCGCTTGTGTGGCCAAGGAATACACCAGTCCTCCCAGCCCAGAACCAGCGGCTGCGAACCCATTTGCAAGACTTCGGCGCGTCGTAAACCACTGCGGCGCTATGACAACGCTGCCAACAAACAGGAAGCCCATTCCCCATCCAAAACAGATACCCTGAGACAGGAACAGGTGCCATATTTTGGTGGCAAAGGAGGCTGCGATAAACGAAACTGCTTCAAAACAAACACCGATAAGTAGGGTAGTGCGTGTTCCGTAGAGGCGTGTAGTTAGGGTGGCGACCGGAGAGACTACGAGTGCTTGAGATATGGATAATCCACCGATGAAGGCGTATTCGAGAGGTGAGGCACCGGGGAAGACATTGTTGGCAAGGTAATATGCTAGGAAGACAGCGTAGGAGGAGTTCAGACCCCAAGTGTGTCTGCCTTTGTTAACTCATGCCAGTTGAGCACACTGAAATCATTGTGCTAGAATAGAGGATTCGAGTAACTCACCCATTGATCGTTGCAACACATGCGACACAAACCCAACCGTATCCTCCATTAGGCGGGACATCGTCCTTTTTCTCGCTCAGCCCTTGCTCTTTCGCTGGCTCGCTCCCTTCCACTTCTCCATTCACTCCTTTATCGACACTAATCCTGCTCGTATCCGATCGCGACGGACTATCTGGCGTGTTGATTTTATCATCTTCCACCTTTTCGACCTCGGTTAAAGAGTTCGTCATTGATTCCGAAAACTCGTCTATCCAACTGCGAAATATCGAGGGCAATTTCTCTCGCTCTTCACTTTGATCTGGCGCTCATAAATGGTCGCAATATCAGGGCACTCATCTTTATAGCCAAAGATGGGGTGGAAGAGAAAAAAATGGAGTCATCGAAACGTACATAGAGCCGTCACCAGCGCTAAAAGTTCCTCCACCTTCGGAAATAAGAAAGTTTTACGCGATAGCTTAGTCGGGCTGCACCACTCTCATTGGCCCACTTCAGGCTTTCCCCTTTCGAGCACGATGTGGATCCGCGGATAATGCGGAGATGGTGCGGTCGTCGGCGATAGTTGGGATTATTATCTTTTGGTGACTCTTAACAGTTTGTTACTTCAGCACGGGGAGCAGGACTCGACGGTCTGAATTACGTATAGGGTTCATCGACGAGGTATAGCTTCCTCAGTTTCGCACGAAGCTACTTAGCGAGTTTTGGTCATAGTGGACCCAACATGTGATATTGCGTCGGAGATGTCTTCGCTCTCCGAGCAGCTGCATTGAGATACGATATTGATTCGAGACCCAATGAACTGTTAATCTTCAGTGATCTCTGATTGAACCGTGTTGAACTTTCAACAAATGAGTTTTCTCCGTAGCTTCGGATTTATGTACCATGACAGATCGTCATGCAAATGCCGTTAGATTACTTCTTCGGACCAGAAAAACAGACAACAATGCATTCCTAGCGAGAAGGCCGGCACTGACCATGATGACCGGTTCTATACTATGTTCTCACTTGGTCGTGAAACGACGACCTTGTATTTCTATCATTGTGCAACCTATTTCTACTATCTAGATTAATATGCTCTACTCTTCATCCAAAAAGCCGTCTACAACCCTAGCCAGCTCTTCCAATTTCTGGAAGACTGCCCATTGACTTATCTGATTCAGGCATGCAATCCTCAAATCATCCCCCAACGCATGCGCGTATAGCCCCCTCAGCTCACCTAGACTAGATTCAGACTGATCGCCCTCAATAACCAAACTCCTCATTTTCATTTCTTTCCTTTGAGGATTCCTCCCTTCCAGCTCCTCCTTTGCTCTAGCAAAAGCCATGCACCCTTTTGCATACCCTTCAGAATCCTGACCCAACAAACTCATTCGCATCGCTGCCAACGCTAGCGGTCCCAACAGGCTTGGATTACCCTGAGTAGTAATACTGGCAGCATTATCAACAATAGCCATCATACCCCATGCCCTCGCAGTCTCCGCACTTTTGTATAAGTCTTCGCTAAGTGCATCCAGGAGTGAAGGGTGCGTTGGAGTCATCAATACCAGTTTAGACACCTTCATTGAATGAGACTCAACAAATTTCAGGGCGATCAAACAGCCCATTGAATCCGCTATGAGGGTAGCATCCGAAGCAATTCCTGCGTGCTCGAAAACCCCGTTTAGATCGGAGGCTAACGAGGAGAGGCTCACAGTGCTGAGGGGATGTGAAGGTGAGAGACCGTGGCCTTCGATATCGAAGAGGTGGATACTGTACTTGTCGCCGAGGTTCATCGCGCTAATTAAAGGGGTGAAATACTCAGATGTCGCACCGAGGCCGTGAACGAATACCATAGGGGGACCGTTGGCTTTGCCGGCCTTTTTGTAGCTTAGCGGCTTGCTGTTGATCGTAGTCAAAACCTTAGCATTCGGTGACTTCGCGGCATTGACGAGCCCGAATAACGAATCGTTCTTCTTGTATCGCTCTAACGTCACATTAAGCGCCTCTAAAGAGGCGATCCGATTCGTGAGGGTCCCTAAGCCGGTGACGGAGATCGATACTATATCGCCAGAATGAAGATATATAGGTGGCTTACGTCCTATGCCGACACCGGCGGGCTATTCGAACAGTAAGTAGCTGCTATGTATGGCAAGCTCGCAGGGAAACTCACTGTTCCAGTGGCAAGCACGTCGCCCGGCATCAAGGTCTGGCCCTCCGACATGGTTTTGATCAAATGGGGAATTGAGAAAATGAGATCATCCGTCGTAGCATCTTGCCGCAGCTCGCCGTTGACATGCGTCTGCACTCTCAATATTTTCGGCAGCTTCGAAGCCGGCACAGCAATCGGTCCCTATAGTGAGAAAATCAGCATAACCTCATGTATACGATGTAAATGACAGCTTACCATAGGGCAGAAGGTATCTGCGCTCTTCCCAATATAGAATTGCTTGTGATCCCGCTGTCTCTCTCTAGCCGTCATATCGTTGATAATCGTATATCCCCAAACATGATTCATAGCATCTTTCTCTGCGATACGAAATCCTGCTTGCCCGATGATGACACCAATCTCACCCTCGTAGTCCGCTGTCTGTGTAAATTCTGGGTGCGAAAGAACGTCCTCTCCGTCAGCGATGATAGAAGTATACCTCTTAGTGAAGATGACCGGATGCGACGGCTGGTCGACCTTATCACTGCTATCAAAGCCACTGGAATTGAATTCTTTAGCATGTTCAGCATAATTCTTTCCCACACAAAGGACATCGCGACCGGTCAGAGGTGGTAGGATCTTCAAAGAAGCGACAGGATAAACCTCGCCAGAGCTAATAATACGAGATGATCCAGCTTCGATGACTTGATACAGGTTCGATATTGGCGTCCCGGATAAGAACCTCAGGGGTCGCACTGTCTTGTTGGTGAGATCATAGTGACCAACGCGAGGTTTGTCTATTTGAGGATCCTGATACGAGACGTAATTTGTGAAAGTGTCGTCGTTGGTCCTAGAGCGCAAAGGATTCGTATTCGAGAAGGCGAAGTCCATGCTTGTCGTCGTCGATATACCAAAAATTCTAAATCTTAACCGCTTTCTGTCGTAGATTAGGTCTTGTTATATTTGTGTGATTGATGTTGCGTTGAATAAGACGATCTTTTAAAACGCACTCGATGTTGATACACCGGACTGGTGCAGAAAGCTTAATAGTGGGGTACCGGCCGCTGCAGATACACGATGCCGCTTGCAAAAGGTACCACTTAATCAAACCTATGCTACACCCGTAGATAGTATTTCAATACTTTGAGGTGGATGCAGAATGTATCGGAAGTGTCTCGGAGCTTAGATGCTGTGATGCTTGCACCGGGTAGATAGGTTGGCTTATTAAGCTAGTGGGGTGAACTTGGGAGAAAAGAGCATTCGAGGGGAACATCCGCCGGGACCGCTGAAAAGACCTTGTAGCCTTGTCGATGAATACTTACGAGTGTCACGGTATAAGCGATTGAAGTCCCTAATGAAAGGCATTAGATGCTCTTTGTGTTGATTTCATGTTACTATATAGGAGAAGGAACTAATGAGCGATCCAACATCGATGTATGTAGCCATAAACGCCAGCGCGGCCAATTTGAAGCCAATTGGTATCTGAAAAATCATTCCTCCTCACAAGATGCCATACTTGTCTCCTATCTCGAGCTCGCCTCACAATGTTCCATGAACCTGTATATACCCTCAATGCCCTGATACTCGAGCGGCGAGTGCGTATCGTATTCATCCACGTCACTGGCATGAAGGCTTTCATACCCTTCTTCATCTGGAATCATCCAAGGATTGTCTTGAAGTGCATCGTCATACTCCATGCCGTCCTCGGAGTGTATAGAGTAACGATCGGAATCAGAATCAAATACAGACGATGCCATCATCGGCCGCCAATCTATTGGGTATTGACGCTCTGCGACAGACTTCTCATAGAAGGAGCACTCAGAGGGTGAGCGTGTTGGTGCGAAAGGAAAGAGGAGCGCTATCTCTGTGCCAACAAAGGCGTCAAAATCTTCATCTTGCGATATAACACCGCGCTGGACGCAAAATTCGTCGCAAATCTTCTCCACAATCTCGGCGTCACAGCCGGGGAAATGGACCCTGAGCGTGGAATGTTCATATGAGATTGGTAAATCTCCTAAAGTCGATAGGCGTTGAAGATCTTTGAGTGTTCCTGCAAGTTCCTTGACAGCACGGGAGAAGTCAACGGACAGAATGTCTAAGAAGCCATCCTTGTTGAGCGACTCCTTCTCCTGTGTGAATGAAGCGAAACCTTGTGCGGCAGTAAGGGGAGAGAGCGCAGTGACGGTTGGGTTGATGTTGAAGCTGATGTAAGAACCTGGTGTGACCTTCGGGACTTTGTTCAATGTGCGATTAACCTTATCCTGCAGGGCCGAGATTGACTTGAAGCGCTTCTCTCCGGTGTGCGGGTTGACGCCGTCAAACTGCGCTTTCTGCCCTCCGAGCATGAAAGCTCGAACGGCCTGCGAGACATTATTGATGACCTGAGCAGGAGCTGCGGGGCCGTGTGAGAAGTATCGAGCACCGCCAGCGCGGCCTGAGCCCCATGCATAGCCACCAGCTGTACGTCCAAGTGTGCCGCCAGTGAGATTGGGTCGGAGCGTTGACGCGAAGGGCGCTCGACCAGTCTGCCTAATTACTGCATCGCCAACTCGAGACTTCGGCAGTGTCGATCGATCAAATTTGACGCCAGAGGATCGCGTAGAGGAAGTGAAGCGTCGAACGGTGGCGGAGATGGTGCTATGAGTCGTATACCAGCGGCCTCTGCTCTGCTTCAACAGAGCAACGCGATGGATCGGGTGCTTCGGAGCATGTCTTGCGAAAATAGGCTGAAGTTCAGCTTGACTAGGTCGAACAGAGGCAGGAAGTTGATTCTGAACGAGTTTCGCTGTGTGTTTCCAGGCCGCCCTATTGACGTCAGCGTCATTGCTAGTATGCACAGATGCTAATGTACTCACTTGAACACTTTCGCGTTCTTTGCGACCAGTTGATGTATTCGCGCCAACGCAGGCGCCATGTTGGTAGTTTGTTACCAGTAGAAAGAGAACTGTGTAGGTAAGTAGGACGAGAACGGATGTGTGGGGAAGAGTCAATGTCGCCACCGAGCATAGGGTCCGATCAAGCCCGGGTGGCGCAGCACATCGGCATGTCGGAAGTTGCCCAGTCACGTGTATAAACCATTTCCGAGGAACTGGGCACCTCTTCCGCAACATGTCATTGACTAAAATTATAGGATTTACTTACAACTAGACAGAGCAGCACTTGCTTTATATATTTTTTTACCAGGGCGTAGCACGGTCTTTGTATCCAATGTCTGAAGCAATGCTTAACTACCCAAGCCCACTTATGTCGTCAGGATGAGCAATAGGCCTAAATTTTTTTGTAGAATTAAGTCAAAAAGAATACGATAAACCGGAATGCACACGTCGAATACACATTGATGATTCGTTCTGATAATCCACATACTACAATCAATTCCGTAAGTGGACCCAAAAATGCACTGAACGAACAGCTTTTATTTACCCGGGGCCAACGGCGACCACCTGGTAAGACCCTTCCTTTGCCCATACCCACAAAGTAGAAGGGGAGAAACTTCAATGTGACGAAGAAAACGGGGACACAAAAATGCCGCTATGCTGGGCTTTTTGAAGTTGATAGAGGGAGAAGAAAGGGGGACGCCAGCCACAATGCCCTTCCCCATGCGTTCCGAATGATTTGAAAAAGAGAAGATTCAATTTCCGAGAGGATTGTCCAAAGAAAAAGCTTAGGTATCTCAGGTATCTCGTCCGAAAGGGAAGGCTCCATCCAGGGAAGCATAAAGAAGGCCTCAGTTCCTCCACGTGTTGAGTCTATTCTCAAAGTAGAATGTAAAAATGCAGCCCCATGCTCGTGTACTAACGCCAAAATAAACTTTTCGTGCAGTAAGCGAGGAAACGCCTCATTGTTTGCTCGTTATGGAAAGAATTAGGAGTAACATGGCCCAAATGTAGAATCGCCACGAAAAGGGAACGTTGGGACCGCAAGAGCCGGCCGACAACCATAGATGCAGACACATCGAAGCAAGAGACCAAATTTGCTGCGAGAGGAAGACATGCCAGCATCATTCCAGTGAAGCTTTAAGCTGGTCATCCAGGAAATCATTAATACGTATCCGGTTCTGAGCATTCATGTTGTCGTTATGTAACACCAATCGTAGCTGCTGAAAAGCTGGGCGACGATGTTCGTTCTCCGACCGTATCAAATCGACAAAATCGTGGGCAACACGGTCCCGAATGACATTTTGACATGATAGCAACGACTCTCCGTAGAACTTGATCAGGATAGAAAGGCCAACTTCCGACAGATGATCGCGAGCATCTTCCAAAGCAAACAGGTGAAACTCGTCGTACATTCGGGTATTGAAGTTACGGACGAGAAAATGAGACCAAAATTGGTATAGCACACTCATGTCATATGAGCAGCTACCGGAAAACGACTGTTGGCGCTGCTGGAGCGCTTTCGACCGAAGGACGTGATAGGATTCGTGGAAACAATCGAGGGGAACATTATCGACAGGTGCAGCGTTGTCTTTCACCCAATACAGGCGAAATGGGGTGATCGAAGAGGTTGACGCGAAGGGGCTCGTAGTTCTCTGAGGCTGATATTGGACTTGGCTTTCGACCCTACCAGGCAAATCAGCACACTGTCGTTAGGTCTTAGTCTTGGCGCCTACCCAGAGGAAGAACAAGCGCCATTCGGCGTGGTATTGACGTGACAATCAACCCTCTCTTCAGACTTGTCTGACACCTCATTCCTACTGTATGGTCTATTAGAAAATGTACGCGTTGTAGAAGGAGGCAAAACTGGCATCTGAGAATGGTCTTGCTTTCGGACAATGACGGTCAAAGACTCGACTTGCGCATCAGAAAATGAATCGGGTTCGCCACTCACAGCCTTTGTCGAATTGTCGATTGGATGACCATTCGGAATGGCATTGCCGTTTACACCTTCAGCAATCACACCGTTGGTTTGGCCCTCGTTCGGAAGCACTGGGCCGTGTTGGGAAGCGCCTGGGTGAAATCCGTTCACCGCTGGATACGGTCCTTCGCTTCCGAACGTGACTGGCGCTGTTGGTGAGGTCGCAGACATGTCGGGATATCGCGGGTTGCCATTGGGATCAAACCCGTTTGGGTGGGGAATGGGAGGGTTGTAAAGCTCCTCGGGTCCTTCATTTTGCGCTGAAGAGTCTCGCTCAGCGATTGGTAGAACCCATTGCTGCCACCCTTCTCGCGCCCGTAGTCTATCTTTTCCGTCGTGTCCGACTCGGAACTCGATCGTGCGCGATTGATAGCACACAAGTTTGATCAGCTCCAGGTCAGTAGTGAGATGCTTGATTCGATTGAAGTCAGCGATGACATTGAGGTAAACGAAACCTTTCGAATCCATGTGTTTTCGCAAAAACATATCTTTGCACAGATTCTCCAAGGAGAAATAGTATTCCCTAGCCATGATGAGTATGGTCCCCACGTACGTTGATCAGAAACTTACAGCTGAGTAGTGACCATAGAAAACAAAGCAAAATGGTCCATGCCGAATTGACCGTATGGCACAGCACTCATAGGTTGCATCATAGAATAGTCGTACACATTGCCGTTCGTATATGTGTTGATGGGGGGTATCTGCTGTTGAGGTCCGCCGTATTGGCCAGGCATGCGATATACGTTCTCGGTTGTGACTGACTGCGAGCGTGGACCGTTCCTAAACCGGTTGGGTGGAGGAAAATAAGGCGTCTGCTCTGGATTGAATGTCGTAGGTGACATCGGTCCGGGGTATGTTGAAGACGGTTTCACAGACGTGTGACCATTGGCGAACTGGTGGCCATTTGAGTAACTACCTCCTCGACCACCACGTGCGCCGCCGCCACGGCGTTCGCGACTAGAGAAAGATCCAAAGCGGTCGTTGTTGCCTCGTTTCGACTGGTGTGGTGGTTGGCCGTCTGCATAATTTGAAGATCGGCGGTCTACATCCTCTGGAGCTGCGAACTGTGAGCCAGGTGAATTTGAGGGCATGCATCGCGACTTACCATCAGTCTGAGTTGACGAAGAAGTGCGGTGATCAATGTTCACGCCATTCTCCTTCATGGGCGAAACCGAGTCACCATCCTTCCTCCTGTCCTGACTAGGCCAATCCGCTCTCCTACCCTTGTTAGGGCGACTTGACGGATACTGTCGGGGGAATGTATTGTGCTGGCCAGCTCCTGCAGCGTTGTTCTGCGACTCTGCCAAAACTGAGGTTCCCCTCAATTGAGCGTCTGCATCAACTTGGGCAGTTTTTGGGAGCTTCTCTCCGTTCAATTGGGCGGGCTTGTCCTTAGCAGCAAGCGAACCAGCGCTGACAGTACGCTTGCCTTTAGGAGAAGACTCACGAGCGGACGCATCAGGACGGCCGCGCCTTGACTGATCACCGTTCGACATGGTCACGGGCGCAGAGGTTTCCTTTTCAGGTCCGTTTGCGCTGAAACCGCCCGCACGACCACCGCTCTGAGTTCCACCACGAGCCGCGTTCCGTCCGCCTCGCCGAGCACCACTGCTAGGCAGGGGCGTATTGAACACGACAGTGGGGACAATTGGTACATTTACCCACTTTCCCTTGCCACCAGCCTTGCTACTCGAAGTTTCTTTGCGGTCCTTATCCGATTTCTCGGTCTTCTCTTGCGCTTTCTTGCGGTCCTCATCGATTGCAGTCTCCATAGTTGGCCAAGACTCTTGGTCACGATCAGGTGGGAGAGAAAAGACGGTCGAAATCGGTCTCGTGTCTTTCTCTTGCTGTCGACCTTTTGCGCTCTTCTTGACTTTGTCTACATCGGTCTCATTTCTCGAATCCTGCCGACCTAGCTGGGCCTTGTCTTCCTCTGAACTACGTAGCTTGCCATCAGCCGCCACAATCTTTCCCCTCGATTCACCGTTCTCCGCAGTGTCTTTCGACTGCTTGACGGAGGACGGAATCCCTGCAGACACCCCATTGGGTTGTGCATTTGCCGCATTTGATTTTCCTGGCTTCTGTCGTGATTCAGCTCGTTGCTGCCAAATGTTCACCATCGGGACAGGTGCTTCCTGAAGGGGCTTCGCAGATGGCTGCTCCCCCTTCTTGGCTTTGGCTTTCTGGGAAGATTTCTCGCTTGGTTCAGTTGATTTATCTACTGAGGTGGAAGCCTGAGACTTGTTCTCCCAGGTCGAATCCGAAGAGGTATTCGGTACTGATGAGACATCGTCATCTTTGGTAACAGTCGAGGCGGTCGAAGCCCCCATCTCTGGGGACGACAATATCGAAGCAGTCAACTCCCTAGACGCCCCGGCAGTTTTTGGAGCCTGGATCCGTGACTCGCGTGCACCTGACAGTTTTTCGGACCGAGGATCATTGGCTTCGGCGTCTTCGGCCCAGCTCATGACAGCTGCGGCAGACGTAGTCACCGTTTGTGAGTCCTTAGCAGGCGTTACATCGCCAGATGAGGTCTTGCTAGCGTTGGTCGACGAGCCTGGCGCCGCCGACAGACCCTTCGCGGCTTGTGCGTAGGAAAATGGCACAGAGGCAGCATCGCTGCCCGTGCGTGAGGTTGCTGTTGTTGCCATGGTGCTCTTGGCTTCGAGCTATGATCTTTATTCTGAGTGCTCAAAGGTGTAATTATGCTCGTAGTCCCCAGCGGGAGCACTGCAAGGCCTGGCCAGTACAGGTGCGGATGCTGTCTTGTCCGGAGAGGTTCAATGCTCGACCTCTCCGTACGTCCTGACGCAAAGTCTCAACAAGGCGCTTCGCTCGGTATTTGGTAAGCGGAGGAGGATTTACGTAGGTTGACGAGATTTCGTGTTGCGATGAGGTCTCCCGGCGGCAGGGCTCGTGCAAACGATGCGTTTGGGGGTGGTTTATGAGCGCAAGCCAAATCTCTATGCTACGCGAGACGTAGTTGCACGAAGCTGTCCAAGAGTCAGCAATGCAGGACACAGCAGAGCAACGCTTGCAGCTAGCGCTGCTACACAAAGGTGCTCAGTAAAGCGGCAGAAGGTAGTGGGCGGCGCAGACGAAGCGCTCAACAGCGAGCGAGGAAAAGCGTGACAGAAACAGTAGTGAGCCGACAGATTACAGCGACAGGACTGCAAGCTCGCAAAAAAAAAAAAAATATCCCGGCTGGTAGGCTTCTCGGATGGGCGGCGTTGGGGTTCGAGGTGGAGGCGGGAGAGGCAGCAAACGCACGCGGCGGCGGCGGCGGCGGCGACAATGCGAGCGGGACTGACCTGGAGGGGTGCTTGACGGCTGTTAAGCTTCTACCGAGGACGGGCAGGCAGCAGACGCGTGCGTGTCGCTGCAGAGCGCTGGACTGGGTGCAGGCGTAGCAATATGAAAGGCGGCCGTGTGCAAAGAAAGCTACGGCGGGACAGGCACGAGTTGGGCGCAGCAGCTGGGCTGGTCTGACGTGCGGCCAAACAGGCACCGGGGAGAAGACGACGACGGAGGCAACGGCTCGAACGGTCGCAGGAGGAGACGTCGTCGAGGGTCGCCGGCGAATTTGGACGGTCTGTGTGGGCGAAGTACTGTAGTGCAGACGATGGGAGAGAGGGGAGCGAGAAATTTCTGAAGTGCCTTTAGGACCCGAGCAATGGCCGCCGTAGTCGGCTGCTATGGCCCACCGTCGCCGAGGGAGCCGCTGTGTGCTGCTCGCAAAATAAAAGACTCTACCGGTAACCCTGCTCCACTGCTAGCGATAGTGCCTGGCGCCCGTTGTTCCGTGGGCACATGCTCATGGCTGCCCTCGGCCACAGCACCACGAGCCGTGTCCATGTCCTGCCTCGTTGTCTGTAGGTGACAGCGAGGAGAATCAGCAGCGTCTCACTGTACCGTTCCGTCTCACCAGTACGTGAGCCACCGTCCCAACATCGCCATATGCAGGTTCAGGCGTGGAATGGCGGCGCCTCGCGCTGCCCGTCAACTGAACTCCCGGAAGCCCCCCGCCGACCCCTGCTCTAACAGTAGATGGGTCCCATTGACGTCCCGGACGCAGCCGAGCTCGTGGATACATATCCGTCTATCTTTATTACCTGTAGGCTTCCTCCGAGCTTGCGAGGCCTCCATGCTCTCGGCATATTGCCCAAGTCTGCACGTCCGCGCATCTGATCGCAGCATCAGCACGGTCACTTTAGCACTTCCTAGGTGGCCGTGTCGCTGTCTTGTCATCCCATCCCGGCCATCAAAGACCTGGAGGCTTCGGTCAGCTGTTGGCAGCGGGCGTCTTCGCCTGTTCCGTTGGTTGGCGTGCAGCCCGTTCCGCGTTCCTGCGCATACTTTCATCACAAACCGTGACCCTACATCATACCCACGCCCGCTGCAGGCTCGCCTTTCATTGAAGCTTGATTACAGGTCGACTCCACAGGCGGATCTGCATTGGCATTGCCCAGGGTTCAGCGCTCGATTCGGAGAAACGTGGTCGGTTTCGACTTTCAGATCCAGAACAGCCTCACTATGCATAAGTGCGCCCACGCCACGCCACTCCCGCGGGCTACATAAATTTTGTTTGTTTGCTCTCAGCTTCAACAAAGGAGATGCTTTGATCTATACTTGCACAACTTGACCTTGCTAATGCCTCTCTGCCACATTCTGCAAAGGCATCGTGTTCATGTGGGTCGATACTGAGGCGATCGAAGGTTCCTGGATCCTGTGGCATCGACCGAGACTTGAACTTTCCCCCTTTGTGCTGACCCCTATGGCTTTAGTGGCATTTTTGTCGGGAAATCTTTCTGCTCCAATCTATCCCACCATTCCCATGACTCGGGCCATCAATCATAAAGCTGGAATGCGTTGGAACATATTCGAGAAGACCATCGTACATATAATTCGCCTACCAGGCTCGCACGTCGACCCTTGCTTGGCCACCCATAGTTTCTCATCGCTACGACGTGTGCAAGCTCCATTTGTATAACAACCTATGATTGGCGCTGGATACATGCCGACATCAAGCACTCCCCAATTAAAGACTTCGATTTGAAGGTATACCTCCTCCCAACGGACCATGAACCCATTCTACCCGTAATCGGCAATTTCACCACGCACAACGTACGTCTCGTCCCGTTCCGCCAACGGTCGCAACCAAGAATAGGCACAACGGCAGCCTTGTGAAACCGTGGCAATATACACATTCGTCATTGCCTATGCACCCCTCCTTTCCAGAACACATGCGGGCTTTTACTATCCACGTGCAAATTTCCGCGCTGGCTGTCCGGTCCAGCAATGACGATAGCCTGGATAAATAGGATCAGATTGCGAGACAATCACAAGCAGGCCTTTGCGAGAATTTCCGCCACTTATGTATTCTAGAGTATCTATCCGCTCGACTGTCTCCTCTTTTTTTTCGGACCATTCGCACAGACACTTTCACATTCGATCGGAGGCAGTGACCCAACGGCGCAAGCAACCCCTCATTCAAACAACAATCACTTTACGCGTACGCCTAGCTCCTGTGAGATCCTCTTCGTCTAGTTCATTCCACAGATATGCAATCGCAACTCTAGTAATTAAACGTCCTCGAATGTCTCTCTACGCATACATTGTCCAGGAACAATTTTCAGTCCTACATATCTACTATACCAATACCGTACGAAGTCGGCATCACTATACCCTGCCTTACGTGCCTGGCGAATTTTCCATTCGACAGCGATAAGCCTGCCACACCACTCTACTGAACCCCTGCTACAGCATCATTCCGCTGCAATCTGCGATCCGGTACCCCAGATCCGCTGCAATATACGGACGCCACCAAAACTCTATTTTAGGAATGTACGCGAAGAGAACAATACTTTGGTCATTCGTAAGCTTGGGATCCAGACGTACATCGCAGCATGTGAAGACCTTGTGTTGAGCGGCGACCCCTCGTGATTTCATATACATGCAATGAGCACTAAGTAGGTATGCTGAATTTTCATGAAGCGAAAAGACGACTTCTAAGCCTGATCCGTGAGAGATTGCTCATACCGACTTCGCAATGAAGAACCAATGCAGAGAATGCTTTGAGTAGTATAGAGACACCTATCTAAGTGTTTGCGTCGCCTAGTATGCATCTCTTCACAGGACTACTCTTCTAAAGTTTCGACTCCTTCTTCGCCGGCACCATCCCTTCCAGTTCCTCCACAAACCTCGAAGGCAGAACACTTCTCTCCGCACCCCTCTTGCCTGCCCACTCCGCTTCCGTCCTCTTCTCCCCATCCCAGAAACGCCCTATCTCTTTCCCCACCCAGCTCGCTACATGTAGCGCACTTTCCTCCACCTTCTCCATAGGAATCAGGTGCCCTGCCCCTTGTACCATCACATTCGCCACCCGGCCTTCCTTCGCGCCGCCGCTACCCCCAGGCCCAGAACCCGTGAGTTCCATCTTTTCAGCTATCTGCTTAGGGTCGAGTGTAAGGAAGCTGAGGGAGCCGAAGATGTACAGAACGGATGGCCGGAGGAAGGGCAGTTGACGAAACACGATCATAGATTCACCACGGTAAAAGGGTGCTTGAGGCGTGGGGCAAGGGACGAGATCTGGATGTGTGCGGCGGTTAACAGCGGTGAGATTCTGCTCCGAGTATTCTGAGGAAGAGGGCTCGGTGTCGACGCCGGGACGGAAGGGGAAGTTAGGGCGGAGGAAGGTCATGACTTCTTGGTGTTTGGTCGTTGTGAGGGTCACTTCCTTGGGCTTTGGCGGCGCTGGCGTTGTAGTTGGCTCGCTAGAGATGGTGGCGGGAAGCGGACCTGGTGTAGCGACGGACTCAGGGTACAATTGGGTGGGCATTTCTCGTAGACCGTACTCAATCCAACGGTCGAATACGCGTTTGTCCCATGTCTGGTAGAATTTACTCTTTAGCATACTCTTTGCTGCCTCCTCGCGTGACGGCCACCGATCTCTCCTTCTCGCAGATGCGTGCGCCGGAGTCACGTTTCCAACGACGGAGACCATACGCTGAATCACAGGATCCACGAGGATGAGTGTTTCAAAGAGACGTGGATGTATAAGAGAGAGATTTGCGAGTTGGCAACCACCCATACTGTGGCCAACGCCAATAAGTGGACGGGGCATTTGTGCACGAAAGGTATTGACCATGTGCAGAAGGTCGCGGCTGTGATCAAGCCATGCCGCTATGTGGTGTTAGAAAAGTGACCCTTCAACTATAGGCTAGATAGAGATGTTATAAAAGGGCTCCTCACGGTCATTCCCTAGCTTATCTTCATTCAAAACGCTGCTTTGCCCTTGGTGGACGACATCTGCTATCCATATGCCGCGAATATTGAAAGAGTGTTGTTTTGAGATCTTGAGGAGCTCGTCCCAGAGGGGTTCGTAGAGTTCCTTGGGTGATCATTAGAGGTACGTTGCGTTCATATGCTGTATACAATAACCTAGAAAAGTACAGCCGTGCTTCACAGCGGAGTCTCAGGGCTTCTTATGGGATTCCGAAAACAAATGACGAGAAGTCGCGAAAACGGATTGTGTATTATGGAACTTAGATTTAATACCTTTGGAAACGCATTCGCATGCGCCGCGATGATGGTGATGTCCCCAGGCTGTGGGTTGAGGTTGATCAACGGCGTGTATTGCTTGATAGCGATTTGTAGGATTTCATTTTGATGTGTCGAAGTAGTCCGAGGAAAACCACGGATGTGCGAAGCATCAAGTATGTGCTCGTCGATGCGGAACAATTCTGATGACATTGCTGAGGATCTATACGGGCCGCGAGACAAGCGGGAGATCCAAAAGGAGGCCAATTATACGGACAAAGGCGGGTACTGGAAACACCACGTACTTTATAAGGAAGAAGTGTAGCGTTACTAAAGAAAGAGAAACCGAGTGGAAGAGGAAAAAGCGTAATAGGAAGGCCATGTCTGAGGCTCAACGAAGGTCAAGCAAGTGCCGTATGCGGCGGGCCGAGGTAAATCCCCACATTGCCAGGGGTGTCCCCAACGAGATGTACAGTGGAATGCGGTTATGTATGTCATATGTCACAGTAAGCACCATTCCTGGAGAACTATCTTTCGTTCAATACAAAAGGACTGGCAAGCAACTAGCCAATGACAATTACGCTCAGTGCAATGAATATAGGTGAGATGACAGCGACTGGTGGGGCGCATCACGTGAGCGACGCGACGGAAAGCGCGCCTGGTCACGTAAGGGCCAAGAACGCGCGCATCAAATCCCCATATTCAACAACACCAGCTCGCACAATCACGCCTCGAACGACCGTGCGCCTGCTACTGGAGTCGCAGCTGGCGCCATGGAGGACACGACCATGCTGGAGGCTTCGCAGCCGCTCTTCGAAGGCCTCACGTTTACCATCGTCCCCATGACACTGACCCAAAACCGCGTGATGGAGGTATGTTCGACGCGTCCTCGAACTGGAGTTAATCGCTAATGACTTGACCAGATCTCGGACAATATAAAGGCATGCGGTGGCGACGTAAAACCCTTCGATATCTCCGTCGGACGTATCCAGCAGCTTGAGGAGCTCAACTACATCGTTTCAGCCACCACCGACTTCCCCGATTACTATCGCGCACTGGACGTTATGATACACGTCGTTAAGCCCTTGTGGATTGATGGATGCTTGACGGTGAATAAGATCAAGAATCCTAGGGCCTACAGCCCAGACCCTGCGTTGTTCATGCACGATGTAGTGGTATGTTGTGGCGAGGGCCTGCCCGAAGGTGACAAGGAAGCGATCTATGGTGGTGTTCTGGCAATGGGAGGTCAATACGGCATCCAGCTATCAAAGCTCACCACACACTTGATTGCACTAAATATGGAAGATCCGCGCTGCCAAGTTGCTCTGAAGAAGAAGCTCCCACTTAAGATCGTATTGCCTCACTGGTAGGCCTTACACACTCCACCATGAAGTCACACAACTCACATATGCAGGTTTAATGACTGCTTAAAGGTTGGTTCAAGAGTCAACGAGCGACCATACCTTCTACCAAACCCAGAGATCATGAACACGGAAGCTGGGGCTATTCCACCGACCGTGACGAGCGCAGATATCCGCGATGCTACAGACCCAGAACCCGCAAGTGCTCCCTCTTCACCTCCACCCGCGCATCTGGCGAAACCACGGGCCATAAAAGCTTTTGATGGCAAGAAAGTCATGCTTAGCCATGATCTCAAGCTCAACGACCGCCTGAAAGATGTCATTACTGGCCTCATCGAAGCAGGGGGTGGTACGATAACCACCATTGCGAAGAAAGCAGACATCTATGTCTGCAATTATCGGAAAGGAGATGACTATGTCACAACATCACAGCTTGGGAAAGACGTAGGCAACCTCAGTTGGCTATATTATCTTATCACCCATGATACCTGGACAAATCCAATGCGTCGAATGATGCATTACCCGCGACCACCGGATGGGATTGGCAATTTCAAGAACTATAAGATCAGCATCTCTAGCTATACCGGCGAAGCACGTGTTTACCTTGAGAATTTGATCAAATCGCTCGGCGCAGAATTCACGAGGACATTTAAGCAAGACAATACGCATCTCATCACAGCGCATAGGAATAGCGAGAAGTGTGAAGCCGCGGAAGAATGGGGTGTCCACATTGTCAATCATCTTTGGTTAGAAGACAGCTATGCGGATTGCAAAGAGAAGCCCATCACCCTTGAACGCTATACCTACTTTCCCCCGCGAATGAACATGGGCGAGATATTAGGCTCTACGGAGATCAATCGCGATTCGGTTCGGAAGATGTATTTTTCTAAGCGTAAAGTACTGAAAGAACCAGATGCAATGCCAAACCCAGCTGCAGGCGTGGGTCGATCCCATACTGAAAATGAGGCTCACAATGATTCGTTGGTAGAAAAGCCTAGCCGACGGACAAAGTCTGGTGGCGATGTGACAACGCCTGCACGGGGCCGCCAAGTTGAAGGCAAAGAGAATAAGACACCTGGTAGCCGTGGAGCCAAAGATCGTGCCTTGTCAAATCTTCACAATGTCATGGATGATGTCAATCAATACGAGAAGGAGTCCAAGCGCAAAGGTGGGGTGATCCACGGAGGGCGGCGACGAAAGGAAGATGAAATTGGCGACAAGGAGAGGGAAAAGAAGAAGGATCGAGAGTCCATGGCAAGCAAGCGTTCCATTGACGAGATTGAAGCCGACGACGCTACCAGTGACGAAGAGGCGGAAGAGATAGGCCAAAAGAACAAGAAGGCGCGCAAAGGGCGATTGACACCGATCAAGCATCGCATGATCGTCTCCGGCGACAAGCGGTGGCATGGACAGGCTGACAAGATGTCGAAAGACATGGCAAGCCTCCGGGAGCTTGGCTTGTATATCATGGACGATTGCAAGAAGGCGGACCTGCTTTGCGCACCAAAGGTTATGCGAACCTTAAAGTTTGTTGCGACTCTAGCTTCCGGTCCGAAGCTGGTCAGTAGTGAATATCTCGACTATGCGCTTAAGCACAACAAACTCCCGCTACCAGAAAAATTCCCCCTCCAGGACAAGGAAACCGAAAAGCAGTACGCTCTCAACCTTACCGATACTGTTGCCCGTGCAAAGCAGAACAAGCACCGACTTTTGAAGGATTGGACCATCTTCTGCACTAAGGAGACCGAACCAAAGAACAATTTCGACACCTACAAAGAAATAATCATCGCCAACGGAGGTAATTGTTTATTGTGGAACGGCCGCAATACTACCGTCACAGCGTCCAAACGCAAGATCGAATCGCAGCCCAAAGAGGTTTCGCAAAATCTTGAAGAGGATGACGGTGATATCTTGTACCTGATTTCGGCACCTCTGAAATCGCAGTTCGAGTTGTGGGTCAAGTTCCGAGAGTTAGCGGCAAAGCACGATATGATTCCCAGGATCGTATCTCCGGAGTGGCTTCTTCACGTTGCAATGGCGCAGAAGATGCATTGGAAGCCTGAGTGGGAACTTAAAGAGGAGGACGCCAAGGATGACACCAAGGGAAAGAAGTAGTCTCCTTGGTCTGATTCATGAAATGATGATTGCCAGGCGTTGGGATATAGGCATGCACATGTGCACCAAAGGGACGCATTCTAGCGCATTTCGCGAGCGATGAGCTTCATGCATTAGGTGTAGGTGCTATTAGGAATGATCTCATCATGACCTTTGTGATTGTATTTATATCATGGGGTATCTCGGGTAGGCAGGCTTCGGCTTGATGTCATCGCTAGTTTGGAGGACCTTCTGTACAGCATTAGCGATTGCCAACACCGTTGAAGACAAGAGTCGATACCTTTGACACTCATCGTCTATATTACGACTCTTCCTTCTGGGTGCTTTCATAAACTCCCATCACTCCATATACAGAATCCCAATCTTTGACCAGAACGTCTCGCATCAGAAAAACTTCACACCCTCAGACCCTTCACCCCCAAAAATCTGCGCCTTCCCCCTCTTAACGCAGACCCCCAAGCTCTTCATCAACAGCTCCCCATCTATGCCATAAAACTCCTCCTTCCTCGTAGCGTCGCTCTCCCCAATCTCATACAAGGTTATCACGCTACCCTTCTGCCCCGTCCGTTCAACCCACTCCTCCAGCGCAGCAGCCCATTCCTCCGGCCGCTTCCAATATGCCCAGGCACGGCCCTCTCCCTCCCCTTCTGCCCCTCCCTTGCCTGCCCGGAGCTCTTCAGGCCGGAGCTTACCCACTCCGCCCTGCTCCCCCCCTCCGCGCTCGCCATCCAATTTATGACTGTGCGTGCATCTTGCAGCGAGAGTTTGCGCGATATGGAGGCGTTGGAGAAGAGCGGGGTGGAGAGCGCGTCAACGAGGGTCAGCGCGAAGAGGCGGTGGTGTCGGCAGTAGGATTGGATGAGGGAGGACCAAGAGAGGAGTTGGGAAGAGCGGGTTGTGGGGTTTGGTTGGAGGGTGAAGAAGGGGGGGAAAGCATAGATCGGCGGGAAGGTGAAGGCGGTTGGATCGGTCGTCGATGCGGATGTAGATGCAACGGCGGTTGTGGCGGTTGACGGTGGAGGCTGGAGTGAGGAGGTGGATGACATTGCGGTGGTAGGGAAGTAGCTTCTATTTGTGCGTTTGGCAGTGAGGCGCGTCGAAGTGTGAAGCATGTATATTGTCGAGCGTTGATGGCGGGGAAGATCGGAGCTTAGCTACAACCTTGGACCAGTTTTGGCGGGGTGGTTCAGCCCTACGACACTTTGGCACATATCACACACTCGATGCATTGAGCCCGTTTCACTTCCATAGTACTGTACATTTTTTATCCGCCTGTTGAAGGGTCTATTCGCTGGCCAACCCGTCTCATCGAAGTCTAACAAGCATCGTCTCTACATCCTCTAGGTAACTTCTCACAGCCTCCGCACACCTCGCTGCTGTCGCCCCATCAATAACTCTGTGATCCGCACTCCAGCTGAACACGCACTCCTCTTTCTTGATAATCTCTCCGTCCTTTCCGAATGCGGGTACAGCTTTTGCTCTTCCTATGCCTATGATTGCGACCTGTGGCGTTACGATGACAGGCGAAACGACGCCCCCTCCAATGCTACCGATATTGCTGAGTGTGATCGTTGCATTCTTTAGATCGTCCGTTGAGATTTTCCCCGTACGCGCGAGTTCGCTCAAACGAGCTATTTCTGCAGCGATGGCTTCGATGGACAGCGATTGTACATTGCGGATAACGGGGACAAGAAGCCCTGAGGGTGAATCGACCGCTATGCCAATGTCGTGAGAGCCTTTGAATATCAATTGGGGTTTGTCCGGGTTTGTTAGAGTGTCTAAGCGCGCATTCATGATCGGATATTGTTGCAATGCGAGTGAGACGGCTTTCATGATAAATGGCAATGTGGTGATGCGTTGCGACTTCTCCTTTTTAGTGGCATTGTATTTCTTGCGGACGGCGTTGAGAGACGAGAAGTCTACACTATCGGTATAGAGGAAATGTGGTATTGAGAGCGAATGCGTTAACTTCTTGAACATGGCGGATTGTATTGGCGTAAGCGGCTGGACTCGGTCTTCTTCTACTAGTTGCCCGGGGGCAGATGATGCTGCGGTGGGCGTCCCGGCTGATGACGTTTCCTTCTTAGATTGTGTGTACCTTTGTACGTCTTCTTTCAACACACGACCGTCTTTGCCAGTTCCTTCAATGTCCTCAATCTTTATGTTCAAACTTTTTATAAGATGCCGCACTGCAGGTGTAGCAAGAGATGCATGCTTCCCTGGCGGCTTTCGAGGGGTCGACTCTGCTTGCGTTCGTTCGGTAGGCAATAATGATGATGGCTGCAGTGCGGGCACATCTCCAGTAACAGCGGCTGTATCATTCCTCCCCACTTCAATATTTTGTTCTTTTGACTCTGACTGTTTCGGTGCCTCTTCTGCTTGTTTGTCCGCGCCCCCGCTAAGGACCGCTTCGTCCGCTTCGGAGATCTCGCTCTGGATGTCGATGTCTACCAGGGGCTTCTCACGTTAGTTCTGCTTGGACAATTTGTACTTGATTTACGTACCTTGCCGACCTTAGCCATGTCGTCCGGCTCATAGTAGAGCTTTTTTATGACACCATCGAATCGCGAGGTGATCTGGTCCGCCTTAGCTTAATCCTCTTCAGTCTCCATGGGCTCACCCACCTCGACTGACGCCTTATCCGACTGGACCTCACATATGGGATCGAATTGCTCGACGCGCGCTCCCGGCTTGACAAACCATTGAATGACTTGACACTCCGTGATACCTAAACACATTAGCTCTTGCTCAACCAACCCACGCACGACACTCACCCTCCCCAATATCTGCTAGAATATACGGTTTAACCACCTTCAACCTCGGTGTCCCAGCAAATCCTCTCCTCTGCATGAACTTGGACATCTCTGCGCTCCTCCACGCCCCGCCCGCCGCAATTGGCGCCCTCCCGGCGGCGATGGCAGAGCGGCGAAGAAATCGAGCGGCTTCTCGCGACATTTGAGACTTCATGGCGGTTGAAGAGAAAGGTAGGAAAGGTACATTGCTAGTGACGGATGTCGGGACATAAGCCGTCGGGAATCATGAATGTTTGTGAGGATTGGAAGCCCGAAGATAACCGCTGTCTCGGTATAACGGCTGACGGGTCTGGGGTAACGAGAGTGCTAACCCGATGCAGCAAGCCCCGCTAGCCATTGAACAGATGTGTAGTGTACGCTGCGATGTCTGGTAACATGGGTTTATGATTCTGTTTCTTTATTGTCGCGTTGTTTCGGGTGGTTTGGAAGTATTGTGTGGCTACGATAGCGGCGCAAGTGTGCGCGGTCGCTCGCGCATGTCCGCTACTACAGATCAAGCCTGGGGAATACGCTACGTCCCCACAGTCGGTCACTGGCGGGATAAAGGCTAGTTTGCTTCTCGACTACTTAGGTCCGAGGTATAAGTCTGCTTGAGCCGCATCGGAGGTTTGGGCGGCGCGGTATAACCGTCTTTTCGTGGTATTTAGCGCTCTACACTGCGAGCTGTCTTTCGGGCACGGGCGGCACCACGTTTTGTGAGTTATTTGGATCATCACATACTATGTCTTATATCTCCCTGGAGGATTTTGACATCCTACCAGGAATCCTGAAAAGCCTGATGCTGTGCATGTTAGATCTGATTACATGACAAGACGATTGAGGCAGAGTGTGGAGGGGGCACTGTACATGCAAAGTGTAGGCGGACCTGGACACCCAGTAAGTTTACCTGATATTGGTCATTGATCATGATACCTGATAATGAATCAATAGAATATCTACTGTTGAGTTCACAACGAAATCCTTCGCGTATGCGTCCGGAAAATCTTTCGCTCTAGAAAGAGCCCCTCTTCTCAACCACCACGCCCGAGATCCCTGTCGCAGGGGTATAATAGTATATTGTTGCGCCATTTTCCGCCCAACCCAAGTGCCGACGCCTGTTATTGATGCTTGACGCTAAGAAAGAGAACCACATTTGGTGTGCGGCCATAATCAATAGGAAATGAATGGAATTTCAGCATCAGCTAGCCCATTCTGTGAGGGTTATGAGCTGGTGTTGAGTGCCTTGTCTACAGCTGCAGTTACGAGGTCCTCCACTTCTGATGCAGTCCCGGAAACGTCGATGATGTCTACGTCGTGGAGTTTCCTCACTTCGTCCTCGCCTGGCTCCTCGAGTGCCGCAAGTTGACTCAGAACCATGGTGTCTTTCATGTAGTGGCCTTGACGTGCTCCGACACGCTTCAATAGTACCTCTTTGCTCGCCTTGAGGTATACGAAGCGCACGTTGGCGTTGGGATCCTCGTCGTAAAGACGCGCCGTACGAATGACATCTCGGTATTTCTTCTTCAAAGCGCTACAAGTGATTACAACGCCTTTAGCTCCTGTTTTCAATTCGGTCAAAGCTTGGTCGCGAAGGGTGATGAGCCAGTCCCAACGATCAGCGTCATCCAGTGGAATGTTCTGGGCCATTTTCTCGATGTTCGCGGGCGGGTGGAACTGTGCGTGTGTTAGTAGCGCTTAAGGGTAGCTATGGTCGCCAACGTACATCATCCCCCTCGATGTAGACGAAGCCATATCGGTTGGCGAGGACCTTGGCAACAGTGCTTTTCCCGCAACCCGCGGGCCCGGTTACGATGAGGATGTTGTGCTGGGGTGTAATTGACATGGTCGAGGGAGGTTTTGCAGCATTGGCGGATGAGGAGGCATTCAACGGGGTTCCTGGGGTAGATATAGGAGGCGTAGGCGCAGGTACATAGTGGAGAGACGTTGACTTTGCGGATTCGAAAGTTTGCAACATGATGATTGAGGTGGAGTGTGACCAAAGGTGATTGTGGTGACAAGCAGCCAAGGGAGTCAAGAGGTGCTGGGCAATCCGTAGAAGAGACAAAGAGGATACCAAGGAAAACTTATAGCGGGAAACCGATCTAGCGTTGGTAGCTCAATATAACTAGACGAAGGCTGAATGCGAGCAGTAACAGCGATCCCAAATTGCCGGGCCCAGAGCTGTTTTTAAAACGTGGGCGCGCCAGTGAATTCGTCGAGATGCCGGACAGCATGACGGCAAGGGTGGGACCCACCCAAGGCAAGACAAGAACCAACTCGTGTGCTGCGACACGAATCAGCAGGGCTCGCAGGCTTTCCGGAACGGTGACCCGGCAGTGTGCGAATTGGGTTGCAGGCGATTCCTGGCGGCCGTGACGTTGATCGGCCTCGTCGTCGGCGTTTGGAAATGGGGCACAGCGTCAGACTAGTGCGGGATGGCGCCCACCGCGAGTCGTCCAGCGTTCACTCCCCGCACGCGATCCTCGTCATCTTCAGGTACGCTGCACAGACTGCCAGCGCATCCCCCCTCCCTTGCAAGGCCGCGTGCCACCGTGCAGCTTGTCGAACGCTGGGCGTTTGTCTGCCTTTGGTGCATCGTGAGACGGCCACACATTGATTGCCACCCCGCCAACACCACGGCCAGCGGAATAAGTGTTGGCTAATGGCGCGTGGGGGTCACGCGAGCCCAGGCAGAGGCCGACAGAGCAGCTAGGATTTGGTCAGACTGGCGCTGTTAGGCACGGCGAAATTTTCCATAGGCTGTCCCACGCCAGGCCTCGCTAGCGGCGTAGCTAATAGCTCGACGACATCTTCCAGAGCGGCGGAGGACGGGGAAGCGGATTCTGGAGGCATACCGGAGCTCCAGGCTGCATGCTCGTCGCGTGCACACCGCCTGTGGGATGCAACCCATTGCTGCAAGTGAGCCCATCTCCGTCGTTCTCGTCCCCCGCTGTTCGTACAGCCCTGGAGCTGCAAGCTGCAAGATGGTCTTGTGACATGCCTGTGCGCCCTCTGCTAGACCAGCTGAATACAGGTCGCAAACCGAAAAAACGAAAAGGTGTTCCTAATGATGATGCAATCAGCCTGGAGAGCGTGGAGTGGAGCTTGAAGGTGGGGCTGGAGTTGAGCCTCAGAACGGGACCGGGTGACTAAGCCGCCCAGCTGCACCTGCCGCGCCTTGCTGGGGTATCAACTCCACCTAGGAACAACCTCCGCGAGCTTCGGACTACCGCGCCAACAGCTGCAGCATCCGCGCGCGTGCCGAGCGCTTTCCCATTGCCCGTCATGTCCTACTTCTTCTCCACCCCCGTGGATATCGACATCGTGCTCGAGGATTCCGATGACCGTCAGACCGTCGATGTGAAGCTTGACAAGAATCGCAAAGAGAAGGTGCCGCTGTATCTCGATGGAGAGTCTGTCAAGGGCCAGGTCACCATCAGACCTAAGGATGGCAAGCGGCTAGAACACACAGGCATCAAAGTGCAGTTCATTGGCACGATTGGTGCGTCTACCTACACTCTACTACTTCCAGCCACGGCGAGCCAGTACTAATCGATACGCGCTCACAGAGATGTTCTTCGATCGCGGAAATCACCACGAGTTCCTATCCCTTGGTCAGGAGCTGGCGGCACCGGGTGAGCTCCAGCACCCCCAGACCTTCGACTTCAACTTCAAGAATGTCGAGAAGCAATACGAGTCCTACAATGGCATCAACGTAAAACTACGCTACTTCATGCGCGTTACGGTATCGCGACGGATGGCCGACGTAGTGAGGGAGAAGGACCTATGGGTCTATTCATACCGGATACCGCCGGAGACGAACAGCTCGATCAAGATGGATGTTGGTATCGAGGACTGCCTACATATCGAATTCGAATATTCTAAGTCGAAATACCATCTAAAGGATGTCATTGTCGGAAGGATATATTTCTTGCTGGTCCGGTTAAAGATAAAGCATATGGAACTGTCCATCATCCGAAGAGAGACGACGGGCGCAGCTCCTAATCAGTATAATGAGAGCGAGACACTGGTGCGCTTTGAGATCATGGATGGCTCTCCCTCTAGAGGTTCGTTTCGGTAATCTGACTTACATATAATGAGTCGTTGACAGCTATTCAGGAGAGACGATTCCGATCCGGTTGTTCTTGGGAGGTTTCGACCTTACCCCTACTTTCCGAGAGGTTAACAAGAAGTACTCCACGCGGTACTACCTTAGCTTGGTGCTTATTGATGAGGGTGCGTGGCTCCACGAAATCTCAGCAACCCCCCAGCTAATATCATCCAGATGCGCGGCGATACTTCAAACAATCAGAGATTGTGCTCTTCCGGCAAGCTCCTGAAGGCTTGACTTTGGCGCAAGAGCAGAATAAGTTGATGGCAGTACCATGAGTGTCTCACAAGCTCTCTACGATGGACTATGAACGTAGATTGCATTAACGGGTGTCAACCCAGAGAACTTGGTTTCGATCCACCCCAACAACCTTCTTCACGATAGCTTCCTAGCATTGGATATGTCGCGGATGTGAACTAGATGCCTGATATGCATATCGTTATACATATTGCGGGGTATAGATGCTAAACTGTAGTCTATGCAAAATTTCGAACGTGGCAATGTACTCCGCACGCCAATGTGTGCGCTAATGCTCCACCTTCTGCAGCTAAGCATAGATGCCTAACCACCTACTTCGATCTTCAATTTCTATGTTATCATACATGAAAGGGCGAGTCAGGCCTATTAATTTCAGAGGAAGTGTATGCAGTCATGCGTTTCCATACTAACATAGATCCCATCCAGTCTCTTCAAACAGGTCTCGTGAAATATTCCGACATCATCTAACCTCAAGACATGAACCTATAGTGCTGTTAATTATGCCTATATATGCTCTGTGGAGGACGTTTTCAAAGTGCTCAAGCAAAGCTTACAAGATACAGAAAGAGCCTGCATGACCGCATCTTCCTCGCTTTGATGGGTACATTCGCCTCGCTGTTCTCAACTAAAAACCAGAACGAGCTATGGCCCTACGACATACGATACATATGGATGCTGTGACCTGCTGCTGTCTTCCATACATACGGTTGTTCCTTTCCTCTAGAAGTAAGAATCATTCAGCAGACCCTTAGGTTAGGGCTCTCGTACGGGACCACTGAGCTTAGTGAGAAGATGATAGGTGTTCGATAATATAAGGGGCAAACGCCGGAGTACTGCCAAGGCGAATGCTATGTTAATTGAGATCGATGAAGACATGTACAGATGAGATGGTCGTGCTAATACCGAACTTTAGGCCGGAACTGCGGACATGTCACGAGGACATTGGAGGTAAAAGAGCAAGAGAACAATAGTTGGTGGGAAGGTGCTTTTATAATGAGGTACCTTCTATGGTAATCTCTGATCATGGGGTACGAAGACACGTCGCGATTGTGGTGTCTATCGTGACTTTTTTACAAGGTCTGCGACTTTCCCCATCGTAAGCTTTGAGTTACAGCCGCACGTATAGTGAAGTTATTTATAGTAAAGTGAAACTCCATCGAGTTGTAGAGTGCAGTTCAGCCCTGTACATTTAGGCTTCTACGAAGGTGATTGAAGGAAGCCAGGCTGGATTTTCTCCGACACGCCAAAAGGTCCTACTGGTGCTGCATGCACGCGTTTCTTGCAGCTGGATGGCGTTCGCTTTGAGGTCTCGTCCTAGGGTCAGCAGGAAACGTCACTTTGCGTCGCCTGATAGGCTCCGCCACTCCAAAGAGCGACCTTGCATCAAGAGTCCGAAACTACCGACTCACCTTACCCCAGACGCCTACCCGCCGGAATCCTCCCCACATCATCGCCACTGCAAACGCCCTTCTTGTTCTCGCCAGCATTTGCACAAACACGAAGAACGCCGCAACCTCTCGATCTCGCGATAAAGGTGCCGAGATAAGCACGGGCCCGCATAATTCGAACGTCATCAGGTCGTGCATCTGGCGCTCCTGCGCTCGACCCATCACAGCAGCCACCATGATTGAAGGCACACGGCGACGCTTTCTCTATCACCTCAACTCGCGCTGGATCTACGGCAAAGTCGTCAGTACATCGCATGCCTCTTGCGCGAGCCCATATTGACCGCTGTCTAGCCGCTCCTTCACGCCGCCGTATTTCTCCTTCAGATGGCCGCCGTTTCTCTTTTGACACGGAAATTCAATTCCTACTATGCTCAGCGACCAGGTATGATATGGTTGTCTTTCCCTCGTATGCCTCCGCTAATATCTGTGCAAGTTCTCACGACTATGATCACCAACGCTGTACGAACCATCCTTTCCTCTTCGCATACTATTTAAATCCATAAGCTGTCGTCGCATGCGACTCCGGTATTCGCGCACTCGAGCCACAATGCTTCACACGCTGTCATAATTTTGCCCGAGCATAGCAAGAACAGTCGCTGATAATTTTGCAGGTGTTGGGTGGCATAGCGGACACAGTAGCACAAACCTTGACCGCCGTCCGACAGCGTGCGGTACGCAAGGGCGACAAGGATGATTTTCTCGCCATCGAGATCCATGAGCTTGACAGGCGGAACCCTTTCTCAGACCGCGACCTCATTCCCGACTCGAAATTATTGCCGCCGCCATTCGACTTTGAGCGCCTAACACGATTCATGTCGTACGGTTTTCTGATGGCACCAGTGCAACACAAGTGGTTCGGATTTCTGACCAGAACTTTTCCTATCACTAAGACCTCTGCCATGGTACCTGCTTTGAAGCGGATGGCTTTAGACCAGCTGATGTTTGCGCCGGTCGGTATGTGGAACCCAATGTATGACACGTTCGAGCGTTACTTAACGGTGATACTAGGTCTGGCATGCTTCTTCACTTTTATGACTGTTGCTGAGGGTGGTGGCAAGCGCGCCGTCGCCCGCAAGTTCCAGGACATTTATGTTCCCTCCCTCAAAGCCAACTACTTGGTATGGCCTACAGTGCAGATCATCAATTTCCGCGTCATGCCCGTTCAACTCCAGATTGTATGTAAACTTTGCGCATATGATTGATCCACTGAATGCTAAATATCGATACCAGCCCTTTGTCTCCACCATTGGTATCGCTTGGACTGCTTACCTCTCCCTCACCAACTCAGCCGAAGAGGCCTAAATACTTTTATCTCCTACGAATTCCCTTTTACAGTCCATTTCAGCTGTACAAAACAAGTCAGGACATGGTGGATTTTTAGCCAAGCATATCGGAGTTACAATTTGAGTTCTACGCGCAGAGCGCGTTGCATCATGGGCTGGGTAGCCACACGGGCGTTTTGGGGCTGGGCACAGCGCTCGTTAGATTTGGAATGGGCGGCGTCTTCGCGTCCACTTTGTTGTTAGGTCACAATAGCATATCCCTAGTACCAGAAATTTAAGGATCCGGTGATGTCGGCATGGGTTTTATGGATATGGCGCATGTACTCTCGGCCGCGCACGTGGGACGCAACAATCTCCGACAATGGAAAATGTATCGTGACGCTACTCAAACGCTTTCACGTCGTTTAGTATGTCGTCTTGTCATGAATACGAATAATTGCAACGAGCCTACTGATCGAGCATCCGGCTTCCAGTTAGAAATTATCAAATATTTTAAGCTTAAGTGCATGTGAATTCCCGCCTACACACAAGGCTACGAACTGTCATTGTACACCATCATCACACCTGTCTCATGATCATCTTACAATAATAATTGCTTTTCCCTACTTTTCGAGAAGGATCTAAATAGTATTTGTTTCGCACGATGGTGGGCTGAAGCTTGCCCCACCATCCCACCATCCAACCTCAAGCCCCGCGTATGACATAGATCCATTCAACAAACAAACCCTGCGCCCGCGCCAGCTTCACTGCATTCGACGTAAGTCACCTTTAGTTCCCGCCAATCCGCCCGAGAAGTATATTTGAACCTAATCCGCTCTACACTTCCCTGCCTTGCTTGCCCGCTGAACTTTCAATTGACTTTGCATTCCAACACAGTACTCGCGACTCGCAAGCATGTCTCTTTCCAACAAACTCTCGATCTCCGATGTCGACGTCAAGGGCAAGCGTGTGCTTGTTCGTGTAAGTCTACCTATCAATGAATTGCTGTCCCGAAGCAATTGGGTGCTGATGTGTCTCACAGGTCGACTTCAACGTCCCCCTTGACGCCGACAAGAACATCACCAACAACCAGCGCATCGTTGGCGCCCTCCCCACCATCAAATACGCCATCGATAATGGTGCCAAAGCCGTTATTCTCATGTCGCACCTCGGCCGCCCAGACGGAAAGGCAAACCCGAAGTACAGTCTCAAGCCGGTAGTTCCCGAGCTCGAGAAGCTATTGGGCAAGAAGGTCATCTTCACCGAGGACTGCGTCGGCAAGCAGGTCGAGGACACGGTTAATGGCGCGAGTGATGGGCAGGTCATTCTGCTGGAGAACTTGAGGTTCCATGCTGAGGAAGAGGGGAGCAGCAAGGATGCGGAGGGCAAGAAGGTGAAGGCGGACAAGGCCAAGGTGGACGAGTTCAGGAAAGGATTGACTGCTTTGGGAGACATCTACATCAGTAAGTACAGCCGGGTGTGCTCCGTGAAGGGAGGAGGTTAATTAGGAACAGACGATGCTTTCGGCACTGCGCACCGCGCCCACAGCTCCATGGTCGGTGTCGACCTCCCGCAAAAGGCCTCCGGCTTCCTCGTCAAGAAGGAGCTCGAGTACTTCGCCAAAGCGCTCGAGAACCCGGCGCGCCCCTTCCTCGCCATTCTCGGCGGCGCCAAAGTCTCCGACAAGATCCAGCTCATCGACAACTTGCTCGACAAGGTCAACACACTTATCATCTGCGGCGGCATGTCCTTCACGTTCAAGAAGACACTTGAGAATGTCAAGATCGGGGACAGCTTGTTCGATGAGAACGGCAGCAAGACCGTTGGTAACTTGGTTGAAAAGGCCAAGAAGAACAACGTCAAGATCGTGCTGCCCGTTGACTACATCACCGCGGACAAGTTCGACAAGGATGCGCAGACTGGCTACGCAGAGGACAAGGATGGCATTCAGGACGGTTGGATGGGTCTGGACTGCGGAGAGAAGTCTATCAAGCTGTATAAGGAGGCCATCGACGAGGCGAAGACCATCCTTTGGAACGGCCCGCCAGGCGTCTTCGAGTTTGAGAAGTTCGCCAACGGAACCAAGGCTACCATGGACGCCGCAGTCGCCGCAGCCCAGAACGGCAAGATTGTCATCATCGGCGGCGGCGACACTGCTACCGTTGCGGCGAAGTACGGTGTGGAGGATAAGCTGTCGCATGTCTCGACCGGTGGTGGTGCGTCGCTCGAGCTGCTCGAGGGCAAAGAACTGCCTGGTGTGTCCGCGCTA
Organism: Kalmusia sp. IMI 367209; assembly: GCA_027946365.1. NCBI lineage: Eukaryota > Fungi > Ascomycota > Dothideomycetes > Pleosporales > Didymosphaeriaceae > Kalmusia > Kalmusia sp. IMI 367209. The sequence continues at coordinate 1,592,245 of JAPEUQ010000006.1, read as the reverse complement.
TCAAGTAAGTAAATCACACTTGCGACGAGAATGGACGGCTCAACATAGTATGGAAGGGGTTTCTTCGAGGTTATGATGTATGATTCTAGCTCTTCTCCAGCCCAATACAATCGACTAGCATATTGGATGTAGTCTGTGGCATCCGTGATGATGCGGGGAGCATCTGGCTCCTCTCCATGTCCCGCTATTCTAATATCCTACTATCCTCTGCTGGGCCACCTGTGTGAAGTCATACGTCGCAAGCCCCGGAAGGTTCTCGTGATAATGGCGCTCGCCCCGTCCCTCATTTCGCCTGCCCTAGCTTCTTGAGCTCTTCCCTTAAACCTACATGTTAGCCCAGGCACATATCCACACCAGTCTCCAGACACTGCAACTCACCTCAACTGCACCGCAAACTCATCACTCGTATCGTCGTCATCCCAGCTCTCCTCCCAAAGATGCGTATTGCCGCCGGGAATCTGCGTATCCTCCTCCGCCCAATCTATCCGTTGTCAGCTGTCCACCTCGCCAAGTGCAATCTTTTCCGGGCTTCAGGTACCTTCAGCGGGGAAATCCTCGAACTCGTCGTCCTCTTCTAGCTGTGCGGCGGGCTTCTTGTCTGCCGCGCTCTCGCCGTTCTTGGATTTGTCGTCGACAACAGCTTTTGTTGTTGCATTAGAGCCTTGTGCGGAGGCAGACATTGTAGCAGTCTAGGAGGATTTCGGGGTACGGAGTGGTGGGGCTGGTGGCTGGCAGGTCGTGGAGAGCTCGGTGCTTGGTGTTGATGCGGCTCTGATGGCGGTGATCAGTGAGCGCCGATTGACGGCTTGGCACGGTCACGTGTGGTCGTACTCTCTGGTCTGTATATACGGATTGTTCTCTTTTTCCGTGGATCTCTGGGGCAGCCAAGAGATACGTATGCTTGCTACGTATAGCTTCACAGCTTCGAGTCTTGTCTCCGGATCGGTCCTTCGGAATTCCCATTCCCCAGATCGTCTCGTTCGGGCGAATCGATCGTCCGGCACTCCCGCGAAGCCAAAGCTCCAGTCCGTGCCCGCGACGCCCATGCCGTTGTGACGTACCACAGTACGTACGAGATGTTCGAAGGAGCCAACGCTGCGCGTGTGAAGTAGTAAGCACAATAAATAGCACACTAAGCTGTCAAGCGTCCGTGTATTTTAGCTCTGCATTGTCCAACCTCATAGCTGCTACCTAGCCGAATCTATATCGTCTATTACCTACCGCGCTGCTTCCTTATCGTGCCCCTCGCGTGCCCCTCATTGTGCCCCGCGGAACTTACATACTGACAGAGCAAAATGCTCAAGGTCGGTGGATGGCTGGGGGGTGGGAAACATAGGTCGCATGGGCAGACGAGGAGCCTGAATGCCCTTGATGAGCTTACGCAGAGTAAGTGGTGCCAGTTATCGTGTCGCGTGCAGGGAAGCTAATTGAGGCCAGTCGAGGATGCAATGTCTGGTATGCAAACATCCCTTTGCGCATAATTAAGTGCATCAGGAATAACGACTTCCAGCTGTTACTCATATTATGAACGATGATGTCGACGCCGCCGAAGCGCATCTCAGCAAGGGCAGCTCGCCTTTCCACCAGGTACAACTGCAGAACGCCGCGCAAGGCATACAAAGACGCAACGAAACTTACATAAGTGTAGCTTGGGAAGGGTGTTGTAACCTTCATGAGGGCTACATTGGGTTTCGAGCAGGACATCATGCGAGAAGGTCTGCTACCTGTACCTAAGCGCTTTTCAGATAGCTCACACGACACAGCTTCCGAAACTCTATCCAACGCCGAAAATACCGCCTACGAGAATCAACGACGAGCCCACCGCACTCCGAGCGCGTACCAATCGCCAATATACCCCACAGGCACTGAATACGCTGTATGCCTGGCTGAGGCACAGCTCATGAGCGCAATCGTTGGAGTGCTAAACGAGAGTTTGACAGAGGCCATCAAAAGTTTCTACAAGCTGAGAAAGGCATACCTTACACTAGAGAGTGTGCTAGAATCGGAAAAGAAGTTTTTAAAGGAGAGGAGTACGAGTAGCTTAGGATCGATGGGCTCAGCAAGCTCATCGAGACCAGCTTCTAGAGCCTCCACAAGGGGTGAAAGTCGACTGGTTCCACAATCTCTTGCACCAGAGAAGACGTCTGCGACTTCGTCAGGTACGAGCTTAGACAAGGCCACTAAGGACAATAAGGAAAACAAGAAAGCAGTACCAAAACAAAAGGAGCAAGACGATGATGACGAGGACTTTGACTTCGTTGACGCGGATGAAGAGCATAAAGATGTGGAGACGCCTATGGAGTATATGGGCCATCTCAATGTCCCAGCAGAGAAAGGACAAACAGTAGCGCTAGACAACGCGCAAAAAGACCTGAATATTAAATCGAGTTCCGCACCGAATCTGCCTCCCTCTAACGAGGCGCCGGGTACCTCAATCCCAGATGCAGTAGAGGATTTCGAACAGCTCACATTATCGGAGACCGTCAAAGCTAACGAGGATGTCTCTCTCTTTGGAGAACACCCTGTTGATCTTTTCATAATATCCGGCTCCAATTTCTGCTTCGGGATTCTGCTTCTCATGATCTCAATGGTTCCACCAGCATTTTCAACTCTACTAAAGATTGTCGGGTTCAAGGGCGACCGAGAGCGTGGCATCCAGATGCTCTGGCAAGCGACCAAATTTCACAATATTCACGGTGCCATGGCCGGCTTAGTGCTGTTCATGTACTACAACGGCATCACAGGTTTTTGCGATATTCTTCCACAGAGCGGAGAAGGCTCGTACCCGAAAGCACGATGTAAGGCTTTGCTGGCTGAAATGCGAGTACGGTATCCTGACAGCCATCTCTGGCTCTTAGAAGAGGCGCGCATGCTCGCTTCGGAGAAAGAATTGGAGAAGTCGGTTGAGTTCGCTGCCAACACGAGGGAATCCAAGCTCAAGCAACTAGAAGCATTAGGATGGTTCGAACGGGCGTTACACACCATGTTCATACATGACTACGAAGGCACATCCGCTGCGTTCCTCCATTGCATGTCCCTAAATAGCTGGAGTCACGGTCTTTACTACTACATCTGCGGCGCGTCCTACGTCGAACTCTACCGCCGCATCAAGTCGTCTAACCCCGAAGGCGCAAAAGTGTACTCTGCAAAAGCAACCGAATACTTCCAGCAGGTAGCATCAAATACAGGCCGAAAGCGATTCATGGCACGTCAGCTCCCCTTCGACGTCTTCGTCAACCGCAAGATTGCCAAATGGGAAGATCGCGCCAAGGCGTGGAAATGCGACTTCATCGACGCCATCGGTGTCTCACCCTTCGAAGAGATCATATATTTCTGGAACGGATACAAGCGCATGCGCGACGACCATCTCGACACCTCCCTTGCTAATCTCGCCTGGAGCGAGAGCAGTGAGAACACACACTGGGACAAAGAGAGTCTCGATGAAAAGGCTATCTTGGGGTTACTACGCGCAGCGTGCCTTCGTAGCAAAGGCGAGACGGTAAAGGCAAAAGAGACGCTGCAGAAGGAAATCATTGCCCATGATAAGGTGCTATTCAAGGGGCACAACAAGGATGCATGGACGGCACCCTGTGCAAGGTACGAGATGGCCGCTAACATCTGGCGGGAAGCGGATGTGGATGGGCGGCCGGAGGAGCACGAAGAGATGTTGTTGGAGTGTAAGAAGTATTTGCTTGAGGTTAGTGGGTGGGAGAGCTATGATCTGGATGCAAGGTATGCCAACCCTTCCAACGTATGGAAACTGTGCTAATTGGAGACAGGATCGGGATGAAGGTCACGACGGCGAAGATCACGTTAAGGAGGTATGGGGTGGATTGTTGAGCGTGGACAAGCATGCTCGTAACGGGCGGAGTGAGGTGCAATCTTAGTGCACCCTCGACGCGTGAATGTTTCGAGTCTGTACAGCGTCATGCAGGAATGGATTGCGCAGTTTGGACTCGGTGTCTATATACCGCTCCCGAGACCCACCACACACCGACAGAAATACACATGCGAATATGATATCACGAGACCATTTCGAATACACTTATGCTTTAAAAGTTAGATTAAGGCGTCTCCTGTGAAGATTCGATGTCAGTCTCATATTGAGAAAGATATCGAGAAGGCTAAAGGCGAGTCTTCTTCAGCTTTGATCCAACGAGTAGACTCATCATAGTACGCTTGCTTAAGATTATACCATTTTGATAGCAACTGTGGGGTCTTTGGAAACACAGGGCCAGTGGAAGGCTTCTCGAGGCGGCGAATATACAAGAGTAATCATCCCTTTGTATTGGCACATTCGCGCCTCTAGCTCTGAGCTGAGTCGTGATGACCGTTGTGATTCGTAACACATCATCGCTATCACCATCTCCATTCCATCATGCGCCTGTGTGGAAGCAAAATCGCCGACCCAGATATGCAGATGCAGCCCGTTTCACGCCGAAGCACTTCCTATAGAATCTCTCATACATACTCCCTCTCCACATAACTCTGAATCATGCCCTTCGCACTGGGCTCATATTCCTTCAATACTACCTTCTCCCCCTCCACCACTGTGTTCGCCTGCACAAACACCTTCCGCGGCTGCTTCTTCTTCAGCACCGCCGGTCTCACCTTATTCTCATAGAACGGCTCCACATCCGTTATCTCGTCATACATCCTCTTTCCAGCCTTGTAGTCCGCCGTGCTCTTGTAGATATGTAGCTTCTGGAGGTAGTCCTCGACAGCGCGACGGCCCAAATCGAGGATGCGGTTGCGCTCCAGGCGAATAGTAAGGTCGGACAGATCGTCGGCGGTGTACTCGAGCTCGCAGAACTCGACGCCGGCGTTGAGGAAAGTGCGCAGGATGGAGAAGCGCGCCTGCATGTGTGCTTGCCCCCACTTGCGGGACTTGGGGTCCCAGAATTCGAGGGCGGCGACACCCGCGCGCGCCATCTGGAGGTACGCTGCGTAGAGCACGTTGCCGGCCTCGCCGTTGATGTCTTCCTTTCCGTCGCCGAAGCCGAAGAGTTGCAGGATGGGGAACTCGCAGGAGAGTGCCATGGCGACGCATTCTGCACGGCATTCTTCGTAGGAGGCGGCGATGGTGCCGAAGACGGAACCCCATGTTTGGCCAGGCTTGTAGTAGGTTTTGATGGGTTGGCCGGAGAGGGGAGATACGGGTGGATTCTTGATATCGAAGTTGTATTCGCCGGGGGCGGTCTCTTGGAGGAGCTTGCCGCAGCCGTGGCCGAGGAGCTCGTGGAGGCCGACTTGTACTTCAAAAGCAGGGTCACGGTATTTTTGGAATATTTCCACGTCGGAGTCTTTGATAAAAGGAACAGCTTCGTTGGGTGCCTTGGCAGATAGGATGTTGCCCAGGGAAACGTTCTTGAAGCCGATGTTTTGGCGGATGTCGTCGTAGTTTGGGATATTGATACCTGCGGGGATACTGTCCAGTATTAGCAAAAGACTTACTGGGGAGATTGTATGCTACTCACCCACTGCCAGCAAACGTAAGTACTTCAAGCGATGTAAAATCGGGGCTTAAGAATACATCCTTCTCGAACTCCGACTTCCAGGGTAGCAATGGGATCAGCTTTGGTGCAGATTCCACCAGCTTGCTGAATGCTTGTGTACGCTCCTTATTCACCGTAGCAACGAAGCCTTCCCACTCTCCCCGAATGCCATGGGGATCGCGGTACGTCTCGACGAAACCTATATCGCTCTCCACCTCCGGACCCTTGTCTTTGATCCAATACCGCTGCGATTCTTTATAAGCTTCCAACGAGCCGGTTGTGAAGCTCTTCTCGTACTCATCCATCATCTTAGCCTCGGTCTCATTCGCAGCGTACTTCTTCGCTTCCGCGATGTGGTGCGCAATAGTCTCCATCTCTTTCGAGTAGTCACCAAAGACTAGCTTGACCTTCTTGCCATCATCGAGCGTCCATTCACTCTCACTGAGGTCCCTATCCGCTGCTGAAGGGTCCTTTTGAGCACTTGCGATCAAGACCTCAAATCCGTCTTTCGTCTTCCGTACCCTCGTGTTCTCGGGTAGCAGTCGCTTGCTTTCTAGAAAGTCACTTACGCCCGTGATCTCCTCTTTCGTGATATCTGGGCTGTCAGGGTAGTATGTAGAGACATGTCCTGCGCTCGGATAACCCAGGTGCAACTTCCCAATGTCGTTGCCCGGGTAAATTGCATCCTTGAATTGATCATACAGTCCCTTGGTCGTCTCCGACACAGTAGCCAGCGCCTTTAGCTGGCGAGGTTCCACCCGCGGCACAAACTTGGAGTCTCCGAACGACTTGTAATTGCCCAAGTTACCCAAGAACTGCGCAGCATAGTTGAGGTAGGCATCAATATCTTCTTGTGAGAGACCAGCTTCTTTGGCGAGCGCAGGGTAATCGCCATTGGAGTGTTTGTGTAGTGCGACGATGAAGTCGTAGATGAATTCAGCCTCGGGCGAGACCTGGCGGAGGACGATGCGGGAGCCTGCAAAGCATGCTCTATTACGTTATCAACTTTGATGAAGCAATATAAGTTTCACGAATCTGACTCACAACGAGAGATGGTGAGCATAGAGCTTCTCCTTGTCGCTCAACGCTTCAAAGTGGGGTTTGATGGCAAGGTTCACAACTGTAGGCGGGTCATCTGCAAGGTACTGCTTCAAGGTTTCTGAATCAACGGTAGCAGTCATATTGGTGGTGTGGTTCAATAAATGTAAGCTTAGTTGACAGTGTGATGGAGGGGTTGTGTGAGGTTTAAGTGGGCGGTGCCTGGAGCTTAAAGCATGGGCTTACGGCGGCGCGGGGTAGCTTCAGCGGCCACGACACCAGCGCCACCCAACAGCTGCCAGGAGACCGCGTAATCAGTAGTGGGAAAAAAGTAAGTGGCAGCGCGGACGGCTATAGAATGTTAATATTGTTGTGAATCTCGGCGCTTATGGCTTTGAAGATATCCATGGGTACGAGCGAGGTAGACAAGGCACGCCTTTGATAGATCAGCGGCTAATCGCTCGAGTAAACTCGAACGAGCCATAAACGGAATACAGTGGTTTGTACGTTTTCAAGGTTCATATTGTACGTCTGCAAATAAAAACTTCATTCAAATGAGCTACCCCTATCAACTTTACAAACAACACTATCTTACAGAGCAATCCACAATGACGTGAGTCCAATGATCGCAAGGCCAACCCAAGGGAGAGACATGTGTGTCGCCATGCTGCTGCTGACAATCTCCGGCGTTCCCATCTCCTTTACACCATCAATCTTGCACACCACTTTGCATCTCTCCTCCTTTCGCTCCTCGAGGAGCTGAATCGCCCGCTTTTCGTCACCACTGCTGGAACCCTCCGCCGGCCCACTCGTATTGAAAGTTATCTCAATCCACTGTATCTGGAATTCTGCAGAGCCGCCTTCAGTCATGTTTCCAGACCACGTTCCTCCATCCGACCACATGTTGGCCACAAGGTAACTTGACTTCCTGGGTATCGAGTAGCTGCTCGCGGCAACTTGTTTGTCGTTCAAGTACCAGTAGCTGTTCTTGTCGAGCCAATCGATACGGTGCGTCTGCCACTCGTCCCATTGCGGTAGCTTGGTTTTCGTCTGAGATGCTTCGGCGATCTCGTTGCCCTCTGAGTCAACCGATGGCTGATTCGTGTAATGTATGACATCTTTAGAATCCTTTGTCAAGATCTCAATGTCCGACTCGTTGTCGTCGTCGATGTAAGTGAAGAAGCCGGCGACAGCTCCTTTGTCTCCCACGACTCTTGCAGACATGCGCATCGAGACATGCATAAGATTCTTCTGGTTGCTCTCGATCTCTGCCGCAGATTGGAAGTCGTCAGATCGACTCGTGCGGAGCGTGAGGTACGTGAAAGCATCATTGCTGTCGTTGTTTTGCTGCAGGTATATGTTTGCTGGTGAGTTTACCATGCGTGTTGCGAAATCGTCAGAGGCATTTTTTTTCCACGTTTGGATATGCCAATCTGTGTTCCAGGCGGCACTGTTGAGGATGTCCTCATCTCCAACGTCTTGATTGGGCGCATCATCCCAATCATCGACAACAGCGGGGGCCTTAAGATACTGCCCTGATCTATTTGCGAGATTCCGAAAGTCGTAGAAGCGATAATATTGAAAGTACTGAGGGGTTTCTGAATCATCACCAGAGTTAATGACATAGCAGGAACAGTTCTGAGAGTTCTCGCGTGGCGTCGTCGAATTTGCGGTTATGTACTCGGCGGAGAGAACAGGCTGGAGTGCGGCGGCCCACACTATGGCTACAAGAGGATGAAGCTGTGCTATCATGATGCAAAAACTCTGATCATCAAAGGAAAGCAAGAGAAGATAAAGGGTATCAAAATATTAAACAATACAAATAAGCGAGAGACTGGAGGTGGGTAGCGAGTGCAAGAGATGAGAGTTCACCTTAAAGACATGTCGAGTAGTGCGATAGATCGAGTTGCAAGGTGACGGCGTGAGAGCGTATATTGGAGTTCATATAGAGGTGTAGAAGTGAAACGGTCAGAAGTCGGTGCACCGCACGAGACCAGACGAGGCGCAGCTCCTTTGCGGCGGTTTGTAATTGGCGCCCCAGCGATGTTGGCTCAACTTTCATCGTCTTTGTAGCTCCAGATCTTCCCAATCTGGTATGGGCTAAAGCTAATCTAGACGCATCCCCTGCGTTTTGCTGCTTCGATAGTGTGACGCCAATATACAAGCGCACACATTCGGGCCGGCGCGTCGCGAGGAGCTGCATGTTCAATACTGCCGTTTCCTGCGCGAGGACAGCACGATAAAGATGTCATCTTCACCAATGAGCTAGGCCCTTCGCAGCCATTTCATGTGCGCAGCGAAATGTGATCGTCTGCGGGCTCACGACAAGGCCGTTGTGCAAGAGTCGTCTGCCAGCCACATAGCCACAGCTGAGATCTGGAGCGGCTCAGTGCACCACGGCGTGGCGCGATCGAAAGGTTAGCATCGGGGCTGGCAAGTGGAAATGAGAAACAATAGGTGCGCAACTAATGCAGCGTGCTAGTATTGGTGACACGGTCGATTTCAAATGTTCCATGGCCAGCTGACGGTCGAAGGCTACCAACTGCTCGTTCCGATCCAGTCCCGCTAGTGCCTAAGCTTAGCTCATAGTCATTTTCACGTGCTCACGCGTCATTCACGGATAGTTTCTTTCACTGACGCGCTGCTGCCTTCGCACAACACCGACTTACGTTGCTGGCTAATACTCAGGTACATTAGCACTATATATATAATGGGCAGCATTCATCTCCATCTCTTGAGTGTTTCTTTGGATCTACCCTCTTGGAGCTCCTCCATATGTCCGATCAAAAGTTGCAAGAGAAAATAGATTACTTCCAACAGCAAGACCTCTTGGATCTATCCGATGATGAAAGATTGTTTCCTGATACCGGATTTCTGGTGGGAGAGCTGCTCTTAGTCGACGCAAAAGCAATGCCTCCGCCTCGATTCGTTCGACAGCAGAGCAGCTTCCTAGGGCCAACCCCCAGGCAGCGGCAGCAAGAATTCGAAACTCACACGACAAGACAGCGTACTGAAGTGCGGCAGAGTAACAGAGATCCAGCATATTCTGTAAGAGCGCCAAATCCAGCCACAAAGCGCTCCCCGATTACGAAGCCGAAACAGCGAAGTTCCCCCCCTCACCAGACGCTAAAGAAGACTGCGTCAGTGTCGGATCTCAGGATGCAAGACGAAACAACATTCTATAGGCGTCTAGGAGATACGCCTCGAGAATTAAAGAACACGAATGCGAAACCTGCCGTCAACATCAAAGTGGAGCCGGAGCACAAACAGCTTCTCAAGGGGAAGATAGTTTACTTTTTCCCTAATAACGACATCAGTATGCCACGGCGTCACCGAATACACAAGATAATTCAGCTAGGAGCAGCTTGGGTGACGACTTGGAGGGACGATGTGACGCATGTCGTGTTCGACGATGAGACCCAAACCTATGTTCAGCTGTTGCGTCACCTCAATAAAGCCGGCCTACCTGTAGGTATGATCTCTGGCATGGCGGTCCTCGCTAACAAAATTCAAGCGCAGGGTTATTGTAGTCAGATTCGATCCGTACATACCTCAATGCATCCAATATGGCACGCTGCTCGACCACACATCAGGCAGATTTCTAGTAAAAGGAGCTCCACATTTGAAAGAGGCTCAAACGCGCACCCTTCCTGATTCAGAAACTTCACTCCAGATTAAGCCTTCAAGGCGGCAGCTAGCAGCCTATCCTTCCCAGAAGACTGGTTCTGCAAGTTCTGAGGGGAGTTCTGCACAGCCTTTCACGGACAGGCCACCAATTTCTAGCCAGGATGTCGTTCCGGATAGTTTCATTCAAGCCTTAAGATCACCCACGGAAGAAGTTACAAGACCGCCAAGTGCTTTCAACGATGCTCTTTTCAAGGCTATACAAGAAACGAAAGCTGTCGCGCACCTGCCACTCGATGATGAGGAAGACAGCGATTCACGACGAACAAGTTCGGGGGACCCAGATTCAGGGTCAGACACTAACGAAGAGGACCCCACACCCAGCTTCAAAAAAGCAAATCAATTTGATACCACTACTATTTCCAAGAAGCAAAGTGCAGTAAAACAGCCTACTTTTCAGTGCATGGACCCTGGAGGAACGTCTTCGATCGCTCGCAATCCAAATGCGCGAACAATGGAGATCCTAGATCAAATGTGCAAGTACTACGATCAAATGCAGGACCATTGGCGGACACTCGCATACAGGAAGGCCATCACCACATTACGTAAACAGACTGTTAAAATCTCGACTGCAAAGGAGGCTGCAGCACTCCCATTCATTGGGTCCCGTCTCGCGGACAAAATCGAGGAGATCGTGTTGACAGATCGACTGCGTCGATTGGATAGCACTCGAGACGATCCTACCGACAAAGTCCTCCGCTTATTCCTAGGAATCTATGGTGCCGGCTTGGTACAGGCTAATAAGTGGATTCAAGCAGGACATCGCACGCTCAATGACTTGGTTGCAAATGCGAAGCTCACTGGATCCCAGAAAATTGGTATCGATCACTATGAGGATTTCGCGAATCGCATTCCTCGAGCTGAGGTCAAAGCGCACGGGGAATATGTGAAAGCCGCCTTACAGAGGATTGATCCTGGCTTCGAGGCAACCATCATGGGCTCGTATCGTCGAGGTGCGAAAGATTCAGGCGATATTGACATCATTATTACAAAGCCAGGCGCATCTGTATCCACCTTACGAGATGTCGTCTTCCACAGTCTTGTACCTCGTCTTTTCGACGCTGGGTTTCTTAAAGCCAAGCTCGCTTCCTCTTCTAGTCACGACGACGGAACAAAATGGCACGGCGCGTCTTGCTTACCATCGTCAAGAAGGTGGCGTCGTCTAGACTTCCTTATCGTCCCAGAGGAAGAAATGGGTGCAGCGCTCCTCTACTTCACCGGAAATGATATTTTCAATCGGAGTATCAGGCTCTTAGCGAGCAAGAAAGGTATGCGACTTAATCAGAGAGGCTTGTATAAAGATGTGGTCCGGGGAAGAAATAGGAAGAAGTTGAATGAAGGTACACTTGTCGAAGGGAAAGACGAGAAAAAAATCTTTGAGATTCTGGGTGTGCCGTGGCGAGAGCCAACTGAAAGGATCTGCTGAGGTCTTGCTTAACTTCCTATTGGATACAAAATGGTCCTATTCAACTTCAACAAAGTCTTTGAATTGTGAATCATCTATAAATCTAATGCCTCATTCTGCGCATACCTCAATGAATCTGCGTGATGTCTCACTAAGCGGTGCTAGCCGCGATTAGCCGTCTTACACCGGTCAAATAAAGCACTGCAATTATTGTATTTTGTTACGGCTTGTCATAGTACAAGACTGAGCACTTCATATAACCCCCGAAATCACATCCTTACAATGTCATCGCCGACATCTGTTAGTCTAGGATGGTTTGGACTAGGATCGATGGGCCTGGCCATAGCTTCCAACCTTCAGAAGCACCTGAAAGAGAAGGACTTACCAGCACTCCATTTCTCAAATCGCAATCTTTCACGCGGCGATCCACTCAAAACACTTGGAGGTATACCATGTCAAGACATTAACGAATTAGTCCAAGTCTGCGATGTGATATTCATCTCCGTAAGGCTCCATTCCCATTCCTATTTAAAAACACCACAATAACAATTTATGTACAAGGTCACTAATGATGAAGTCCTCACCAGCATCATCAACCAATTTATCTCTACGAGCTCTCTCAAAAATAAGATCCTCGTCGACACAACAACCGTCCACCCAGACACGACATCCATCCTAGCAGCCCGACTTGCCACGCACAACTGTTCGTTCGTCGCCGCCCCAGTCTTCGGTGCCCCGCCCGCTGCCCGCGCGGCGCAGATTCTCATGGCGGTTGCCGAACCCCCGGAGGCCATCGAAACCATCACGCCCTACCTCAAAGACGTCATCGCGCGCGGCGTCATCCACGTCGGCGACGACCCGTCGAAAGCGCTCCTCCTCAAAACAACGAGCAACTTCCTCACCGCAGGCCTCATGTATCTGATCAGCGAAGCACACGTCCTGGCTGAGAAAGCTTCGCTGCCCGCTGCCGTCCTCGAATCCCTCATCGAGCAGAATCTCGGTGCGTACGCGCACGGCGTGTCGCGGCGATTGACGTCTGGAGCTTATTTTCCTGCGGAGGGCGTGGCGCCAAATAGTGCGCTGGAGCTGGGGATCAAGGATGTGAAGCATGGGCTGGAGGTGGCGAAAAGGGAGAAGGTGAAGTTGGCGGCGGGGGAGCTGGCATTAGGCGCGATGGAGGAGGCGAAGGTGTTTGGGGATGAGAAGGGGAGGGCGCTGGATAGTAGTGGTCTATTTGGGATTGTGAGGAAGAGGGCGGGGTTGGAATTTGAGAGTGAGGTTGTAAAGGAGAGGGATGGGTTGAGTAATGTAGAAAAGAAGTAAGATGTCGTGGATGAAATGCTGTAAAAGGGCCTGAGTTACTCGAGGCTTAATCATGCATATTAAGATAAAATCAGCGTATGATGGTAGGTGATGTTAGCATAGATTAGCGATTTGATTATAGTATTCATTGCCGCTTTAATCCCAATTTGCTCTCGTAGTATTCACATCTGCCAAACAAACTTAACTCTTCAATAATCAACGAGAGGAAAGTCAACTAAATGTCACAAGTGAAGCATACAACTGCTTGATTTTCGGTCGTTGCGGTCTTTAATTCTCTGATATAGTGCGACCAGTAATTGCATCAGTACTTTCGAGCATACCCGTATCTGAAAAGTTATGCACGTAAGTTCAATATTAGGAAAGTTGTCGTTATAGAGTGTATCTATAGTACCACGTCTACCGAACAAGGTGGTACTTCTTGATGATCAGACGAAGGATCAAAAAATTCTCGATGCTGTCTAAATGACGTTTCAGGAGCTGCTCGGATATGATGCATCAGGTCCTCTGAGATAGACCGAGTGGTGCTTGATATGGTAGTAGTTTGAGTTGCAGAGAAATGGGCTTATTGAATCACGAAGGGCAGAGCTGGTGCTCTGAGTATGTAGGAGGTAGGTAGAAAAGAAGATGAAGGAGAGAACATCGAGCTGAGGTAATGTGTACCCCTTGGTACACATCGGCGTCTATTAACGTGATACTCATACCACATTGCAATGGGAAACTGCCTTTTCTTTTCCATCACTGAAAGCTATAGCCCAAGATTTGCCTTCACGTGAAGCAAACATTTGTAGGCGGGTGAGGGAAAATGACTGTTCGAATGCTATATATATCGGAACATGTTATTGCGCACGCTCCTCTTCATTGACACAGGTTGTCCATCTTCGTACTCTACACCGGATTCTCCTCCATCCCCTGATAGCCCTTGCATCTTTAGCTGTAGTTCTTTATCTAGTTCAGCCTGTGATTTCTTGCGATTTGAAGTCTGATTAGTGGGGTTGATGGATTGTTCCTTGCAGAGGTCAGCATAAAGATCGTGTAAGATTGATGTGAGACTGACAGGAGAATCACTCGGTGTTTTCTGAGAGCTGGTAGCAGTAGCAGTTGAGGCAAAGCGTTGGGGTAACGCTTGGAAGGAAGGTACGCCGTTGCTGCTACTGCATTGTGAAAGCGCCTTTGAGAAAATTCGCCGTACGACTGGATGAGAAAGAGCCATCATCGGAGGATGGACATCGATGCGAATCCTAATGCTAAATGCTAGTGATTTATTATCACAAGCAAAAGCAGTGACGTATGGGGTGACTTCCTTTTTGGTACTTACATAAGCAAACCCCCAATTGCCGCTAAGAGCTCTAGCGCCGTTTCTCATGCTCAACTTCTTCGCGACAATCTCGCAGCGCGCGACAACCCGCCAACCCGCCAACCCGCCAACCTACCGCAACCCGACGTGCCGACCGTACACGAGGCATCCCACAAAAGCCAGGTCCGTCTCCGTATAGCCAAGATGGTCGTGACCAAGGTCGGACAGTGGTCGAACGTGGAGGACGAGGTTCTGAAGGCAGCTATCTCGAAGTATGGCCTCAACCAGTGGGCGCGATGCGCTTCCCTTCTTGCAAAGAAAACGGCCAAACAATGCAAAGCGCGATGGAACGAATGGTTAGATCCTTCCATCAAGAAGACGGAATGGTCTAGGGAGGACGACGAGAAGTTGTTGACGATGGCCAAGCTGCTCCCTACGCAATGGCGCACGATCGCCCCCATTGTCGGCAGGACAGCAACGCAATGTTTGGAACGATATCAGAAGCTGCTGGACGAGCAGGAAGCACGAGAGAGCGGTGACCTGGGTCTTGCAGGACCCGAAGGTGGAGAATCAGCCGCTCCTACTGCTGAGGATGTGCGGCGTCTCCGTCCTGGAGAGGTAGATGCATATTCAGGTATGTTCATCTATCTATTTGACGCGGAATAATTGACTGATGATTACTTAGAGGCTCGCCCGGCACGCCCTGATGCTATCGACATGGACGAAGAAGACAAAGAGATGCTGTCAGAGGCACGTGCGCGTCTGGCTAACGTGAGCGGAAAGAAGGCTAAGCGGAAAGCGCGCGAGAGGCAGCTGGAGGAGTCCAGGAGGCTTGCGCTTCTCCAAAAGCGACGTGAGTTGAAGGCTGCCGGCATCAACATCAAGATCACGCCGAAGAAGGGTAATCACATTGACTACAATGCCGATGTACCGCTTGAACGCGAGGTACCATCAGGTTTCTACGATACCACAGATGAGCTCGACCGAAATGAGAAGCAGCGCGAGGCATTCGATCCGCGAAAACAACAACTAGCAAACAAGCGCAAAGCAGAGCAACAAGAGGAAGGAGGCAACAAGCGCAAGAAGGAAGAGAATAAGGCTGGAAACTTGGCAGCGTCATATGCGAAGGCAGCCCAGATGCAAAGGATTCGGGAAGCTGAACAAAGCAGCAAGCGCCGCGCTTTGAATCTGCCAGCACCTCAAGTTGGCGACGCTGAGATGGAGGATATCATAAAAATGGGCATGACGGGAGAGAGGGCTATTACAGGAATAGGAAGTGACAATGTGGCTACAGAAGGCCTGGTGGGCAATTATTCTGGCCTCGTAGGAAACACCCCTATTCGCACACCCATGGCCCCCAAGGAAGAGGATGTTATCGCCAACGAGGTTCGAAATGCACGACTGAGAACCGAGACGCAGTCAGCACTGTTGGGGGGTGACAATCCAGACCTCGCAGAGGACAGCACACCTGCTCTGCCTGGCTCCGCTACGCGACATCAGATTGTTACCCCGAACCCTTTGGCGACCCCTTTCCGCCAAGCAAACGGAGTCAGTGGCACACCTGCGCATCAAGGTCTTGGAGCAACACCAATGCGAACGCCTCGTGACAACTTCCGTTTGAACCAAGAGGATGGCATGCAGCTTGTAGCGCAAACACCGCGAGACGTACGGTTACGCGAGAATGCGAAGAAGTCGGATCTCCGAAGCAAGCTTGCAGCTCTGCCTAAGCCGAAGGAGACTAGCTGGGAGTTTGAATTGCCTGAGGAGCGGGAGGACGCCATGGAAGTTGAAATCAGTGAAGAAGATGCTGCTGAAATCGACAGGCAACGCAGGGAGGCCCGAGAAGCTGCGGAACGCGCCGAGTTCGCTCGACAGACCCAGGTGGTTCAAAAGTCTTTGCCGAGGCCATCCCAAATTGATATTGATGTCTTACTGAAGCGGGCTCTGGATATTTCGGATCCAATCGAACGCGAGGTCGAGACAGAGATGGCGCTTTTGATTGCGAATGATGTACAGAAGTTCGGTGGTGGCAAAGTGTCTGGAAAAGCCAAAGCCCTGGAGAAGTTCAGCGATGAAGTCTTAAGGGCAGCAAGGATGGAATTTGCGCTGGAGCTGTCGATGAACAACGAAAAGGATAAGAAGGCCTTCCACGAAGAATTCGGCACGGCTTGGACGAATTTGCACGGATCCTCTACGCTACCAGGTCTGGATGGCTACGAGGAGGACGAGATTGACGAGTACCAGATGATGGTCGAAGCTTTCAACAACACCCAGGACAAAATTATCGAGACTGCACAACAGGCAAACAAGATTGAGAAGAAACTCTCGACGCACCACGGTGGCTACATGAAGCGATCGGCCTTGCTTGGGGACAAGATCAAGCAGGCATCCGTCGCGTTGGAGAAGGCGAAGATAGGGCTAGACTCAACCAGGACCATGCAGTATTCAGAGCAATCGGCAGTGGCTAGACGCCTTGAAGGCCTGCGCGAGGAGGTGTCATTCGTCAGCAGGCGCGAGCGCGAGACGCAGGAACTGTACCGGACGCGGAAGGACGAGCTGGACAACCTGCAGGAGCTTGTTAATGGAGTGCATTAGGGGAAAACTGCTTGTATTCGTATGTTCCAACTGTCACTATTCTAGCATCATGAAATTGGGTATGGGGAAACTGCATCGGTTGGCGTCGGTCTGGTCATCATGTATGTAGCTATAGTCAGGCGGATAGCGAGCGGTTCCGGATACCAAGGGGGCGGTCTGCCTCTAGAACCACACTGCATGTATAGAGAATAGGTCACGTTCGATATAGCCGAGTCCAAGGTTGTTAAGCGCCGTGGTTGGGTGTCATGCGTGCGTGCCTGACCCCGCAGCAGCGAAGGCGAAACGTGGGGTCCGAAGTCCACGTTCTCGGGAGGCAGTAACCGGTTCGCCCTCAGCCATCCCGCCATCAAGCTTCGCATCCCGAGCTTGCGCTGCTTGTCAACGTCTTCGCTGCCTTAGGCCGGCGTGACGTAGCATCGCGCGCCAACAGTCGTGCTGTGATCGGCGGCAACACACCCAGCGACTTTCCGTTTGGCTGTGCGCGTGTGCGAACCACGTCTCCGCCGCAATGTCACTTCTTAGCGGCGCCGGCCTAGTGGTGCGGAGGGCTAGCTGGAGGGCACCTGGGCAGGGATCTGGGCCGCCGGACTGCGCTCTTCACGATTCCGCACAGCAGCCCTCCGACGGCACAACCCGGTTCTCTCTGGCCTGCTCCGACGCCTGCACTCGACCGCTTCTACCAACATTGCACCGCATGTCCCCTCGATAATCAGTGGGCATGGGGCGCAACGCGCGGAAGCGTATCTCGTATGGTGGGTGCTATGCCTGCCCGCCCGCCCTTGCTTGCGTACACTGGACGCATCCACCCTAGGTAATGCCAGAGGAAAGCTGACTTGCGCGTTGCAGTGCTACCGCTTGCGAACTCAGCGGGAGGCCACAGACTAGGCGTCAATGGCCTCGCCGTCGACCCTGCAAACTCGATTCTGTGAGTATCCGCCGCCTTGCTGTGCGTCATTATCCCACTGACGCGGCACAGCTACTCGGGTGGTCGCGACGGCGTGATATGCGCCTGGGACCTGCACCTCGACCTGAGACACAGGGATGGTGACGACAGAGACCCTTTCGCCGACTCGAGCGCACCCTCCTACAAGCCGCCGCCAACCCAGTTCCGCCAGCAGGTCCAGGCCCACACCCACTGGATCAACGACCTCGTCCTCGCCCAGGACAGCCAGGCCCTTGTTTCCGCCTCCTCAGACATCACCGTCAAAGTATGGCGACCGGCTGCCAAAGATGTCCTGCCACCTCAGACGATCGGCCTCCATACCGATTACGTCAAGCGCGTTGCCTCGCCCGGCCCCTACGAGAACTGGGTAGCTTCGGGTGGGCTGGACCATAAAATCAGCTTGTGGGACCTCAATGGCGCAGGTCAGAAGCTCCAGATAGCTGTTGGGGACGATGAAAACACCGCCAAGGGCTCCGTCTATGCGCTCGCAGCAAGTCCGTCCATAATCGCGAGTGGCGGGCCCGAGAGCATTGTGCGCGTGTGGGACTCGAGGACAGGCAAGCGCATAACCAAGTTTGTGGGGCACACGGACAACGTGCGAGACGTTCTTATTACGCAGGATGGTGACACTATCTTGACGGCTTCGTCGGACCAAACTGTCAAGGTGTGGTCGATGACAGCGGGACGATGCATGTACACGCTTACCATGCACAACGACAGCGTCTGGTCGCTTTTCTCCGACCATCTGCAATTATCCGTTTTCTACTCCGCTGACCGCTCGGGTATCGTTGCAAAGAGCGACGTGCGCAACTGCCCTGAGATGGACGAAGGTATCTCGGTGGCGGTATGCCAGGAGCACGAAGGGGTCAACAAGGTGGTCGCGGCTGGTGACTATCTGTGGACAGCGACGTCCAGCTCGAGCATCAACCGATGGGATGATGTGGAGACTGCAGCTGAGATTGCGCTCCCCGAGTCCCACAAGATGCATAGGTCAAGCATTGCCACTACACGATCACGCATTCCCTCCCCCCCTGCAAGCTCCACGCCTACCTTGAACGGGACTACACCAAAGATACCGTTCAAAGCTCTTTTGCGCATGTCGAATACTGCGCCATTCCCGCAGTTGTTCTCAGTGAAGGATACCGATGCTTCGACGTTATATTCTGTAACAAGCACGCGTAAGCCCTCGGAAGTGCTGGCAGCATCAGATTCTAGCATCACCATTCCTTGTAGAGACTTGCCAGATTTTACCATAGAAGGTCAAAATGGCCTCATCAAACATCATCTACTAAATGACAGGAGAAGAGTGCTCACCTTAGATACTGCGGGAGAGGTGATTCTCTGGGATCTTTTAGCCGTACGTGTATCGTCTTTTGCTCTATCATGTGTCTAATAGTATTGTAGTGCGTCCCGATCAAATCCTTCGGCAAGCGCTACTTGGAGGACGTTGTGCCCGAAGTGAATACCCGCGAGACCGTTGCCCATTGGTGCGCGGTCGACACAAGAACAGGCAGCTTGACTTGTGTGCTGGAAGAAAACTATTGCTTTGATGCCGAGATGTACGCTGACGAACTCCATCTCGAAGAGAAGATTGATTTCAGGGAAGATCAACGAAGTAAGATTCATTCTGATTAATCATGAACATTCTGTTAATCGTAACTAGTCAATCTCGGAAAATGGATACTACGATACCTGTTCTCGAATCTTATCGATGAGGAGATCAAAAGGGATTCTGCTTTCAGAGAAACTCTTCTTGCAAACGACGCAAGCCGCGCCAACCCTCCATCTAGTATACAATTACCGGATAGCAATATCAATGGCTGGAGGGATGCCGCGTCAGGGCCTACATCAGGCTCTACCATCCGGCCTCCGAACGGCTTCCACCTACCTGTCACAACTCCTGGTCTGCACATCGGCCTAGCTACGCCTGGTATCGCTCCACCGAGTGCTGGAAAAGGTTCGCATCATAATGCGCTACTCACCCCTACAACAGAAGAGGGTGCCCAATTAGAGAAGACAACCACTCAACGAAGTTCTACACAGGATCAGCCGGATTACTTCTCAAGGACACCCACCACCAATGGCAATGGAAACGGAAACGGAAATGGAAATGGGAAAGTCAATGGCTCTACAGAGGGATCCACAGATTTAGCTCAAGAGAACGCGCCCCAGTCTCCTGCGGAGGACTCTACGACAACGCAAAAGAAGAGTAAGGGTCTATTTTCGAAGAAGTTTGGCATGTCCCTCAACATGAAGAAATTTGGCACATCGTCCGAGAAGACCGAAGCACCAAAGCCAGCGCCCGCGGACGAAAAGTCAGAAGATAGTGATTCCCATTCTACCAAGACTGACGAAAAGGTTATCGAAGATAACTTTTCCGGTGCTCTTCAGAAGATTCGCAACACGTATGAAGAGCAAGCGAATTTGGGCGCTCAGAAGTTAGAGACTCAGATCGCGCCTAGTCTACCGAACGAGACTCCGGTACTAAAACCGCCTGCTTCCACGACTATCCTCATTCAAGAAGATCGCCCAGATTCTGGCGGAGTCGCCGATCTATTCGAAGGCAAAGTTGGCTCTCTAGGCCAACAAGCCGATCTCATTGAGGAAGGTAGCTCCGGTTTGGCTTGCGGATGTTTTGCTTAGGGTAAGCTTTTTCCATTCTGTCATTACCTAGACCATGCTAATGCTTTTTGTCTAGAACCAAATACCCCTCAAAGACATAGTCAAAGTCTCTTTCATCCTAGAACCATACCAAGCTTTGCTCCCTAGCATCTCATCGGACGGGTACATCCCCCTTATCCCCAACCCCGACAAAGTGAACCGGGACGCTAATTCGACTTCAAGCAACAATCGCCTGAATGCGAACCGCATGCTGCGTGCGCGCAAGATACTTTCGTACGTGGCCGAGAGGATCGAGCCGGCGCCAAGTAAAGAGGAATTAGAGAAGGAAGGCGATCAATTGAAACCCGAGGAGTATTTGGAGCTTTATTGCCAGAATCAGGTGAGTTGCTTTTGAGCTGACTTGGCCGATGAACTTGAATGCTGATAATGGTGATAGCTTATTGCGCCAACTATGACGCTCGCGTCGATTCGAGCGCATGTCTGGCGCGGAGGCGGCGACGTGGTGCTTTACTACAAGGCGAACGGTCGCAAGGAGATCAAGCATGCGCCCTCTGCTGGGCTGTCACTCAGTCCTGATAGCTCCGGCGGCGTTTCGGAAGGAAAGGCATCTAGTGAGTGTGGGAGGAGCAGCCAACAGAGTTCAAGAGGCATAGTTGAGGGGAAAGATACCTATATAATTGCACTTGGTTTCCGGTAAGCGTCTGACGCTGAGGTCCCATCCTGATTGTGGTCATTTGGATAGGAGCGGGGCTCTGCTTGTCTGCTTATCTATTGTACATAGTTGGAGTCTTGCCTTACGCATACCCCGTTGTCGTATCTGAATGATGCATATCCCATGGGCGCAAGCCCTGGT
This sequence comes from Kalmusia sp. IMI 367209, assembly GCA_027946365.1. Lineage (NCBI taxonomy): Eukaryota > Fungi > Ascomycota > Dothideomycetes > Pleosporales > Didymosphaeriaceae > Kalmusia > Kalmusia sp. IMI 367209. The sequence goes on along the minus strand of JAPEUQ010000006.1, from coordinate 1,570,993 downwards.
AGGTATAATACAGCTCTGTGTGTTGCTCCCCTTCCCACAAAGTCCTTCGGACCCAATGCTATTCAAACTTCGCCTATTCTTACATAGCATTTACACCTCACGGCTCTTCCAGTCTCCCCATCGCATTGCTCGCCCACTGGTAACTCCCCAAGAATATCGCCCCACCAACGCTGATCCAGCCCACTCTCGGCCCAATGCCCGCAAAGAACGCCCTCGGCCCGCTTTGCTGCAATATCTCCCTCAGCATGCTCAGCATAGGCTGCTTCTCCTTGGCTAGCATCATCCGCGTCTTCAGCACATCTAGTGGCGTTGTTATCCCCGCTGCAACAGCTCCTGCCACGCTTCCCAGCAGTCCACCTTCCAGCCCAGTTACCTCACTCCTCCCGCTATCGTGCACGCGCCACCGCTTCAGCGCCTCCCAAAGTGGGAATTGGATCACGGTGAAGGGTACCTCGCGGAGGAGTGTGATGCTCCATCCACGGTAGAGTTCCCGCCACACGTGGACGAAGCCATGCGTATGCCTCTGGTTCAGAATATACATCAAGGCGCTGGCACTGCTAGGATGCTGCCTCGCCTGGGCCCTCTGCTTGACTACTTCTGTGGGAACTCTCACGGCACACGCCGCGACTTCACCCAAAGACGCAGCTAGCATGTGCACGCCCGCTTCCCTTCCCCTGCCGCCAGACAGCCCCGCCCCGCCTTCTACATAAGGCTTCCCCTCGGCATTGTGCGCGATCGTTGGCGTTACAGGGGAAAGGTGGCGTTTGACCGAGTCATATGTTATGAAGAAGAGAGCTGCGCCCGGCGCGGAGCCGATGAGCGCGCTGCCGACTCCTCGGTAGATGCCGGTGAAGCCGCCGGCGGAAGCGAAGCCTGAGGAGGACTGAAGGCGCGTTTTTAACGTATCGAGTGGGAAGAGGGAGAGGTCTACTGTTGTACCTGCTAGGCCGCCGGCCTGGGGAGTGTTAGCAGAAAGCTACTCTCGTGTATCGTGTAGCTTGGGGTAACGCAATACGCAATGCGCAAGCGGCTCTTTGGACGACTACTATTGTTAAGGGCGGTAGCATGTACTTACTATAAGTGACCGCAGGTACGGCGATTCGACCCATGCGCGACCGCGTTGCGGCTCGAGGACATGCTGCATGATGTGTCCTGCATTGAGCCGACATCGCCCTCGAACTTTTGGTGTTTATGCGGTCTGTGCTTCAGCCCTATGACGCTAGTAGAGCTCCGTGTGTGTCCGTGCGGTCCTTGCATCTTGATAGTGTCGGATGCTTTCACTTTCTTTCCTCGACCCCACAGAACAAGTTGGCTAATTTTTTGGGTACAGGATTTGAAACTACGAGTGTGAATGAAGGATGACGAACGGAGGTTCAGGAGTTAGGGTTTGGTGTGCAGCGAGTACGGCAGTGAATGCTGCGGACTGCAACTCGAGTTATGAAGCAGAGCTCGATCGCAAGTCGGATACCACCGTCCAGACCAATTCCGAGGACTTTGTGAAAGAGGAAGTGAGCTGCATCACTGAAGCCCGGCTTTCACCAGATGGAACCTGCATATTCACAGCAGGCTACGACCGCAAGTTCTCCATCTATCCCATAGCTTCGGACGTCCTAGAAGGAAGTAGCACGCAGAGCCTCACACCCTATGCACAATTCTCTTCATCCGATCCTATCTGGGCCTTTGCTGTTAATCCGTACTTCGACATGAACGATAGCGATACAACAACAGTCTTGGTGAGCCGTCGTGACCAATATGTGAGCCTGCATAATTCTCTATGGGACGTCACGATAGACTATGAGAAACAGGATCAAGAAGGACAAATACCTTATTGTAAGAGTCCGGTAAATATCTCGACCAAGCTCGCTTCCTACAAACTAGTCGACCGCATGACTGAAGCCGTAACCGCGCCTATGAGCCTGGCATGGTCACCGGACGGCGCCTACTTCTACGCCGGCCACAAAAACACTATATCCACCTTCGACTTGAACGACCCCGATGGCCCCATTTCCTACATCCGCACCATACCCTCAGATCGCAACAAACTCGTGGGTGGCGGCTATGGCTTCAAAGGCGATATATCCGCACTTTCACTTTCACCTCCGGCTTCCACCACGAACGCCCGCGTGTTAGCTGCTGGCTCACGCACCCGCGCTATCGGTATCTACGACGCTGTTAGCTCCGAGGAAACCACACACTTTTCACTGCCGGGTACGGTGAACGGCCGGAATTCTTACGACCCGCACTTTGACAACGCTGTCGGCAAGGGCGTGACGCAGCTAAAGTGGAGCCCGGATGGGAAGTATTTGTACATCGCAGAGCGGAATTCAGATGCTTTGCTCATCTACGATGTGCGGAACTTCAAGATGGCATTAGGTTACTGTGCTGGTCGACAAGCGTTTACAAAGCAGAAATTGGGCTTCGACATCTGGACACGAATGGATGAGTACAGCACCGGCGAATTTCACGAGGTTTGGGCTGGAGGGGTGGATGGCAAGTTGAGGGTTTGGAGGAACCCCTATCTATTTGAAGGGGCAGTTGAGGCGGAGGAGGTTATTGATGTTGGAGGGGACCCTGTGAGCAGCGTGCTTGTACATCCGTATGGGAACGCAGCTGTCGTCGGGAAGGGTAGGCGCGAGGTAGGCAGTGAGCAAGAAGGAAAAGGAGTCAAGAGAGGAGGTGTGACAACACCAAGCTACAGGGAGTGGGGGCGTCTAGATATCTTGGGCTTGGGCAGCTATTGAAAGACGTTGGGAAGTGAGCGCATGAGTCTGTTCAGAGAGAGGTCACTGAGTCCTGGTGAAGTTTTTGGGAAGATACCCTTTCGGCGTTTGGAGCATTCACTAGGAGTCAAGATCCGCTATGTACATTATGATTACAGGGCAACGCAAGCGTGGAATAGGCTGACCCTAATTACGAATACGAAATCGAGAACGCAATTTCGGATGATGTAGCAAATGCGGAACCTCATCTCATTCTCAAAATCACCGCTAAGATAGTGGTGAAGCTGCAGGACAACGATTGGACCCTCGCGAGAGGTGTTGGTCCCACATAGATCGCACTAAATCCCCCACCTGATACCAACCCGCTATCGACAGCACAACGTCTCTCATCCCTCACAACATAAACCGCCCTGAAGAAACCCCGATTCCTCAAACAATGGACTCCCAGGTTAAATATCTCCTCTCGCTCGAGGCAATTCGAGACCGCGCTAAAATAGTCGGTGAAGCCGCGAAGGCGGGGAAGCTGACACATTTCGATGTGCATGAGGAGCGATTGCCCGCTGTAGCTGACTACGTGACTCGAGTTATAAAAGTGAGTAATTAGCTATTTCAGCACAGCATGTGTCACATTATGTATATCTTCTTTCAAGAGGTGTACTTATAAAGATCGATAGCGCGACTACGGTCCCTCCAATTACCATACCATCCCTCCCCATGGTCGCTGGCAGCATTTCGAAGTCGGCGGCGTTCCAAGGATTGACGACTTGTTGAAGAGCTGGAAAGACAGTGGCTGCGATGACAAAGAGCTAACGCGCCGTCTTATCGATTTGTTCTTTGTTTCTGTGTTGCTAGATGCTGGTGCGGGAGACCACTGGCGCTATGTTGAACCAGGAGCTGAGAAGACGTATGAGCGGAGCGAGGGAATTGCGGTCGCGAGTCTGTATATGTTCAAAGAGGGAAGTTTTGCCAGTGCGGGAGGAATGGTTGTAGATGGTGAGTATGCTAATACGCTAGCACAATATGGTAGGCGATTTGCTGATACAGATCAGGCAAGGGACTGGAGCAACTGACCACGGAAGCACTGGCAACCGGCTTCCAGATCTCAGGAACCAATCCTATGCTAGGCGTTGACTCGCGTGCTCATCTGCTCCGAAGCTTAGGAACTTCGCTCCTCGCGCACTCGGACGTCTTTGGCGCAGCAGGCCGACCTGGAAACATCGTTGGTCCGTCTCATCCCCCCAGCCTAAACCCCCTCCGCTACCTATCCCAAGTATTGACCTTCTTTGCCAGACTACATGCTCACCGCAACATCCGACCCCGCCAGCCTCTCTATCCTCACGTTCTGGGACGTCCTGCAAGACCTGCTCATCCCAATCTGGCCACGCGACCGCACAGTCGTGAATGGATATCCCATCGGTGACGCTTGGCCACTTAGCACGCTACGAACACAGTCACAGTCCCAAACTCCAGGCTCCGAAGGCAATGATGGAGATGTGGGCTTCATCCAACCTTTCCACAAACTAACCCAGTGGCTTACCTACTCCCTCACCGTCCCTTTCACGCGCCTCCTCAACCTAAAATGGGCACATACCACCTCGCTGACCGCCCTCCCTGAGTATCGTAATGGCGGACTCTTCGTCGACCTTGGCGTGCTGGCCCTAAAACCCGCCTCCCTTGAGCGGGGACTGCGTTCCTCGGGTAGCGAGTTACCGCAGTTCAGCGCGGGAGATGATGTCGTCGTGGAGTGGCGCGCGATGACGCTCGTGCTGATTGATAAACTATATGCTATGGTGCTGCAGCGCATGGAAGGTGTAGAGCTGAGTATGGCGCAACTGTTGGAGGCGGGAACGTGGAAGAGTGGGCGGGAAGTGGCGGCGGAGAGAAGGCCGTCGACCAAATCGAGTCCCATTCTGATTGAAAGCGATGGTACGGTTTTCTAAATGCATTGGATGGGCACTATACGACAGGATATAGATGCGACTCATTGCTTTGCGGCACAAAATAGACGTCGCAGCATTGGAATACTCATAGAACCTCATTTCAAGAGTCGCCTTATCGATCAGTCAATCAAGCTAAGTATTCGAATATGTCACTTCTTGTGTTTTCCTCCTCGAGTAGATAACCGCGCCTAGAATGCATATGCTATATACTCCCCCCCCTGTATTGGCGACGCTATGTCGCATACTCTACAAAATCGATAGACGAAGCATCTACAGACGTAGTCACAAATGACAGGTTCGCAACACTCCACGAAATCCCAATGCATCGCTATCCGCAGAACCCCAATAACTTTTACTTTTGGAATACTGTGGCATGTGGCCACTTCTTCGCTGCGGCTTCCCGGTACGTGTCGATAGTTTTTACATCGCTCTTCCATTCATTTAGAAGCTTGAGACCCGCGGTAGCTTGTGTTATTGATATAGAGGGGAGTTCGAAGAGCTTCAGTAGATCGGACTCATTCTGTGATTTGGAGGTGGGATCGAGATGGAAACGAACACTGTACCCTCGCTGGAGGTGCTCTTGACTCTGCGAATGCTTTTTTAGGAATCCATCATTGATAGCCTTGAGGTCGGCTTTGGGTGCAGGAGACTTAAAGTCCTGGTTGATGGCCTCAGCGATGGGTTCAGTCAAGGGCTCTTGAAGAGTGTCAACTAGGGGGGTTGTTAGTAAAGACGACCGAACAAATGGATTATACAACACGCACGGTATTGACGGTAGAGAATAGCATTCTCATGCACTCTAGCACTCTCGGGATCGAGTGCGCTGGCGGCACGCAAGCACTTGAGAGCAAGCAAAGGCTTATCTAGGATGTTGTTAGCCTAATCCTGCAGGCCAAGAAAGAAAGTTGACTCACTTCTCCTTAAGTACACCTGGAAGCCGATATTCTGAGCGTCAATGTTGCGGGGACTGAGCTCAAGCATAGGTCTGAGAAATCTGAGAGCCGCCTCTAAAGGCTCCTTGGTCTGGAGAAGTTTTTCGCCTTGGGGATCCGTGTCCTCTTTCTTTATCTCGCCATCCTCCGATTTCGCAGTCGCCTTAGCGGCAGCAGCAGCTTTCCGATCCGCTTCTGCTTTCTTAGCCTTCTCTTGCTCCTTCTGGAGTTTCTTCAGCGCTTTCTTTCGCTCTGCAGGTTCTAACTTGTCTAGATCCGGCTTGCCATCTCTAACCAAGTCTGGATTATCGTGGAGCCTGATATACAAGTCTACAGCGGACAATGCAGCTCGTGTGAAGAACGGGTGGTTTCGAAGGTGGTCTTCCCATCTGATCATATCAATGTAGGCCCGAATCTGCCCCTTTCGCAGTGAGAAGCTATGGAAGTCGAATTGATCTTCCTGCCAGGTCTCGAAGATGTCCACAATAGCGGTGAATCGCTTCAGAGCGAGGCCGAGTTTGTTTTGTCGCAGGTAGGCCTCACCGTCTTCTAACAGGTACCACATACATTGCATGTCATGAAGATCTCCTAATGGCCCGCCGACTGTCTCGTTCCGCGTAAACTTGCTCATGGTGTCTAACGCCTTGTCGTTCTCGTTGTTGCGTAACTGGTACTTTGCGCACTTCGTGTTGATGTAACGGTCTTTCAGATCACACTCCCGTGCAAAGTTAACCGTGTCCGCGGCTCTCTGGGTATCACCGTAATGCTTCCATATCCGCGCCTTCAGCTGGTTGTAGTCCACAGACTTGGGTTCCTGCTCGATCAAACGATCGATATACTCCATAGCCTTGTCGAGATTACGGCTGAGTGCGTAATTGTAATGCTGAGCTAGAAAGTACAAGACGGAGCTCTCGAAAGGATCAGAGGTCTCTCCATTCAATTCGCCATTCACTGAACCATTTGCCTTCTTCTCTTCCGAAGCGTAGCTAAGCACAAGTTCTTCAATAACGGCCTTCTTCTCAGGATTGGCATACAAGGCTTTCACATTCGCGTGGGTAGAAGGAACACCTTTGGTCAGCTTCTGTCGTAGGTACTTGTCCGCCGCGGTCTTGAAGGCTTCGCCTATCATACTATTAGTTGCTGTAGCTCGCCCAAACCTTAGGGATATTACCTTTGAGAAAATCCAGGGGTATCCGTCGCGAGGCGTCGTTTCTTGTATTTTGTTTGGCGTAAGTCTCGTAGAGCTCAGTCAGCTTGTCTATAGACGCGTCGTCGGACCTGTCTAGTTCTAGGGCCTTTTCAAGCCCGTCGAAATAAGCCCTGTACTCGCTGTTCCGATCCAGAAGTGTTCTGTATGCCTTGGCAGCCTCCTCATTTCTCCCTAATTGCAGCAGGTACTTGGCTTTCAGCTCCAGCACAGCCGTACGGTCTAGATTAGTCTTCGCAATTGTTTCCAGATGCTCCAAAGCGCGTTCAACGTCTCCCGACTCAGCTATTATGGTATTTTTATAAATGACAGCTTCTGAGTGCTCCAGGTCAGTCTTGGGAGGCTTCTGCTTCAGCGTTTCTTCGTAAGTGGTCAGGATGTGCTCTGCTTCCTTATAGTTGCCATTAAGATGGTATGCTATCGCCAAGCCTGTCCAATTCTGCCTTAGCTGCGACCGGTCGCTCAGCATCTTCTGCCTACTGTCGATATAGCCGTCGAAGTCACGGATCTGGCATTGGAGGTGTGCCAGGTCGCGTAGGATGTTCTGCGACTCGGGCGCTAATCGTAATGCCATCTTGTATGCCTTGATGGCCTCTTCGTAGTTCTTCTGCGACCGCCAGAGCAAGCCGTACACGTGCCAGCAGATATTCGATTTCATGTCGTTCTTAAGCGCGACCTTCCCAAGAGCAAAGGCTTCCTCGCTGTGGCCTTGCGAATTGAGAACCAGTGCCTTCATTGCTTGTGTGTCGCCATGGTTGGGGACCTTCTTGAGGATTTGGTCCGCAGCCTTAAGGCCTATTGTGGGTTAGACTTGCAACTCTGCCGGCCGCATAAGACCTACCCTTTTTGTACTGTTTGGCTTCATAGTTCTTGACTAACTGGCGGAATAGCGAGCCCTCTTTTGAGGGGAGTGGTTGGGGCATCGTAGCGGTCGTGTGCAGTATCAATCGTTGAGAGGTGCAACGGTATGCTACACACTTCCCAATCTAGGTGCGCAGCCGGCGTCTGTGAGGGCGAAATCGATTATGTAGATAGAGGAGAAGTCTTCGATTACGAGGGTAAATGCATGTCGCGTCGGCGAGGGAAGGATGGACTGTGGGAGCGGCATGGGTTTAGCTGAGGGTGGAGTTGGTGGGGAGCTTTCGAATTTCAGACTTGCGGCGGGTCAGCGACCACCGAGCTAGCGCCGAGGCACGTGCGCACTGCAACGACTTTGCCAATGTCCCTTCTTGCAGAAACAAAGAACATGCACACATCCAAGTCAAGTAAATGGTCCTCGGCCGCGGACAAAATTGAACCAGCTTCCGTATCTCCACAATATGATACACATTACATAAACATATGAACAATATCAAGACACTTCACACCAACACCCTTGGCTCAGCCTGAAGATACTCGACGAGAGCGCCTCCGTCCGCTTTTTGTCTGAGAATTTGCCGACTCGGTCTCTTCAACCTTACTCTTTTTCCGCGTCGTGTTAGTGGCCGCCATCTTTTGCTTCTTCGAGACTGGTGCTTCTTCTTGCTCCTCCTCGTCCTTCACTTGCTCCCGTACCTTATTGCGGCCTCTCTTTGTGCTCACGGGCAGTTTCTCCTCAGACTCTTCATCTTCATACTTGACTGGCTGTTCCACCTTGCGACCCCGCCCTCGTTTGGTGCTCACGGGCAGCTTCTCGTCCTCAGCCTCGTCCCCATTCTCCTCGTCCTTGTCCTTGTTCTTTCGCTTAACACCTTTCTTTTTCGGTTTAGGTTCTTCGTCTTCCTCGCCGTCAATCTCATCAGCATCCTCCGAAATGTCTCCGGCTACAGCACCTGTCTTCTTCTGCACGCTAGGTACGACCGCTGATGTTCGTCCACCGACCTTCAGGAACGTGATCTTCGCTCCGTTGGGCAACTTCCCGCCATCCTTCTTCCCTTTACCCCATCGATGCTTCATTAGCCAATCCTCGGGAAATTTGTCCGACTCCGCGAGCGTGTCAACAGCCGTATTGCAGACGTACATCATCGCTTCGTGTAGCTGCTTGACTTGAATGTCACTGAAAGTGTTGCTGTATTGCTCGGGATGAAGTTTGGCTTGATACATGATTTCGTCTCTGTCACACGTCAGAACGTCTCGAGGCAAGCTCTTGTATTGACTTACCCAACCCAATTACCGATCCCACTGATGTTTGCTTGATCAAGTAGCAATGCTTTCACAGGCACTTTCTTGCTCCTGAGTTTTTTAGTTAACCATTCCACCGTCAATACGTCCGGATCTAACACCGGGTCTGGGCCGTTCTCTTTCAGCGGACTCGTCTTGCGCATATCCTCTGCCTTTGCATCGACCAACCTGATCCTTCCCAGCCGCCGTGCATCTACAAAAGAGACTTGACAGTCTGGCTCGCCTTCCAATTCCAGCACGAATTTCCAGTACTTAGGAGGCCACTCCGGTTCCTCAGGCTTGGTGGGGCGATAATAAGCAGTATCGTCATTGGAAAACTTCATCCATCCGGACATGCCGAAATGCATCAAAGGGTGAGGCGATGAGTCCATTTCTAGCCAGAAATACTTGCCCTGCTGCTTCGCGCCTATAATTTTCTTGCCCATCATAGCCTTTTCGAATTCAGAGGCTGAAGTACCGACTTTGCCATAGACAATGGTGTCCTCCTGTGTCTTGACGGCCTTGACCACTCGTCCAGTAACATATTTGTTTAGATAGTGCACTATTCGTGCGACTTCTGCGATCTAAAGATTGTCAGTCGAGATGATTTGTAAACACAATCTTGGAAGTCGCATACTTCAGGCATGGTAGGTAAAAGTGCACGCAAAGGGAACACGAAGAAAGTTAAAGCTCAACGCGGACGCACTTTTGTGTCTGGTGGGAGGCAGCGTACGCAACAATCAATGAAAGGGTGATGTTTAATGATGGACGATGACGAGATGGGCTTGAAGGTGCCCAAGCTCAGACGCGACGCGATAACGCGCTCTCACGGGACGTCCAAGCTCCACCCCACGCTATTGGTCACAATTACCGCATCCTCATCCTACCATCTCTTCCATATCTTCGTGGCCATTTACAAGCCTATTCTTCATTCCCCGCTTTCAATTGTCGCCGTAGACGCCGTGACCACGCTGGAGCTGCCGAATATGGAGGTTCCCCACCATCGGCCCTGAACTCGGAGCTAGAAAGCAGCTACGATAAGAGCCGTTACATAATTGCGCCCTTTGACCCCTCCCTCCGACATGTAACCGTTCTATTCTTCAAATTTGCCCATTTCTTGTCTTTTGTTTTAAAGAAAAAGATGTTGCTTCCACCTGCTATCGTTTCGCTACTTTTTGCGGTTGCGCTTGGTCATTCAACGCATCACGTAGAGCACGATTTTTCGCAAGAGCGTCTCGATGAACTTGAGAGGAAATGGGGTATTGATGTGAGTGAAGGTGCACTTATGTTCAGACAAGGGCTAACTATTCTTAGTGGGGCTTCTCAGGTGTCTCGACCTACGCGCATCTTCCACACACACGTTGCCTGACTCATCCTGAGACCGCCTTCGACATTGGCATCATAGGTGCTCCTTTCGATACGGCTGTTTCTTACAGACCGGGCGCACGATTCGGGCCTCGTGCAATACGTGCAGGCTCCTCTCGCCAAACCTCTTTCCGTGGCTTCAATCCTCGCGCGAATCTGAACCCTTACACGTCATGGGCTAAAATTGTTGACTGCGGAGACATACCGATCACACCTTTCGATAATGCGCTGGCGCTGAGGCAAATGAGCGAGGCTTTTCAAGAGCTAGGTACGAGAGTACCAACAGCAGAGTCGCAGGCAAGCTCGTCAACTTACCTACACAAGCCGAAGCTTCTTACCCTTGGTGGAGACCATAGCATTGCGCTTCCAGCATTGAGAGCGTTGAAGCAGGCATATGGAAAGCCCGTTGCAGTAGTGCACTTCGACGCACACTTGGACACGTGGCATCCAGCTAAATACCCCTCCGCGTGGATTAATCCTGAGGACACAAGCACACAATCTTTCTTCAACCATGGTAGCATGTTCTGGCTTGCGGCAACAGAAGGCTTGATCGCCAATGGTTCATCTGTTCATGCTGGATTGCGAACGCGTCTTTCTGGCGATGATGCTGAGGACCATGCCGATGATGCACAACAAGGCTGGATCCGCATCGCTACTGACGATATTGATGAAATTGGCGTTAAAGGCGTCATCCAATCTATCATGGATCGCGTCGGCACTGAGACGCCTGTTTACCTAAGCATCGACATTGATGTAATTGACCCTGGCATGGCACCTGGTACAGGCACCCCTGAACCAGGGGGCTGGACTACGAGAGAACTCATTCGGATTCTCAGAGGTATTGAAGGCCTTAATGTCATTGGGGCTGATATCGTTGAGGTTAGCCCAGCATACGATGGTGCGGCCGAGACGACGGGTTTAGCAGCCGCCCAGGTAGCGTATGAGGTTATCACCAGCATCGTGAGAAAGGGATTGATTGAGCAGGCGAAGACAGGAGTAAAAAGTGAAAGTGTCAGGGACGAGTTGTAGAGATTACAGTTGACATCAGAAGCATTCTAAGTTGAAGAACAGATTCTAGATTAGATGTGACCATTACGAAAGTATACAATTGATTTCAAGATTGTGAGCTAAGTAATCACTAAATTTAGGCGTAACAAATGAACTTTTACTCCAGATATCTTCATCATGCCAAGACCTTTTGCGCCTACGTCATGACTGCAATCCACATGTACAACTTCAAAGTAAGGGGCCCTTCATGAGCATCGTATAATTTACGCAACCTAAAATACTTTCATATACACTCGAACCTTTCCACTAGTTGCTCGCGTACCAGGAAGAACTTAAGTTGACAACATCGACCATACGCGCATAGCTTTAAGGTCCTTTGCCAAAGCAAAACAGAAACGACGATATCGAAATTCCCGAAGCTATTGAATTTCGTACTTTGAAAATGGAGCATTTCAAACCCCACCCCAAATCCCGCTTCGAGGGTTACTACTCCAAATTTTCCCTTCCTTCAGGCTCCCACGTCGTCCTAGTCATCTGCTCGGTGCCAAATGCCACCACCCTCCCTCCACATATGGTATCCTTCACCTACTATCCCGCTTCTGGCACCCCCATTTTCCAGCGCGAACACTGGGTCTCTTCTATCGAGCGCACAATCACAGGATCCGATCATTCTTTCGAACTCAACATGCCTGAGCTGGGCAGTATGAGGGTCTCAGCAGATGGAACAACAACGTATGATCTACAAACTACAGAGTGGAAACTAAACGCGATGACGACCGGGAGGACAGGATGGGGGAAGCAAGATACGCCGGAGGGGTGGCTCGTCTATCTCCCCCTACCGTTACACTGGCACGTCCAAAGTGTCGCTTCCCCAGCAGTGTTCCAACTTGAGATCCCGTCGCAAAACGTGCCCCGGATAGACCAGCGAGGCACTGCAACGATACACCAGGAAAAGAACTGGGCGAACAGCTTTCCCTCTGCGCATATATGGGCACAAGCCCGTTCACCTTCCAAGGACAGCGGAATATGTCTCGCAGGCGGTAAGATTATAGGCATGCATGCGTTTATAATCGGATATCGCTCGCCGAGTCTCAACGTCGATTTCTTACCTCCATTTGCACTTATGTTCGCTGGTATAGCGCCATTCATGTCGCAGGCTATCAATTACGGCAGCCGTACCGTCTCCTTATCTGTCAGCAATTTCTGGTATAAGATCGACGTAAGAGCCCAGGCACCAAAGGAGGGGGGCTGGTTTGGCCTGGGAAGTCCCTTTCCCGAGGGGCACAGGAAGAATTTCTGCACCGAGAGCTTCTTGGCGGAAATTAACGTCGTGGTATATGAGCGCAAGAAATGGTGGAGTTGGGCATGGATGGAGGTGCAAAGAGAGAAGTTCGAGATGGCGAGCTTGGAATTTGCGGGAGAGTATTTCCCGGAAAGAGGGGAGAAAAGAGAGTGATATTTGAAGGAGACGTAATATTGGTGATCATTGAGCAAATTTGAGTGATGTTCTGGTCCCACGTGGAGTCCAATGAAGACTTCGCAGTCCCCCTCCCTTTGAGGAAACACAACTTACGCACAATTGAAATGATGACCTTTCTTCATCTAGAACATAAAAGGGATACATTCAAAGGTTATGATAACAATTTCATCAGAAACACATAGCAGACAATCACGAGCGATATAAGAACAAGGCATTGTGGGTGTGAGATGGAAGATCCATCCTGTTATGTTGGTGTCATTTCATTTCAGTTACCTCTAACGAGGCTCATCACTGTCATCCCATCTCCCAGTAATCGTGCCCAAACCGTCATAACTCATGAGACCTGCCCTACCATCGCGCGTTCCAGAATGATCCAAAGAGGGGCTGCAGACAACGCCTACAATTTTTGCATAGCAACAACATCGGTAGACTGGACATGGTCCTCATCCTCTTCAATTTGCTGTTGCAATTCGTCCAGAGAGACCTTCTCGTCCTCGACGACCAAGTTAATCTGCAGCTTCTTGATACCGAAGCCGACGGCGACGAACTGGTGGGCACCCCAGACAAGACCGTCCTTCTCGATGGCGAGCACGTTAGCCTTGAGCTCATCAAGGTTGGTCTCGTCGTCTAAAATTTGTTAGATTCTGCGTAATTGTCGCACTTATGGAATGACTTACCCCAGGGCTTGACGTCCAAGGTAACGATGGACTTGGCGGCAGGCTTAACCTTGCCGGCCTTCTTCTTGTTGTACTCGGCCAGACGTTCCGCCTTCAGCTTTTCAGCCTCCTCGTCCACCTCGTCGTCACTTCCGAACAGGTCGACCTCGTCATCATCCTCCTCAGCAGCGGGAGCCTTGGCGGGGTTGACTGGGAGCTCAGTCTGCTCGGGGCCGTAGGCGGTGTGGTCCTTGGTTGGGTCGCCAGGGAGCGACGCGAATTCAGACTCCCAAGTGAGGATGTGGTTGTACCAGCGCCAAGCGAAGGGGTACTTCTCGGGGGCAGGGATAGTCTTCAACTGCTGGAAGACCTTGACATCGGCCTGGGACGGGGTGTAGCTGTGGCAGAGTTAGCCATGGTACCAGGACTTTCGACCCAGAAGGCACAGAAAGAGCAAGACGACAGTCAGAGTTGCGACAAGCGCGAGGTTTTGTATTCAGATAGCGGGGTCTTAAGCCGCCTCATTAACACGGACCAATTGTTTTCATCACAAAGTCGAAGGAGATGGGAAAAATATGCACAGCGAGGGGGGACTGGTCATGGCGGGGCACTTACCCAACAATGTAGCTGCGCGTCTTCACCCAGTTGTTAAGGATGGTGAGGCCGGCGTCGGAGATAAGATCGGAGAAGCCCATGATTGTGTCTGTTCGGTGGATGATCGAAGGAACGGGTGAGAGTGAACGTAGGAGAGGAGAGGAGGCAGAGACTGGATGTGGTTTAAATTGGGAGGAGCGATTCAAATTTCTTCCGACTCACTGCCGCCACAAAGCCGCTAGCAGCACGTGCCGCATCATGCCCCGCGGCCTAGTTCGAGCCCAGGTCAGAGCTCCCAGCATTTCGAATGCTATACTCGTCATGTAGATTGGCGTATAACAAATGACTGCATCGCTCTCACTCGCATGTTACAATTCTAGATTTATCCCCATCTATTTTGCGTCACACCACTCTGTCGAAGTGGACTGCGTCGCCCAAAAACTTTTCTAGGCAAGCTCGCAGCTCTAGAAAGCACTCGAATCATCACGCAGCAACGCGCTCTTTCGACTGGAGTCATAGCTCGCGCCACTTTATGATGATATAACGAGGCCCCCTAAAACCATTCACATGTGTCATTGATACCCGTTGACTCGATTGTTGACTCAAAATGCTGACCGGCAGAGCGCGAATCATCGCCAGGCGCGTCCCGCGGGCGAGCCCTCGGCAACCTCTACCTCGAATCACAACCTTTCAATACCCTCTGATATGCGCGAGTCGAGGACAATCCAGTCATATCGCCCAACCAACCGTTGCAGTCCGCAGCTATGCAAGCGGACGACCGCAGCCTCCCGGCGGCACACACCGCATGAATCTGGGCAGCGAGCCTGAGAAGCCCGCACTTGAGCAATACGGTGTCGACTTGACTGCGCGGGCTAGAGATGGAAAGCTGGATCCTGTTATAGGAAGAGACGGCGAGATACACAGATCGATCCAAATCTTGTCGAGAAGGACCAAGAACAATCCGGTCCTTATTGGAGCCGCAGGCACTGGGAAGACTGCCATTGCTGAGGCGCTTGCCCAGCGCATAGTCCAAGGGGACGTTCCTGAATCCATCAAAGAGAAACGGGTGGTCTCGCTTGATCTCGGTCAATTGATCGCTGGCGCCAAATTTCGGGGCGACTTTGAAGAACGGTTGAAAAAGGTCCTGAAAGAAGTAGAAGAAGCCAACGGAGGCGTGATCCTATTCATAGATGAGCTTCACACGCTTCTAGGGCTCGGCAAGGCGGAAGGAAGCATCGACGCGAGCAACCTCCTAAAACCGGCATTATCGCGCGGCGAATTACAATGTTTTGGCGCTACAACTCTCAACGAGTACAGACAAATCGAGAAAGATGCTGCACTGGCGCGAAGATTTCAACCTATCATTGTTTCAGAACCGAGCGTTCCTGACACCATATCCATATTGAGAGGTATCAAAGAGCGATATGAGACGCACCATGGAGTACGGATCACGGATGGCGCGCTCGTCGCTGCAGCAACGTATAGCAATCGTTACATCACGGACCGCTTCCTTCCCGACAAAGCTATCGATCTTGTTGATGAGGCTGCGAGCGCTTTGCGGTTGCAGCAAGAGAGCAAGTATGTAAGCCCACAGTATAAGATCTTAAATGTGTGTAATGTTTGAACTATCTAAACATGGCTCACATTGTTGAACTTGCCCTTACTCTCAATGACCTTCTACCCCTCCCTTCCTAATTCATTACCTTCATAGATGATGATTAATAACTTGTCTCACCAGGCCAGACCCTATACAAGAGCTTGATCGACAGATAATGACGATTCAAATTGAACTTGAGTCTTTACGAAAAGAAACGGACGTCGCAAGCAAGGAACGGCGAGGACGACTGGAAGAGACATTGAAGAAGAAACAGGACGAGGTCAAGATTCTTATGGAGAAATGGGAACAGGAGCGAGGGGAGCTTCAGAAAATCAAAAATATCCAAGAGGAATTGGAGAAAGCGAGGTTTGAGCTGGAGCTGGCGCAACGGGAGGGAAACTTCGCCAAAGCTAGTGAGCTTCGCTACTCCAAAATACCTGAGCTCGAGCAGCGGCTACCGAAAGACGAGGAGAGCGGAGCAGGGAAAAGCCCTGACTCATTGCTCCATGACTCGGTCACAGCTGATGACATCGCTTCCGTCGTATCCCGAACTACCGGTATACCCATTTCAAAGCTGATGCGCGGAGAGAGCGAGAAGTTAATCCGCATGGAGGACGCTCTACGAGCACATGTCCGAGGTCAAGACGAAGCCTTGACAGCCGTTGCGAACGCTATTCGGATGCAAAGAGCTGGACTATCAGGCGACAACCGGCCTATTGCGTCCTTCATGATGCTCGGACCCACTGGCGTTGGCAAAACTGAAGTTTGCAAGCGTTTGGCCGAGTTCCTTTTCTCCACGCAACAAGCCGTCATTCGTTTCGATATGAGCGAATTCTCCGAAAAACATACAGTATCACGATTGATTGGCTCACCTGCTGGCTATGTAGGCTATGAGGATGCAGGTCAATTGACGGAAGCTGTAAGACGGAAACCGTATGCGGTCTTACTTTTCGATGAGTGGGAGAAGGCGCATAAGGACATCTCGACGCTTTTGCTTCAAGTCCTTGACGAGGGCTACTTGACTGATGCCCAGGGCCATAAAGTTGACTTCCGAAACACCATCATCGTGCTGACATCGAATCTTGGAGCAGACATCATCGTGGGTGATGATGCAGTGAGTCAAACTAATGACTCGGGCGAGATCTCACCCGCTGTCCGCTCCGCGGTGATGGATGTAGTTTCCGCGTCTTACCCGCCCGAATTTCTCAACCGTATCGACGAGTTTATACTCTTCCGGCGACTTTCGCGGGAAGCACTGAGGGACATTGTCGACATTCGTTTGCAAGAATTGCAAGAACGGCTAGATGACCGCCGTATCACTCTTGTAGTACCTGATGAGGCTAAGCAATGGCTATGCGATCGCGGTTATGATCCTAGGTTCGGTGCGCGACCGCTGAACCGACTGATCGCAAAGCAGATTGGCAACGGGCTTGCTGACAAGATCATAAGGGGAGATATCAAGTCTAACGATACAGCAAAAGTATCAATTAAGGAGGATGGCAGCGGCCTAGAAGTATCCACGACTGCGTAAAATTTGCCTTGGGCGAGAATGAGTTGGATGCCTATCTCCGCTCTGACTTAATGTGTATATGATGTATTATATGGCGCGTGTTTTGATATCGCCGCTCGCTGTAAATAGACTGAAGGTGCTTGTCTATTAGGTTTGTACAATTTTCTTCCAACATAGTGAGGCGCGAAATAACCCATCTCACAAAACTCAGTCTTCCAGCTGACTCGTCCCGTTGCACTTCATTGCTGCTATTAGCTATATCACTCAAAATTGATTTGATTATTGTTCATCGCGCCGCCTGAACTTGTTCTTAGCAAACTACGCAACAACTGACGGCAGGCACGCGTCCCTTTGCTGCTTCCTCATTTCTCGCACGCCGCCCCCACTTCCTCCCACCTTTACCTCAGATTTCTTCCTACCTCATACTGAACATCTCAAAGATGCCAGAAGGTTCCAGATTCAAGCTACCGCTTCGCAGCAAAGCCAAACGGGGAGTTGGGTCGAGCAGCAGCCGGACAAGCTCAGCATCTGCTCCTTCCCATCACGCATCGTCGCTTTCAACGACCAGCTCCGCAATACCAACCACGCCTCGTGTACGCGCTTTCACATCCCAATCAAACCATGCCGGAGTGCCGCAATCATCTTCGAGCGCTCGCTCGCTCGAGCACCGGCCGGTATCTGAACCGGAGGATGATACGCTCAATGAAGTCGTGATGGCCGTCGACTTGCAGCAAAAGGATACTGTTGGCTGCTGCTACTACGTGGCATGGTCAGAAAAACTGTATTTCATGGAAGATGTAAAGCTTGGTGGAATTGCGGTCATTGATGCTTGTCGGTTTACTCGTTGAAAGTGGACCTTCCCAGAGCTGAACATTTGTAGTGAGAGTCTACATCGATCCGACAGTCGTCCTAGTCTCAACCAAAATAGACGATGCTGTCATCGACACGTTTGAAAACCTGGCGGAAGACCGGTTTTCACTGCCTTTCCTCCTAGAAGTGCGACCTCCTAGCGAATTCTCATTTGACGCGGCAAAGAGCAAGCTTGCTAGTCTGAGTTTTGAAGACAACGATCCTCTACATATCAATTTCGTTGTACCGGGAGATCTCAATCCGCTTGGAGAGGAAAGCATGGAGAACGCTCGTGGCCGGCAAGGCAGACTTCTTCGTCTCGCAGGCTTGATCGATTTGGACAGTCGAATAACAGTACTTATCTTCCGCTCAATATCCACTATTAATATTGATAGCGTTCAGATTGGTTGTGCCGGTGCCCTATTGTCTTATTTACAACGGAGACGTACTGCTGCTTATCTTCCCGGAGATCAAGCAGCACATATGATGTTTCGTACCTCCTCGTTAGAGATGTTCAGTCTTCAGAATACCATGT
The DNA here is from genome assembly GCA_027946365.1 of Kalmusia sp. IMI 367209. Lineage (NCBI taxonomy): Eukaryota > Fungi > Ascomycota > Dothideomycetes > Pleosporales > Didymosphaeriaceae > Kalmusia > Kalmusia sp. IMI 367209. Next base: position 1,552,461 of record JAPEUQ010000006.1, on the reverse strand, counting down.
GAGAGACATGAAAAAGCGATGTCGACTACTACAGCGCTAATATGATCAGGTTTATCAATGCCGATACCCTTCGATCCCTTCAGATATTGGAAAGTGAATCGCATCCCAACACGCACAACCAAGGTCCCACTCAAGTATCATCAGGATCCAAAGAAGGGTTATCACTATTTGGTCTATTTCATCATTTAGCTCGTACACCACAAGGGAAGCACCTACTACGGCAATGCTTTCTTCGGCCCAGCTTAGACTTGGACATCATTCATGAGCGACTGGAAACTATTCATACATTCCTTCGACCAGAAAATTCGGCCGCTCTCGATATGATGATCGACAGTCTGAAAGCTATTGGCAACATGCGGACGACATTGATTAGTCTTAGAAAAGGGACAACTGCAAATATTGGGAAAAAAGGGAATAGTACTTCAAGTAGTGTGTGGATGAGCATTCGACGAGTTAGTCGTGCCTATTGAGACTCTGCAAACCTCCATTGGCTTATTGTAACATCTAGTTTGCCTTTCATGCGCTTAAAATCAAGGAGGCCTTCCAACAAGTACTCGGTGGTGAGCGCTTAGTTATTAGAACAAAGGTGTGTCAATTTCTTCATCAATTATACCCACTTGCGGAGGTATCACGTGCTAAAAACTCAGATAATGGATAAATTTGAAGGATACCACCTCGCCCAAGTCGGCCGAAAGATCAGTGATACGGTCAGTGTGTAGCTTAGCCCAGTAAACTTAATTCGACCGATTTCTCACATGTGCAGGTCAATTTTGAAAAATCCGCCGAGGAGTCTCGTACTGTCATACGGGAAGGAATTGACGAAGAGCTCGACAATATGAAACAAACGTTTGCTGGCCTCGATGGTCTTCTTGGGATCGTCGCACGTAGCTTGTCAGAGAGACTTCCAGCCACTTTCAAAAGCTCTTTGAACGCTCTTTACTTTCCACAGATTGGGTTCCTCATCACAGTACCACTCGACCCTGCAACGGGCGAAGCGGTGTATGATGGGAGTTTTGATAACCCTTGGGAATGCATGTTTTCAACCGAGTAAGTCACTTTATCGTCTGCTAAATTCATAAATGACTCATTTCATGTCATAGAGATCAGGTGTACTTCAAGAACGATCAGATGCGAGAGATGGATGGTCACTTCGGCGACTTGTATGGTATCATCTCAGATCGCGAGATTGAGATTAGCCACGAGCTTACACAGCACGTGCTCGAATATGAAGCATTGTTGACAGAGATCTCTGACATATGCGGTGAGCTCGACAGGTTAGTCTCTTCTCATCATTACTCCTGCGAAGATATCGAAGAGTCTGACAGCCTCAGCGTTCTCGCTCTGGCACACGGAGCTAGACTATACAAACTATGCCGCCCGAGGATTTCGGATGACAACATCATTCAGATAAAAGCTGGCCGGTGGGTCAATGTATCCCCTAACTAGCCATATGTCTCGCTAATGTGAACCTGTAGACATATACTTCAAGAGCTCAGTGTCTCTTCTTTTGTGCCCAATGACACTTTCCTCGTTGGAGGCTCCGGGTTCGGCCAAGAAGATCAAGACGACACTGAAGGGACCTCTTCAAGCTCTCACGCATACGCCCACGAGTCTGGACCAAGTACGCTGATTCTGACTGGGCCCAACTACTCTGGTAAGAGCATCTACCTAAAGCAAGTTGCTTTAATTGTGTATATGGCGCACCTTGGTAGTTACGTGCCAGCAGAAAGCGCGAAGATTGGTCTGACGGATAAAATATTGTCTCGGGTTACGACTCGTGAAACGGTGTCTCGAGTTCAGAGCGCTTTCATGATCGACCTTCAGCAAATCTCCCAGGCCTTGAGCTTAGCTACGCCGAGAAGCCTATTAGTCATCGACGAATTTGGAAAAGGCACTGATTCTAGTGATGGTGCCGGCTTAGCCTGCGCGGTGTTTAACTTCCTCATTGGTCTTGGAAGTGGTAGTCCCAAAGTCATCGGAGCTACACATTTCCATGGTATGTAGCGAACATGGTTCACGGGTTTAATATCGTACCATCCTCAGAGCTAATGACATACAGAGATATTCGAAAATGGATTGCTCAAAGCAAATCCTATGCTAGCGCTAGGGCATATGCAAGTACAAATCGACGAGCAAGCTTCGGAATTAGACGATCAGATCACGTATCTATATAAGTAATACTCTATGAACATATCCATGTGCTATACTAATTCCTGTTAGTTTCTGCGAGGGCCGAAGTAACTCAAGCTTTGGTACTTGGTAAGACCCCGATACTCGCTTTCTCTCCGACGTTGATCGCTAAACCCTTTTAGCTGTGCCGCCATGAACGGTGTGCCGAAGGAGATTATTCAGCGCGCAGACGAGCTCATTTCAAAGTATATGAAGGGAGAAGACCTGGTTGCTGCCTGTTCGATCATGCCACAGTCAGAGGCTGCAGAGCTTGAGGAAGCGGTTAGTTTTGATTATTTATCGTGGTGCATTGCTAATAAGGCGCTAGGAGCAGATTGCGCGAGATTTCCTAGAAGCAGACGTTTACATGGACCCCAAAGGAGTGTTGAGCGACATCCTCACTGTATCTGCCACGAGCGAGTCCCGGGCCTGAGAGTGCCGAAGTAAGCGCGTTGTAAGAGTTAATATCACCGGTGACTCGGCCAAGTTGACACGATATTGGGGCATGCTTCCGACCGGCCGTATAGTACGGGGATCCGTAGAGGCTCCATATCAATCCCGTTGATATGAATCATGCGTTAAATCCGAATATCTGGTCTATTCCTTGGTTATTTTTTTCTTTTTGGTGATAGAATTTTACCTGCCTTCATTGCCTATAAATGTACCACTGAGGCCAGAAATTGTATTGAGACTAGGGCTAATAAAGCCCTGAGCCCTTCTATACACGTTAACGCTTACGTCAGAAATATTCGCAATAGTATCGTTCCTACATCATCGATTGGGCTGACTCAACTTGACAATAGCTATGGATCGGGATGTAAAGAGCAGCCAATGTCAGCTACTTGGATCTTTTACAGATGATCGTTATTCGAATACGCTTCTCGGGGCGAACAATGCCCTCGATGATCGCCAATGTACATGTACACGTGAGGAGCAGCCTCGTGGGCCGAAGTTGACGGTACCCGCTTCCTCGGGGTGCGAAACTCGATTTCCGCTCTCTTCGTCAAAAGAATCGGAATGTAAATAGCGAGCACCTCCAGTATTTGAAAAGCAGCCTTCCTTGATGTTCGACGATGGGCGCGGCTCTGTGGTAAAACGTCACCGTCAACACGCCAGTAGGGACGATCGAGATCGTATCTCAAAGCGGGCGCGCACCATGACGCATATCAAGGCATCCACAGTGCTAATCTTTCAAATATAGCAACGGGAGATCGCCTCATCTCCGCTTGCAGCACGCGGCCGCCGCCAGCATTCCAGAAGAGCTTATTTCAACCTCACCCTCGCTCTACAGCGCTTCTCAGTCGTTCGTATCTACTCCACCCTGCAACATCCCACGCACTGTACCTACATATTACTACTGATACTCCACGTGGGGGTAAAAGTTACCCAGCATCGGCTCAGCATCGTCGCACCTGTACCCCCACAGCCCAGCTCTTCACACTTCGGCCCGTTAGGGGCCCGAATCGCTTGCCGCATAAGCCGTTATGGCCTCCGCTCACGATGAACAGTACTTCAAGACCATATAACTAAGAGGATAGCGACCCTATTCTTTGATTACATTGAAGGCAAGGACAATGACGGCCGGGAATTATGTGCTGGAACTCACAAATCATTGACAAATTGTCTGGCGCACCTTTGGGTTCAGACATTAGCAGGCCAGCTAGCTGGATGCATACGCAGGACTCCATCCCCGGCCTATCGGTCGGCATTTGGATCGGCGAGCGAGATGGATTCAGACATGGTTGAGAGGCATATCAGCAAGGTGAGATGAATGACGCAGCGCGCACACTACTAACTCTTCTCAAGTGCGTCTGCTCCACAAGACTAGCATCGAACGTTGGCTTTGATGCTTCTACTACGATGACGCCCGACGGGTAGGGCTGCTGAAGCCCATCGCCGATCAGGGCTGCGTAACGGGAATCAAGAAGAAGTGATCCAACCGCTTTCGTCCAAAAGAGCTCTTAATGTAAATGGCACAGACCCTCTTCTGAACCCTCCACTCGAGAGTCGGCACGCCCTTCCAGCAAAGGAAGTTCAAACGAACATTGAGGCTGGCCGAGGATTCGGTTCCGCAGAGCCTCAGTTTAGCTTCAGTACGACTACAGGATTGTTGCATGAGGCAGCATGAGTTGACTCCCATGCAGAATCTCACAGAGAGTAGAGCGGCAACGGCGGGAGCATGGTATAGCAAACTTCTTACGGATGATGTGAATGACCACAAGAACGAGCGAGTCGTAAGGTCCTCTCCATCTCGGTCACGGCATGACATAATTGTGCCATGAATCATACCAGAACGCGTGTTCCTCGCGGCGCTAAGAGTCAGAAAATCACAGACCACAGCGCATTGAACCAGAAGGAGCGCGACACAAGCTGTGTATGAGGCGTTAGCAGTCAGTGTTGTGGTCTGAACTTCAGGCGAGCTAGCCGCCGGCTCAGATCCGCTCGGAAACCGAACGACGACAGGAGCCGCTGCTTAGCACGCAAACGAGAAGCCGAAATCTGTGCCGATGTGCCAACCGCTGCAGTCAGATAAACATCGAGTTCTCGATCTCGATCGCCCAGGAATCCCATCCGACCACGGTCGGCCTTTGCTATGTTGTTTTTTGGTAGCCGCCGTACTCGGCCCGGTAAATGCTCGACCACACAGACGACGTCCACCAACATCATAGCCTGCACGGACCACGTACGCAATCCTCCCCAGCTCGCTTTCATGGGACTCGCTGCTCGTGACGACTTTCTTCTGAGGCCATACGAAAGTGCATGTGCCACACGAAGCGCCTGGCAGGACCCCGCAATCGGCTGGCGACGCAACCTGTATCATCTATCCGCTCCCGCGACCCAGGCAAAGGATCAAGGCTAACGGCAAGCGGAGCCATGTGCGTGATTGACAGGCAGAGGTGTTCGCTATGGAATTTAACAGCTGCATACGAGTAGTAGTCGGACTTCAAACATGTGTGCTGCGACTCTGTGTATGCCTGCCATCGCCGATCGACTTCAAGAGGAACTCATTCAGGGTCTCGACACAGCGATGGCGAACGATTGAAGTTGCAACGCGAGCCACGCAGTATCTAGCTCTGTGGCTGAAAAGCTGACGGGCGATCAGGTTCCTGAACCTCGGAGAGCAGCATGTAGAGTGTTCTGCCTTCTCTCTGTCTCAAAGACACGGCTGCTATCGTCTCATGGGCAATTTCCCAGCGCACACTGTCTGCGACTTGTAGGATTCTGCCCCAATGATGTGCGCTGGGAAGGTGCGTATTCCCAACGGCACTTGGTCTGCCGACTGGTTGGTCAGAAAACGAACAGGGCAAAAAGCGACAAGTCGCACGGTGGTGATTGGACGGCAAAGGGCTGTACTTGTACCAACTCGGCCGCCGTGCATAAAGGCGCTCGCAAGTGTAGTGGTCGGAAGTCCGGTCGCTCGTCCAAGGTCGGATGTAGCGAGGATGGACAAGGCAGAGAATTAAACTCGAAGCGCCGGAGCCGATCAGGAAGGCAAACCCCAGTTTTGATGGACAGAATGTGGCTAGCGCAAGGCGGGAGAGCAGCATGCTCATGCACCGCAATTCAGGGTCATCTTGCTGGCCGTGTTCTGCAGGGTCAGAAATTCGACCCTCCGACTCCGATATCTTGGACCACCATAGTTCTGTGTTGGATGCTCGTGTAACCACTACCTGACTCGAAAATACGGAATTCTGACGAGCCGCAGTGGAGATACAAGCTCGCAAGGCCATGCTGGTCCGTTCCCTAGTACGTAAACGCGAGACGCGAGCGTGAGAATGCGACGACTATGGGGATACTGTGAGGGGAGGATCCGGCCGTTACCGGACGAGTCGAATTTCGCACTCAGCCGAGTCAGCCAGTCGTGACGCTGCGGCACGGCCACATGTTTCAAGGGTCGACACTGTATAGAGAGGCTTTGTGCAATCGCATGCATTTGATGTAGGATTGGGCGGTTTGTGCCGCAGTGAGGACGCGTTGAGCTTTCATCATGGAAGCCTTGAGATGTGCACTTGAGTTTTGTCGCTCGTAGTCAAAGTCGAGACGATGGTCAGGGTGCGCTCGATCCGCACAGATTTCCGCTAACCCCTTCGTTGCTTGCTCGCTCGCTGGCGGATCCTCATGATCTTCAGCACGTTCAGAGTTTATAGACAGTATCTGGATAGCGGATGCATAATGACGATCGGCCCGTTAGCCAAGCTTTTCCCTGGATCCAAGCCAGTCCGTCTGTGCACCGCGATGAGCGCTGCGATCCGCCAGCCAGCCGCCCGTTCTCGTTTGGGACGTGTTCCGCTATGCACTCGCGGCTGCACCATCACAAACGCCTTCTCTTTGTACGTCTGCTATACGTGGTATTGGAGCAAGCCCCTCGCGTCCATCAACTATCCATGACACTATTTACGGCGCCTGTTCGGCGGCGAAGCGGTACCCCAGCCGCCCGCAAGTGCATCGCGGCGGAGCACTTGGCAGCCATAGCGAACACTGGGGCAGATGCTGGCCCGTTTGCGCCGTTGACAGATCGTCGATCAGGCCCGCGTTGAGCCAGAGCGTCTCTAGAAGCGTACGTGCATCAGACAGGACTGCCTGTTGCGAAAGATGCACCCTGCGTTCGGAGCAAAGAATCCCATAGTGGCGAGTGGCCTCACAGAATCAGCAGACTGACATCCTGTTGGTCAGACGGCAACTGATGATGTGCAACTGTCTCGTCTTCGAGACCAATGGGCTGCGCCATCTGCCAGCTCACCGGCACCCTCTTATTGCTCAGGCCAAGGTGCGAAGACGGCGGCGGCACTGTGTCACGCAAGGCTCCTCAGCGAGAGAGACGGGGCGACATCCACAGACAGCCCTCCCTTACATGTGCCAGCGGTGTCGTGGGCGCAGCAGAGAGGATACCTCTCGAAATATGCTTGTCCAGGATGTTCTGCAGCACGCTGGGTGGACTCGCTCTGTTATTTTTGTGAACGAGGACCCGATTGGGTGGTCAGCGCTAGGACGTCGCCATCATCACTTGTTGATACCGGATGGGCCTGGCTATGGAAAACATGACTGTCGCAGCAAGCTGACTAACTTGTGTACTTGTCATTACTCCGACTGCGTGCGAGATCGCAAAGCGCACGTACCGAGCGCATGGAATGTGCCTTCACCTCGTGGAACCAATCTAACTCAGGGCTGGTGACAGTCCATGGAACGCAGTCCGCTCCGCACGTGTGTTCAAGGTGGAATTTCGACCGCATGGCGCGTCGACAATGCCGTGTTGCGGCCGGCGACTACAGGCAGCCGAAATGCATTGCTTTGGACAACACCATCCTTCCGCACCAAAACTTGCCTGGGGCAGATAAGATCGCGAAGCAAGCACAGGGCAACGGCGGCACGAGCTCTGAATGAGTGCTCACCTCGAGATGCAGGCCAGCGAGAACGTAGGCTAGGCTCCATGGAGCATGCGGTGGGCCTGTAAGATCTCAGCCCCAGTCGAGCAGGCCAACAACGCCAGCCCTGCACCGACCTTGTCCTTGCAGGCCCCAGCGTCAGCTTTGACGCCCATCACCGGAGAGTCATCCTGGTAGGTACATGCTGGCTCCTTCAAGATCGCTACCAACTTCAGCTTAGTGGCTTGGGGCTGCAGCTAACCTGCAGCTCTGCTTGCTCACCCCGTATATAATACCTACGCTGCTCTCTTCAGCAGAGACCACTACCCGCAGTTACTTTCAGTCGAACATATACGCAATGTTTCAAGCTGCCCAACAGTCCTACACATCTCAACCAACATCTACTCCCACCATTGACGCCATGGCCACAGTGCCTCCTCAGAACACCATGCTCACCGGCCCCAATGGTGAGCAGAAGCCTCGCAAGCTGCGAGCTTCCTGCGATGCCTGCTCCCGTGCAAAGGTACACTTACCGACAGCATCTGAATGAGTACCAGACTAAAGCTTTCTGTGAAGGTCAAGTGCGACAAGGTCAGGCCAACCTGCCACCGCTGCGGTAACATGGGCATTTGCTGCAACTACTCGCCCTCGATGAGGTAAGGCAACACCGCTTCTACGAGGCGCAACTCCCCAAACTGACCGGATCGGTAGATTGGGCAAACCACGCAAGAACAGGAACCCAGATGGCACCATCATGCGTGATGTATCACCTGCCAGCTCATGCGGCCCATTGAACTTGAACCAACGCCCAGACATGATACCCCGCACTACTTCATACACGACAGAGAGCTCGCCAGAACCAACGGATCCTTTCTTTTTCGGACCTGCAACCCCAGAGTACCATTTCCAGGATGCTTACATGCCCAACGCCTTTGAGGGCGGCCAGTCACCCTACTCAGAGAGCGGCTCCTTCCTCAACGGCTGGTCGAATGACGACCACCTGATGTTCACAAGTCCATCGGAGATGTTCACCAGCATGCCACAATTCCCAGCCTCGCCCTATGCAAGCCACGTTCGATCGTCCAGCGTCCACAGCCAGCCGGAGATGTTCGCACCCATGGAGGGCCTGCATTCGCCCTTGGCCAGCCCGACCTTCTTCGGCATGTCGGAGCAGCAAAGTCTTCCCATGTTCAATCATGACAAGATGACGGTCTCTCCCCCTGCCATGGCTCAGACGCCGCTCCCGACGCCTCCTGGCTCCACGACCACGTCGAGCCACGACTGCACGCAGTTCGCCTTCCAGACGCTCAACAGCCTCTATTCGCCACCGGCTTCGCAGCCAGCCGCAGGAGACTTCAACGGCTCCTCAAACGGTCTGCCCACGCTCGACTCGGTCATCTCGACCAACAAGGCGGCCGTCGACAAGCTCTTTGTCCTTCTCGGCTGCCCGTGCTCTTCCAACCCGCACTTCTCCACGACGATTGCCTTCACCATCGTCAAGATCCTTTCGTGGTACCAGGCCATCTCTGGCGCGAGCCAGTCCGAGGGGGACTCGCCCATCAACACGCAGATGGAGGCCTTCTCGCACTCGCCCATCTCCATGGGCGACTTCAGCCCCATGGGCGAGAGCGAGGACACGTACCGGACGCAGCTCGTCCTGACGGAGCTTCGCAAGGTGGAGAAGCTCATCGACAAGTTCTCGGAGCGCTACATCAAGAACGCCAACCACGCCGAGACGGGCATCGACGGGGGTGTCTACGGCGCCTTGGAGCAGCTCCTTCGCACGCGCGTGCGAGACACCTTCAAGGTGACGATGCGGAGCGCGCCCGAAGAGGTCAAGCGACAGGTCGCTTCGCGGTCGCAGAACCGCTCGCGCACGCACACGCTGTGATTTGACTCTTACCCTTTACTGCAATTTCCCTTTCTTTTTAGCGAACTTGTACATTCTTATCATCTCTCTTCGCTTCCCTGTCGATGCTTTTTTTTTTTTTTTTGATCCTCTGCGATTTTTACTCTCTTTGTGTCACGAACTGCGCATTATAGACTTTTTTTCTTGGGCTCCACGGCTTCTTCGGGAGGTTGTTGTTCTAACGTACGAGTACACGTCTGTTGTTATTCCCGCCCGGTACTACCAATGGTGTGTGTTTTGTTTTGTTTTGTTTCTACCCTTTTGGGCCTTGCGGACTGCATTGCCCCTCGCCTGCCCTACCCGCCTGGCTTGGCTTGGGAAGGGAAAATAGATTTCGATTCCGACGCGTGTACATATTTTTGGAAGGACACAGAGAGAGTGTGTGTGTGGGACAGGATACAAACAAAGCAAGGCAAGGCAAGGGGGGGGGGAGGGGGCCGGCCGTGTAGCGTGCTGCGCTTGCGCTGCGTGTGACGGAACAGCTGCGCAGACAGCAATATAGGCTATGCAGGGCTGTTGCAATGTCCGCAAAAAGGCACCGTTGTTTTTTTTTTCCTGTTTCCTCACGAAGATCCACGCTAGGTGCGCTTCCGCAGCTCAAGACGAAATGAATGCAATGAAACATATCCGTATCCTTAGCGCGCTCTCTCTCTCTCTCTCTCATTGTGCTTGTGTCTCCGCCTTGGGTGATGGTCCATGACCGCTTACAAAACCCTCTCTGCTCCTGGGGGCTGCTACTACTAGGAAAACAACAAGCAGCGGCGCCGTGAGAAAAAAAGCCGTCGCCAAAAGGATCGCCACCCCTGCCTTTTCTGACGCCCGTCATCTTTTCTTACTGGGTCGCTTGCCCCCTCCCCCATCGAGCGCGTCACCTCCGTCACCAAAGTGGAATGCTTGTGCTACCACCGCCCCTCACCAGACAGCCGTACGATACGATACGATACCATCTGGTGCAGGCGCAAACGTCGCCACCCCCAAAGTAATTTTTCTTTCTTTGTTTCCCAACCAAGGGGTCGGGGCGTGGGCCGTTTCATGTTGGGTGCAGGGCGCACACACACTCGCTGCGTGTGCTGGGTTGGGAGGGGGGTTAAGGACAGAGTAGGACAGGACAGGCATACCACGCGGCCCCCAAACACCAGGTCGCAAGCGCCTTGTGACGGGCCCATCTAGCGTATTGATTCCCAGTGCCCTGGATTGGGAGGCGGAGGGAGGGGGGAGGCATGTATTGTTAGAAATAAGGCTGAATTGGACATGCTTGCTTCTTTGCAAGGGGGCCATCCGCACATGTGGGGAGAGAAGGGAGAGGGGAGGGACATGGACATGGGAATATGGAAATGTGGGTGTGTTGAAGGCGGACGGCTGGCAAGTGGGAGGAGCATTGATCGAACCAAGAAAGTGAAAGCAAAGTTTGCAAAACCGCGCAAGCGATGGTATGGTATTATCTGAGCAATAGGGCTACGAATTTCTGAGCAGGCATGGCGCCAAGTGGAGTGGACTATGTGGTAGTCTGGTGTATCTACTGGCTGGTGGCTACAGCAGCGCTTTCCCTCTGTTCTACGCAATCGCATCGCGAGGTGACGGTCCGCCGCAGTCCCAGGGCCAAGCGCTAAAGATAATCACGATGATGATGATGACGCCTTGCACATGGGGGTCGTTTCTCTGTGTTTGCAGATGCACGGCGTGGCATGCACGAGTGGTGGAAAGTGGCATCGGAGGGGTTGCAAGGTCGCGGCACGGCCGTTGAGCGGGAGCGCGCGAGCTTAGGCAAGGAGCGGAAGGAGGGAATGCAGATCGGGCCAGGCCGCCAGGGTCCATCGATGGGACGGGTTGCTCGTGCTAAGAGGGGGGTGCGCCTTTTCGATAGGACACTGGCCGATGCTGGCGGGACGTGCAGCTCGGCGCATCTCCTACTTGTTCTGGCGTGCTGTCTGATTCATCATGAGTATGCGTCCTTCCAGCGACGAGCTTTTGCTGATGAAGCACGGCGGGGGGAAGGTTGATAGACAGATGCAGGCTGCGGCACTTGGGACGGGTTGCCCGTGCCTCGATGTACGGGGCGAGCCTCATTGCCGCCCGCTCCGCTGCAAGACGCTTCTGTTGCATATGCGCACGCCACGGCGACACTGCAAATTCGTCAGGCAACCGAAGTCCGCATCGACGCTGCAGGTATGTGTGTGTGTGCGTGCAATGTCGATGGGAGGCGTCTCCAGAGCCATTACCTGTTTTTCCCCAATGGCCCCCAAGCTCAACAGAACAGCACACTGTTGATCGCGCGTCCGATTGGCCGTCATGGCAAGCTCGTCACAGCCGTGTACATGTTACCACTCCAGGCTTCCGGGGTAGATTGGCGTGGAGAGCAAAGTCGATTGCGGTCGATGCGCCCGAAACGGGCAGTAGGGCTGTGGTGGTCCGGCCGATTCTAGTCGGGGGGGCGTACAGACGACGGCGCGATTGGTCGGGGCCGAGACGGTCCGGTCGTGTGCGTTGCTGATGGGCAATCGGCGGTTGCTGTGAGCACTTGCTTGTGAAGCCGGGTGTGTTGACGAAGCGTCGACGGAAGGACATGGGAATCTTCGCTTCCCAGACGGTTCAACCACGACGACGACGACGACGACGCCGTTGACGCCGCCCCAGATTTGCATATGCACGTTCCAGCCGGGCGTGCGAGAAACGAGTAGCACCGTCACAGACAGCTGTACCTCCGTAGATCGTTTATTTTCGGCACCTGGACTGCCTGCTGGATGACGCAGACGAAGAGCAAGCGTCGCCGCAGCGGCAGAGCCCGCCCCAGGGTGAAGACGAGCCGGTGGTGGTGGTTCACACGGCACGTCTCATGCTGCTGACTACACGCCTAAGCCTCCGAGGGGTAACGGAGGACTAGACTCAGCCCTATGCGCGCAACGACGTGCTACTCCCCTCGGGTTATGTCGTACGGGCCGCTATCGCCTTTTCCATCGTTTGAGGGCGGGTCGGCGATACTGTTGAGATTGGATGTCGTTCGTTCGTTCGGTGGAACGCCGGGCGGGTGGGACCCGTAGTGGAACGATGGTACGATGTGCGACGGCGCGACGGCATACCGGCTGGGTGTGTCCGTTAGCCCGAGTCTGTTTGGGCGGACCGTGGAGACGGTTTCTCTTTTTCTCGACGAGACAACGATACGTAGCGCCGCGATGGGTGGTAGCCTCACGATACGAGTGTTGCGGCCTGAGGCATGGTCCGGAAGGGGGCTAGGCTGACGTGCGGCTTCGACGACAGAACGACCTCAGGGCCTCGCTGGACCCTGAGAATCATGGAAATGCAGGGAGCAAAGGATGGCTTTTTCAGATCGACGATCTGAACACGTGTGCAGCCTTTACACTGATTATATGTTCCTCCAAGCCAACACCAGACCCACTGCTGCGCATAGCAGCAGTGGGAACCAACACTTCGCCTACGACTCGGCGGCGGCGGCGGCACTCCGACGCTGCTTGATCACGCGTCGTCTTCTAACGCGGTGCCTAACGCGATACGAGTGCATATGTGCCGAAAGCCCGCAACTGCATCCCCAAACCCGCCGATTGACCATGGCTCCCTGTACATTTGCATGTCGCCGGATCCCGGCACCCCTACCACTAGACCCAACAGACCTCACCGTTTGCGCCCAAACACCAGATCGTATCGCGAGGGCCTACTCTGTTGGGGGCTTACGATAGTCGCCACTACATGCCCTGCTGGATGCGTAGGCGGAGAGCCGGCTTGTGGAGAAGCTGATCGCCGTCTCCAGTCCTAGGCACGCAGCAACACACATCGGAACCGCCCTCGCTTTCAGCAGTCGCCGACCGTGGCCCTGTGCTAGCTGAGCGACTTGCCTGTGTGTGTGGGTGTGCGGCACGCCGATGCTGTGATTCGCTGCCTCTGGTTTCCAAGTGCTTCCAAATCGTCCACCGTCTTCACTACAGCTACCTGCCTGCCTGCCTGCCTGCCTACCAACCCTCCTTCATCGCCAGCCTTGCACGTACCTTGGTGCAGCTGCATGCCATTTGACAACGCCATAGCCGCGTGAAATTGGGAACGCGACGAGTGCGGCCTTCTGAGGACATGCACTCGTGGCCCAGCCACCAAACATAGCCGAATACGGCATCTTATCATGCGACTGCTGGGGCACTCGGTTGGAGAACTGCCTCGCTGCCTGGACATGGCCTGGCGATACAACTCTCGCCGCGCTCACAGTGAATTTCTGTGTACAGAGAAAAGCACATCAGCCGGTCCGCACTACGAGGGACGCAAGCTGACGCTGCCGATGGTACAGTACATGTCCAATGCAACAACATCCTAAGCTGCTAGTTCGCAGGTCCAATCTGCTGCTAAAGCGACACCCTTCGCTTGCCTGGGGGCCCCCTCCTCACCAAACAAACATCGAATAAGGGCCAGCAATCACCCAACGACATCCGGGTCCCATCCATCCCTAGCTACGATAGTCCATATGCCTAGCTCTCACTCCGTCAATAACACACTACCAATCTCCTTTTCGCAACAGAACGCACCACCTGGCTGTGCCTCCAGCCTGCCTCCTACATAACGTGTACCCACAGCCTGGAAGCACCCTGGGCCTAGCCAAAAGCGCAATTATACCGCACCAATCGCCGGCCGAACCCCACAATCCGGTGCATCCCCGTATGTACGATTCCCTCGTCCGTTCACCTCAGCAAATCCACACGTCAGCGCATCCGCCGCCGCCGCCGGCACCACCACCTCACCGCTCGCTCGCATGCATGCATGTATGCATAGACCTGCGCTTAATCCATTGCTCCTTCTCTTCCTCCTCTTCGCGTTTCCCCATATTGGTCTCGCTGCAGTCAGCAAAAAGGGCGCCTTCGCAGACCCACTTTCTGCCAATTTTCCTAGAAGCCTTCTAGAAGGTTGGCACACGGGCGTCCGAGCGTCCGACGTGTGCACCTGTGGCTGGGGGCGTGCTCATCGTAGATCGTCGATCGGGGGGGAATGTGTGATGTGGAGACCGTACGCACGGAGGCCCGATGACGGAGAGGGTAGACACAGGGGCGCTGGCGGTACGGGCGGCCGATTCCTGCGTATGTGTGTTGAGTGGCTTTTCTTTTTTTTTTCGCACTCGGAAATTGGGATTGGTAATGGTGCAACGGTCAGCTCGGATTCGGGAGGCATGGCTGCCTGGTCATCTTTCGGGGCGTTGCACTATCTGCGTCATGGGGACCGTGTGACGGCCTGCTTGATGGGCCTGCTTGCTACGCGAGGCACACATGTCTCTGATTGATTTTGTTCATCGTGAGATGAGCCTTTTGGATTATGTCGACAGACAGAAGAAATAATCAATCGTGAGATTTCCGTTTCTTGATGATTTGTCCAAGTCCAAAAACATATGAAACATGACGATTTGGATAGCGATGCTGCGTCTTCGTGGCCCAGCACATATGTGTCAGTGTCTTGTGAACATCTCAAAACTTCACGTCTAAGCTCCGTCGTCGTAGAATGCCAGAACAGATTGCTAACGCAGGGACCCATCCACCTGGGTAGAGCTGGCCGACCCATGTATACTATGGAAGAAAGCTGTCAACACTGCGCCGAAGAACGAAGACGGTAAACCAAAGATTGAACACTTGAGAACCTTTCAAAGACGTACAGCCGTCTGGCTCCGCTAAGCTCGGGGCGTATCCGAAAAGCCCACGGGAGGATTTTCCGGAAGCTGGACGTAAAAACGGCTATGATTTTGGGAATTTTGGCTGCAATAGGTTTTGTGTAGCACATCATAAGAAGTAGTAGAGGAAAATGGAGGCTGGTTCGAGAATTCACAAGCCTGAAATAGATGCTGTTTTCGAAAAAAGTGAAGAGGAGATGTACATTCTGTGGCGACCTTACCGTACGGACTGAGTCCCTGGGGTTAGCTGTACATCCAAAGGTGTAAAAATTTGTGCCAACCGTCGAGCATATATCAGGGCCTGCATGTGTAGTACTCCTATAAGCTGTTTCTACCATTAGATGCACACCTAGCGAACAACTTTGTGCCCATCATAGCTCCATCCGTGATGAAAGTCCTCCTCCGATTGCCATGCCATCCTTACACCGAGAACATCTTCAACGTATCGATGTCCCTTCGAGTCTCGACCCAATCTACCTCAACCCTCCATGTTCCGCGCACGCGTAACGCCCGCAACAGCTTGGTGATTCTGGCCACCGATGGGCTCTCCGCACTCGGGGCAACGAGCACGTTGCATCGGCATGCCACACTCTCCGATTGCAAACTGCGGATTCTAGAGTCAGTACGAGAAATTTCATGTATACAAGACGGCCGTGTCAAGAGCGCAGACTTACCGTGTGCCCATTCACGCAATCATACCAATGACCCGAGTGCGTTGCAATGCCGCCGGGCCCGCTGACCATCGCCTTCTTGATAGCCGCAATTTCCTCTGCCGTCACCTCTTCGTACCACCTGTCCTGCAGAAACGTGAGCGACTCGCGGACTGCCTCCAAGAGAGCGTCGGCGCCCTTGAATTGGCGCGAACACAGGTCTTGTGCCTTTTCGAGCAGCATCTTCGCCGTGTCCCGGTATTCAGTGGCCTTCTCCCGATCCTCGTTGCTGGCTAGCCTGGATGCCTGGTATTGCCGGGCGATGCGAGCGTAGTACAATGTCGTCTCTACTGCAAGCTTGGGGAGGTTGTACGTCTCGCAGTCGGCGATGAAGGTTGTGCAGCAATCGAGGAACGGCTTGGTTTTGCTGACTGGCGAGCCTCCGTAGAAGCTTAGGCTTGGAATGACATTGGTGCATTTCGACTTGGTAGCACTGAGAACCCTGAACTTGTCCTCAAGTATGGTAGCAATCGCTTTGATTTCCATCATCCGAGCGCCATATGTGATGCGCTGGTGATCTGCCGCGTGCGGGGTGGTATCTAGAAGAGCACTTGATGTGCGCGCTGACTCTTGCTGATGGCGCATGAAGCTCATAGTAGTGACATGCAACTTGTGTGCGGGCTCATGCCGCTCATTGACTTGCTTTTGGAAGTTGGTGATGGATGATAGAAGTTTGAACGGTGCGCCACTGTATCGCTTGCGCAACCTCTGTGTCATTTCTTGACCATAACGAGCCGCGCCGTGACTCGTCGATGTATTTTGGTCGTATTCGATTATAGTTCCACTCGATTCCTCGAAATTGTCTTCAATCTGCTGAAGTTGTGAGTTCAAATCTTGCAGCTCAGTCTGGCCCATGACAATGAATCGCTTTGACATCTCATCGATGACTGCCCGGTTGATAAGTCGATTGTACCTCTGCGTGACGTATTGTCGGATTGGAGACCGGCAGTGTGGACAAGAAGGTATCTTCAAGGATAGTTGGCCTATGAGATCCTTGAGACCTGACACACTGCCGGTCCTGCTGTCCACTTCATACACATCCTGCAGTCCAACGAGGCCATCAAGTGTTTCCGCAGTGAAGAAATGACCGCATCCGAGGACTACGATAGGGCTCTCGTCAAGGTCCACTTCAGAGTATGGTTTGAATTCCAACATATCCACTTCAGCATCGCCCTTGGTGCCACATTGTTGACAATAATGTGCAGGACAAGTTTCACCGCATAAAGATGGGCATTGATGACCACATGGAAGAAGCTGAGTGCATCGTTTGTCGCATGGGAGGCGATTGCAAGGAGCGGCACAAGGCATCGTGCATTCGCCTTGATGCTCACAGGACCATGTGCATGTCATGATGCACGGTGCGCAAGCGTCGTGGCATTTTAGTGTGCATCGAGAGTGCTTGCAACGAACCTACGCGTCCCTAGGTCAGAATATATTGACACCATGCATGGAGTCGACTTACTTGACACTTGGCTTCACAGAGTCCACAATCTGATCCATCATGGCAGAACCGAACGCAGGTGTGGTTGCATGTCCCAAATTGTCTACCACAAATTTTTGTGCATTCGATATGCTTGACTGTAAAGTTACCGTCGGGAGTCACGGTATTGCAGCTGCCGCAGCTACCAGGACAGGGATGACCGCAAGGTAGTATTGTACCACAGGCAGTAGGACATCGAAAGTCTGGCTTAGTCACATCCACCGCACACTTTATTTGTATGCTGTGTCCACAATGTGGTGACTGCTTCTCTGTGAGCGTCTTGCATGGGATTTCGTCGAGGTGTTGTGTCCGATAACAGAGCACCTGATTCTGGATATGACCACAAGGAAGCTGTATGCCGTCCCGCTTAATCACGCAGTTGCCGCATTCTTCACCACAAGTAGCTTTCTGGCATGGATGGTCACAGGGCTTGTGAATTCGTGCGCATGGAAACTCGCACCTCCAGACGTCGTGCATGGCATCAGAGTGACATCTAGCCTGGCACGCATGTCCACAGTCTTGTAAGCGCTTGTCGCATTTTTCTCGACAGCCACCCTCGGGGCTGTATTTGAGGAAGTCATCCGGTTGATTCACTGAGATGATCTTATCCGTATGCCTAGGACAGCAAAGTGCTAATGAGGTGCCAACAGAACCTTTGGCCCGAAGCAAAGCAATAACTTTCTGCCACATGGGAATGTTCGAATAGGTCTCTGTGTTGCCAATAATGAACATTCCGTTACGAGCCCGACTCAGTAGAACGTTGATACGGTTCGTTGTTCTGAGAAAGCCAACCTTGTTGTCTTGATTACTGCGAACGAGGGACACGATGACAACTTTAGCCTCCTCGCCTTGGAAGTTGTCGACAGTCGCCACTCGGAGTAAATCAGTGATTTTCTTCATCTCTAAGGGCCGCCTTCTATTTCTTTGTTCTGTGACAGAGTCGTCAACAGTTTGGGTCTTATCTTCGGTGTCCAAACCGTCTCGAACTAGCGCGTCCTGGTCGCGGTCACTGAGCACAATCTCGAAGTCTGCACGCATCGCTGCGCGTAGCCGTTGTAGTTGGCCAGTATATGGTGTCAAGACGGCAATATCGGTGCTCTTATAGGCACCTTGTCGAATGAGATGACGAACCAGTGCATGCGTCATCTTCACTTCCCATTTGTTAGACTTCGACTTCGTGCCATGTACCTCCGCTTGTTTCTGATCCTCGACATAATCATGGTCTAACCAGAAAACATTTTGGCGCATACCGACGACGTCTTCGCGCTCAGATGTGGAAGGATGATCGACTAACTTCGCATACACAGTCTCTCGAATGAGCGTAGAGATTTCGGGACGCATACGACGTTGCACATTGAGTTGAACAGTTGGCACCCGGGCCCATCCTGGCTCTTCAATGCAAAGACGCTCAAATTGGCTTCTGTCCAATTGGAACAAGCGACCCCTCGGATTTTCAAGAGACATATCATAGTCGTTAATGGTAGGCCGAAGCTGCTCGTGGTCGCCGATCTGTATACAGTGCTCTACAGTAGGCAGCATGGCCGACAGCATGTGTGCTTCCATGACTTCACCAGCCTATGATATAAGTATGTGTCAGAATTGGTCACCAAAAGCCATCTTGCGGCCACTCACCTCTTCACAAATTACCACCTTACATCGAACGCGCTGCAGAGTAGCGATGTTATTCGCCAATCCGGTCGTCGTTAGGCCAACAACGTCGGCATCTTGAAGTACACGACGGCGGACTTCTTCATGAACATTTCGCAGATGTTTATGTATTGCAGTAACATCACTCAAAGTCTCGAAGAATTGCGCCTTGGCATCGCCTCGCAATTCCTCAATCCAGAACTGGATCAGCAAGTATCTCTCCCGAGCGGAAAGGAGGTTCACGTTGACTGCTGCCCTCTGTTTAATGCTGGCCAACTCCATCGGTGATGCTTTCGGTTGATGTGTCATCGTACAGGCGCCGTCGAATAAATCCTTAATCCAGATGGTGAAAGGATGTGGACCGACTGCGGTAAATCCGTCGTTATCGATTTGTTGGAATTGAGCATGTATTGCGGCGTATTGGTCGCGTAAATGGTCATTGAATACATGCCATTTCATTTGCGTTGACATCAAACGTAGATGGGAAAGCATATCCTTAATCACCGCTTCATAGACTTCAAGATCTTTGTAAGCTTCGCCGATTTGTCTCCCTTCCGACTTGGTCTTTGTCTCGCTCTGTGTAACTATACGGAGGTTGTGGTCTTCGAGCAATTGAGAACGACTACGACCACCGATTCGAATAACTTTCTTCATACCGCTGGTGATAAGATGCTCGAGGAATTGGTCGAGCGCATGGTTTGTGTAGCACCTTGGAATTATCGTTAATTCAAGTAGACGCAGCCACTGATACAATACGCGTCCTCCACAGGATAGGCTCGAAAAAGAACGTTGAACTCACACCACCACGATAGGTCCGAGATCAGCTTTTTGCTTGGCATCTAGCAGGACTTTCATCAACTGTATACCAAGGTAAGACTTTCCGGTTCCTGGGGGGCCCTGTATGAATGCGAACTCTCGGGTCAGCGCTGCAACCATGGCTCGACATTGCCCGCGATCAAGTCCTGTCTTCTCTTCCATCTCCACAAGAAGCTGGTCGCTACTCGGTACTGTAGGATCGATATTGGGAGCAACATTGTCCTCATTGAGTAGTACAGACTGAAGTGAGAAGTTGAAGCCGGGCTTCCGAGCATACAAAGGCGGTGGAATGTCTAGGTACGCTTCTGCACTACGATCTGGAATGATCCATTGGCTGAATGGTAAGCGGCCTAATCGCTGCATATTCTGAAGATTTTCCAAGACAGGCACGAAAGTCGAGGGCATGATGTTAGGAAACTCAAGGAGTATCCCGCGCGTCTTGTAGCAGCTAAGGTCAACCACGGCGTTCACAGTCGATTGATCTTGTGTCGCGAGCTTGACTATGATTGGTTTTCGGTGTTCATCACGGTCACTCTCTCGTTCTGTCTTCGCGTTTGTCTGTTGATTTGTGACCGTAAAGAACATGTGTCGTACTTCGCCTGCGCCTATCCAGATAAGAGACATGAGGACACCATCTGCCAGTCGTTTTGATTCCTTCCACCAATGTAACTGAACCTCGACGGGTTCGTTGCGGATGGAAGGAGGCTGTTGAAAAGACACATTTGCCTGCAGGCCTTGTCGGCTTCCAAAAGTTACAGAATCGACAATTGCATCGATGTAGACGTACGCGCGAGTATCCCCGAAATTAAGCTTCGGGTTCGTCAATTGCATGGGATTTTTTGCAACATACTCCATTATGTTCGCAAGTGTTGACTTCAGAGCTCCGAACGTATCATGGCGGAAGAGACGAAAATGTGTGTCGATGTGCCGCTCAATCTTGTTATTGAGATAGTGCCATTCTCTAGGGTGAGTCGAGGGTAGAAATTCTTGTGTATCGCTCGTGATCTCATCTGGTGTTGGAAAGATCGTCACCTCAGTAATGTCGGTCTTGTCATTGTCATGACGATCTTGCGGCATGATCATTCTCTGAGGATAAGTTGATGTAGAGCCGGATGCCAGACTGAGATTCGCAAGGGTGCTAGTGAGATTTGCTACTACACCGTTGGCGCGAGCTATGACAGCTTGAAGATATTTGACGCGTTGCACAAGGATATGTGCGGTATAAGAAGAACCTACATCTGCAACCAAATGAGCAACATTGTCTAAAGATGTAACTAAGACAGGAAGATCTTGGTGGGACCTAACGCGGGCTTCACGTTTCAGTAGCTCTCCAAGAACAGTAGTGATTGCAATCAGTGTTGAGTCTAGTTGTTCGGTGGAGTGTAGACCAATTTCGCTGGTGAGTAGTTCACCGAGGACTTCGCAAAGGTGCTGAAGGAATGGTATCGCTCGACCGCCACTACCCGATATGCAGTAGTACAAGCTGCCGACAAAAATGTCGACCGCGAGACAGTCTACAATCGCCGTATGTGTCACAACCAAGAGAAACGCGCGACATGTGCTGATGAAGATATCCCGTTGGTAAGGTTGGGCCCGCGTAGCCATGAGGACTTCTATGTACTGTCGACCTTTGAATTCTTCATCGTCGAGAGCTTTTGGAATGTACTGCTTGGTGTCTCGATCACTCCCGTTTAGGATTTCTAGAGCACCATCCCAGAGTCGCTGAATATTCTGTAAATCATGCTGTGTAGGTCTATAAATAATTACAATTATCAGCTCAAGCTACATCGTGGTATCTGTGGTTACATACGTATCTCTTAGAATATTCCTCCACAAGTTATACTTGTTCCTTGCCCTCTTCTGCTCCGGGGTCTCCGCGACCCTCATCTTCCGTGTCGTGCTAGACGCTTGCTGGTTGACAGAAGTTATGCCATGCGAAAATTTGCATGCTTCACCCTGACGACAATGTCCTTTGTCTCGGAACGTGTAACATACACCAGTATTCGGTGCTGTGCTGCTTCGACCGCCGCGGCGGCTTCCACCTCCAGGACCCGCCATTTCAGAAGATGGCCGTCTGAGAGACGAAATGAAAAAAGAGCGACGGTAATTGCGCAAAGGCGAACGATTGGGGACGCGCTCAATTTACAAGCAGTAGGTGTCGAGAGGATCAAAAATTTCGAGGGAAATCGGTGCAACAGCGCGCTTATAAACAAACAAAACGGCCAAATTCCAGAGATAAGATTGGAACCGCACACACGAGGGAGGAACGCGAATAAGCGGTGTGAGCGGTGAAGGTGAAAAGACTGAAAAATGAACAATGGACGGTGAAATTAAAGCTATGTTGTTACATTTAGAAAGTGACGATATCTGGTCTTCTATTGCCCGCCAGCATGTCGCTCGTGGGGAGACACAAAAGTCGCGCCGGCCGCATACCACCCGGTCGCAATGAACGACGCTTCTGGAGTGACCGATGCACAACAGCTGACTACAACAACTGCATATGAGATGAAACTGCGTCTCTAGCTTTTTGTGTAAGTTGCTCGATATCATTCGTCATCAACGCGTTCGCGCTTGGACAAGGAAAGACAGGGAAAGCCCGCCATCACCTGCCATGAGCCATGATAGGGCAGTCACACACCGAAAATACATCCTCTGTACTTTTGCTGATCTTCAATATGATAAAGTAGCCGAAGTTGCAGGTGTGTCGTGATGTGGATGAAGCTTCCTCCGAATGGTAAATGGCAGAGCAATCCTACTTATATAAGCAAACGTCACAAACAGTAGCCGATAGTGAGAGAATTTAACGTTGATACCGAAGTATATTTTCTCATTATTTTGACTACTCGAACTAGCTGCCGAAGGCGGTCTTAAGCATACGATGTATTGAAAGGACCTAATTCGGATGTGTCTCAAATCTCAAATTCATACGTCCTACAAGATTCAAGATAGTGAAAGAGAAGAGAGATTCATATTACAACAAATATGCTATATGCGTCGACATGTTCCAACCCAATGCGTTTATCCCCCAATGCATATGTTAGTGGAGCGAAGAACACCTCCGGGTATCATCTTCTTCACGACTCCCATCCCTCATGCCTCTCACCAACACAGCTTACAGCTTAACCGGCCACTTCTTCCTCACTTGCGTTCCATACTTGAACACTAGCGCCGGAACAGGGATCATGCCTACAGCTACGAACCCTAGAAGACTATTACCCCACCCAAGTCCCAAACTGCGATACATGCTCGGCCCAGCAAGTGGTAGTACAGCGCCGAAAAGCATGCGAACACACGTCATGCCTGCCATAGCGGAGGCGGCGTACTGCGGGAAGGAGTCGACGATGTAGGTTTGGATCGGCATGAAGACGCCCATGGAGCCGAAACCGAAAGGGATAAGACCGATGATGGGGACAATCCAATGAACTTTGTAGTATGTGCACCAGCCGTACCTGAATAGCGTTAGTCTTGCCTCTGTAAGAATATTGGGATTCGTATAGGGCTTACCAGAAGAACGAGATCGGAATGAAGAAGCCGAAGAACAAGCAAGGTGCCAAGCGGAACTCCGGCTCGTAGACGTTGTTATTCTTCTTGGTGAGTTTGATGATGGTAGCGTCCGATGTCCTCGCAACGAAGATAAGACCCATGAAGAAGCCGACTCCGAGGCCAAGATAAGCGAGACCACATAGTTGAGGCGACCAGCCGTATGTGTCGACGTATACCACTGTGATGGTCGTGAAAAGCAGGTAGAGCAAACCGAAGATGAACGCCATGTACAAGCTGAGGAAGAAGACGATGGGCGATCTGGTAAGCAGCTTGAGCGGGCGCACGATACCTTGCTGGAGGACAGTAGCGGGTGAGCGCGCAGCAGCATCCTTTTGGTGAGTCATGATGTTCTGTAGCTCTGGACGGTCCATCTCTTTCCTCAGCCGGGTAGTCTTCCGGTCCAGTAGCACAACATGGTTTGTCTCCTTGTATAAGATGAAGAGTCCGCTGGCGATCACACAGCTCGCAATGAATACGACCCAAAAGACCCATCGCCAGCCAGCTTGCTGTGCAATGAAGCCTCCTAGAATGGGGCCTAGGATGGGTCCAAATAGAATGCCGGTCGAATAAAATGCCATCGCTTTGCCGCGTTGTTCGGCAGGGAAGAGATCGGCAATAACACCAGATCCAACAGTCAAACAAGCTGAACCTCCAACACCGCCTAGGAAACGCATGATAATGAGTCCAGTAAGATTGGGTGCCAGTGCGCAGCCGAGGTCAAAGGCGCAGAAAAAGACGTTCGCGCCGTTGAGGACAATCCGACGACCATATATCTCGGAAAGCGGACCGAGAACGAGCGGTCCAATCTGTACTCCATGTTAACCCACATGTCATCATAGAATCGTGAACATGACTTACTGCAAACCCCAGCACGAAGACGCTCACCGCGAAGGCGCCTAGGATCTGGGACGTATTGTGGAAGTCTGCGCTCATGAAGCCGACAGCGGGAGCGAAGATCGACGATGTTAATGGGCAGAGAAATGTGATTGCAGAAATAAGGCTCAGAGCGAACCACTTTCTGTTCTCTGGAAAATTGCGAGGGTTCGCCGGGTCGTCTTGAGAGTCCCATCCGACCAAATTATTTTCCAGGTCCATCACGGGGAACACCTCGGGCGCAAGGTGTTGCTTTCTGCTGCTCTTACGGGATAGGTGTTTCTCAAGCTCGCTACCGATGTCGTCTTGAGACTTCTCTGGTTTCTTCAAAGCGATTAGTTTGAAGATACTTGATGTCAAAGCATACTAGCCGTACCTGCGTTTCGCTTTCCTCAACCTCCTCTTCCGGTATTGCACCTTTCTCTACATCTCTATCGGCGTCCATTTTCTCGTACTCCGAACTCTCCCTTGAAGGGGCCGCCGTCTCCCCTGCGAGAGACATGGTGTCTCAATAACTCTGTTCGTCTTCACGGAAGGTCGTTATGCGTCTGTGTCATTCACCAGCCGTGAAAGTATGCCAGATATAGTGCTAGTGCCAGAGTCTCAGTATCATATGTTATACACCAGATCTTGAGTGGCCATACCTTTCAAATATGTCGGTCCTGGGCGCTGGATATGTTATGGTCCCATGCGTTGAAAGCAAAGCCTTTGAGAAAAACGTTGTTGAAACGTGAGCTGAGTACAACAGTGGCTCGTGACGTGACGCAAAACGAGGAGTCACGATGCAAATATACAAAATCATGGCTGGACTTTAGAAGGATTAATTCCGCGTACACCAACCCGGAAGAAGGATAACGTCTCGGCCGACTCGGTCGTAACCGCGAGGATGAAATGCGGGGTGACCATAGCTCCCTCCACCAATATTCCTTCCCCCATCAAAGCAAATCCAGCTTGCGCATCAACAAAGCACTGTGGAGGTCTCGAATGGGCTGATGGTTCTTGTAATCCAATCGCATCCTGTCGCTCAGTGGGATTTTCTGACACTATCATTCTTGCGCTCGAGTTTGCGGTCGAAATACGGGATCGGAGCGTTCTGATGTTCGGCAGCCCTAAAGCTCGGCCTCTCGCCCTTTACTGAAGCTCCGAGAACAGGGGCCGTGGATTGTGGCACCCTAGTCTCCAAGCGAGCACACGCTTAGGAACATCAAGCTTTGGAGACGAGAGCGCGGCTGTAACAGAAGAAATTGAGAAACACCTGAGAAGGTGCAATCTGATAACAAGAAAGAAATCCTGATAGTTAGCTTGACAGTCAACTTTGAGAGCTCGCTATCGTATAGGCACAACAAAAAAATCTCCTATATTGGCATGACTATCTCTTTCTTCAGCCCATTCGTAGACTTCGCAGCCTTAGGCCGATGAGGAAAAACTCTTGCAGCGTGCCTTACGTAGTATCCACCCGTGGCTTACGACCCTTCTATCGCCGACTTTTAACGCCGACAGTGTTTGTAACCATCCTCAGGTGGATACCGTGGTGATCCTTGGCATTTGTCTCTGGATAAAGGGTTCGGATCCGAGATTTTGTGCACCGGAAGGATTCTCGAGGGTGGTTGACTCAAGGATCTGACACCGGCAACTAAAATGTCAGCACCCGTGGGCGCGCGCGCAAGCTGAAGGACCGATGAAAGCCGCACCGTTAAACGGTTCAAGTTCGTTACCACAAGAGCGCAAGGAGAAGAAAATTATTGTGGGAATGGTTTGAATGAGAGTGGAAAAGATTGCTTATATGTATTATGAACGGTAAGCGGGTTCGGCTCTCCGCCTACTCGCCGATTCGGGAAGTTGCATCTGCTTGATAACATCATCAACACAGAACAGCATAGAGCTTGAAGTCACCATTGACGGCGCGCAAAGAAGTCTTGTCTAGCTTTGTTGTTGATTGCGTCCGTCAATTTCACTTGAAGTAGATACACGCTTACGAGAACAATATAGTACACGCTGTCGATAACAATGGTGCAGAATACTTTACGTTCGCTAATGTGCACGACCAAGCGCGCGAAGAATGTATTTGAAGGTGGAAAGATGTTTTCATCCTTTTGATGTGCCCCTTTGATTATTCGTGGAGCGTATCTAGACGTCAGAAAACCGACTTTACAGACTCAGAATGCAGTAACCTCCAAACGCACAGCGACGCATACTTTCCAACGCGAACGAATTCCGAAGAGCAAGTAATCTCCACGAAACATATAACCTCCAACGCCTTACTGCCAGATTGCCTCCCCTCAACTAGTAAACAACAGTCGTCCGTCTAGAGTCATAGCAAAACATTAAAGATGCCCTTCATACGCTGACCGTGGCATCTATCCGGTGAGGAGATCCTTAACACTCATACCTCGTCCTCCGCCATTCCAACTCCTCCGATCTGTGTTCAGCATCAATAACGCCTCGGTCGCTTCGTGATCCTCACGATCCGCCTGTGGACCTAGCGCTGGTGAGGTCAGCGCAAAGTTTCCGCCGGCAGGACCAGAAAGCGAGTTCTTGCTCGACGGAGCGGTTGGAAAGGGGTTCTGGAACTGAGCTTGTGATGGGGTCTGTCCTCCAAAAGCTGGCGATGCCTGGATCAAGGGGGATGTGGCTGTGGAGCGGATAGACGAAGATAAAGAATAATGATGTGGGTCTGAGGGTTGTAGGGCAGGCGACATGGTGGCCGAGTAGTTCCGATCACCGGGATGGAGTGCAGGAGAGGTGTTGGTTGAGTAGACGCTGCGATCCGAAGGGTACATGGCGGGGGATGTATTGGCAAAACGGTAGTTTGATGGTCGCTCTGCGCTGACGGTGTGTTTTGGCGAGACAGCGTCTGACATTTCCTCGTCTTCGTCCTCGTCCTCATCATCCTCTTCGTCATCGATGGTGTTTGTTTCGACGGCGAGCGGGGGTCGCACCCGTGGTGGAGATGTGGACTCTGGCGAAGCCGGCCTCGGGCGATGCGCAGCCTTCAAATCGTCCACACATTGTTGCAAGTATCGCATATACTCAATGCTAGCCTGGCCATGATCAGCAACCGAATTGCCATGAAATGTACCTTGAGATCGTACTTGCAATATGGCGAGCTTGTGCATCTCCTGCCCCGCACATGCAGGTATCATATCTTTGAGCACGCCAAACTCCTCGTTCATCTTCGACCTGCGTCTCCGCTCAATCAAGCTGTGCGCCGTCTTACGAGCAATCTTCCTCCCGGCGGCAGTAGTACTACCAGACTGCTTCCTCTTCCCACCAGCCGCCGCCGCGGGCGCCGACTTGGCGGCTGATGTCGGCGGTGGTGCTGTCTTCGGTTGCTCTTGCGGCTCCTTTGGTTTCATCTGGATGATCTTGCGCGAGCGCGTAGGCGGTGGAGGCAGCGAGTAGTCATCCTTGGTTATCACGCTCTGGCTCGAACTCGGGCGTTTGCGCGATACTGGAGCAGACTTCGTAATTGCGAGGGGGGACGCGGGAGAAGGAGGCCGGTACGAGGAATCAGAGGCATTTGACGTTGCGGAGGAGCTCTCGGTAGTGCTACCGCGGGTGCTGTTTATGGCAGCGGGCGGTAGGGCGAAGGTGTTGTCAAACGGGCCAGCGGTCGCACTGGTCTTCCCCGTGATATCCGTCGAGGGCGCGGGCGTTGGGGGAAAGTTGGGTCGCGGCATGATGGGTCGCTGGCCTGGCGGATGGCTCATCTGGGTGGCAGGAGCCCGTCGACTTCCAATGCAGCCCGCTGCTCGAGGGCGAGGGCTGGAGTACAGGGTGAAAAACGACGAGACATTGCGGCGGGCAGTATCAACGGTGTCGCGTGCAATCGCCGCCAGATGCAGTGCGGTTGCGTCGTGGGCGCGGGCCAATCAGGGGAGCGTCTGGGGGCAACGTGCTCCGCGCAGCGTGGGAGCTCAACGCTCGCACTAGGCGCCTTTGTAACGACCGCGAACCACAGCCCGTAAGCCCGCAGCGTGTCCTGCTCGTGCGCCGCGAACTCTTACGCTTCAAGAGAGCGCCTCCTGCTATCGCTGGCCTCAACATTGGGGCAGTTGCCTTCCGATGGGCAGGAACACTGAGCACGTGCTACACATTTGCCTTCTTACGAGTTGGCGAGACGCAGCCGCTTTAGAGAACTGCTCGCATGTGATTCGATTCGATGCGCGGGATGCGCGGGTCTAGTGCCCAGAAGCCATGGTGGCGAGACTTTCAACATGCCTCAACTTTCTTTCCTCTTTAGGGCACAAATTCACTTGGCGTGGTGTTGAGCACGAACAACCCCCCACGAGGCTGGCTGGCGAGGACCGCGCTGACCTGCTCCACGAGCAGACCAGACGCCGAAAAATAGTGTTATGCAGCTGTATTCATCTCCAAAAAAACGTCCTTAATGCAATCCTGGTATCTAATTCCACAACCGACACGTCCCATCAGCTCCTGCACTCACACACCATGGTTCCCTCGGGTGCCAATCGACGTCCATGACCCCCAATCTGCTCTTGACCTTATGTCCCTTTAGCACTTTGAGAGGTACAATTGTGGCATTCTCCATGAGATCCCCCACCACCTTGCCATGGAATATCTGCAGGCTGCCGTCATCGCTCGCATCTGCAAAAAGGGGTAGTCCGCCCTGGTGGAAACGCACTGCGCGGATGGCCTCTTGATGGAAACGAAGCGTCTTGTAAGGCTTCGTCGACAAGTCCAGGTCGTGCCACAGCAATCGCTTGTCGTATGTACCAACAATGATGTTGTCTCCACCTGGATGCACGTCAATGGAAGATATCCACTTAGCACCGGGCTGAAGAATCTTAACGAGCTCCTGTTTGGCAAGATCGTAACTTCTGATCGTGTTTCGGGTAGCCACAAAAAAGATCGCTTTGAATGGGTGGAACTGCGCAGTCTGGGCAATACCCTTCAACCGGCGGAATGGCAGCTGTGTAAGGTGCTTGGACAGAGTGTGGATAGCGACCGCTGAACTCTGGCCTCGAGGCGAGACTGTCGCAAAATAGTCGCCCTTTCTATGCCAATTGATGATCTTGACCATAGATCGCACAGTAGCCTGTACCAACACTCCCTTGGATTCAAGTCGAGTTCCGGGCCGAGCCCACTTTCCAGGAGGCTCTTTTGTGACACCATTTGTAGCGGTGGATGGCTTCGATGCCGCGTAGCCCCATCCTGCATCTACTATATCGCGGCTTGCCTGTTCTACATCTGGCGACAGAATGGCATATGGTACAATCAAGTAAACACTCTCTCCTGCTGCTGCTGCGAGAATGGAAGTGTCTTTAACTGGTCGCCACTTCACTGCGTCCACGGCATCCTCATCTGATAGTTTTGCATTCCATACTTGGCGACCAGTTAGCAGCTCCCATATGCGCACATAGCCATCATCACCACCACTGGCAACAAATATGCCGTTTGGATCAAATGAGACACTTCGAACGCGACCCTCTTGACCCCTGAAGATAGCTGCACACGTGGTAGGGAATGGCTTGAGGTCGTCCGGATTAGGTAGCTTAGGTAGGAGCGACTCTGGATCAATATTGAGCTTGTTCCGCCGGACTCGAGGAGCTAGATAAAGATCAAGACTGCGTTCAAATCTTTCCTTGACAAAGCGTTCGTAGCCCGGTACTTTCCTCAATGCTTCGTAGTTCTTGGGAAGATAATCCTTTTCCCGGTCTTCCTCATCAGCCTCTAACCAGGCCGCCTCCTCGTTCTTGTCAGGTAGATACTCTGGAGGAGGATGGTAGCTTGCATCATAACCAGGCGGCGGCAGCTTGGGTGCGGCAATGTGCATAGAGTTCTCCGGTCGCGGCTGCTCATCGGCCCACACATCGTAATACACTCGCTCTTCTTCCTCTGCTTCTTCCGATGGCGGTTTGTAGGGTTGAATGCGACCTTCCCTGATGGCCTTGACAATCTTCATGACCCTCTTGGCCTCATGTTTAGAAGGCAGGAATCTTCGCTTTGGCTCCGGTGCAGCATTTAGCGGCATGACCTCAAGCTTTCCAGAGAAGTAATGCACCATTTCCGGGTAGGGGTCGTAGCCATCTTCCACCACTTCGTTTCTTGTAAGCCGCTTTAGAACATCCAGTTCTTCCTCTGAAAGGTTCAGCGGCTTCCCAGTGGCGGGATCTGTCAAGCCCGTCCAGCCCTTGGGTATGTCAATTTGGTCTAGCAGAGCATCCAGCGCCTCGCCCTTTGCAGGACGCATGATCTTCTTGCCATTGATATCATAGCCTATATGTGGATACTCGTCGTAGTATGTGAGGGGAATGTTGCCGATCGTGTTCGTAGTCTCTGGCGCATCTGAATCGTCCGAATCGTACGTGGGGTCAATTTCCCTGTAAAGATAGCGCGGGTTGCCATTTGCGTCGGTCGTAACGGTATAGTTGCGCTGCAAACTGTTGTCCTCCTGATCGTCCAGTCCGCCATCTCCTCCTAGATCAAGGAGAGAGTCGACACCATTCAGGCGCGACGGCGCATCCGTGGTTTTTAGCTTGCGCAGTTGCTCTCGAATCCCCTCCTCGCCGTCCTCGAGGTCAGTGTCTGAGAAGGCCTCATCATTTTCGTCTTCCTCATCGTCCTCCTGGTCTTCATCGGAGAGCCCCTCTATGACGCTGCTGGCTTCGCTGTCTATATCTTCGTCCTGGTCGGCATCAGACTCGCCTTCGCTGTGTGACAAAATGCCGTCAAGGAGTCCATCAGCTAATTCATCTTCCGAGTCGCGAATAGCAGGCACCTCGCGTGTGACCGCTTTCCTCTTGCGTGGATTCGATGCCATTGTCGCTGGCAACGTCGCAGTGCGGGACACGCTTCACTATTTTCCTGCACAAAGTTCAATTGTACGAAGTTTTTTGGCGTTATCGATAGCTGCACGGACCGTGCGCTAAGCCAGACTCGACTTTCTCATGAGCTCGCGTCCACTTTTCACGTTGGCCGCAACCACGACTACGACCACCATCATCACCATCACCCCCAAGACAAGCTGCCTCGATTGACACGTCCTGAAGGAGCCACTTGCACTTATCTCACAGTATTACTCCGCGAGCCGCCATGGCTTCCCGGCACGCTGATCGATCAAGGTTCGACGACCGGGGCGGCGGTCGCTACTCCGCACCCCGCCGCGATCGCGACGACAGGCGCGACAATCGAGACCGCCACGACCGTCGCCGAGAAGATGACCGTCACTACGACAATGAGCGTGATCGCAACAGTCGGCGCCGGGACCGCGATTCGTACCGCCGCCGCTCGCGCTCGCGCTCTCCTCGCCGTGATAGGGAACGGTCCCGTGACAGGCAACACTACCGCGAAGACAGGCGCTACGGCGGCCATGACGATCGCTGGGACAGCTACAGCCGACGTGACGACCGACGCGACGATCGTCGACGAAGCGACGACCGCACCCGCCATTCGAATTCGGCCACTCCTGGTGCAGACGCAAGGCCTAGCTCTAGGGCGAGCAACCTATCGCGTGAGAACAGGCAGGACAGGCAGGACAGGCAGGACAGGCAGGACAGGCACAAGCGTGTGGAAGAGAAGCCGAAGCTAGACGAGGAGTCCAAGAAAGCCGCCAGGCTCGCCAGGGTCCAAGCATGGAAGAAGGAGCAAGCTGAGAAGAAGACTGACAGCCCCGCTGCCGCCTCCTCGCCAGCTGCCACCGCGCCGACCACGCCCACAGTTGCTTCTGCGACAGTAGGCGAGACGACACAAGAGTCCTCTAAGATTAAAGCTTTATCACAGCTTCCCGCTGAAAAGAAGCCTAAGCAGGTAAAGGCGAAGGAACCCTTCAAGCTCGCTGAGATTGCTGCCCCAGCGCCTTTCAAGGCCGCAGCCAAGCTCAATGGCATCACGGCCAACGGTGCTTCAACAGCCAGTATGTACAACCCCTCCATTGCTCATTTAAGACCAACCGAGACAGATCGCCCTGGCCTACCGTCAGTCAAACCCAATGGTAATGTCGCCTCCTTCGGGCAAAAAGCTAAACCTGGTGAAGACGAGATCGAACCTGCCAAGAAAGTTTTGTTGGATGACGAAGAGAACACCGGTAAGCGCTCTCTCCAAGCGCTTCCCGATTTCACGCCGCTCGACGAAAACGTGCCCGATGCTGCCAACGCTGACGAAGGTGGGATGAGCGATATGGGGAGCCCTGAGGGTAATCAAGCAGAGTTACAGGCTCAGTTAGAGAAGCGTCGGGAGGAGATCGCAAACGAAGACTCTCAAATGGAAGAAGCCCCAATCGTCGCTGACGAGTCCGCCGAGAAGATGGACGTTGACGAAGTCGCAGGCGCTGAGGAGGATGACATCGACCCACTGGACGCCTTCATGGCCGGCCTCTCTGAGACGCAGCCAAGTAGGGGTCGTCCACAAGGCCAAGCCTTCTATGACGATGATCATGAACCTGGTCTCACCGCTGTCGAAGGTGAGGACCTGCTAGCCCTTGCTGCTTCTAAGAAAAAGAGGAAGGAAGTTCCCGTTATCGACCACAGCAAAGTTGAGTATCAATCCTTCCGTAAAAACTTCTACACGGAGCCCATGGAGGTTTCGCAGATGACCACTGAAGAAGTTGACAACCTTCGCTTCGAACTCGACAACATCACAGTTAAGGGTGCCAACGTACCCCGTCCTGTACGCAAATGGGCCCAGATGGGCCTCCTCCAGGCGACGATGGATGTTTTCAACAAATTGCGATTTGATAAGCCAACGCCAATACAGTCTCAGGCTATTCCTATGGCTGAGTCTGGGTTAGACTTCATCGGCGTAGCGAAAACTGGATCCGGAAAGACTCTGGCTTTCGGTATCCCTATGATCCGACATATTCTTGATCAACCAGCCCTTAAGCCGTCAGATGGACCGATTGGTCTCATTCTCGCTCCCACCCGAGAATTGTCCGTCCAGATAGGCGCCGAGCTAAAGCCTTTCCTGAAGGCGTCAGGGTTGCATATCGCCTGTGCTTACGGAGGCCAACCCATTTCGGAGCAGATTGCTATGATCAAACGAGGTGGTATCCATGTCCTGTGTGCGACCCCCGGTCGTCTGATCGATCTACTCCAGAGTAACTCAGGTCGGGTTCTGAATCTCAAGCGAGTCACATATCTCATCCTAGATGAGGCCGACCGAATGTTTGACATGGGGTTTGAACCGCAGGTCGTGAAAATTATGGCCAATATCCGACCTGATCGTCAGACTATACTCTTTTCAGCAACAATGCCCAAGAACATCAATGCCTTAGCGAAGAAGGGCCTTGTGAATCCTGCCGAAGTGGTCATCGGTGGTCGCAGCATTGTAACTGATACCGTAAAACAAATAGTGACGCTGGTGTCACCGAAGTATGAGGCCAAAATCAATGAGCTCCTTCGGCAGCTTGGCATGCTATTCTCGAAGGATGAGAATGCTCAGATTTTGGTCTTCGTAGAGCGTCAAGAGACTGCCGAAGATCTCCTTGCCAAGCTTTTTAAAGCGAAGTATACTGCTGTCAACACTATTCACGGCGCAAAAGATCAAGCAGATCGCAGCGAAGCAATTAACGATTTTAAACAAGGAGTTCTACCTATCCTCATTGCCACGTCGGTTGCTGCTCGTGGCTTGGACGTTCCACGTCTTGCCATGGTATTCAATTTCGATTGTCCAACTCATTTGGAAGACTACGTGCATAGGTGTGGGCGCACCGGTCGCGCAGGCAATCAGGGTACCGCTATCACCCTCATTGAAAATCCCGGCCAGGAACGCTTCACCATGCACGTCGTTAGAGCACTGAAGGATAGTAAGCAAGAGGTACCCGAGGAGCTTGAGAAAATATCCAACGATTTCAAAGCCAAAATCAAGCGCGGCGAAGAGAAATGGTTTGACCCTGGTTTCGGTGGTAAAGGCTTGGACAAGCTTGATGCTGCTCGCGCTTTAGAGAAGAGAAGAGAGAAGCGAGCACACAAGATTGAAGGCGAAGACGTCAGCGATGAAGAAGCGGAGCTGCCCGTTATCAAGCAGCCAGAGGTCACCTCTGCAGCTGATGCAGGTAAGACTGCTAAGCCAGCGGCAGATCAACCAGCATATATGCAGCTACTCGCCAATAAGATCGTCGTCAACAAGACCGAGCGTCCTGCTCAGACCGGCCCCACCAAGGCCATGACTGCTAAAGAGAAGGCTATGGCGGCCGCAAACAAGGTCGATGGTCGTTTGAGCAAGAAAGGCATGATCCATCACGGTCAGCCTATTGACAATAAAGGCCCAGATGCAGGTGCTTTTCACTCGACCATCGAAATCAACGACTTTCCACAGAAAGCTCGATGGGCAGTCACAAATCGCACCAATGTCGTCAAGATCCTGGACACAACTGGCGTTTCGATCACAACCAAAGGCAACTTTTATCCTCCAGGCAAAGAACCAGGAGAAAATGAGCTACCAAAGCTCTACATTCTTGTTGAGGGAGACAACGAAAACGTCGTTACTGATGCTATGATGGAGATCACGCGACTTCTCAGAGAGGCGACCATGTCAGCCGAGGAGACTGTCCGTGGAGCGACTGGACGCTATAGCGTAGTCTGATCTGCTATCAAAGATATGATTCACCCCAAGGTATGTATGAATATTGCATGGTGCAGATTTGGATGTGCCCTTTCCTTACCTTTTTCCTCTTTTTCTTGGCTTTGCTTTGCATGAAATGGTTTGGGTCTGCTGCATAAGCCTGGTTGGAGTTTTGGATGCGATTTTGAGAAGGTCGTTGGCGGCACTTTGTTCACGAACCGTCAATCGGCAATGTTCACGCGGAGAAGTTTTGCAATTGCAACACGTGAGTCAACCCCATCGTCTGCCCCACCAGGCATTTGCTGATCACCGTTACCCTGCCGCAGGTTTTCTCGGTCGATAAGCAGTATACCTCGTATTGTAAGCTTGAGATGTTCGATTTTCGACCTAATTAGCTTCGGTGCCCGTCGTTGGAAAGCTATATCCAGGCTGGATATTAATACATGGATCGGCAATTGTAGGTAACTACATCTGCCAATCCTCGTCTGAAAGGACAATACACCAAATGTTCAATCATTATGTGTGCATGCGAAGCAGGCTTTTCTTGGAACGTGCTATTCAGTGAATATTTAATGATGAACATCATTTCATAAAACATCAAGAGATCGTGAGGCTATAACGTATTTGAGTAGGTAACAGATTAATCACCCAGTAACGACGCAGTCAAGCCTTGAAGGTGTTCCAGGAGAGCCGGAAAGAAATGCCACAATAGCTCAGCGGTCTGCAAGCATGGGAGAAAGTTTTCACGTCTTGACTGCAAAATCTATCGCGAAAGTATAGGTGTTCTCGAATTCTTGAAAATCCTTTCAGCAGATTGTGATAAGTTCACGACCATCCGCAATCTAGGTTGGTTTGGGCTATAGCAGGGTAGCGTGAGGCTCAATGAGGTGCGTCGTATTCTCGGCCCTTATTAGGAAACCACGGCGCTGAGCTGCACGAAGCTAAACACGCACTAAACCTCTAGTCAGGTGCTTCCCCGCAAGAAGAGTAAATTGCATGAAGACAAAGGTGCGAATTTTCACCAGTTCTGATGCGAATTTCGACTCACGCGGTGCGAAGTTCCGAGGAATGTGACGTAGTTGCTACGCTATGGTTGGTCATTGCACGCAACCACGCGAGCTTCCCGAAGCTCTTGCTCTCAACTGCTGCTTTTTGATCAATCAAATTTTGCAGCCGTTTTATTGTCCTAGTTTTGGGGTCATGATGTCTTCTAGTGGTAAGGCTTCTTATTTTCCATCTCGGTGCATCATCTGCGTCCAGCAACTCTTGTTGCATTATATATAGACTTCATGTTTCAAACCTCGATGCATAGCCATCTTGACTCCCACAACTAACAGCTCGCAGAAGGATTGACAAATACACAATCGCCGCCCAGCGTCGCCGAATCACGAACGAGAATAAACAACACAGTCTCTAATACTAGGTCGTCTAGTCTAACACAGCGAACATCTACTCGAGGAATGAAACAGACGAGACATGATATAGAAAGACATCCTACTGTGCCACTAGATTCTATACACAGCTCAGATGCTCGCACTGATGTGGCCAATACAACTCAATACAGTCGTCCACTCACTGCTGAGGACAGTATTCGTGCACAACAGAGCAATCTGCAGCGACAGCAAACACAAAAGAAAGCAGAAGGCCGTTTCTACGTTGACAATGACTACTACTCGCTAAATCCGTGGTACGAAAATGAACCTGCACGGCCACTGTTCGGCCTCGGCCGACCGTGTAAGTAAGCCCAAGGTACAATTTCTTTGTAGTGGCCGAATAATAACTTATATTTCCGCGTTTAGTCCCGCGAACAGTGCGTCCCGGAATGCTTCGAGGCCGTAACGAACAAGAAGAAGATTTGCAAGAGCAAAAAGGTCAGTATAATGTAGTCATTCATTCAAAAATATTACTGAATATGTTTTTCTAATCAAAATGTTAGGAAAGACCGCCAAGACGCTCCGACTCTCCGAATACCCCCTCCTGATCGATTTGAGACAGAGATAGATGGTTGGAAATACGTCGTAACACGAGTAGAAGATTCTGACGGCCCAGAGTATGAGCATGGCATCGGACGAGAAGACCAGGCGCGTGATAAGCCTTCGGAGCATCATACTCATCAAGGCTTGCAATCGCCGACGCTCATGCCTGATCGGATGGAAGACGGTTTTCATAATGATCACCCTCCACTCCAGGACACAGAATCGGTCGACACAGCGCAGACAGCAGAGACGCAGGCCGAAAAGCAAGAGATCCGCCATCGCGAAGAAGAAGCCATACAAGATTATTACAACACATATCGGAACCCACTTGCACGGCTACGCGCACGTTATCCCGAAGCCGCAGCAGAGTTCCTTTCAGTGCGTTTCTCACTTACCGATTCTTACTAAAGACCAAGCTAAGCATGTGTAGACTACGATCTATCTCTTCTTTGGTATAGCTGGCGCTTTGTACTCAATTACGTATCCGGCCGCTGAGGGAGATTATATCACTCAATCTTGGGCCTGGGGACTCGCGGTCACGGCCGGCATCTACGTCGGAGGTGGAGTCTCCGGCAGTCATATGAATCCGTGGATTTCTATCTCCTTCTCTATCTTCCGGGGCTTTCCTTGGGAGCTGTGCTTTGTGTATTGCTGCATGCAAATACTAGCCGGTTTCGCTGCGGGAGCTTTGGCGTGGTAAGTCACACTCTACTTGTGCCTTGATGGCTATCAAGGCAGCTACACGTCATTGTATCCTAGTCAGGGTCGACTAACCTTTTTATCTATGCAGGTTCATCTACCGAGATGCTATCACGCACATCGACCCACATCTAACACCGTCTGTCACTGGGAAAGCTTTCTACACAATTCCTCAAAACTACATCTCGGTTGCCACAGCCTTCTTCAATGACTTCCTCTCCGCAGCTCTCTACACCTGCATTGCCTTCGCCATTGGTGATGACAGCAATACTCCACCTGGCTCCGGTACAACCCTTCTCTTCAAGTCCTCTTCATATCAACTAACCCCTCTGCAGGCATGTCTGCCCTAATATACGGGCTAATGTCTTTTCTCCTCTGTATATGCTTTGGCTACAATGGCCTCGGTGTCTCCCCAGCACGCGATCTAGGACCACGCTTCGTGGCGTGGTGGGTTGGGTACGGTACAGAAACGTTCTCGAGCGGGTGGTGGGCATATGGACCTATCGCTGCAGGATTATCGGGTACCCTTACGGGTGCACTTATATATGATGTGTTTGTCTTTGTGGGCGGAGAAAGTCCAGTGAACTATCACTGGCCAAATCCAAAGGAGGTCACACAGAGGATTAGGGCGAGGAGTGGGGAGAAGGGGAGGGATGGGGAGGAGGTTTAGTCTGTGTGATAGGATGATTTAGAAAAAGAGTAACATTTATGAAGGTGTGCGGATCTTGTATTGTGCTTCTAATAATGGCTTGATGGTTCTATCGGATGTGAACGCCCATGTATGCCTTGAACTACTTCCACGTGGTTGTGTCATCAATGTCGTACCTATTTAGCGATCAATTATCACTTATTGTTTCCTTCAAGCGTTCGACAGTACATGCGCTGAACATGCGGCCCACGCGCCACTGCATCCGATTCAATCACCCTGTATAAGTATGCCCAGGTCAAATTGCTGTTAATAGTGCCCGTGCCGATGTTGGCGATGACAGGAGGTACCAATACCATGACTAAAATCTCCTTTCTGGCCGCCGTCACTCGCACATGTGAAGGCTTGAAACTTGTCGTGGCTCGCAAGTCGTATGGGGTTTCCGCGTCGGGTGCTCGGCAGCTTGTACCACCTCTCCGCAGACTCGACAAACGCTCGGATACCTTCCTCCATTTTCGGTTGTACTACAAACATGGGACAGTGGTTGCGTAACGTCTCTTCTTCAGCACCTTCCCACCGATCTTCCTAAGCCCGTTACCACTGCCGAGTTAATCACCATGAATTTACTCGTTCCCCTTATCTTCCTCTCCATCTGTACCTCCTCAATCGCTCCCCCAAGCGGCGGCGACGCGGTTCTCAAGCAGTGCGGTGGTGTCCAGGAAGGTGACGCCATCCTCCCTCTCTACCCAGGTGCGCCCTGCCGTCGCCTTCCTGCGTCTGCAGTCAAGTTGAACGTCTCCAACGGCTGCCGTTGCGCATTCTATAAGTAGGAGATCTTCAACGATACGTCATTTTAGAGCTAACATGGCTCCAGGGCTGACTTAGAGAATTGCGACGATACGACACTCGAGTGGATTGGTCAGGGTCCAGTCATGGGTAATGCCCCGAAGGCGAAGAGGTTCACTTGTCAGCTTAGATCGCATCCTGGCGATGAGTAGACTTCACAGCAAGTGTACCTCGGAAATATTGTTAATTAACTAACTGACTGTGTTCAACCAGCCCAAGAGGCATGCTAGCTTTAACTTCCAGGGCATCAGCCTAGGTTTCAGTCCACATCATTTATGTCAGGGTTAAGATGGTCGCGGAAAGGAAAGTCACTGGGTTTGCGTTAGTGTGGAGCTTTTTGTATCATGAGGTAGTATCGCACGTACACTCGAGTGGCGTAAAGAATACAGTCTGCTCTACAGCCGTGACCTGTATATGAAGCGACCGAACACGTGGTATGATGATTTATCTAAAATCGACTTAACAAATATCTGAAAGCCCAGTACTGATACCACCTGGGCATGCTCTGGGAGGCTATAGTGAACTGCAATTTGAAAAAAAAAACACCCTTTACGTGTGGGATATGTCAAACGAAATACTCAACATGTGTCCTTTAATTATCGTCTCCCACTTCACTACAATCACCACCACGTCCGTGCACACGCTAAGCGGCCTGCAAGTGAATATCTAACAACTGGCTAGTATACAAGTAAGTTATTACGCTCTGCTGGCCCTCTTGTACCCTCTTCGATCTACTTTAACCTACCGATTCAACTAAGTCGATCCTCCCCATAGCTACAAATAACCCTCGCAACAACGATGGACTTCTTTGCCTACCTTATTCTCTCCCTCTTCGGTGCCTTCTCTGTCGCTACGCCTACTCCGCCAACCGTCTACAAAGATGGCGGTCTTGCTTCAAATGAATACCTTATTGTCGGAGTATACAAGAACTCGGTAGAGCTAGAGGGTTTTTCCATGAATCTCTCTGTCCTTGGAGACAAGTGCATGACCGGTCCCTCTGTCGGCGGTTACCGAATGGATAAGGGTTACGAGTGCAAATTCTTCAGGTATGGGATTGAGAGATAGTCGGGTTGGTTTTAACGCTCCTCTAGTGATAAGCAGTGCAAAGACTTCCTTGGTAATCATCAGGGTCCAGATGCGCAGTGGCAGCTCCTACCAGGAAAAGAGTATGCGTACAGTTGGGCGTGCTGCAAGATCTAGGCGTGTCGCATGTTAAGTCCAAGACGCCACGGATAAATTCACCACGAACACCTCGATTATACGTTTCATTACGGATATCGGGCATGGTCACGTCGGCATAACAGCGCAAGGCG
This sequence comes from Kalmusia sp. IMI 367209, assembly GCA_027946365.1. Classification (NCBI taxonomy): domain Eukaryota; kingdom Fungi; phylum Ascomycota; class Dothideomycetes; order Pleosporales; family Didymosphaeriaceae; genus Kalmusia; species Kalmusia sp. IMI 367209. The sequence continues at coordinate 1,512,300 of JAPEUQ010000006.1, read as the reverse complement.
GGCTGGAGTTTCAGATCATTGAGAATTACGTTTGAGGTTGGGACTAGTCAGCATGCATGCCTTGAATAGTCAGTTGCCAAGGAATGCAGAATTTGACGACTCACTACCGTTTTGCTGCCCTTGATTGGAGGTGACGTAATGTGCATGTCCCCGACGCTATGCAGAATCATCAATGTTTTAAGGGCATTTGAAGTCCTATTGTGGGGTGACACAGTATGATAAGCATTCCTGCCAAAGCCTGCTCTTCGTGTCTGCTTTGAAGGATACCTCCACCGTCACATCATCCATTTGCTACTTCTCCTCCTTGGCAACATATCTCTAGCAGATGACACTCTCGTTCTCATACCACTTGCCACCAATCCCTAAAATTTGACGTCAAGGAACATCATCTCAGCATTCTCACCGTGTACTTCGTCATCATTGACTCAGCGGCCTCCCGTCCAGTGGTCCCACCCACGACGACAAAAGTCCGGCCTTCTACGGAATCGAACTTTAAAAGCATAATGTGGAACTTTGCGCCAGAGACTCCGGCGATGAAGCTCCCTACTCCTAGAATCTCCATGTTCCCCCATGCAAATGATTTACTGCGCAGGCATTGGCGGTGAATGGCACGGCCAACCTTTTTCTGAATCGAATGGGAAATCGCATCTAAATTATAGGGAGAATTGATGCATCGGGAAAAACGTATCTGCTAATTTCCTTGATATTCCTCTTCACAAGTGTTGCGATTGTAATAATGACACTCTTCTATGAGGCTTTTCTTTGGTTTTATTTCGTGCATGTTATCCCACGCAAACCCACTATTGACAAATATACAACTAATTAACTGATTCGGGTTAGCAAACTATGCTGGGTTGGCCTGGTTTGGTTTCTTTTGGTGCTGCGTTCGCCCTTCACATCAACAAAGTCCCGCTACGAACTGTGCAAACGCCGCACGTGTTAACCGAAGTTTCACTAAATGTAGTGTCTCTATCACTTTTAGCAGACAAGTCTGCGAATAGACAAGGCTACAGCTAATTAAACGCCTTTCTACAAATCCGGCAGACTCCTCCCACGCATTTCACTCGGGCAATCCCACCGGACTCAATCATCTCGTATTAACCGGAGCACACCGCTACGATGAAGCTCTCGGCAGCAAATACTCTCCTCGCTCTTGCTGCTCTCGCCGCCGCCCTTCAACACCAAGAACCGAAAACGCACCCCTCTTTCTGCGGCTGGACGAAGCAGATGCTGAACGCCACGGCGCCGGATTGCACCAAGCACGACACGACTGGCGTTTGTCTCTCCGACAACGATACCTGCAACGCCATGCCGAAGCCCGCAATGTTCCTTAGCGTCCTTAAGGCCTGCGACTGTGAATTCTACTACGAGTAAACAACCCTCCACTCACCTCTATGTTGTCATAGCGGTTGATAATTGACTGATTCTAGTATTAGCTGCGGCGGCATCGGTCAAAGGAAGGTTAACGATAGCGATGTGCGGGATACACTCATCTATGGTCCGATGAACTTCTACAAGTGCAAGCGGACGGATGGTGCTAGCAGCGGGAGTGGGACAACTAAAGCGGCAGGATTCTGCTTCTTGGTGAGCGTGGTCGCAGTCGCAGTGGTTGTGACTCTGGCATTGTAGTAGGAAGATACAGTTGGGCATGCCTCCAGATTCTAGTTTTGGGGGCGTTAAGGGTACATGGAGAGTGCGCCTGCGGAACAAATGTTTGATCAGAAACAGGTCAGTCTTGTGAAGGTGTTTCATCTTCCGATGGACGCTATAGATCTTGATTTGCTCGATAATAAGAACCTCTGTTTACACACCATGTAGTTTCTTTACATGCTATCAGGTATGACCTAGCTACAATGGACTCGAGGCCTTTTTTTGCGCCGTCAAAGTCAGGAGTGCGTGGCTTCCGGTGAATGGGGACCAAGCGCGTTTAGTACCATCACCAAGTATCGCAGGAAACATCGTCATGCATTGAATTCGCTACGATTGATACTAGCAAGAACATTATGAAAACTTGGAGGCTCTGACTGTACGCCGTGCTCAACGTGTACTAACGAAGCTAGCCCTGTATGCTTGTTCACTTTCAACAAAACATTCCGCAAGACGTCGTAACTACACACCATTAATTACACCCCATCCCTGGGTGGCCACTCGCTATTCGCCATCAATATTGCGCTAATTTTTCGAGCAGCTGGCACTGAAGAGCCCACTGGACTCGTACTCCGCACTTGAACCAGGACCCTTGGTAATGCGGAAAGGCTTCTCGGCGCACTCGTAATCACTATTAAGATCCAAGTGAGCACTCTGGTAATCATAGAACCCAGCATACGAATTTCTGAGTAGCCAGGTTCTTGGCGCGACATCATGCAGACTATCAACTTACCGATACAAGTTGCAGATCCATCCCCCATTGACTTGAAGCTTGGTGAAGTAATTACTAGGCTCTGGCAAGCCATCTTCCTTATTCTGGGGTACCTTTTGGCAACCAGGCGTCAAGGGCAGGCTCACGTCGCCGTAGATGAGGAGTCCGACCTTGGTGTCTTGAGCGGTGGGGGCAGCGCTGGCAAGCGCGAGGCCGAAGAGGAGAGTAGTTGGGACGGCGAAGCGCATTCTGACTTCGGTGTGAGAGGCGTAGCTAAGTGTTTAGTTCGGTATGATAGAAATGAAGAGTCGTGAGTCTGTGATGGGGATGCAGAGGCCTCGGAGTATTTATGTGCGGATGACGGATTGAGAGGATTTGGCTGATGAAGAGGTGCAAGTTGAGGTGCAAACACTCGGGCGACATCTGACGCGTGTTGGTACATGAAGATTGGGGGCAGGTGTGTTCGACGTGTTGGGGTCACGCGCTGACAACCCGGTAAGTTTGGTGAACACAGAGCACATGGCAACATCAAGTGGTACCTTAATCTAAGAAGGTACACAAGAGATAGTTACTACCAAATTCGAATCTCACAATGCCCGATGACGCGAACCAGCTGCCACTTACTGCGTCAAAGTCCACTTTCTTCCCTAGGGATGCTGAATCACAGCTCAAACACCAAGTCATGGCCGCTCGATCCCAGCCGAGGTCCAGTACGTTATAGAAGGGCCTTTTTATTGTGGGCCTGTCTCCATCCTACTACATATGTCTGAGCTAATTGGTCTCAGGTTCGGTAACCCCAGCTGGCCTATTTCAAAATTTCGGAGTCTACGTCAGCTGCTTTACACAGTGTGTTACTACAAAGTCTGTAATACTAAGGTATATATCTAGCCTTATTTGTCATTAATGGTAGGGTCTGGGGTGGCAGGGCGCGCACAAATTCTTTAGATCAGAGGACCTTGCACGGCGGGATGAGGGCGTACTATAGCATGTAGATAGCAATGCATACATAGCCATAAACTTTCTCCAAACTATTCAGGCATTAATTTCCAGAGCAGTGCTCAAATAATGATGGCTTACCCTTATATCGTCTACATCTAGCTGTTCGAGAAGTGTATTTGGATAAAATGTTTAGAAATTAGACTAATAGGCTCGGGATGAAAGTCAGCACATTGCGCGGATAGTAGGTATAAGGGACTTGTCATGAAAGAATTCCGTAGGTAGTCTCAAATGAATTGTGTACGACGAACACGTTGTCTTCTGTGTGACCAGAATTGACGCACCCTGTTTCATAGACTATCCATCCTTCAGCGTTACCATCGTCCGTCCGTACCATCTCCTGAGCGCTTCGCGCATCCCTCGGCTATCATCTCATTGTCCAACTGTTATCATGGGACCGTATGCGCTGGGTATATCCGATCGTGCTCGAACTTTATCACTCTTTGGCTCGTTCCATTTCGCCCCGCGTTCACAGGAGCACTCAAAAATTTGGGCCACTCGCTATTCGCCATCTCTACCTTCCTTAACTCATACTAAGCTCATTAGTATCTACTCCCTCGTCCCGCGTCTTGTCCACTCACCATCAAGATAATCCGCCGCGATCAACAACTCCAAGCAAAGCTCAGGCTGGATATCCATATCCGGCACATCCTTGCTCTCAGCATGCTTCTGATTGTAGTACAAATACTCGCAGACTTTCTCAAGGACGACTCCACTGTGTCCGTCAGTGATATCCAGACCCATATTCCTTGTCCGCGTGGGAAGCAGTCAGCGGGGCGTACTTTATCATGGGCAAATCGACTCGGTTTTGTGCTTGTTCTCTGAAGCCCGCTGTTCACTGAATTAGTATGGTAGACTTGGAGAAGGAGAAGAGGGGAGAAAGGGACAGGACGTACACATCGGATCCAGGGCCTTCTTGATCGTGCCCGCGATGCAGGCGGCGGAGCGCAGGATCTTGAATTCGTAGCCGTCGTTCGAGACCAAGGTCACAAATTCGGAGCTCTTAGACTCGGACATTGCGACGATGCATATGCGGCTATGGGTGCTGTAGTGGGTTACCAGTGTGATTCGTGGTGAAGAGGGGCGAAAGCGGGGAGCGCGATTGAGAGCGCGCGATCACGTTTCTTCGTGTAAAGAAGGATGACTAATCGATCCATAGCTTGAACTCAGAACTTCATATCGCAGCAACATCGAAGCTTAGATCTCCCCATCCGCAGCCTAAAGAAAGGTTTGAGACCGATAGGCTATATGCACAATTGTTTTTCACCCCACGTGTTGTCGATCAGATACCTCGTCACCATCGTACAAAGAAATGAGTCCTCACTCACATGCCCCACACGTCCTCATAACCGGCGGCTCCCGTGGCATTGGCCTCGCAATAGCTCACCTCTTCGCCCGTAATAGCTACCGCTGCACCCTTCTCTCGCGCTCAGAAGCCCCCCTCAAAGCTGCCGTCTCATACCTGAACACCACCTATCCTGTGTCCTCCGCCTCCCGCAACCGATCCAAGCATGCCTACATAGCCGGTGACATCTCGAGCCCCTCATTCTGGAGTAATACTGGTATTGGGGCATCCTTACGGGGAACCACGTCGATGTCCTTACTGGGTGAAACGCACGAAGAGGCGGAATCGAAGGACACCGTCTCTGTGCTAGTCAATTGCGCGGGGATCACGCAGAGCAGTTTATTCGCCGCAACGGCACCAGAGAAGATACAAGAAATTGTAGATACGAATCTCACGAGTATGATGATTGGGACACGCTATCTCTTGCGGAACCGATATTTCACGTCATCGCATGGTGACAGACACCAGCGCTCGATTATAAACGTCTCGAGCTTACTTGGTACTCATGGAGGTCATGGAGCAGTTGCATACGCTGCGAGCAAAGCAGGTGTATTGGGTTTTACGCGTGCATTAGCTGCAGAACTAGGAAGATCGCATATACGTGTCAATGCTATTGTGCCGGGCTATGTCGAAACAGATATGACAGAACGTAAGTTATTAAACCGTCATGATGGGCTGCATTGGCGAAGCCGCGCTTTATGATGGCTGGCTAACTACTATAATCTTCAGACCTCGATCGCGCCACGCTTGAGCAGCGCATCCCACTTGGCCGCTTAGCTAAGCCTGAAGAAATCGCCTCCGCAGCGCTGTTCCTCGCGCAAAACGAGTATACGCATAATTGTGTGATAAAAATCGACGGTGGTCTGTCGGCCTGTTAAGACTACTCCTGCGCCGCTCCCTCGCTATATGCAATGGGTACCTCCCAATAAGAGATCACCAATCCAGAATCCAATTCACCAGCCCAGATTCCAGGTATAATCCTATGATCCTCCTAAAACGCCGTGGAAAGATACCAGTGTCAAGAACGACTTGGTGATAAACGAAGAGGGAGATCTATGTAGAGTTGGTGAAAAGGTCAAGACTGAAACGTTTTAAGTACAGGTCAAGATGGCGAAAGGAACTAATCAGTCATCATCTATGAGAATGACTCCATCGTTTGAGTCGTCCACGAGAATGACGTCGTCGTCGTCGGGTTTAGCGGCAACCTTGCCTTTCTTGATAACCAAATCGTTTTCGAGACCAGCCTCGTCAGCCGTTCGCTTGCGAGTACCATTAGCAGTACCATTAGTAGTGCCGTTGGTAGTGCCGTTCACGAGGCCATTTGTGATTATCGGATGAATGTGGTTGTTTGCATCAGTGGTAGAGGCCTTGGGCTTGAGTGGAATGTCCGGTTTCTGAGTCAGGTCTATGGGCTTCGCTTCCGTGCCCAATTCTTGCTCAGATATATGCAGCACCAAGTTGACTTTGGCGTCCTCATCGGCGTCATCGATAATCGTAATAGTCGTGTCGTTCTTCAGTCCCAGCTCATTGAAAGTCTTCGGCAGATTTGTATCTTCCTCTGGGTCATAAAGCAGGCCAGCTTCGCTGTTAATGCTGAACTCTTCACCGTAGCCGAGCTGTAGCCGGAGAAGACCCTCTACAAGGTCATTCAGTGTTGCTCGGGAAGCATCGACGACAATAGTGGACTGCGCGACGCTGCAGACAGGACAAGTAGGATTAGGCGCGCTCAATCCCTCAGTGGTCAATCGACGCTCGGTCCCATTCGGTGCGAGGAACACCATTTTCGCCTTAGATAGTTCGTCACGCATTACTTTGAAGGCTTGTAGCACGCAGATAGATGCCGTCATCGCATTCGTCGTTGCGATTGCGGGGATGATGTTACCAGCCATTTCTATACTAGTCAGTAAGAGTCGTGAGTATAAGTGAAGCTATACATACGCTTGATGTCGAACTTTGAACGCCCTCCAATGCCAAATATAATAGACCTGAGATTTGCGCTCGCAGCAACAAAGTCCAGAGTATCTGCATCGTCTTTGTCGAAAGTAAGTATTGGTGGCGAGTTCCCAGTATCCGTGTTTGCCCGTGTCTCTTCCATGCGATCACTCAGCCGTCGCAGACTGTCTAAAAAGACGGCGAAGTTCTCGGTGACCGTCCACTCCACTTGATCTTTTTGCGAGATACTCTCCTCAACACTGGCAACTTCTTGCGAGAGCGTCTCATAATCAAGAGCCGTTGGCGCCGTTCGGGTCTTCCACATATCCTCCATGCTGCGTAACCGCTCAATGTCCTCTTTGAATACCTTGTTAAAAACTAGCCGGGGAAAATCTTTCGAGCCCATTGACCCCCGGATGCGCTTCAGAGCCTGGGCCTCGTTGCGCAAATTCTCAATCTCCTTCGCGTTCTCCGAATCTTCGCTATGGTCCAACTCCGGCGCATCGTCTTCAGAAGTGCCAAAGATCTCGGTGAAGAGGTATGATTTCGCCCATACAATGCAGTGAATTGGTTGCGAGGGCGTACTCCGAATAGTGCAGACAGGGAAGGACTTGGGTGCGTCTTTCGGCGTGCAATCGTAGCATTGCGTCTTGCCCTGTCATTTTTCATTAGATTCAAGTAGTCCAAATATGACTCGATGTCGCACGCACCTTCCGAATGACCTGCACCTGGCCGTTGAAGCCAGTTGTCCCACTCTCAATCAAGGGCACGTCGGCCGCCAAGCACATCTTATTCACATGGCGGCGCGCCTCCAAGTTGTCCAGCGCATTGAAAACGATGTCGAATTTCTTGAACCATGCGACATTGAACCTGGGATCCTTGATGTTGTCGTGGTACGCCTCGATTTTCACGTTGGGGTTGAATCTGCCCGCCGACTCTTTCGCAACCTGTAGCAACAGTCAGCCTCGGCGCTAATTGCCTCACTTTGCGAGTAGCAAGTGCGTACCAATGCCTTAGACTTCTTGATATGCTCGTTGCGAAACAGAAACTGCCGATTCAGATTGCTAAGATCGATCGTATCAAGGTCGACAATGTGGATCTCGCCGAAGCCTGTTAGGACGAGGTTCTTGAGCAACTCGCATCCGATGCCGCCAGCGCCCACCATCAGCACGCGCGCCTAGAAACCCCGTCAGTATATCGCCAACGCGCGTATATTGCATGATTGATGTTGTACCTGCTTGATGCGCGCGTGCAGCGTGGTGCCGAGGCTCCTGCCGGCATGTCTGTCGCGTCCCGTCGCCATCAATGCGGGTAAAGCGGGCTCCTAGAGCATGTGGCGGTATGAGTAAGAGGAGAGAAGGTGTTGGCAAGGAAAGAGAGGCTCAGGTCGGACGTCAGAGGGGGCACGGACTCGTTGCCCCGGAACCGTCCAATTCGGAAAAGTGAGGTTCGCCAACACTGGATGCAGCCGCATTTCTTGGCGAGGACCATCCAGCCTTATGAGGTCTAGCGGCGAATGAGGGTCCACGACCGAAACTGGCCTCCATGCGTTTGTCGCTCGCATGTTGTAGTTTTCTCTTACTTGTCCCTAAAGGCCCCCGAAAACGTGATTAGTGAGTTGAGGATCTGAGGTGTGTTCATCCACCTCCGATTTCGCTGCAAAATTCGATCCCACATTTTCCAGTAGTTCGACATGTCCGACGACGATGTGGATCACGAGCTATTGGCATTGCTACGACAAAAGTTTGGCCTAGGCGGCTCAGATCCCAATGCCCCTCCTGAGACCAAGGTGCTCGAGAATGCCCAGTTCATATTTGACAACAGCATCGATGTCGCTCTCAGCATGTCACACAGCAAGGTAGCGGCCATTGCCGTTCTGGAAGAGATGCAGAAGCGTGAGTACAGCACCAAAGCCTGGGCTGAGCATGAACTGCACCCAAAGTCCAAAGACGAAGCCACCGTGAACTTTATCTTTACCATGGACCTCCTGAACTTCAGTTTCTGGAGCGAGAAGAGTGAGGAACAGAGATATGCTGTTACTTACAAGGACAAGAAGTGGACCGGATACTGGAGCCTTGTTGCTGCGTTGCAGAGAGCGCTTGATGAGGACATCCCGATCACGAGCCCGGAATTCTGGATTGATGAAGAAAAATGCACTGAAGAAGTGTTGAAGAATGTGTTCCGCTCGGACACTGAAGAAGAAATACCCATGTTTGAACAAAGAGTTCAATGTTTGCGCGAAGCCGGCCGAATATTACACGAGGTGTGTACGCTTCATATCTCTCTGAGACTTGACGGCATCACTTAGTCCATAATCTAACGTAACAGCAATTCGACAGTAGCGTTACCACACTCATAGAAGATGCAAAAGGCTCTGCAGCTGGCCTGGTCAACCTTCTAGCCGATCGATTTGACTGTTTCCGAGATGAGGCAACCTTTGAGAAGAAGAAAGTGCGCTTTTTGAAGCGTGCGCAGATCCTCGTTGCGGATCTGTGGGCGGCCTTCGAAGAAGAAGGCTACGGAGCTTTTAATGACATCGACAAGATCACCATGTTTGCAGGTAGGTTTCGTCGACCATGCACTCATATTACATCGCAACTGATCAATCAGACTACCGCGTTCCGCAGATCCTACACTCGCTAGGCCTTATTTCATACTGCCCTCCACTTGAAGCTCGCATGCGCCGACGCGAAGTGATCCCTCCAGGCCATTCGTGGGAGTTACAAATACGCGGTAAATAATTTGTATCCAGTACATCATGCTGGTCTAACATCTTCCTAGGCTGCAGTATTTGGGCCGTCGAGTTGCTTCGCCGCGAAATCCTCAAGCTCCAACCTGATGCGAAGATCAACGCCATTCTACTCGATTTTTTCTTGTACGATTTGGCGAAAGAGAAGGAGAAGGCCGGCGAGGAAGCACTTCCACATCATAGAACGAGAAGTATCTGGTACTAAATTGACAAGACCAAGATTGTTGTCGGATTGAATACGTCAAGAATATTGGCAGTTGTGCGCTCTACTCTGATAATGGAATAAATTCTTCAGACTCCCAAGGAGGAGAACTCCCAGCATTGAAACCCGAATAGCGCACTCCTCGCCATCATAGCATCTCGGTCTGCCACCATGTTTCCAACAACCAATAAACCTAGAACTCTTCGCCCTCTCCGTCTCATGATCCACACTTGATCTCAATCTCGTCATACGTTCATCCAATGCCCAGCCTTAGATATAGCCCAACAACAGCCTGATAACATAAAAACTATCACTCCAACGTCGAGGGTGCCCATGGGTAGCTGTGAGATAATATGACTAATCAGTTATTCAAATCTTCACATGCTTCTCCATCCTTCATCTTTCTAATCGGTACCCGAACGCACAAACAACATGACTCGATCTGATACTTGGTGTAGGAGAATTAGCGTGAATTGTCTAATATAGTATGAAAACTGTCCTTTGTATCTCCACTCTGTTCAACAGCAGGGCATCGGTACGCTAATGGATGTTTCTTTCTCGTGCTCAGTCGAACCACTCTTTCTTAATGTGTGTCCCCTCGAAAACGTCTTCGCCACCTTGCTCTTGGAAAATCTTCGAGCCCAGGGATCCAGGCCATTATCCCAGGTCCCCTTCGTTTTGAGTGTGTGCATGTCCGCAGATCATTTTATTCATATCTGGGCTTTTTTTTTTTCTCAAAATTTCTGATATTTCACACACCATGACGATTGGGAGGTGCATTTTTAAGTACAATAGTATACAGCGAGGGCGTCGTGAGTGTGAACGAAGCAGAAGACGTAGGGAGGTTTTGAACAAGTGCGATGACCTAGTTACCATCGTGTTACTTAATGCTCTCCTAGACTGCGAGAGGGAACATGAGACTACAATTCTGATTTTGTCTTAAATATAGACAAGGTGCACTCGAATAAGGGTTTCCCAAAGATATAACGCCCCAAGTTGATGTTCTGTGTTCTACTGCAGCATTGATTATAAAATCAAGAGACGCAATGCGGATTTATCCACCCATGATACATGATACATGCTTTAGGGAAAAGAGTACCTGCCCCATCTCATGGAGCAAACTGATAGAGCATGCTATGTCTATAGTGAGATTCGAGAAAGCGACATCACAGTAATATCATAAATTTTCTTTTCTGGAAATAAAGTATGTTGTCTAACTTTCCGATCTAATGCCAATCAGGAATATTGTTTGACGCTGTCCGTTCTCCTCTGGATTATACATGCCAAGTGGGATGTTGTGTCGCTTCGATTAACGCTTTAGAGTGCCTCGTTCCAACCCGTTCAACTGAATCCAGTGCATCCTTTGCATGGATATGGGAACGAGCAGTCTCGGTGTATAAGTCTTTTCTTCCATGACTTTCACAAACTGTTTATGCAAACTAGTGGTCTACTCCTCGATCGTCTTGACGCACTCCCAGCCACCGCTGAGCTTCTCCTTCCACAAGCTGACCCTGTTGTCACCAGTGCTGATCGCTAGGACGTTGCCGCTCAAGCTCCAGCTTACGCGCCACGCGACCGCTTCGACGTTTAGGACGGTGGACTTCCACTCCCCTGCCCTTGTTAGCGCATTGTTTTACAGTTATGTTCTTTCGAGAGCTTACGCAAATCTGAGGACGTCCAGATGCGCACCGTCTTGTCCTGACTCGCCGACGCAATGTATGACTTGGATAGAACCGTCGGCGACCAAGCAACGTCGCGCACCCAGTCGGTGTGACCTGGCAGAATTCCAGCACCTTGGTAGGTTCCGCTCTCGGGGCTGAACTCCCAAATCTTCACTTGGCAATCACTGCCGCCCGTAACGAATCGCCTCGCGGTACCCGATGCGTTTCCACTCGCTGTGATGACCTGGCCCGGTGCATAGGCGGGTGCCCAGCTCACGCTGTTGACGCCTGAGCCACATGCCTGAAATATTTGATGTGACCACGCATTGTCCTTGAATTCGAGAACTGAAACGTTGCCGTCCGAGGAGGCGCAAGCGAGGAGACAACCCGCTTCATGGGGTGCCCATGCAACTAGGTTGACGGAGGCGGAGTGGAGGGCGACGTCGTAGATTTTCTGCCATGTGCCATTTTGTTCGCGCCATATGAGGACCTTTCCGTCGTATGAAGAAGAAGCGAGGATGTTGCCGTATTTTGGGTGTGCCTATCCCAAAAGTGTCAATACCGCAATCTTGCCGACTAGCTTGGAGGTAGCCTACCCATGCAACGCACCAGACGGCGCCCTCGTGTCTATCGCGTCATTAGCAAGGTACATAGAAGCCGGGTGGGGGGCAGCCTACCCTTTCAATGTTTCGATCAGCCTGTGCGATTCGTTCTCCACCTCGAAGATTTTGATCGTTTTGTCCGAAGAACACGTGGCTAACCGCCTGCCATAGTAGTCCAGGACAGCATCGTGCTGCATCTCATTAGCCTCGAAGGATAGCAGATCGACAACCAAGTTGCCCTTCGAATAGCCGTTCATGTTGCCATTCGTGTGGCCGTCGATACTGGTCGCAATACATGTATTCATGGCGACCCAAGGACGTGTATAGACAGAGCGAATTAGATTGGACGTACAATCATGTCATCGTGGCCGGCGGAATTCGTTATTACGTTTGCCTGGAATGGGAGCGGCGCATCAGCGGGGACAAGCTCAGAAGCTGCGTTGCGGGGGAAGTGCTCACCATTCTGGACCGTTTGCTATTATGTATGAGAGGAGGTGCGAGGTGGTGGTGGGGAGAATAGAGAAGGCGCAATGTTGAGGTGCTGGCTGTGCTGGAGCTTGGAGTTGAGATGCTCTGTGGCCTCTGCAGGGATACGAGTCCAGCCCGAGCGGCGATGAGATAAGATTAGATCGAATCCCTGCAATTGCTTAGTCATTATTGTAGTTTGCACAGCAAAGCTCAACATCACCATTGGATTTGGCTCTCGTTCATTCTGTAGGTAAAATTGGTCACCGGCTACTCGTACATTGCCTCCATACACATCTTGAGGATCACGTTCTTGTAAGCAGTGAGCGCACAACCTCGGCCACAGCGCATCAAGAGACGGCTCACTCACCCGCCTTGCACGATCGTGAGGTTTGTCAGGAGCTACTATTGAAATGTGGATGTTGGAACTTTTATCCAGCGTGTCCAGATAGCATTAGATTGACCAACTGATAGGTTGATCGAACAGCGTTGATGTGGTCAGTGTCGATGAAATGCGCTGCAATTCAACACCATCTAACCTAAGCTACCCAATGCGAGACGGCACCAAAATTGTTCTTCTTCGCGTGATATTAAACAGGAGTTTGAGAGTTTATCAAAACTACACGAATATCAGCTACGAGCTATAGCACAGCCGCGCTTCCTGTGCGCTCGAGCACCGAGCATTACCCACGGTAAGGCTTTTGTGCGGACTATGCTTGTAAGCACGCCATAGAGCTTCTTTCAACCTCACTTTGACGACGTCGCGAACGTCTTCGCAACACCGCTATCACCAGAATTTCGCACTTAACCTATTTACGCCTTATTTTCCACGCCGTATGAGAGCTAAGCGATTGCAACCACATCGTAGCTCGAAAGTCGGCCCTCGCAATACCAAAGCACACACAGGTACTCTCGTTGAGGCTTTGCATTCATCCAACTACTCGAAGACCCATTGATGTAAAGCAATACTCTTTCGCTATTCAGCATGCTACGTCCCACCTCGGAGCGTACTGAGACCGAATGCCAACAGAATTCCTGGCTGCGAACATCGCTTTCGGCATCGATCTCTACATGTGCGTGGCACTTGCGCCTTCGCTATGGCACTGCTCTCCATACACAGCAGGTTTTTCATCCTTGTAGGGTGTGCGACCGCAGCTCCTCGTCGTTCTGCGTGTTTCACGAAACTTTTACTGGTTTCTGCTGGATTCCCCCAGGGTCGCTGGAGCTTCATGCTCGGTCGTTCGACGGCGTCTTTCTGCGATGGCAAGACCTTGGTCCAGAAGCGCCGGGCAGGATGATGTCGCTATGATCATTTGCTCGAAACTGGTCAAACCAGGTCCTGGAGCCAAGCCCTTCCCCAGATGATGGTGAGCCTCTCCCCCCTCCAATACCCCATTCCCCAGGTTCATGCGGTGGCATCCTGGTCGTCAATAACACATGCAGCCGAGGAGCTGTTTTGAGAGAGCCGAGCCGTTTCGCACATAGTGATGCACGGCCACTTGTTAAGGTTACGATCAACAGGCGACCACCCTCTGTCCATGTGCAGGACGTTCCACTCATATATGTTCTTGGAGGGTGTCATCTAAGCCGGCGTCGCGCTCTGCCTCCAGGTAACATGGAGTGCTGCAACACGCAGGTACAGGGACCGCACGAATGAGCTGCTGGCGCATAGAGTAGCCGGGATGGCCGAAGAGTTTTCCCTTGCTCTTTCAGGCATCCCAAAAAGTGCCACAGTAACGTCGTGGCGTGTTGCTGTCGTTCGTGGCCGGCCAGAGTGGCCAATGTCAGCTCACTAACTGGTGAAGGAAGCTGTCGCTTCGTATTGAATCCTGGAGTCTCCGTCCTGAACCGGTAAGACTAGGACGGTGGAGTATCCGAGGCGGGTAAAGTGGGTTGCGGGGTTTTAACGCTGTGCCGCTTTGAGTTTTGCTCCCTGGCCCTGCATCGTCATCGCCTTTGTTCAACAGCGTCGAGCTCGATGCCTCGTGCCACGACAGCCATCCCAAACGCTGGACGTTGGACGTAAGAGTCCCCAGCCTCTGCTTGTGGTCGATTCGCGCATCGTCTCCGCGCGTTTCCAGCATGCCATGTACGGACCTTCCCGAAAGTGGCTCGCGCTTCCGGAAGGTCAGGAAAAACGATCGGCGCCACATTGCGCACAGGCCCGCCAATCATGCAACGATGTGGCGTCTGGGGAATCCCGCTCCAGGACTTCAGGCGGCATCCCAGCCTCTCATGCTCATGTAGTCGCCGTCGGCGAGCTTCAAACGTAAGGAAATTCGGCCTCGGCCAATCAGCAGCCTGGTGGTACCTCGCGCTCACCCGAGTCAATATTACGGGCGGTGTCAACCACTCTGATGGCAATTGCTCGCAGGCCCTATGGTTCTCATTTGCAGAGTTTAGCGGCCCTCGCCCTCCATGGGGTATTCCCCGCGGACGGAGAGGCTTTCGAGCTAGCGATCCTGCACGAAACCAAAAGCTTTGCCAAATGCCTGCATGTGACGCCGAACCCGATGCCCCTGGATGGGCCAGCTTTTCTGGAGGAGCTGGGGCCATCTCATCGCGCATCGAATACTTAAAGCCGGCGACCAACCTCCCCTTTGCGGACCAGCACGTCTCCGGAACACAAACAGTCGTTTCTACGCAACTCCGCATATCCACGCCGACCGCTCGCTCGTCAATTGAAGCATCAACGCTATCACATCAGTCAAGATGAAGACCTTCGCTCCCGCCCTTTTCGTCGCTTTGGCCGGTGTTGCCACTGCTCAGCTTCCTGACCTCCCACAATGCTCCGTAAGTTTTGATGCCATCATTCGAGGTCAACGAATCATCTCTCTAACAACCTACAGCTGTCGTGCTTCGTCACCGCACTCGGTTCCGACGGCTGCGCTGAGCTCACTGACTTCAAGTGCCACTGCCAGAAGTCCGACTCGCTCCTCTCCAGCGTCACTCCCTGCGTGCAGAGCGCATGCTCTGCCGACGAGCAGGCCGAGGTCATCAAGGGCGTCGAGGACACCTGCGCCAGCGCTGGTGTCACCATCAGCGTCCCCTCGCCCAGTGCCAGCGCCGCTCCCGAATCAAGCGCCGCTGAGTCCAGCGAGGCACCATCCTCCACCGAGGCCGAGGCCACTTCAAGCGCTGCCGCCACCCCGGCTGAGTCTACTGCCGCTGGCTACTCTTCTGCTGTCGAGAGCTCCTCCGTCTCGGCTATGCCCACTCCTTCCAGCAACGGCACTGTCCCCACTGCTGCCCCTACGCCGTCTACCTCTGAGTTCCCCGGTGCTGCCGCCCGCGTTGGCCAGGCCGCTGGTGTCATTGGTGCTGCCGCCGTCGCTTTCTTCGCTTTGTAAATAGAGCATGAAATGGGACGTTCAGCATGACTAAGAAGATGACTAGGACGGGGTGATTGGCCCGGTAACGAGATCATTAATGGTTACGCATGATGGAATGGGCGATCTCGTGTATTATAAAAATATGCCTGATGTTAGCAAGCGTAGGCGTAATACATGCATTTGTGCTCAACAGTCACTTGTTCCTTGTGCATATTCTATCTACAGTGCTCGTTTCTTGAGTTTCGTGAGGGGAAGGGACGCGAGTGGTGTGCTGATGTTTTCGAGCCAACTCGTAACACTGTTGGTGATTGGTGCATCTGAAAACATGGACATGTTTCGGATTGAGGACGGGTTACGTCAGTGCATAACCTCGTAGTTTCACCCATGCTATTCCAAAAATATTGACTGGTGGTGACTATCGGCAAGGGTCCTGCCCTACGTCATATTCCACGAGGGTGCTCTCAATAGGAGCAGACCATTAAGGTGGCAGGGCGGCAGTGATCTCACTTCCAAATCTTGACTTGAACTGGTAAAGGTTCAGCCAAAGAACAGGAAAGCAGCGAGGGCTGTAATGCTCAGTGAGGAGGCACTATCAACGTCCTGATCGAGCTCAAGACCCATACACCAGCTCAACAGGTCATCAAAGACGAAATAGTATCGATATCGCGGCCAGGTAGTTCAAGGTCAAGAGTCCATGTATAGAACATAGCGCAAGTAGCAAAAGCCCCACAAAACAACTTATCGCACATTTATTCGCCAGGTCAGTCGAGCCCGTATTGGCTATTCACGTCGATGTCGACGAAATCAAAAGATTGAGTACACCCGTAACAGTGAGACACCATTTTAAAGGCAGGCATGATATTGCGAGGGAAGAATTGCGCTAGCGAAAGCCATCGTAGCCATAGATGCACAGCGTGGTCTTCTCGCCTAGCATGCCCTACCCAATGAAGGAGCTGTCACCGCCACCTTCCAATTTCTATTCGTTTATTCCAAGACTTCTCTTCCGCTCCAGTTCGATAGTATGGAATTTTCGTCGAATCCTGTCGTCGCGAACGAACCAATCAGTAGGCGACGGAGTTCGGCGGGCCGCTCCACCGACTGCCGAAAAACTACTTGAACGGGAAAAGTCGGAAAGCAGTCGTCACGACCGCAAACTTCAAGGCGTCCCTCAAGAGGAGCCGTATTACTGCATGGAGTCCAAAAAAAAGTAGACAGATGTGTGACTTATCATGACTCATTTTCAAGGCTGAGCATGAGGACTGGCCTCCCTCGGCCGGTCAGCGCCGAATGTAAAAGCTGTGAGTCGGAATTGGTGTCAGAACGCGGTGCTCCTCCTCAATCCTCCGAGTGATTTATAAAGTAGAGGTCTGCCAATGTTCAGGGTATTCATATGCGTCACTGATTTTCTTCAACTTGTTGCTCAGTCAGCAACATGGACACAATCAAAGCACTCCTTGGATACATCATCCCCAACTTCGCTCCGGCACCTGCGCCTCCGATAGCTCTGCGCGGTCCCAATCCTGACCGCTTCCCGCTAGGCGACGAGTACTCGTATACATTCACCCTTCCAGACGGTCGGAAGCTTGGCTACTGCCAATATGGGTCGCTTACGGGCAAGCCCATCTTCTTCTTCCACGGCCTCCCCGCGTCTCGCATTGAAGGCGCCTACTTTCACGAGCTAGGGTTGAAATACGGCGCGAGAATCATTTCTACGGATAGACCTGGGCTGGGATTGAGTTCTCCTCAACCGGGGAGAAAACTTCTTGATTACCCAAAGGACGTTGAAAACTTGGCGAAACACCTCGGGGTGAACGAGTACGCCGTAATGGTACGTCAGAATATAGTATGTGAAATATCAGACGAGATATATTGATGCGAAGAACAGGGAGCATCAGGAGCAGGGCCTTCTGTCCTCGCCTGCGCCTACGCGCTTCCCCCAAGCCAACTCAAGTGCGCCTCCCTAATCTGCTGCTTGGGGCCGACCAACATAATCGGCCACAAAGGCGGCGCATTCGCGCACAAACTTGGCTTTCCCTACGGCTGGCGCTACAGTCCTTCCTGGCTCCTAGACTGGACGTTCAAAAACATCCTTCTTGGCCCCATAGGACGCACTGACCTCCCTACCGAAGAGCGCGTACGCCGTATGCTGGCCCCATCAATGCTCGCTCAGCACCATCCCAAGGACCTCGAAATCATGAAAGACGAAGATACGCTGTGGACGATGATGAAGAGCGCTAACGAGAGCTACGGGAAAACGTTCGAGGGGGCTGCGCAGGACGGGGCGATTTCATGCAGCCCGTGGGGATTCAGGATCGAGGACATCCGGCACGATTTGCCGATCCAGATGTGGTATGGGAAATTGGACATGAATGTGCCGATTGACCATGGGAATCAGATTGCTGCACGGTTGGGTGGGAGAGCTGAGTACCATGTAGTGGATGAGACGCACACGAGCGTCTTCTTTAACTACAAGGAAGAAGCTATCAAGGAGGTGCTGAAGAAATTTTGAGTTGGGTGGCGGTTATTGGGTCGTATTTCGGAGTGCACAACTCAGGTTCAGGGACTTTCCACTCTATAATGATTGACGAGGTTTGGTTTTGAGATACATCATACCTGGGAATGCCCCAGTGATAGATAGATTTATACCCACAATTATGTTAAGATACATACATTCCCTATTCATGTCTTAAGCGCTCATGGCGAAGTTGCCACGGAACGGACAATCTTAATCGTTAGGTTGCGACAAGACGAAGAGACGAAGAGACGAAGAGATGAAGAGAGCGTGGGAAAAGCCATGATCCCTATTATGGAACATTTAGCGCAATATGACATCTCGAAGTCTGAAATTCGGACATGAAGCTCTCTAGCTCCATCGCCATACCAACTTCATCAGTGGCAGCAACACGACGTATTACATAGTCCCACTACAATCTACTTGAGCAGCGTCTATGCTTTAAGCCCAATTGTAGAATCAAGCACTAATATTTCCACGTGTTTGATATCCCCAACACACCCTCGTAGCCTTCTACAAGCGATGCAAGCCGTCGAAAATTCTCCTGAAGATGGTCTCCACAGAGAACGCCCCCGGGCGGACAGGGTAAATATATCCTTCCCATGCTCGAGTTTGTTCTTTTTCTGCAGGTTTCCCCATCTACATAGGTAGGGCACAGAAAACCAACGACATGCCAGACATGTGTTCTCGTCTTCTGCACTGAACAATCAACCACATCAGGTACGAGTTTGGGGACATGTCCTGGAGAATGTCAAATGTCTTCATTTACTGTATAAAGCACACCTGAATACGCGGGCCCGCGGATTTCGATTGCGTCAAAGACTAAAAGGCGTTCCATGCTTTAGAAACGGAACGTATGCTGAAATTGATCTTGGGTCATCTCGGCTATGTCAATGTAGTTGAAGCCATGTGAGGCTGCTATCAGGATATTGTAAACATTCAAACTTTCATATGAGTATACAAGATGCCACCTAGAATCCTGATGCCCTGCAGCCCTCAAATTGTATGCATACCGCAAATCAAACTACCTTCGCAAACGCCAACCGAGGGAGATCAATGCCTTTCCACAATCTTTAAATTCAGTCTCTCAAGTGAGATGCAGGAGATGAATCTAATAATCTTCTTGTCCGTCATTGCTCTCCTCGTCGCCTGTAACGTCTGGGTCGGGATCGACGGCCCAAAGAATGAATGGACCACTGTAGTCGTTCTGCAAACAGTCAGTGATTGCCCACAGAAAAAGATACACAACCAATTGGCCATGATCTCCATGGGCTGATGCTCCAGTCCATCAGTTCCGTATAAGGGGTTGACCCAGGACACAATCTATAGCGGCAGATTGTTCGGAAACTCATGATAGGATACCGTAGGACGTGATATACTTACGTCGAAATTTACGTTCTCATCCTAATGAATTTGCGAATTAGTGATAGCGAAGTAGGTACACCCTAGCGTTACGTACCGATGCGAACCACCAGCGCCCCAGTATAATCCTTCCACCGGGCAAAACAACGCCCTCGTATGCCCAGAGATTGTCTTGATCAACTTGGTTGAGATCATCGTCGAAGTGCTTCATGAACGTGATTCGCTGCCAGCCAGAAATTCCACATGGTTGGTCTTCCAACGGATTGAGCCAGCCCGTAGCGTAAAAGTCGTCTTCGAGATCCTCGCCCTTACCATCGAACCGAATGTTCTTGGAAGCCGCGTCAACAGCGTTATTCTTGAACTTCTTGCTGTGTCTACTCATGAGTGCGCATGTTAGTGAAGCTCGTTTCTCCAAATAATGATGTGTTCTGAAATACACGAGACAATGTAGATGTTTACTGGGAACACGTACTGTGCACGCGTTTGCGTTGTATCCATGTCACGCAAGGAGTGTAGCCGATCTTCGAAGGCGTCCGGCCACTTGCAGTCTCCCACTGTCGGAAAATTAAGCTGCAAACTCTATGGCTAGTTAGTAGGTAATGTCATTAAGAAAATCACGGTTGTGCGTTCTATGAGTCCTAGTCCAATTCGACGAGCCACTAGAATTTTATCCTACCACTTCAAATTGGGTCACATACCTGTATCTTGCCCTCGTCAACGTTGAGATCGGTGACGATCATATCTGCATAATTTTTCGCCTTCCTCGAAGTTGAATGGGCGCGGAATCGAGCGAGGGTATCATGCTCGAGGAATGCGTAAGTGCCCTTCCACCACCTGCTCAGCGGATAACTGCCAGTTTGTAGAGGTCCTCGCCACGGTGATGGCTTCTGTGATACATCCATACCTTTCATAGTATCATAAAGCGACGAGGCATCCGGTGTCATCATATGATAGCGGAAAAAGTTCAGGCAATGGAGCATCCACTCCATGTTCAGGCAATTCTTCTTCGGACCGATATACAGGGGAGCGGTATTTGTTGCGGCATAGACCGCTTTTTGTGATTCATCGATAGCATACCAGCAGG
The DNA here is from genome assembly GCA_027946365.1 of Kalmusia sp. IMI 367209. Lineage (NCBI taxonomy): Eukaryota > Fungi > Ascomycota > Dothideomycetes > Pleosporales > Didymosphaeriaceae > Kalmusia > Kalmusia sp. IMI 367209. The sequence goes on along the minus strand of JAPEUQ010000006.1, from coordinate 1,491,699 downwards.
CACAGGATTGACCTTCCTGGTCGAACAAGAAGTGTGCGCACATCAAACGGACAGCTGCCAAAGACGCGTCGACGTAATCGGGCTCGTTATTCTTGGCAGCCGGGGGACGCTTGCCACCCAGCAAGATTCGAGATTGGAGTACGAATTCCTTCAAACGCACCATGTTTAGGCATTGGTAATAGCCGTGCTCATCAGGCTGCATATCACCCGTGAAGGATTCTGTTCATTGTCAGTCACTGGAAAGATTATCTTTTGTATGCCGGTAGTCTTCAAACAGCGGAGACATGGTCTAATGTGTCGTTTCGTGCAGTGGTATGACACCCCTCTATCCTTATCTAGTATGATTTGACGTACCGTTGATCAGTTCCTTAAGGACGTTGACGATGATGACCTCCCTTTCACCATGTCCACGGATAAAGGAGAGCCTGAGCTTTGGATTGGTGTAGTGACGCATCCACTGCCAGCGGTGCATGAACTGTTTCCTCATGTGTTTATTCGTCTTCGTCGATGGCCTGGCAAAATCATTGGAAAACTTCGTACGCCAGAACGAGAAACCGTCACCGTTGATGGCATCGCGTGCTGCCTTGCAGATCAGACTAAAGTTTGCGATGTCTTTGTGATCGTCGAGATGGTGGGCGATCTCCTTATTCAGCTACGAGCAACGGTCAGCCTTGGCTCCATTCTAAGGCTAGCATGGATTTACTTCGATAGGAAGAGTGTTGAAAGCCGTGGCTAAGGAGGGTCTACTATCGTCCATGGTCGATGTGATTGGGGTCGTGAGAACCCTGTGACTGGGTCAAGTGTCTTGATTGAACGTGCCCAGAGTGATTCAAGGATACACGATGCGTACGAGATTCCCCAAGCACTTGAGGTGGAACTGTGAAGACGTCGGCACGAGCCAAGCAAGACGATAGACGAATAATGTATGATGGCTGCTAGGCGCTAGAGGAAAGACGGTATTGGCAGGGCTCTCGCACCGGTAGGCAGCAAGTCAAGTAATCGTTGCTGGAGACTAGCTCTTATGCTATGAACGAAGTAGAGAAAGTGGTGAACGAGCTAGGGCTCAGAAGTGAGTGGCGGGTCAAACGGCTCATCCAAGCGAACTATCTCATGTAAGTCTTTGCGTGCAAACGGCGGGTGGGGCAGTGGAAGCGGCGTGAGAGGACTGTTGAAGTTGCATTGCTGGATCCCTTTCACCTCTACGACGTACCTTGGAATTCTCTCACCTCACTAGAAAGCGCTGGCGTGCATGTGTAATGTTGCTAATGGCAATGACCGCGAGTCGCAGTGCAGCTCGGTGAGGTACGTCGAGCGCGAAAGGTGGATATGGAAGCAAACCCACGCGACTACCGTTGGTACTTGCCAGATCCTTCGGAACACATCCATCGCGCATGCTGGTTGAATGATAGTGTCTGTGTCTGAACCTTTCAGAACTTAATGTTCAAAATTGCAAAGGTAGCTCACGCACGTTTTAGATGGTATCGGTATGATTTTGCACGCGTATTATCAAGCTCAAGCACGACCGTACCCATTCTCGCTTCGGCACATGATGTCAGGGTAGCGCAAACAGAATCTTGTACTCTGCGATCGGTCTCACTTTTAGAAGCAGCCCGCCTTAGATTAGAGACGCCATAATTCCAGCCCATACGACGACGAACTGTCTGACCGTCAACACATTCGCATTCGCAGCACCTGGACTACTGCTCTGCGCCGGCGCCGACTCGGTCGCACTCGGCGGCAACCCGCTGCTCGGGCTCGCGTCTTCTGCACTCCCTCCATCCTCCCTCGTCACGACCCAAATCTCGCCGGTTGCATCGCTGCTCATGAAAAGCCGCCCCTCAGAATCCCAAGCAAGGCCTACAGGTCGGATGCACTCGTCCGGACATTTGGAAAGATCACCATTAGATACGATGTCAATGGTTGAGTTGCTGCTGTTCGAGGGAGCGACTGGGGAGCCAGCACCGTCGAAGGCAATATAGGAGAGCTTGTAGCCGATGGGGTCATCGCGGTTCCTGGAGTTTGGTGTTGGTAATCAGCGTTGCTAGAGAGAGGGCGAAGGTTGATATAAATAGGAGATGGCTTACCATGATCCGTGAAATGTTACCCAAGCCGCGGTGCCATTTTGATTGAATTTGATGTCTAGAGGAGCTTGGTGAGCTTGAAAAGTTAGTCGAGGGGCAATCCTATCCTCCCTGCAAAATGTGTCATTGAGCGTAGAATTCTGCTCTCCTATCGCAATTTGCATGCCTACTTGAATACCCTCGTTGTCAGGAATCTCGTCGACATTCCAAGCAGCGAAGCAAGTCGGATAGCCGTAATTGCCTCCCTGCTCATCAGATTCCGTGCCGTTAAGAAAGCCATGGAAGTTCATTTCTTCTCCAGGATTGTTCTGGTGAATGCTTTCATTTGAGCGGTTGAAGTTGTCGACACTATTCTCCACAGAGTATATGCCTCCCGTGACGGGCTCTTCGGCCACGCCGACAGAGTTACGAAGACCCCAGCCAAGAAGAAGGCCGTCCTCTGGGAAATTGTACGCCGAGTCGGTGACGTTAGTCACGTTGAAAGCCTTGATGGTTGACACGCCTGTCTGCACATCAAGGGTCTCGTAATCGAGGTTTCCCTGGCTGCCGCGGCTGACGAGAAGTAGCCCGGGAGCTTTTCGAGATAGGAGCAAAGTTCGGCTGGTATGGCCATTGCCGTCCATCTCTACAATAACCTCTCGTGGGCCAGACGTGTTGCGTCCCTGGCTTGCATCATAGTCCCATGCATAAACTGCGGTAGAACTAGAGGCGTAGAGGGTTTTTGAATCTTCGGAGAGCGCAATGCCGTGATTTAACTAGATTCAAGATTAGACATGTAGAACCACGATCGATAGTAGTTCTTGGAAACATCGCTTCATGCGACCAGGTAAACATGGGTTGATTGAGACACTATTGTGAGAGAGCCGATTGAGAGATACACAGGGATGGATTGAACAGGACGGATCTGAGATATGGAGTAGCACATGTCAAAGAGAAGAGATGGATTGAACTGACCGAGGCGTCATTGATGATGAGCTCAGCGTCCCCGTCCTTCCTCACACAGCCGTCCTGCTCTTTGTTGAAAGTGATCCTCGAAATGCCCCTGTTCTGCTCGACGACCAACAAGCCTCCCTCGTCATCAAACAAGAGGCCTCTCGGATCGTTCAGCTTGTTCGCCACGACGTCAGCTCGCCATCCACTGGCAACGCTAGGAGCGGCATGTTTGGGCGTGATGGTCGACGCACACGCCGACGCCGACGCCGACGCCGATGCAGATGCAGTAGTACCCTGCGCTTGGGCACGCAACGCAATATACGCGACGACCAGTAGGCTCTTGAAGGCGGCCATGGGTGCTATCAGGTCAGAGAATCTGGAACGGATCTGAGCGGGATTCTTGGCGGATTGTCGCGTGCAGAGGGCTTAGACGCGGGAGAAGGGGCCGCGAACGGGAGGTGCAATTTATGCAGGTACGGACCCGTCAGGATAAACGATTCGAGAAGCCGTGTGTTCCTCGTGTGCTTTCTGGTCCGCCAGGCAGGCCGTGAAGTTACCGTGCCTCAAAACACTAGCAGGTGTCCGAGAGGCAAGTCACGACAGGTAAATGTGTGGACGACGAAGGGGAGCACAGCCTCCACGACGGCGTACGCCGGTTTTCTCTTCAATGCGCGTGTTCTTTTCGCGAGCTTGGCCTGGCGTCATCCGCGCAGCTCTCGCGGCCCCGCGTGAGGCGACTTCTCCAAGACGCCGCTCGTTTCAAGGCGCGAAGAGCATATCCCTATGAGCTGTGAGCGAGCCCGTTGCGGCAGGCAGGTCTAGGGCTGTGGCAATTGTTTCATCGCGTTATCGCCATGGCCGCAGAGGGCCGCAGAGGGCCGCAGATTGTGGCCGCAAGGCCTGCTGTTGCTTTTGTCATCCGATCGATAGCCGAGCAACGCCAGAGGGGGATTTGCAAGTTTCGCAGTAGCTCGTGCATTGCTGTGTGGAGTGCATGCGCGTGCAGCACTTGCGGGGAGCATTTATCCAACCCAGACGCCGTTACCCACTCTGTGTACGTGCACATGTGTGCGAAGAGCACCCGGCCTCGTCGTGCTTGTAGGCCATTTGCAAAGCCATGGTTCCATTATCCGTCTCGTCTTCGGGCAGACCCGTTGCGACCCGTGCAGGTAAGCGGATATGCAATTCATAGGGCCACCGACCCTTTTTGCATGCATGCTGTGCCGCGTAAGCAATCGTTGGCCTGCCCACGGCACAATCGTCTCAGAGCATCCAGTACTGCCCATGGCGTGCTATTCAAGCAACCTTGGAGAGGCATGCTGAGGCATCGGCGTCGTCGTCGTCGTCGTCGTCGTCGTCGTCGTCGTCGGTCGCGCCCCGACGGAGCAGGAAGTCAGGCAATAGGCAGCCGGAACCAGTTCCGTGGTCGGGGCGTGCGCTGGCTGGACATCAACCCGTAGTGACTATTGACAAACTTTTAGTACAATGGTACCATTCTTTTTGCCTGCGGTATGCTGGCTACGGCAACTATTTGACCCGCTCATTGTTTCCTCCGTCGCTGGCCGTTGAACTTTCTTCACAAACCACGGTTCAACTAGCTGTCCGAAACGAGCATCCTCCGGGGACCTTTTTTCTTTTCAGGGAACACCCCTCTCCCAAACTCAAATCAGATTCTCCTTCCGCCCATAGCATCTCCGCTATAGACATGGAGCGGCTCGGAGCACCATTCAATATCACACTGCAGCATTGGGCAACAGCCGTAAGACATATTCGTGTTCTTTATTCTCGTGCGTGCTGTCTGTGAGGATGGTCTCCTCAAGCATCTGGCCGTCTAAATCGCTATCATTCGGAGAGTAGCGCCACTTCAAGAAAACCTGGAGAACCCATCCGTTTTTGTACATGCCCGAAAAGAAAAGAACCGAAAGCGAGAGGCTGTCGGCCCGCCATGTTTTCGCTCAGCGGGACAATTCTCTTCTGCCTTCATGCCCGCCGTAGACTCCCATGCACCTCGATAGACAAGAGGAAATATAACTGCATCATCCAACATCGACACATTCCACATGCAGCATCAAGAGAGATCCCTGCCTTCTCCTATCCCCTCCCCTTCTATTCTTCCGCAGGTGTACAATGAGCCCATGTCTCACATGCATTACGTAGCCCACGGTGACTCACGGCTGAAATTGAGGAAATCGAAATATGCAAATCCGCTGCAAATGCGATAAAGCAGGCTCATAGTAGCCAATGGCAGCATAAAAAAAATACAAGGTTGCGAAGCCCAAAACGATTCGGTCTCGGCTGCTCGAAAGCTATCCAGAACTAAGGAAAAGAAACCCAGAAGGAAATCTTTTGTGTCGCCTGTGGGAAATTTTGGTGTTCGAGCGGGACCAGCACGCTCGGGCACGGTAACTTGCTCTCTCGTCGTAGTTTTTGGCTCTACATGACCGTCATTAGTTTCATCTGCGTAGATACTTCGTTGTCTGTCGAGAAGATCTTGCTGAACGGAGGCTCAGCTTCTTTGTTTGGACTTGTACTGGGACTCGAGTACAATCCTTCTGCTTCCCGCAGCGCATCTTTGACCTTACGGGTCAATGTGTTGACATAGGGGACAATGCGTCGGAGGGTGGCGGTATCAAATGGCACTTTCTTCGTGGCTGGTAAGGGTTGGAGATCCGTGAGAGGCTCGTGTGTACTCCGTCTCTTTTGTAGCGCCTCAATTACAGAGCGCGCCTTTGCTTCAGAGTCTTTCCTAGGTCGAGTAACGTGATGGGTCGAATCCGTAAGCGTGGAAGGCGATTCGTATCTAGACTTGGGTGGCACGGGTGAGGATTGAGGCCCAAATATCTGATGATTTGGGGGTAGGATCGTCTTTCTCTTCGGATAGTGGGATGGAGACTTGGATGGTGTGTTGTATTTGCCAAGCGCGTCGCTCGCTAACCCCGACCTGCGTCTCTCTGCACCATTGGGACTAGAGCCGGACACGTCATCAAAGGCAAGTTCGTCGAAACCGGGCGAGGAGGGAGGAGATAAGCGAGGGACACCTTCGTGCTCGGCTTCTTGATCGGCAAGGTCGATCATAGCATCCACCTCTTCCCACATTCCGGCTTCTGAATCTCCAAGAATACCGAGGGAAGCGGCGCGGACCCTCTGCTCCTTTAGTTCCTCGATTAAGAGGCCCCACTCTCGTAAAAGGCCAATGTTTGCGAGGACATTGTTTTGCTGCTCTTGGATATGGTTTGGTACAACCATTGCCATACCACTGTCCACTCTTTGTGATTGGGCAGCACCTTGTGCACTTGTCTCTTCATCGAGATCGGCAAAGTCGAAGTCGTCGTTCCAGTCCTCGGTGACCCCCTTACTCCCCACCCCCCAGGTTCCGAATTTATTGGTAACCACTGTGCTACGTTTCCCTGTAGCATCCGGAACGACAGGCACACTTTGGCTGCGTGCGTGCAACCCGCTAGGGGCTCTTCGGCCAACTGCTCGACTTCCCCTACGATCTGCGTCCTTTTTTCCATGTACCGTACTAGGACGGGGTGGTGTACGGTTGCCTGAGCTTTTGTCCGCAGGTTGCTGCTCTGACCAATCAAATATGCTACTGCGAGCATCCTTATCGACGTGGTCGTGATTGTGATGTTGCGGAGTCGTAGGCTTCGGACTAGATCTCGAGGCGAATAATTGCGGGTTGTGACGTCCATGCGCTACAGGCGTGGCCACGAGCGTGGCTGGTAGACGGGTAGGTAGGTCGCCCCAAGAATCTTCATCGTCGTCGTCGATTGACCATCCACTACTGCTACCATCATCCTCGGCTCTCGAGTCCCACTCCAGTGTACCTAAATTCAGAGGCTTCGGCATGTCCGGGGGTGAAGAGGGTATCAAGTTTGGAAATAAGGGAGCACCAGTGCCTCGCGAGAAGGTTGGTGAATCGTGTGTAGATCTTTCGGGAACGATAGTGCGAACAGGAGTCGAGATACTCTCTTCTTCCTCGGCGATGCTTTGTTGCCCGGGAGCAGCATCGAGCGTCTGCTCCCGGAAGGTTCCCTTGGGAAGGAGATCGCGCAACGCTGTGATTTTGACCTTGGATGGGGGCGACTCGTCAAATATAGTTTCAATGCGAGGGCCACGAGCGCCCGATGTACTTCTGGTTGCGCCCGTGCGCAGCGAATCAAATACGGTTTCACTCTGAACATCCGCATCGTCTTCGTCCCCGGTCCCTGCACCGCGAGCATCATTATCTGACCCTACTAACGTCGAGGCCTGTTCTGACGGGGCAATGGAGTTTCGGGACGGGCGCACACCCGTCTGAGCCACTGTCGGCGACGGCGGGGGCTGATTGGTACCTGCGGCGGCTGAGGGCTTGACATCGCTAAGACGCATTGACACTGGACTGGGATCTGCCCGTGCAGCTGCGCGACGCGGCAATACAGGCAGCGGTGATGACGATGCGGTGTTGAAAGTTCCATGTCTTGGTGTTCTGGAGTTGGCGGGCCCGGAAGACGTAGAAACGTCGCGTCGAACAAGCGCGGGGTCGGTCAAATCCCGCCGCGCGGAGGCAGCCCCGACATCTCCGTGAGCAGTGCTACTTTGACGTTTTTCCATCGTAGAAAGAGGATCGGAGCTCACCCGCCTTTGGCTTATTCTGCGTACCAACCTTGCTCCGGGTGAATTGTTAACCCGCTGTTTCTTTGCACTGGAACCCGGGGAAAGCAAGTCGGTAATGGAGAAAGAGCGTCGAGCACGTGAAGTAGAGTCAGCATTATCCACAGAGGACCGGCCATGTCGATTATCAGATGGTTGAGGTGGGTCACTCTGCGTTGCAATGACGGCGGTGAGGCTGAGCGGTGTGCCAGGCCTACTCACGAAATACACGCTTTCGCTATCTTCGCTGGCGGAATCGTCGACCTCTGCAGCTGCACCCGCCGATACAGACCGAGCAAGTAGCAACGTGGGTCTATGCATCTCGTCTGGAAAGATCCTCTTCAGTGCCTTGCCATTCGACAATGCCCCCTTCCGCTTAGATAGTGTCTTTTCCTTTGCGACTCTTGCTGTGAAAAAATGCGTATATTCTACCTCGCTATCCGTGCTTGGCTGCAGCGGCTGCTCGTCTAGTGAGGGGTGCTCAGCGGTCATTTCTAGGAGCGCTGTTCGATGCTGCAGCGTGGCAGATCGCTGGTGGCTGGTAGCCGGGCGGCGGAATGACGGTAACCGAGATCCAGGGCTGTGGGTCGGCATATCTCGAGGACCGTGGACTGACGAGGAGCGTTTGACTAATTTGTTCGGCGGCAACGGTGGGGGAGGTCGTTCGCCGATCATGGGCGCTGTGGAGCCGTCGTGTGAAAATGCCATTGAGCCATTGGAACACGACACGGAAGGAGACAGCGGGCCAGGGCTGGTGTCTCTACTCGAGGGCTGCGAATTTGAGATGGTGGACAGGCGCTTGATCCAAGACGCCCTTCTCGACTGCGGACGCGCGACAGGATCCAGCTCACTGATGTCCAGGTCGCCTGGAGGTGTGTAGCGACTCCCAGTGAGGCCTGGCAGCGGCTGCGAAGGCGGGTCCGCGCTCGTCATTCTCCTTACAGTCCGACGCTGGCGGCCATCGTGACTGAGGCGGCTTGTTATGAGGACGCGAGAGGAGGGCGGGTGTGATATAGGGGCGTTGAGCGGCAGGGTGGTTGTGGTGGTCGCAGTGGTTTGCACGGCAGTGGGCATTGGCCGACGGTCGAGCTCTTCTCGTGCCGGGGTGGCTTTTCTCTTGTTCGAAGGGTCGGGGGGTGCCTCGCGGCCGAAGACTAAGCCCACGGTGGATGCACCAAGGACAGTGGCAGTGGCACAAAGCTGTATCACAATAGTGCGTCAGTATGGCACTCGGTACGACTTGAGTAGAGAATATCTGAGCGTAGTAAATGGGTTGGGCGGGCTGCCGCCGCTCTCGGAAGCAGCGCGGTGGATGCGTCGAGTCGCAAAACAAATGCAGACGCAAGGAGGGAGTCGGCCAGGGGACTCGCCGCACACTGGACGGAGAAACGAGAGGATGCAGGCATAGGTGTAATTACCGTGGGAACAGTTTTCATTCTCAGTTACAGATGGGGCCGCCGGACGGGCTCACTCGAACTCGACGATGCTTCTCGTGACTGCGCGATGGGCATGCTGGCATGTCGTTCAACCAAGGTACGAATGCTGCACGCTGAGGATCCGCGGGGCTCGACTACGGGAGGCGCTCAGCATGCCCGCTGCATTGCGGAGCAAGGAGGACGAGGAAAGACAGCCTACGGGCTGGAGGAGTGTGGAGTCTCGAGGGAGGCGGAAGGGAAGAATCCGCTGCAGCTTGTTGCTTGCTTGCTTGCCTCGCTGTACCGGGATCGTCGACCCCAGCGCCGCTAATTAGCGAGATGTTGCCGGTGAAAGGGCCCGGTGTTATGGCGGAATGTCAAAACAGCACTTGCGCACGCTCAGACGTCGTTCACGGCCATCAGTTGCTTCCTTTGTCTACTTCTGCCTTGCTGCCTTAGCAGTGTTACTGTTTGCTGGCCATGACACGACCGGAGCGTGCAGACCGTGCTGCAGACCAGGCTGCAGCCCGACGTCGCGGCCGACTGACAGCCTCTTTGTACAAACGCTGGAACAGTTGCATCGAGCTTCAGCGCGTTTGAACTGGCGCCATGGTGAAATCAGGGCGCACCCACGTCCCTCGCAGCCAGTGACGCGCCCAAAATAGCTTGACCACGATTGAGCCCGGCTCTGCACAACGCAGGCCAGCGATTCGCGAGCCCCGACGAGCTGCCCTGCAACGCGGTGGAGATTGTTTGTTGATCGTCCGCAGCCTCAGCCGCCTACCGCCCTATCTTCCAGGGCCCTGTATCTATCTACCTTTGTCACCTGCGGCTGGGCGGTGAGGCCATTGTTGCTGGAAGACGGCACCCGGCGAGCAAGAAACAGGGCACGACACGCCTGGTCTCCCAATACTAGACGTAGACTCGCCAGCAATCTGGGCGGCCGAAACAGTGAGCACGTCAGTCAGCCCCAGAAGGCGGAGAAGTGCGACCAGGATCATCAATGGCGATGCGGGCCCGGAAGAACGTCCAACAACAAAAGAAGCTTCTGGTGGGCAAAGCAATTACCCAGAGCGCCCTAGAGCGCGCGTAACGTAGCTCTCTGCAGCATGGCAAACACGCCCTCGTCCACCTCGTCCACCTCGTCCACCTCGCCCGCCCCAGGGAACACTGGTGTGTCCGTTGAGCGCTACAAAGCGCTGTCCAAACGCCGTGACAATCGCACGGCAATACGGGACGCACGGCAGGTATCAGTGCTTTTGGCAGGAGCGCGTCACGACGGCTGATGCGGCGGGCTGAATAGAGCGCGCGGATGATATTCGCAGATGCACGTACCCGGGGAGATCCCTGAGGGAATCGAACCGCCTTAGGCAAAAGAGCCTCCGCCAGCGATCGGCGTCTCTGTGTCGTGTTTTCTCGGGCCTACCGCCGCGCTGATTGGCTGTGACCTACATGCACTGCTTGAAACAAGCCCACAATCCATCGCTTGTCAGACGTTCGCAATAGCTGGCCCCCAGACTCAACCTGCATGGCAAAGCAGGCTCGATGAGGACTCGGCGAGCAAGAACACTTCCCATCAACCTTTGTCTCCCAAGGAGAACAATAAGATTCAAGGGCTAACATTCTTTGCCCAACGCCACAGCTTTCCCTGTTAAAGACGCTTCCACGGATATGGCACATGCTAAGCAGGACTCAGCTTATTCTGCCTAGCGTCATACGCTGCTTATGCCCGCCTCTACAACCACTTACCTGAAGAGAGTCCTAGCCCGGGTGTCCTAGTCCGGAGATATCTCGCACCAACGACCTTAGTTTGGAGTTGAATCTTGAATCTCATTATCACGCATATCAGACGAGATGTATCGAAGCACCTGTAGTCGAAATCACTGCCGGAAAATTAGGAAGACAGGGAAGATCGACCTTCGACGAGAAGATACAGTTGCGGTTACCATGCAGTTCTATCAGGGACAAAAACTCCATCCATCTCAGCATGGTAATTATGTGGAACAGAAGCCTTGAAAGAGGCAGCGAATGCAATGGGAGACGGACGATAGATAGATTTGCAGTCTCTGATGTATCAGGCCGAGTGCAATGACTCGATCACAGTATACTACCCCAGGATATATAATACAAAAGTGGCAAGAATCCTCAATCTTTTATCCTTCCCTTGTAACAGCAATGATGAGCTATGAACGATTCATTTCTATCCAATCCACCAGAACGAATGTGGATCCTCCATGATCTCTGCATACGTTTGATTTTGCTTAGTCATAGCCCACAAGGGACCTCTCTTTGCTCTTTAGCGAGGGCCTGTTGCCACACCACGCCAGGAGAACACCAACACACGACGAGTCACACACATTGATAGGAGACATGGAAGCCGAGATCAGAGCCCAGATTCCCGGTATTGACCCCGTTCTCTCTGACTATTCGGTTGGCTACCTGACCCATGCCGCCAATTCGTTCGCCTCCGACGCGGACCCCAATGCCCTTTCTCCTCTAGAAGAAGCTGCCTCGAGCGTCACGGCGCTGCTGCTTTCTGCTTCTGGAGATCTCACGCCGCAAAATGAGACCACTATTCACAACCTCGTGGAGAAATTCATCTCGCGCCTCAATGCCACAAATGGCGCTGACGGCGAGCGCCGGCAGGTGGCCCCGTCAGCCAGGAAGCTGGACCAAGCCATCCATGTGGGCTCGCGGACGCACATGTCCACCACGCTTGGGCTAGCAACCGGTGGCGTTGACCTCGAGTCCGCAAACGCCCGCAAGGTAGAGTCGCGGGTTGATCGCAAGAAACTTGAAAAGGCCGAGCGTAAGCTCAAAGCTAAGCAAGACCGCAAAGTCTTCAAGAACGTCGAGTATGAGGCATCCAGGCTACTCAACGAGCCAAGCGAGACCCAGAGCTATGAAGAATTCTACATGCAGGTCAATCCACTGCAGCTGGGTTCCGACTCGAGTTCAAAGAGCAAGGACATCAAGATCGATAGTTTCGACATCTCCATCAGCGGCAAGCGCATACTCTCAGACACAGCTCTTACCCTCGCCTATGGTCGCAGGTATGGTCTGGTAGGTCAGAACGGTATCGGTAAGTCAACGCTTCTGAGAGCTTTGAGTCGTCGTGAGGTAGCCATTCCAACCCACATTTCCATCCTTCACGTCGAGCAAGAGATTACCGGTGATGATACCCCGGCTTTACAAGCTGTCTTGGATGCCGACGTCTGGAGGAAGCATCTTCTCAAAGAGCAAGACAAAATCACCAAAGAGCTGGCCGAACTTGAAGCTGAGCGCTCTACATTGGCCGACACATCAGCCGATGCTGCCATACTGGACAAGCAGCGCGAGGGTCTCGATGTTACCCTGAGTGATATACACGCTAAGCTTGCGGAGATGGAATCTGATAAGGCCGAGTCTCGAGCCGCTAGCATTCTGGCTGGTCTGGGATTTTCTACGGAGCGCCAACAATTCGCCACCAAGACATTCTCTGGTGGTTGGAGGATGAGATTGGCTCTTGCACGAGCACTCTTCTGCGAACCCGATCTGCTACTACTAGACGAACCGTCGAACATGTTGGATGTTCCATCTATCACGTTCTTATCAAACTACCTCCAAGATTATCCAAGCACGGTCCTGGTTGTATCCCACGACAGAGCGTTCTTGAACGAAGTGGCCACAGATATCATTCACCAACATTCTGAGCGACTTGACTACTACAAGAGTGCCAACTTCGGTACGTGTTCCATCGGCTCTACAATCACGTGGCGGCTAACAGTACCAGACTCCTTCTATGCAACTAAAGAGGAGCGACGCAAGACAGCTAAACGAGAGTACGAGAAGCAAATGGAAGTGCGCGCACATCTTCAAGGTTCGTATATGCATGACCAACCCTCCATGTTATCGCTAACATACCGGTAGCCTTCATCGACAAATTCAGGTACAATGCTGCCAAATCGTCGGAAGCTCAATCTAGGATCAAGAAGCTTGAGAGGATGCCAGTACTGCAGGCTCCCGAAGCTGAGTATAGCGTGCACTTCAAATTCCCTGAAGTGGAGAAGATGTCTCCGCCTATCATACAAATGAGTGGCGTCACTTTTGGTTACAGCCCGGATAAGATACTGCTTAAGAACGTTGATCTTGATGTGCAGCTCGACTCTCGGATTGGTATTGTCGGACCAAACGGCGCTGGTAAAACGACAGCTTTGAAGTTGCTCATTGGCGCCCTCCAGCCCACATCAGGTCTGATCTCGCAGAACCCCCGTCTTCGAGTAGGCTTCTTCGCCCAGCACCACGTCGACGCCCTGGATCTCAACGATAGCGCGGTAGGTTTCATGTCGAAGAAGTACCACGGCAAGACGGACGAGGAATACCGTCGTCACCTTGGCGCCTTCGGTATCACGGGTATGACAGGTCTGCAGAAAATGGAGCTGCTCTCGGGAGGTCAAAAGTCTCGTGTCGCCTTTGCATGTTTGTCTCTACAAAATCCGCACATTCTTGTGCTCGACGAACCGTCCAATCACTTGGATATCGAAGCAATGGATGCACTCTCCGAGGCGTTGCAGAAATTCGAAGGTGGAGTACTGATGGTCAGTCACGATGTTACGATGTTGCAAAATGTCTGTACGAGCTTGTGGGTATGTGATAACGGCACAATCGAGCATTTCGATGGCACGGTCAAGGACTACAAGAGAAGGATTACGGCGCAAGCAAACGAGGCGGGTGTGGTACAGAAGCACTAAATGAGCTGCAACCGGTGGGAAGAAAGATTGTATAGTTCTAGTAGACTTTCATACACACGCACGTGACACGATACATGCGTGTGCCTATTTGGGGTCGCACAAGCAGTGAAGCCATCTGTGTCCCAGTGCCACCCGGCAATGACTGCATTAGCATGCGCGTGAAGCCTGATTGAGGTCGCCGCCTGCACAACAAGCCCATCACTAGCTTCATTGTCAAACGGTGTTTGCTACTGGTATATTGTTGCTCGCGTTGGGTACCAACAGCGCGCAAGGCCTGCGAGAAGCCGTTATGCTCGAGCGGTTCTTGTGGGATGGGCAAGCTTGATTGAGCGCTTAGGCTGCGCACCTACAGGGGACGTGGATCGTGTTGTATTGAATGCGAACTTGATATTCAACTGAATAGCTAGCTGCTGGGTGCGATTATGACAAGCTGCGATTCTTGAACAGCATGCGGACCAAGCGGTCATCATGCTGAAGCGATGATCGCCTGCACAAGAGAAGATAAGTCACTTGTTTACAACCACGCAGGCGGCAAGCACGACCCACGCTAACCCCAGATTTGCTTGGCACCTTCCAAGGTTCACCGCACTCGACCTCATCACACGCAACTTCACCTCGCATTCGCCCCACGCACGCACACGACCACCAAGCTGCATGCTGCCGCGTTCAATGCTTCTGGCACATCTGTGATTCAACTGCGCGTGCAACCGATTCCCTAACACTGTGAGAGTGTCGCCTCCTGAGGTCCGCCCAGCCACTTCCCTCTAGTTTACAGCACAACCGGCACCTTGTCGCATACGCAGGCGTTCAGTACAGACGGCTTGTCCGTAGTCACTCCTTTGCCTCACAGCTCCTGCGATAGCAGCGACTCACGCCCGCCCTACACTGTCATAGCCCCCGCCGACGACCCAGGAGCCCTCGCGTCCACCGGCGAATCTCCGTATCCCCCTCCCTTCTCCTCCCTCTATTTTGCCCCCGAGGACGGCGACGAGGACCCAGGCAAGACCTGTGACTCAGCAGACGGTGATTCGCCACCAGCTTTTGCTCCTGCCCCGCCATTCACCGAATCTTCGTCCTCCGCTACTGCTTTTGCTGAGACCAAGGCTGCGCTCCCACGCGACACCAAAGACGGATCGAGCAGCAAGGACATCGACGACGGAGAACCACCGCCGCCATACAGCGAAGGATTCAGCCCGCTCGAGTCGTTCACATACGTCATGGCGTCTGCAGGAGGCCCCGCAAGCATCATCACGCAGGTGTCGCAGCAAAGCGGCGGTCCACCAATAAATACGCTCGGCGGATCTGATGAAAACATCACGCTTGAGCTGAGGTAGTTAGACAATGGCATGGAACCTCATCGGCGCTGACCAGACGCAGGGGATCGCGGTTCACGCTCTCTCGTGATGAGCTCCTGACTCTTCCGGAGTTTGTTCTTCTTTCTCTCTTTCCCAATGGACTCCTCCCAGATGGTCACATGAACCAGTATCACGACGGTGATGTATACCCCGTCGACGTTGGTGCCCCCCGATTTCTCTTCTCCCCCCAATGCCCGCTTCAACTCCGTTCAAGCGATCCGTTATCATCTCTCCAACCCTGCATTATATTTATCTGACAATATCTACTCTTCTCAGTACGATCCCAATTCTCTCCAATACATGCTCGAATTCTTTCGAAATGTAGCCCAAACCATTCCTGCCTCGCCCCCTTCTCCTTCCGCCGTCCCAGACCATCCGACCGAAGCCCACGCTATTGAGCCGATGCATGGTTCCGCACGAGACATGCTGCAAGACCGTGCAGGTATCATCGTGCTTCGAGAAGATCTCGACTTCTACGTAATCCCACCTCATCGCGACATTTCTCAGCCCGAGATGATCGAAGTAAAGCGCGCCGCTGGCGAGGCCCTACTCAAGCAAGACGGCATCTTTTCTGGTCTGCGAAAAAGCGAGGAACCTGGCACCACCGAGCAACATCTAATTGAGATGTTAACTGCAGGGTAACTCTCTCCCTCCCTTTCCCGAAACTTCGTATTGACATCTTACACAGCGGATTCAACCACGATGATCGATGGGGGCATCGCGCCGGAGAGCCAAACAAGGCCGTCATCTGTAGTATTGCACTTGCCCGCCTGCGAACTGACATCAAAGGCAATGATTTGGCCAATAGCAACGCAGTAGGTATGGCCCAGAAGCTTCTCCTCTTCTGGAGGAAACCGGCACGACGGTGCTGGTGGGAAGGCGTAGAACTCGATAATGTCCGTGGCGTTGAGGGCCAACTAAAAGTGTGGATCAGGAGAGTATGGACGCTGGAGATGGTACGTGCCACTGTCAACCGCTTACGAAGGAGCAACTAACAATTCATAGAGCGTTATCGGTCTACGTTGATGTCGATGACCGGGTGATTCTCTTATGTCTATTTTGGGGGGCGCTTACTTCATGTTCCTCCTCGACTTCATATCCTTTCACCCTCGCCTGCTCCTTGCCAGTCTGTCAATTGTTTTCGTCTTACAATTTTGAAAAAGCAAGACTTTTCGATTAGCGGGCTTTTCCTCCATCCTTTCGTTATCTGATACCTCCCTCAGATCCCACACGTCTATGACTTTAAAGTAGACTGGGTAGATGTCGGATCCATAGCAAGCGGCATTGTCCATCGAAGTTCATTGAAGAGAATAGCGTTAGGGTATCGTTTTGATGTTTGACTGGAAAGTACATATTGGAGCAGTGCATGTATAGAGTTTGCGACATCGATGTAAGGATGTCTAATATCGATTTGAAAGAAAGATACCTGGTGTTGCTACTTCCCTCGTCTATCTTCAGACCACACACATATGTATTCAATGCCAAGCGCTACTTAGGTAGACTGCCTCTCAGCCCAGCTAGTTTGTCAACCCCGCCGTTGCTGGACAGTGCTCTTGTGTACGACTTCGAGATTTTCGCGTACCACCAGAAATTTTGAGACTTGTTCGTTTAGTGACACGGCGAATCGAACATAGAATCAACAGTAACCCTAGTAAGAAGCATACGACGAGAGACAAGCTTCCAGAATGTCCGATACCGCACCTTTTCACCCATCAACTTCAGCCCGAGACAGTTTCAACGCTCCCTTGCTTCCGGAAAACCTTGCTTCTGTTCAACACTAACCTCGCAACCCAAGCCCGTACCAAAGCCCCAAGGGACATCTGCATGGTTGGCAAAGTAACACGACGTCGTGGCTGAAACGTCGCAAACCAGCACCACAGCATGCAGGTCCTTCTAGACGGGAAGGTGGATCCAGTTCTGCAATTGCATATCTGCATGAACTCAGGCCGATGTTGACATGTAGGGGATACGGGTCGGAGATCACTTTGTGGTACGCGGACAGTGGGATTTGGGTAGGCCTGCATGGGGTAACCGATGTGTGAGTCACCAATTTCCGAGGTTATGTTTGTGTAAGAGCAAGGACGGCCATGCAGTGGAAGATGTCTAATGACGAGGCGCGGAAGTTTTTGGATAGAATGGGATGTCTGAGTCCGGTGGGAGTCAGGTGTGTGGAGGACGGCAGTAAGGAGGGTGGTGACGTGTCTTATGTGTTTTGGTGACGCGAGAAGCATTTACGAGGTTGCAATCAGACGGCGACGGCAACGGAGGGATCTGTAGATCTCAGAGAGGCGAGTGCAGGTCACGCGTTTTACTTGTGTGGGCTATGCTGGCGCAGCGTGGTTCTCAGCAGAGAGCTATGAAGGTGATTTTATGAAATTCCCCAAGGCGGAACCCAATTAGAAATGCTACTAGACTGAGTTGCTGTTGGCGTAAATTGAGGAGCTGAAGAGTGCCTGAAGATTTCGTCTTGGAGAAACTCAATCGATTTCTGTTGCTACTATCGTAATCTCACAACGCCCAATTGGACAATACAAAGTGAAATCAAATATTCAAGAACGAACACTTTGCCCATTCACAGTCTTCCTGTCTCCCCGCTGGACTCGGTGGCAAGTCTGCTCCTATCGTCCTGCTTAATCATATCGGCGCCCTTCTCGGCCACCGCATACGTACTACTCATAATGTTCCCGCTTACATGACTAGGGAAAATGCTAGCATCAATCACTCTCAATCCTTGAACCACCTGGCCATTTCCATTGATGACTTGAAGTTTGTTGTTAACGACTTCGCCCATAGCGGCAGTGCCAATAAGGTGATATTGTGTTGAGATGTGATTTTTCACATACTCCACTCTCTGCTCTTCTGTTTCCAAAGTGTTTTCAGGAGGAGGAAGCACACGCTCACCTAGCGATTTGGCGACCTGTGGGTGCTTTGATACTTCATCGAGCCATTTTAGACCTTCTGCAAGAATCTTTGCGTCGGTCTCATGACGAAAGTATCCAGGATCAATGGCAGGAGGCTTCTGCGGATCCGACGACGTGATATGTACGGTGCCGCGGGACAACGGATGTTCTAAGCAAATCAGAAGTGAAAGTCTGTTCTTCCCTTCGGGTGGTGCGCTGAAGAACTCGATTTGAGAATGGCCAGCGCTGACGTCTAGTTGACATGGAATACAGAATGTTTGAAGGTTTGCGAACGTTGGATCTACTAGCTGATCGACAATCAACTTCGACATATCAGTATAGATCTTACACAGGGTCAACTGCAACTCACCTTCTCCTGCGCCTTCTCAAACTTTGTCTTCGCATGGCTCTTCTTCTCAATCTCCTTGATCGTTTCGTTCAGTCGGGCTTTGTCGACTAAGCTAGCGTAGCTCACAAATCCCATCAACATACCTGGACTACCATACGGACCGCCATGTGTCTTCTCATAAGCCTCCAGCTGTGCCTTCGCGTAGTCTTCTCTATGCAATTCATCCATGCTCTTAATTCCCTCCTTGAGATCAAACAGCATACCTCCAAGAACGTGATCTTGAAAGTTGGCGCCTACAGACTTATTCTTAATTACGCACTCAACCCCTGCCTTTTGCAAAATGTCTGGGTCTCCGATCCCAGACAGCTCGAGCAGTTGTGGGGACTGAATTACGCCAGCTGAAAGAACCACCTCTTTCCTAACTTTGATGCAATGAAGCTTCCCGGAATATGAGAACTCAACGCCTACTGCACGGTTTCCATCCAATAGGACCTTTGTTGCGTGTGCCTCCGTGAGAACTCGTAAGTTGTTCCGGTGCAGATTGGGTCGGAGGTAGCCAGTAGCAGCATATGACCGATTACCAGCATCAAACGATCGATCGATCGCAGCGAGAGATGAGTAGAATCCCATATGATCACCACTCCATGCATCACTCAGTGTGTTATCCTTCCCACTGACTTCGTAGGCTGCTTTGCAGAATTCCTCTTCAAGCGGCATATAGTGATCGTTGAAGCTTGTATGGATTGGGCCATTGTTCCCATGGTATTTGTCTCGCGCAGCGTACGGCATGAATTGTTTATCCTTTGGTAAAGCATTTGGATCCGGTATATCAAGGGTTTGGTGCTTGCGAAAATACGGAACCAGATCGTCCCATCCCCAGCCTTTATTTCCAAGCTCCCCCCAGCTGTCGTAATCCTTTCGTGACCCTCGCACGTACATGAGGTAGTTAATGGCTGAACTGCCACCTAAAACTTTGCCACGGGGCATGCTGTATGTCTTGTTGCCTGCATCAGGCTGCGGGATGGACTCCATGCACCAGTCGTATTCGGGTCGACCGATGAGGGTTGGATATAGAGACGGAGTGGAAATCTGCTTATCATCCATGCGATTCTTGCCTGCTTCAATAACACCGACTTTTGTAGAAGGGTTTTCTGTGAGCCTAGTGGCGACAACTAGTCCAGCAGTGCCACCTCCAACAACCACATAATCATACTCTTGGTAGATAAACTCCTCCAAAGAGCACAAGGCCGGCCCTGTACTTGGTAGCTCCATGTTCTGATATTGATTTTGATGGAGCATATAGATAAGCCAGATGCTTAAGCGTTTCTACCAGGTTCGAACGATATTGCGAATTAACGTGTACTTGTATCTCAGTCTTCCCCACCTCTCGATCATCCGCAGACCCGGGACCGATCATTCTAGCCTAGCCGCACGTGTCCCGCGGATCGTGTCTATCCTTGGGAAGACCCCGGGTTTAGGACGGCGATGGCATTGTAAGTAGCCTACGTGCGAATTGCGGGGAAAGAACGCGTGCGGGGACTCGCGAAGGGTTCATCCTCACGTGTCTGCGTCGCTATATCCGATCCATAGGCACAAGGGAGTAATTTGATCTATTTCTTATTCTATCTGTCCATGTCACTATTCGTTCGTATGTCTAGGTTAATATTATTGTAGATATTCTTACCCGTTGATGTTTCTTTCGTATCATTTATCATAGATTCTTGTCAGCGAACGATTCATCCTTTTTCACTACTTGAGTACTTCTTGATCTCACTTGCCTCGATTATGGCGCGTTACATGGAACACAAAATATGATGTAGCTAGAGAAGTATTGTCAGTGGTCTTGAAGGTAGCACAGAGAAAGAGCCAACCAGAAGCGCGGTCGCTAGTGGCCAATCACAGCGCAATTAGCAGATCCGCAATTTTGCACTTGCGCCGAACGCATGACTCTTTCACCTTACCGGTTATACGTCTAGGACTGCATCCTACACCCCAAGCACTAATTTCGAGCACATCATGCCGGTTCCAGACTGAATACTCGTCTATACTTAGCATATCGACCTCTTGAACTTCTGAACTTTGAACAACCCAAGCAAAGATGCCGGACTATCTCGTGAGACTTGTGCAAATGCACGAGAGCTTTCGCCAACCTGAGCTGCAAGCGCTTGCTGATGTTGCTAAAGTGCCCATTGATTTTGTGAAATATGATGAAGAGGTAGGTTATCAGCTAAACATACTGTTTCCACACAGATATTTTCTTCGAGACTTTCAACCTCTTAAGCTTTTCTGACATCGACAGTCTCCTTTCTGTGTCATTCGTCTGCCTTCGGATTCAGCAGCAAGAGCCTTAATATCACGCAGCCTTTTGTCTCAGGGCATCTACGAATTGTGGGGCCAAGGAGCAACCTATAATGCACTACATTCAAGTGTTCAGGAAATATCTAGCGAAAAGTGGGCCAAATATGAATCAGTACCCTTCCGATTCACATTGGATTGCTTTCGTGGGACAAGGGATCAAGCCCAGCAACGTGAGATTATCGAATCATTCTCTTACCTTGGATTCAACGGGCCTATTAGGATGCGAGATGCTGAAGCCTCATTTCGAGTATTCGAAGATTACGATAATAAGGCGCCAGAGCCAAACTATATGTATCTTGGTCGCTTCGTTGCGGCATCTGGCCGAGATGCAAAGACAACATACGATCTTAAGAAAAGGCATTATATCAGTACCACTTCTATGGACGCCGAACTCGCACTTGTGACAGCCAACATGGCGCTTGCAGCTCCCGGCAAGCTATTCTACGATCCATTCATGGGTACAGGTGGATTCCCCCTCGCATGTGCCCACTTTGGAGCAGTTGTGTGTGGAAGTGATATCGATGGACGGAGCATTCGCGGAACTGGCGGCAGTGCAAGGAAGGGGCAAACCGGCAAGATGGACGTTGAAGGCAACTTCAGGCAGTACGGTTTAGAGTCACGGTATCTCGGAGCTTTTGTGTCTGATCTTACAAACACGCCCTTCAGAATCTTACAGCACAGTAACAACGCAGCTGAAAGCGGGTATCTGGACGGCATTGTCTGTGATCCGCCGTACGGTATTCGGGAGGGATTGAAGGTCCTTGGATCACGAGACAAGCTCAATGTACAAGAACGCGCAACCCATCAGGATCGATACAAAGAGTCCGGGTACATACCCCCGAAGCGACCTTATTCGTTCACTGCTATACTGGACGACATTTTAGCATTTGCAGTTGCAACGCTAGTAGAAAACGGCAGACTCAGCATGTGGATGCCCACTGCGAATGATGAGGACGTTGAGCTAGTCATTCCTACACATCCTTGCCTAGATATTGTGTCGGTGTGTGTGCAGCCATTCAACAAATGGTCGAGGAGACTCCTCACGTATCGAAGACGGACCGAGTCCGAGATACCTTCCGGCGAGCTAGAATTGGTCAAGAAAGAGTATGAGCAGGGTGTCAAAGCGGATGATTTGAATGATTTCCGGAGGAAGTATTTTGAAGGATTTAAAGAGTTCGAAAGGCAAAGGCAGGATCCTAGCACAGATGCAGTGGACAAAGTGGTCGATGCGAAAGGTGTCAGTGGAAGATGGCGTGACAAGAGTGGCGCAAACTAAGATCGCTGAATCCTACAGGGTCGATTGGTCCATTATAAAGAGCTTTGAATAGAAGTTGGAACGCTGAGATTAGCCATATGAGCTTCGGGAAGAGTGAGATAGCGCTAAGCTCCTAAAAGTTCGAGCACAACCGACGCGGGAACATGTGAGTCAGGCTTCAGCCTAACCTAACCATCTACCATCGTAGCTGCGCTTCAAGACTAGATCAGCATTTATATCGATCTATCCGCATTTGATGGGACCGGCGTTCGAAAAGAGTCATGTCTCAGCTGTTCCTAATCCTTAAATCGCCTTGACCGCTCGCTCATGCTGATATTCATTGCGCCATCAATCTAACCTCTCAGCCCATTGTCAAACAGCACACCCTACGCCCTTCTCATTTTCCAGGAAGTACACCTATCGTTTATATCAGGTTTCATGTACAAAAGAGGTCAGTTCTTCTCACGTGTTAGGCAGCCTTAGGTGACTCATCTTATCAAAACTAACAATTCAATATAAAGCTGGCTTCGCATCCACTACTTTGACCCTCCATTGCAGCTCTCCATATCTACAGCATAGAATGAGCTCGAAAGTCCATTCAGAGGACCATATTAGCGCAGACGAAGAGATGGAAGGATACGTATTGGTAGAGCCGAAGGATCTCCGTACCATCCCCGAGATACAAGCATGGCTGGAGCCAACCGACTACCTCTCGCCAGGGAACGAGTACATGAAGCATATTCATTCGTATATTGCTGGAACAGGGGAATGGTTGCGCTCTTCAGACGCATTTCAGAACTGGAGAAGCACAGCCCACAAAGTAACAACCAGTAGCAATTGTCTGTGGATCAAGGGCGTCCCGGGGTCTGGAAAGTCGGTGTTCTCAGCATCAATGGCGAAGCAGCTTCAAGAAGATGGCAACGTAGTGCTGTTTTTTTTCTTTAGGCAAATTGTTGCCACGAACCATGATCCGAAATATCTGGTTCGAGATTGGCTAGCTCAATTGCTCTCTCATAGTCAGTGGCTACATCACCGACTAGACGAATTATCGAAAACCCACACCCAAGGCAGCAAAGACACAGCCACTCTGTGGAATCTTCTCGTGCAAGCTTTACAGCGTATGGATAAGCTGGTTTATTGCATAGCAGATGGGCTTGACGAAATGGACGATACATATGCTGAGTTCATCGAAAAGTTGAAAAATCTTGGCACCAACGACCAAGTCAAAGTTCTCTTAACTTCAAGACCTATACCACGAATCGAAGAGGAACTACGGGATCACAGGATAATGAACATCAAATTGGACCCGACGATGCTATATCCAGACATCACGCACTACGTTGAAGCAAGACTGAACACTCTAGAACCCCAGCTAAGCAGTGACAAGTACCAAGAAGTCAAAGAAGCGATTTGCGATCGCGCCAAGGGTCTTTTTCTCCATGCCAGACTTATGACGGACAATTTGACCACGGGGTTGCGTGAGGGAAGTATTTTAGGAGAGACATTGCCGACAAGCTTAGAGCGATTGCCACGAAATCTAAAAGAGCTGTATACACAGATGCTGAGCGAGCATTCTCAACGCTCTGGAATCATACAAGAACAGCAATTCATGATTTTGCAATGTGTGGTTCATTCGTCACGGCCTCTTAGACTGATCGAGTTGGGGAGTCTAGTCGTGGTACTCCGTTCAGAAGCTGGTTTGGGTCTCAAAGAAGGAAAGGACCTAGTGAGACAAAGTTGCGGACGACTCCTAGAAATCCTAGAGGATGAGAGCGTCAGCGTCATACATCACTCGTTCACAGAGTTCTTGAGAGACACTGAAAGAGACGGCGAAGAGGGAGCTTTCCCTGTTCTGCATAGAGAAAGAGCGCATGCTATGCTAGCCGCCATCTCATTAAAGTACTTGGACAAGTGCGACATACCTGAACATGCATTATACGAAAGTGCAGAAGATACAGAAGAAAGCACAGACGAAGATGGCAACGACGATGATTCCTACGACCCATATGACTGTTATGATGACCTCGACACCAGAGACGGTCGCGAACAAGAGGATCGCCGGAAAGAGGCCATTCTTCGAGAATTACGCACCAGATATCCCCTTCTCAGCTACGCTATTAGCACACTTGACCACCACGTTTCTAAGATTGATCCGAGTGATAAGAGCCTATTCTTTATCCTCGATAATTTATTCCAGCCTGGTAGACCTGCTTTTGTGATCTGGCTACTCATGCAATGGAAGAGTTATCGACCAGCCAAAATTTCGCCTTTACATATGGCAGGCTTCCTAGGATGGTACGCGTACGCCGAGCATACCCTATCGAAGGGTTCAGCCGTGGATCAGAAAGATGCTGAAGAACGTACACCCTTATCATACGCAGCGGAAGAAGGACGCGCCGACATCGCAAGTCTGCTGCTACAGCATGGCGCAAATCCTGACTCGGATGACCGATACGGGCTCAAGCCGCTCCATTACGCGGTGCAGAAGAACAAGTTACAGGTCGTAGAACAGCTTCTTGCGAAAGGCGTGAGTCCTGTCACGGAAAAGACCAAAATTACGCCAGAATATGTTGTCGAGCAATTCGGTTCCGATGAGGGTGAGACACCCTTAGAGTACGCTTGCAAAGGTGGACATACAGACATAATTGAAAGCTTCCTACCATTTGTTGATAAGAAGTGGAAACAAAAAGCTTTTGGCTGGGTCAAGAGTGCGAAGAACGTTGCTATAGTCTTGAAGACCGGTGAGGTTTCAATCGACGAGGTCAACGAGGGACGCACTAGACTATACAGAGCTGCAACGGATTTCGACACAGAAACCGTCAAAGTGCTCCTAGAACACGGAGCAGATCCGAGCGTGCGCAGTGCTATCAAGCGCGACACTATTGGAAGCTGGAGTGATGGATGGACTAGTATTGATGGGAAAATCTATCCAGATGGCCCCACAGCATTACATGGATGGGCAGGTTACGAATATTGGAACCATTCATACGATAGAGACGAGCAAGCCCTCCATTGCTTCAAGCTGCTTGTTGACGCTGGCGCCGATATTCATACTAAAGATGGGGATAGTTTCTCTCCACTTCATTGCGCATGCAAAGTACAAAAAGACGCTCTCTTTGGGAATTTATTCGACGATTCCAAAGACAATTTGGTGCTGATACTGTTGGAAGCTGGCGCGAATCCGAATGCACGGACGCGTTGGGGTTCAACACCGTTACATATCACCCACCGGCCAGAGGTTATCGACATGCTTGCCAAATACGGTGCAGATCCCGATATCAAAGACAAAGCTGGCCTGTCTCCTCTTTTCGCATCCTTATCGCCAGGTCAAGACCAAAAATCTGCTGTATTTGAGAAGTTACTTGAGATTGGTGCTAGCCTGAATGGGGTGGATTCGCCACTGCATGGACTGATGCGCTGCTTGCCAAAAACGACCAACCCGAAATTGTTCCAGGCTCTCATCAAGGCAGGTGTCGATGTTAATGCGGTGGACGCCCAGGGTATTCCACCATTGTTGGTTGTTGGCAAGAACGATTACAATGATACGTGGGCAGAAGATGAGAAGAGCGTGACTACATATCGGGACGTGTTCAATATTCTCCGGGAGGCGGGAATGGACATGAATATCACCGATCCTGCAGGTCGTACCATTTTACATAGACTGGTAAGAGGATATGGTACGAAAATATCTACCTTCGAACGCTTCATCGAATTTGGTTGCGACCCGCACGCGCGAGATCGTCAGGGTAGAACAATGCTTCATCATGCTATATGGCGAGACAACCTCAACTTTGTGGACTTCTTCATCCAGCTTGGGGTGGATCCGTACGCGGTTGACCACGAGGGGGAACTCCTTAGTGCATGAACTTGTACGGAAGTCTTCCGAAGGCGGGATTCTCAACTACCTGGAGAGGTTGCAGAAGCTAAAGGAACTCGGTGTACCAATAAATTCGAAGAACAGAGCTGGCCAGACGCCTTTACACCTGTCGTGTGCTATATGGAGACAAGCGGGAAGGGGCAAGCCATTTATTGACGTGTTTCTGAACGGCGAAATTATACCCCGTAGTGATATCAACGGGAGAGATCATAAGGGAGCGACCCCGATACATTACGCCGCCATTACTTGCGAGGCATACGTTAAGCACTTGTTAGACTCGGGCGCAAACCCAGAGGTCTTGACATTCGAAGGGCTATCTCCTTTACACCTTGCGGCACGAGCACGCCAACCAAACATTGTAGGGCTGCTGCTAGAGGAGTACCAAAAGCGTGGAACGCTAGGCCACTTTGTCGGATTGAAACACATAGCTCATCCTCAGCGCTCTGCACTGCATTACGCATGCTCCTCTGGAAGGCCAGAAAGCGTTCGCTATTTGTTGAAGGCTGGCGCAGATCCAAAATCTCTCGACAGGCCAGGTTACTCCCCACTTCATGCACTGTCAGAGCTCAAGAAAGACAAAGAAATAGAGATATGGAATCAAAGCGGACACGGTCTTAGCTCTGTCCCTATCACCGGGGCGGTCGGGATTAGTTTGTCGGATTCTTCAGGGCAAGGCTGTGTGAGCGCCATCCACGAACATCGTTTTGCTACGGAGCGTGCGTTGGACATAATCGAAGTGTTAGCCCGTGCGGGTGCTGAATTAGATTACGTTCCTTCTAAGAAGAGCCGGTGGAGCGATAAGACGCCCATGGATATGGCTGTCGAGAATGGATTTACAGAAATGGTAAATGAACTGCGTCAGAGGGGATGCCACGCACAGGATGTCTTCGGGGAGAGTATCGTTGGAGTTTGTCGAAGCAGTAAAGAGGCGGAGCTGCTGATGCACATCCCCGAGCCCAACGATAATAATGTTGGAAATGACAAGAAAAAATGACGATGAAGAAAAGAAACGTCGGCCACCCATCGCTATATCAGCGAAAGATAAAATCAAACGAATCCTCAAATTCGCAGACTATGGACTACTACGCGAAGTTATTGGGCAAAGCGCAGAGCTGCGCTCCGAAGCTCTTTTCATACTTGCAAGCTGGGGGCATGCTTTCCTCCTTGAAGAGCTGCTAGATGAGACAGTTGACCAGGGAACAGCATCAGAAAAGGAGTCCGAGTCTGAGACCTTGTTAGGTAACGCATGCCTAAGTGAGTATCCGAACCTCGAAAGCATTAAAGTGCTTGTGGAAAAAGCCAGAGTCGATATTGATGCGTGTTTCGGACACTCCTCTGACACAAAAGCGTTACACGTGTTGGCAGAAGGACGATATTATTGGCATATCGACGCACTGGATTATCTGATAAGTCATGGGGCGAAATTCGACGAAGTTACGAGCGTGGGGATGACACCGCTCATGGTAGCTACTTCCTCCGAGTTCGGTATTTGGACAAACAGGATCTTGGCCAGTCTTCTCAAAGCTGGCGCTGACCCGAATAAGGTCAGTTCCGGGGGAAGATCTGCATTAAGCTATGCGAAGACCGCGGACACTGTGCGTACTTTGATGGAATATAGTGCAGATCCAGCAGCGGGCAATCCCTCAGCACTAGTTGCAGCTGCTCAGAACTTACGATTAGATGCTTTGAGAGCTCTCCTAGAAGCAGGAGCAGACCCCAATATCCTTGATACAGTTGAATCGGACGCTGCTGCCCTTCGCTATCCGCTTCATGAGGCTGCTCGAATAAAAGTAGACAACAATGAAGGAGAATTACCGGACGTTTTCCAGCAGAGAAAGGGCCAAATGATCACGGCTCTTATAGAGCACGGAGCTGACCCAATGATAACTTACGAGGATGGTGCCACCATACTTCAAATGATTATCGAAGAACACGGAATCAATGAGCCATTATGGACTTCTACCAAGCTAGATGTCGAGAAGAAAGGCAAAGGCGGTCGTCCGCCACTTATTTCATCTTGTTATCCGACAATGCTTCCGACCCAATGGAAGAGACCAAGAGACCGGAAGCCTGCCTTTGTATCCCCAGATGTGGCTGTGTTACTGATTAATAAAGGGGCGAACGTACAGGCCGTTGATGACCAGGGACGGACTGCACTACATTGGCTCTGTACTCTCCCAACAGAATTTGGCGACACCGCTCGGGAAGTATTCACTCAAATTGTTACTAAAGTCCCGGAGATGATACACCACCGCGATTTCAATGGCTGGACACCGTTCAATCTCGCCATCAAAGCAAACCAAACATGGGCGTCCGATACCATGCTATCCCTCGGGGTCGATCCTTCCTTCACAGACCCAGACGGAAACAGTGCGCTTCATATTCTCGCAGCCAAGCTGTTTGGCAAAAAGAATGACGCAGAAGCATCTTTGACGCGCTTCAAGTACTTTCTCTCTCTTGGCGTCCCCATCGACTCCCGCAACAAAACTGGCATGACACCCCTTGCGCTTTTCATATCGCACACATGCCTCGCCCGAGCAAACCCTGACGGTGGCTACTTGTACCCAGACTACAAGTCCGACACATACTCCACACACCTTGATTACCTCACTCTCTTCATAGATGCCGGTGCAGATATTTTTACTATAAACGACAAGGGAGAAGGGCTATTGCATCTTACAGCAGGGCGCTGGTGGGACAACATGGCACGGGATTATGACCAAAAGAAAGAAATCTCAGCGATTTTCAAAGAGCTACTAGTGAAGGGGCTGGATCCTAGGATGGAGGACGCGGACTGTCGAACGGCGATTGATGTTGCTGTAGCGAAGGGCAATAAGGAGATTGTGGATTTGTTTAGCGAGGCTGAGAAGGGAGGCTAAGAAGGGCGGAAGATAGAGGGAAAGTCAATAGGATGGTGTCAACAGAAGGAGACATGGGTTCATACTAAGAGAGGTTCATATCTTATTCATTCGCAGTATATGTTGTAGGTCTACTCTTCTATCAGCACGTCCGAGCGAGATGAGTTATAGGAGACGAGCTTCCTTCATTTTCATCAAATAGTTTGTGAATAGCACAAAGTCGCTTAAGTCAACGTATATTGGGACTTCACTAGTCGTCGAGGCTGAGATTGAGTAAATGGCGCGGTTGAACAAACCACTACCGTATTCATATTGAGTTGATGGCTCTTTTTGGTGCTATATTGTCTTTTTACTTTCCACCTTGATTGAAATTCATACTATATCCACCCGACTGCTCATCCTTCGTAAATTGAAAATTATCCGTGCTCAACCCAAATGGTTTCAATATCCCATTCCCCAATTGTTTCAGCTTGCCCATCATATCCGCCAACTCTGTATTCTTCGCTTCGTCGAGCTTCGGTGGCAAATCTCGTAGCGCGGCCTGTACCACCTTCTGATCCAGGCTAGACAGTTGATGCGGAGGTTTCGAAAGCGCCTGGTAGTCCTCCAGCGAGCCCTGCAAAGATGACCATCCTCCCACTTCTCGCCTAGCTTTCGCTCGTCGCAATAACACCTTCGTGCGGAGCTTATGCACATTGTTGATCGTTCTGCCTGTCCGTGTGAGTGCGGCTATACGGACCTCGGTCGCATCATCGATTTCCTCGACCACACCTCCGTCTGCGCCATTTTTCCCAGCTATGCTCGCTGGTGGTTCAATAGTATCCAGCGCCTCCAAAGCTTGTGTAGCCGACTCCACTGCTTGTTTCCATTCATCCAACTTTAAATGACACGCCGCGATATTCGAACGGAGTACCGCGATGTCGTATTCGAGGTATGTTGGACACACGGCTAGGGCCTTCTCGTAGCCTTGAATTGCAGAGGAGTAGTCGCCAGATGTGAAAATTTTGTTCGCGGATGTCTTTTCTGTGTTTGATTCTAAGAGGAGGGGTTTTCTCTTCGTCTGGAGGAAAGATTTCGGGAACGGGAACGTCAGTGGGGTTGATAGCCGTGGAGGGCTCAGGCTGGGGAGGCGCCATATTGGCAGAAGGAACACTTTATATTGCACAAGTTAGGAGGTTGTTGATTTGGTGTTATGGATCGTGTCGATCTTTTTTCGTGTCCCTCAAGTTCGCAGTGACGTCTTTGACGCTAAGCTTGAAGCTGCTAGTCTCGGTGGTGGGATATCTTTCACCGACCCCAACTTTTCCCCGCCATGAATTGAGACCCTGGACTGTCCAACGTTCCCCAAATTCTACCGCTATACCCACTAGAGCACACAGCGCGCCGGAATGTCTTCTTACAGGTATGTGTGTCTCCATTGACCAAAAGAATCAAGATCTAACATGCTATTCATAGTACCCCGCCTCCGCACATACGTGCGGCACTGTTCGACATGGACGGCCTCCTCATCGACTCTGAAGATCTCTATACCCAAGTCACTAACACGCTCCTTGCCCGCTATGACCGCCCAAGCCTCCCCTGGTCCGTGAAAGCCCAACTCCAAGGCCGCCCTGGCCCTCAAGCCTACGAGATCTTCCGCAATTGGGCCCAGCTCCCCATTCCCGTCGAACAATTCCACAAAGAGCAAGTTGAGCTACAGCGCGAACTCTTCCCGAGAACAAATTGGTTGCCGGGGGTGTTGGATCTGCTGGAGGGGCTGCAGAAGCGGGGGGTCTATATGGCGCTTGCGACGAGCAGTCATAAATTAACTTTTGATTTGAAAACTGGGCATTTGATAGATGTTTTTGATAGATATTTCAGGGACGAACATAAAGTGTTGGGGGATGACAAGAGGATAGCACCTGGGAGGGGGAAACCAGCGCCAGATATCTATCTGTTGGCTATGGATACGTTGAATAAGACGCTTGAGGCACAAAGGGGAGCCACCGCTGAAGCCGGAGGAATGCCTAGTGTTTGAAGATAGTGTGCCGGGTGTTGAGTCTGGAAGAAGAGCGGGAATGCAGGTTGTCTGGTGTCCGCACCCAGGCTTGCTGAATGAGTACAAGGGCAAGGAGGCGGAAGTATTGGCTGGGCTCACAGGCGAGCATAAAGAGGATGAGGAACAACAGCTGCAACAAACAGAGGAGGAAGTGAAGCAGGGGAAGAGAAGGCTAGGTATGCCCGGAGAGCTTGATGATGGTTTCGGGAGGCTGCATGGTACACTTGAGAACTTTCCGTATCAATCTTATGGGATCACGGGGTCAGCTGCATAAGAAATCAGGGCATACCGTAGTTTAGACTTGCATCAGCATGAGCATGAACAATATAGAATCTAGATACCAAAGCGCCGGCAAACGGCCTCGCATCAACACAAATCCCCTGACTCCAATTATAACTCCAATCATGACTCTAATTATGCCGGTATCCACACAACTGTAATCTCTCAATTCTGCAGGGCTTGTAGGCGACTCCTCATCTGCGCAAGCATCTCTTCTTGGTTCTCCTCTTCCTCCTCCTCCACCGGCGCAGCGGGAAGTACTTCTTCGCTCGCCTTGCTCGCTGGAAGCCTGTCCTTCAATATCTCCGATAGCACCTTGTCCACCTCACCCTCTGCCTCCTCATCTTCGTCCTCCATCAACGCACTATCATCTAGAGTGTCTCCAACCATCTCCTCGATGATGCCTGCTTTCATGAGCTCGCCAGAGAGCTCACGCATAGTCCCCGTTAACTCTGGTAAACGGACAAGCGAGTTCACGTCCTTCATAATGCCCGTTGACGCGCGTATGCTACCCTCAATCTTGCGCACCGAGAACGCCTCGTTAACCTGCATTTGCACCGACTGAAGCTGCGCCTTGCTTGTTTGTAATCGGCCACTTTGCTTCCTTACGCGAATGAGTTCTCGCGCAAAGGTGCGGACGTCTTGGTTTGCCTGCTTGGCCATGGAGGGGTTTCGTTGTGCGCGTTTCGAGGACTGGAGGATGAAGTTTTTGGTCTTTTTGCTCGGTCTGCTTGAGTTGTTGGATGTCGCGGTCGAGTTTCCGCACGTTCTGCCGTACGAGTGCATTGCATTTGCGTTTCTGTGGTACTGTTAGGCAGAGGGAGAGAGGAAAGCAACCATGCGGGGGTGCTTACCTGCTCCTCTGGCGTTGGCTTCCAGAGGAGACCGCGAATGGTCTCCATGTTGTGTTCGCCCAGATGTAGCCAGTGAAGCGGATTGGTATGGTCAAAATGGGCTGTTAGAGCATGCGGCTATGACTGCAGGTAGTGTTTGTCAACCGAGCGCACTTGTGGGTGTGCCGAGAGACGGGATTGGCGACGTGGTGGATGAGTGTGCAGGTAGGCCACAGGTACGTAACGGGTTCCTGGTCGTGAAAGCGACTGTGAAAGGGAAAGCTAAAGGTCAGGGTCGATGCGCTGTAAACACCACGGTGAACAAGGTAACATTGAAGCCTTGGAAGCGCTCACGCTGCGGTCCAGGGAGACTGGTCCAAGCTTGGTGACGTTCGCGTTCGCGGGGCAGGCGCAACCCACCGAGCCACCAGCTTCCACGCTCAATATTGGTTCTCACCGCCCCCGATTACGAAAGCCTCGTCAATTGAGTCAAGCTTGCGAGTTTTCATTACAGCTTTGCAGATACAGAATTTGCATCTTTGTCAAGCAGGCAGTCGCTGCGGGGCTGAGTTTCCATACAGCTTCCATTGCTTTCCACCAGCCTCGCCACGCTAGGCCCCTGCACCTGAGCATTTCTTCTTCCTTCACTCATCCTCGACCTCTCATACACAAGACTTTGCAAGACACGGCACGACACGTACGACGTCCCGACTCCCTACTACCAGTAAACGACCAATCGCTTCCACATCGCACACACACCCCGCACTTCCCAATATGTCTACCATCGTTCCAGAAGGTAAGCTGCAGCCTCCCCCAACACCTCTAGCTCTAGATTCCATGCATCGCGCCTTTATGCGATATAGTGCCTGTTGCGGATTCGTACGCACGTATGCGAACCTTCAACTAGTAATGGAAATTAGAACATTACTCACAAAACAACATCGTGCGCAGAATCGGCTTTGCTCGTGTTGATGCATTGCGGGGACACTCATGTATAGCTGAACTCCGCTGACACTCACCAGTCACTTGGGCACAGCGCTCATCGAGCACTGAGGCTGAGAAGAACTACATCTTTCTCACCATCGTTGCGACCGACGTTCCCGAGTCAGACAAGCAGCTCGACCTGCAACCCACGAAACTCATCTTCAAGGGCACCTCAACGTCCAAGAAGGTCACATATGCCCTCGAGCTTGAATTT
Source organism: Kalmusia sp. IMI 367209 (assembly GCA_027946365.1). NCBI lineage: Eukaryota > Fungi > Ascomycota > Dothideomycetes > Pleosporales > Didymosphaeriaceae > Kalmusia > Kalmusia sp. IMI 367209. The sequence goes on along the minus strand of JAPEUQ010000006.1, from coordinate 1,458,605 downwards.
TTCGCCGAGATCGATCCCAAGGAGTCCAAGATTCACCACACCGGCCGCGACATCGAGTTGGTGCTACGCAAGAAGGAGCTCAAGGAGGAGTTCTGGCCCAGGTTGCTCAAGGACGGCAAGAAGGTGCATTTCTTGAAGACAAACTTCGACAAGGTACGTGAGATAAATCGATTTTGGAGACTGTAATGGAGTGCGCATGACTGACTCTGTGTAGTGGGTCGATGAGGACGAGCAGGACGAGGCTCCCGACGATGAGGACTACATGTCGAAGATGAACCCCATGGGCGGCGAGGGCGGGTTCGGCGGCATTGACTTCAGCAAGCTCGGCGCCGCCCAGGCCGCAGGTGGTCTCCCAGGCATGGAGGGCCTCGAGGGCGAGGGCGAGAGCAGCGACGATGAGGAGGATGACGAGGACATGCCCGCGCTTGAGGGCGATGACAAGGCAGAAGCTTCCGGTAGCAAGAAGATCGAAGAGGTTGCGTAGATGCATGCATTTCGCTACGGGCGTTCAAGGACAATTTGATGGGACAATGATTACCAACGGCTAGCGAAATGGTTGGGCAGACTCGAATCAAGGCCTCGCAGCAGACTTCGGTCTTGCGAGCTTGTCATATTCTGGGTCCATGCTTGCTTCTCTATGGATTGGCATGCTATGTGGGTGATGAGCACGATATTGACACAAAATACATTCCAATGTTCAACTACTTTCTAATCTGTGACGAACTGGTCAATGCACGCCCCAATAAACATCAGATGGTATTATTTTCTGAGTCCCACTCTGTGCCACTGTGTGGTGGGGGGAAATCGCTTCGTACCACTCGTGCGGACCGGCGTTTGCCAGTTCGTTTGTGCAGTGTATGCTGACATGCTATCGATGGATTCGCTCGCCCGCATCTGTAGTGCGGGTGATGTAATAAAGCAGCGGCTGCGATTCGCGTCTTCCCCCACCTTCACCGCCCCGGCAGAATTTGTGCGCGCCCTAAAACAACCACTCCACGCTTCACTCCGCCGCCATGGGGAGACGTCCAAATCAGTTGATCCTGGAGTTCTTCGAGCGCGGACCGAAACTCGAGGACGCAAGCAATCGCTACCAGCACACGTGCAAGTCGTGCGGCGAAAAGGTCGGTGTAGCCCACCGCATTTTCAATTTCCCCCGCCTCGCAAATGTCAGAGATGCATAGACTGATTGGCGGCACAGTTCCCCAAGGGCCGTATAGATAGCCTCACGAACCACCTCGTCAAAAAATGCCCCGCTTTGCCTCTCCGCGACCGGCAGCGCGCCCTGCTGCAAATTCACGAGCTCCCCGACCTGCCCGCCCTTTCTCAGCCCGCGGCGGGCCCCCTGCAGGCCGGCCAGACGATGAATCTGCCCTTCACTCCTTCGAAGCAGGGACTTTCGGCGCTGGAGACGCTCGCTGAGGTCTCCCGGCAACACCTCAACCTGTCTGGCAAGCGCGTGCCCCCGAAACAGCGCAGGACACCGCCCACTCAGCAGCATCAGCAGCATCAGCACCAGCAGCAGCAGCACCAACAGCAGCAGCACCAGCAACAAGTGCATCAACAGCAACAGCAACAGCAAGCACACATTGGTGGCATGCAAGAGAATCAGGGGCTCTTTGAAGAGTATCTGGTACACGACGACAGACCAGAAACTGATACGGGCGCTTTATCTCAGAGTCTGGCTTCCCTACCGTCCATCTACCAATTCAACGGGCCACTGCACCACTCTCCTCCAGTATCACCGCATATGGGCGCTGGCTCCATGGCACAGATAGTCCCATCGCTCGTTATGGCCGCATCGGCTGCAAACGATCTACTCCATTGAATACTGGCGGTCTCACATTGGAACCAGAGCTCAATATGTCCAACCCTGGAATGTCTGATAAGTTCTTCCATACTCAGGCCCGGCCGTGGCAGAATTCGATAGATCCTTTACTTCCCGACCAAGGGAATAAGCAGCAGTTTGCTGTCGACGAGACTGGCACGAAAGCCACCTCACACCCGCGCCCAATTGCAATGAATCCAAACGGTACACAGGCACACTTTACCACAGACTTCAGTGTCAATCAGAAACCTGCTAAACCGAAAGTACGCGGGCGGTTTTCAGACTCAAGGCGAAAAGAGGTCCAGGAAGTTCGGAAACGAGGGGCATGCATTCGTTGTCGCATGCTGAAGAAGCCTTGTTCAGGAGATAACCCTTGCAATACGTGCCAGAACGTCGAGAGCGCGCGATTGTGGAAGCAGCCTTGTATACGTACGCGAATAGCGGAAGAGTTCAATCTGTACTCTGCTGGTCTTCACGCAGTATTAGCCTTTCATGCAGTCAGCCAAGCCAAGGGTCAGGTGCGACTTGAACAGACACCAGGCCGGATAGAAGCCACTCATTACCCGGATTCGGGCATTGTCGCTACTTTCACGCCGCTAAAGTGCAAAGCACTCGCTCATGCGGATATCGACCCTGCCATCTTCGCCGCAATCTTCGCTTCTCAGCTGGAGGTTATTGACAGTGAGGATGATGCAACTGGAAAATTGGACTTGTACGTCAAGCAAATCGTGCCCTCGTTCTTCGAGTCGGAGGACTCTTCTTTCATGAAAAGCACCATAGATACAGCATGTGGTACCAACTCAACGAACAAAGATGGTCTCCTAACCAAAGTGTTGGAGCTATGGATTCTCACAAGAATCCTTACCTCGCCTGCTCTGAAGTGGCATCTTTTTTCGAACCCTTCACTGGCCCCGACAATGGCTCCATCTACCATAACTCCTTCCGATTTGGAAAATACCAGCCGGACACCCATAACGTCAGCTAACAATCAAGCCTCTTACAGTCTTATCAAAACACAACTTATGAGCGCTACAGAAAAGCGCGCAGCATGTCTATCTCGAACCGTCATGAACGATCTCGAGCGCCGTCTCCTTCAGCGCCAACAAGCCAATCCTTTCGAGACTTTCCTCGTTGCTGTAATTCTACTGGCCTGTGTAGAACGCATGTGCTGGCTCTTTCGCACCTGGGAAGACCAGAATGAATTGTCAACACCAATTGCGGATTCAACGCATGCACACCCAAGCCAGCACACCACGGACGATAATCTTGCACAAGCACTCCGATCTGCGCCTTCGAATGACCTCGATCACTCCCAACAGAATCGAAAGTGGCTCAAATGGCCGTTTGATAAGCAGCCCGCGTATTACTCCCAGCAAGGCGAACGCTTCAGCGATATTCTCTTCATGCTGCTCAAGATGCGAGGTGTTCCTCCGAAACCTCAACCACGGTCTACGGACGGTATGTTGGTAATGTGGGGCGATGACATTGATGATAGAGTACGCGGGTGGTACGAAGGCATTAATATCACGAACGAGTTGCTGGCTGAAAAGCGGGACGCTCAGTTCGTGGGAGAAGATCCAAAGGAATGGGAGTTGAAACACGTGGGCAAGATCATTTCCGGGCTGTGAAGATGGGAGTTACGGGGTCCTCTCTTGATCGCAGTCTCAGTTGCTGCTCTTTTTCCTAGACTTCGGTCAGTGACAACACCTAAAAGTTTTATTTTGATCGGGTGGGACAGCGAGGATATGCGGGTTACTGGCCGGTGTCACGATGTTATGAGCCATGAGCGGATGATACCCAGGAATTACCTATATGCTTATAAAATTCACATTTCATCATCGATTCAGAAATTATTGCAGTGATTCCATGCATTTTTCAAGTGAAACCATCTCGTAGAAGACTGCATCCAGAGATTAGGGTGCTTATCAATTTTTCATCTATTCATCCAAGACCCCAAACTCAAGCCCTACCATGTCCACCAACCCAACCAACCCCTCAAACACCTCCACATCCCCCCTCGATACCCTCATAGCCTTAACAAGCAGCGGATACACCCGATGCAAATGCTTCTTAACCCTGCTCTTCACCCCCTCCGCATCCGGAATCGCAGCCGTCTCGCTTTCCAACTTTCCTAATTCCCTTAACACAAATAACAGCTCTCGTCGCTGGCTTTCAGGCTGCGGCATGCGTCCTCGCAGCGGATGATCCGCAATATAAGCACGCAGCGGGAGCGCGGCGCGAAGAATGAGGTACGGAGCCGCTGCCTGCGCGAGTTTGATGCGGGCGGGGCTGCTATCATGAACCGCAACGAGGGTGAAAAGCTCAGAGAGGCAAGCGTATGAGATGTTAGGACGGAAAGTAGGCGTTGGATCGTCGGTGCGGCCGAGGTGCACTTTGTACAGCTCTTCCAGTGGGCTGTTAGTGAGGTCAGGAATTGCACTGGGGGCAGGCGCGTGGAGGATGGATGTCTCGAAGAGGTTGCGCGTGTATGTGCGGCGGAGTGAGTCGGGGAGGGTAGAGGAGCCAAGAGGTAGGGTGATGAGGGAGCGAAGTTTAGTGAAGGCATCGATATCAAAGACTTCATCTTTGCCGAGGGTGGGAGGGCAGGTGGAAAGTTGGGCGCGGGTGACGCCGTTTGTGATGGCGATGATCTGAGTCCAGAGGGATTTTAGAGGTTCGGTTTCCAGCTTGTTGATGTAAGGGAGAGTGGGCTCGAGGATGGCAACTGCGGTAGAAGTTGCTTTCTGCCAAATTGTGGGAAGTTTGCCTTCGCGTTGCCAAATGTATTTCTCTCGTATTGGTTTCTCGAGACTGCTAAGGACCAAGTGAACCGCGCCGTCCTTGTATATTTCCTCGTCAGCAACATGCTTGACGATGATGGATTGTAGCAAGGTCATTGAGGCTTTTGAAAGTGCGACGAACGTAGGGCTTCGTTTCTCTGGATTTGCTGCTAAAGACGAATATGGGAGGACAGTAAAGCTGCTGAGCGTCCGGAGAAGAAATTGAGGAATTTTTTCGTTATCCGTGCGGACTATGGAAACACACTCTATCACACGAGCCTGTAGGGTCGTCATATGATCGACGTCTGATGAGTAAGGTGCTTCATGAGACTCTACGACACAAGCCTCAAGGTTTCGGAGCATCTGGATCAAGTCTTCGAGAAAGAGGCATTTGTCAGTCAGTCGATATATAGCCTTGAAAGCCTCGGCATAAGCAACGAAAGCTTCTTGGTTATCTTCCGGCCTCTGGTCCCAAGACTCTCGCTGGTCAAAATAACTCGTCCAGATGTTTGCCGTTTTTAGTAGAGCTTGAGTGCCTAATGCCTTCTCGCTATCCATCCGAGAGAGCACCTCAGTGATCATGTTGAAAACGGAGGCACCTAGAGCATGAGAGCCGCAATTAAAGTATCGCTGACAGTGATCTAACAGGTCAGACCATGCCTCGCCTAACCTAGTCGCATCATCCATCTTGATCATGTACATCGAGATAGATTTGCTTATGGAACTGAGCACTGTATTTGTCGTGTCATTCCACGCTGCTATTTCGTCGTCTGTGCTGGCTGATTGCGTTCGTATTTGGTTCTGAACGGCGATATTGGAGCCCACCATGCCGAATAATACACTCCGGAGGCATAGCATCCACGCTTCAGGAGAAAGTTGATCAACGTAATTCTCGAAAATCCGCTGGATGCTTTGGATTGCAGAATTGCGGAGCTCCGCTCGCTTGTCCGTTGTTATTGTCGACAAGTTTAGGAGGACTTGCAGCCAAAGCGCAGGTGTATTACCCTCTTTTGACTTCATCTTTACGATTTGTGGAACATGTTCTTGTTCTGTGGCACCGTTCACCAAGGTTGGTAATTGCGAGAGGTCGCTGCGGGCATGTAAAAAGTCCGAAACATTCCAAAAAAAGGTGACTGCCTACAGACTATTAGTTACGAATACTCATTCTCACAATATACTTACCGTGAGTGACATGTTTAGGTCTTCTTGCTGACAAGAAAATTGAAGTAAGAGCTCAAGCAGGGTTGAGAGGGAAGTTTCCGGGACGGCAGCAAGAAAGTCAGAGCAGACAAGTTGGACCGTACCAAATGCTGTCCGAGCTAATGATTTTGAGATGACTTCGACGGTGTCTGGTAAATGACCGATTTTGTGAGCTATTTCAGAGGTTGCTCTATCGCTGCTAGGCGAGGAAGGTGAAAATACGCTCAGCAAACTGCCGAACACTGATACCCAGCCTGCAACCAACGATTCGCCACAGTGTTCGATAACGCTTTTCATTGACTCGAGAGCTATTTGATGAACTCTAGCATCAGTGTCGGTGTACGAATCATAGTCCAAGCCGTCTTGGTATAAGGACGATATTTGTTTCTGCAAAGCTGAAAGAACGCGAGCTTGAACCTCGTTGCGTTCTTCCTCAGATATTGATATTTCTGCGACTTCCTTGACTGTGCGGCAGAGAATATCTGCAGCAAGTAACCTAGTTGCCGTTGCTTTTCGATTATCAACAGAGTATCGGACAAGCTCAGTCACCAATATATCCCATCCACTGTCATCTGGTGGATAACTGGCAAGTCTCTCTTCATTCAAGCCGGCAAGTTCTCCGATCTTGTTCAATGCGAAGGCTGAGTCTCTTGAATTTGAGTCGGTACTTAGCGACATGCCAGATACACTTCCAAGACGTCGCTGATGTAGGACCTTTGGGCGGCCAAGGTTCGACGGAGTTTGCTCGCCACTTTCTGTGCTGCTACCGGTCTGTATCAGCCCGCACAAAGCCTGGAGAACTTCCACAAAAGATTCATTGGGGAAATCCACGGTACTCTCGAAGAGTCTTCGAGCAGCTGCTTGTACAGCCGAGGTCTCCGCTTCTATCTTCTCTGAAGACATGTATGATTCGGAACGACTTCCTGATCCTCCTGGCGTGCGTAAGCCACCCTGATTTGAAAATGCCATGACCAGATCTGCAACCTGTAGCGTCTCGAATACAATCGACCAAGCGGAGTGCAGGGTGGGACCAAGAGCAATAGCCAGATTGAGTAACGCACGTAGGCAAAGAAGATTTCGAGCGCCTAGTAATGGAAAACTGACATCGTGAGAAGGGCGCCGATTCTTTTCCAGAGCTGAAGATGCTTGACTCATAAGATTATCAACATTCAGCAGCGCCTTTGCATTCGAAAGAGTACCAGAATGGTCCCCAGGTGGGGATTTAGGTGACGCAACATTGGCCAGAACCATGCTTGATGGGACTGCTGCTTTTGCAAGAGTTGTGAGGAATGCATCCCGAGGTGTGGATAGTACGAGCAGACCAGCGACCTGCGTGACTTTTTGTATTGCGCGCACTAAAGCTCGATAATAGTCCGTGTCCAAGGCTGCGTTAAGAAAAGTCGAGCAAGTTGCAAGAATCGCAGGCCAACACTCATTGACCAAGGTCGCTGATGTTTGCACATACGCGTACGCAGGATGGTCTTCTAGGGACAGTGGGTTGACTGGGATTGTCTTTTTTCGGAAAGATTGAGCTCGCGACAATCTGCGTGAGGATGAGGTAGGCGACCCGGCCTCTTGTTCAGACTTCGGGTTCTCTTCCGTCTTAGTCTTTCTCTTGCTCTTTCCTTCGTTGTGAACGGTGAGCGGTAACACGAATTTCGCCAAGCTCTCAGAAACATTTGTAATGCAGGTCAAAACCAAGCTGTAAATGTAGGTTTCTGGTAGAGCCGGCGGCTCTGCTTTATCGAGATGCTCGATGCATGGTGTTTTTAAAGTACTCCACTGCATGCTGATCCCAGCAGGGTGACTACCGGTGTTTGTCTCAGTCATAGGACCGCCGATCACGCCGGCAAGTGCACCGGCCTCTGCAACGGCTTGATCGGATGCACTATCTTTCCCTTCATTTCGATTAGCTGGTAGAGATGTTTGTTGCCCTAGCCCAATTACTGCAGGTCGTTCAGTCGCCAGGCGAACAAAGGAGGCCAGATTGTCTCCAAATATATTCTTCTTGCCTTCTTGCTCGTCAAAATGAGAATATATCTGCAACAGCAGCCGAGAATCAGAATAGATTCCTCGAAAGACTTCCAGACACAGTGCTCGTTTCCACGAGCTCGATGCTTCGGGGTCGAGCATATGATTCAATAATCCAAGAGCAATCTCGCACTCCGAGGGCATGATAGTGAGGTGATTACGAATTAGCAAATTCAGGATGCGGATGATGCGTAGTGTAATTGGGAACGACAATCGATCGGATAAGGAACGAATGATAGTCGGCATGAGCAAAGAACGTAGGATGTGGATTTGTTCCGCATGCGTTGTCATGACCTCGGCATGGTTGGATAATATCGCTTCAATGACTTCGAGAATGGAAGTAGACGGTATCGGAGAAAAGCGGATGAACCCTGTTTTCTCCCCTGTGATGAGGAGGTTTAGATCATTGAAAACCTGCAAAACTCAGCACTATATGCACGATATTCAGAACGCTCATACCTTGAAAGCATCATGCGCAGCCGGTCTGACAGATACCGTTACGTCATCTGCAGGGACCTCAGTGACCGTAGGTATCTCAAGCGATTTTTCTACATCAAAATAAGCATAGAAATGCACGAGAGAACAAAGCGGTTTACCATCTTCTGTTGCAACTCTATCAAATATAGCAATGACTAGTTGTTGTAACGTAGCTGCGGCTGTGTTGCTGACAGCGAAATTCTTTGCATTCTGAAGGGCTGAGCAAATATGTAGCACAGTGGATAGAGATTCACTACGGATCTCAACTGGGTAGTTTTGCACCAATGACGGCAATGTTTGCAGAATCTTTAGCTGTACATCGTGGCCTTTTCTCCGTCAGGTCCTCTTTCTTATAGCAATACAGGAGACGTTACTTAATGAAACGGAATCTTTGAGTGCATCAAGCACCTCTGTCAGTCGTTCTCTTGGTAAAGATTTGGAAACGCTGAGTCTTTGCAGGCAAGAGATGCCCGTAGAGCCGAATTTGGCATTGCGCGTGTTGCATGCAATGAGGAACGGCGAAATGAAATGAGGCCGCCGGGATAGGTCTGGTTCAAGTTCAGCGCTGGTTCTGTGTGATTGCTCAACGAATACTTGCCGGCAGATAGCTGCGCTTCTGATGTTATAGGAAGTGACTTTAGGTCTTGCAGTGCTTTCTCTGCCGCGTTCCTTAGCTCGGTGTTCTTGCGCTTGGAATCTTGAATGAGGTTTCCTAGCTCAGCCGCCAGGATCTGTGCTGTCATTCTCGGGGCCGTGGCCGGGGCATCAGGGCGCTCGAGGATTAACTAGGTCTTTCAAACAGAAGAGCCCGAAAGCTTGCTGCGGCATAATACGTAGTGAGAGCAATGAAACAGGCGACCTGTCAGGTGGAATTGTATTACATAAGCTGAGCCTTGGACCCCGGTAGGCCTTTTAGCTCTCGCCAAGGCGACTGACAGGCACCACCGCGATCTGGATCCTGAGATACAGCCGCATCTCCCCTCATATCTTTCGTTCACTGCGCTGACACTCGATTCCATCAGTCTATTCTCGCAGCGGCCGCTCCCAAATATACACAACCCTTTGTGAACAATCGCCCTTCATCATACAGGTTGATTGCGGGGTACAGCCCACCTTGCTCAGACATTAGACACACGACCACCTACCTTCCTTACGACCGTAGAAATGGGCGCAAAAGTACCACGCAACTTCCGCCTTCTGGAGGAGTTGGAGAAAGGCGAAAAGGGCCTTGGAGCTGGTATTGATTGCACCCATGCATCATATCCTGCAGTCACTAAATCCCAACAGAGGCATGCTCGTACGGTCTCGACAATGGAGATGACCTATTGATGTCGGACTGGAATGGTACCATCCTCGGCCCTCCTCACGTACGCTCCCGATGCTTCTTACCCTAGCTCACTCATGACTAACACTAGTCGTAGAGCGTCCACGAGAACCGCATCTATAGTGTCAAGATCCATTGTGGTCCCGACTACCCCGACTTGCCTCCGGAGATCTCCTTTACTTCCAAGATAAATCTGCCCTGTGTCGATCAGCGGAATGGAAAGGTACATGTTCTGAGTACTTGGTGGGAATTACCAGGCTGACGGAGATCAAGGTCGACCCCACGAAGGTGCCTTGCCTAGCTCAGTGGAAACGGGACTTCACCATGGAAACTATCTTGATTGAGCTTCGAAGGTGAGAATGTCTCTACTCAGATGCGAGGCATGAATGCTAAAGTATATAGGTACATGGCTTTGCCACAACACAAGAAGCTACCCCAGCCCCCGGAGGGAACCACATATTGAGGATGATTGTTTCTTTGCAAAGTGCTACTCCTAGGGAGCAAGTAGGGCATTCAAGAAGGCATGGTTTACGACCTTTGAGCGTGATTACGAATGCATTGGTATGGAGTTCTGGGCTCGATCATATTGGCTCTGGGACTAGAACGAAGACGAAATGAATTATTGCCCTTCAACACCAATATGAGACTTCTAAGTACAATTTGTTATTCGATTGACGTGTTCATTTTATTCTCCTCATCACTTCCATATGTAGGTATGTAGTTCTGGAAGTACTCCAAGAAGTCTGGATTTTAGTAGGTATGACGATGTGCACGTGCCTATGCGACTGTTCGCAAGCCGCGTCGCGAGAACTCACGCTCAATCATCAAAACGCGACAACGCTCATGCATGCCCCGTTACCTTCAGCCTAAAGTATTTACACAGCATCGTGTAGCGGGTGAGTCTATTTAACTCTGTAATTTCTCCTTGGCTAATTTCAGAAGCGATTGCGCTGTATAGGGCACTGCTCTCAAGATGCTCTTCTGCACCCTTGCTAGATAACACCCGCGTTTTGCTGCACAACGCCATTCGTGCCAAATTTCGCCAGAATAGGAAGCTACAGAGTCCCTATCAGCTAGGGCTTGTCTTTCGAGCTGGATACGAGGTTTGTGATCCAGGGCTGCTTCTGCGCTGTCAACTGATTACCGCAGGTGCTTGACCTTCTCGATAGCCCCGCCACCGGCAACGCGAAGAGCGTAGACATCCTCAAATCACTCATACCCTCACTCCCGCGTAGGATCACGCGTACACCATCGCTCCGCCAGCCTCCTACATCACCTTCAAGGCCCTCTATGAAACATCCCCTCGCCGCATTACCGCCCGAGAAAGCTGTTCTAAACGTGCGCCCCTTCGCAAAGACATCAGGGCCTCGTCATGTCCCTATCCTTGCCTCTGCAAACGGCGTGCCCTTTTTGCGCATCAAGAAACCACAGCCACCGGCGCTGAGTCGCATACTACGGCAGAAATTGGAACGGCGTATCAACAGGTTCCATCTCAAAGTTTTGCTTACGAACTATTGGATCCCAATGTCAAATTACGAGGACGAGTGGGATATAATATTAGGGAAAGAGTGCGGGATCGTGGACAACGATGGGGCTGCAAAGGAGTTACCTTGGGTCTATGAGATGGTGAAGGCGGAAAGGGCGAACACTACCGCTTTTGAGAAAGACATGGCGACTGACAGAGATATTGCGACCAGAATGGTAGCGTTGGTGGATAAAGAGACTGAACTTGCGGTCTTGGAAGGACAAAAGATACAGCGAGGCAGGAAGTCTAGGCCGATACGTTCGCGGTGGCTGAAATAAGCTATAGCTTTAATGGAACAGAATGTTGTACGATGCCAGCATATAATCTCCATTCCGCATGCATGGGGATCACTTCCTAGGGGAACTCATTGCGCCCCAAATTGATTGTCCGAATACTGTACGTGTTGGGTATATTGGCTTTTGCACCCTACTATAGCGACCGAAATACCTAGTTGTATTGGTCGTTAGTCCCAGTGCGACTGCTATGATGCCGCTTCAATCTTCAGCTTTTCCATCCCCTCAAGTGCATCTTCGCCCTCTTCCTCCTCTACCTTACCCACAAGGCCTTTCTCCCAAAGCTCCCTCCCGGTGAACTTCTTCTCCTCCTTTTTTCCTTTCCTCTTGTCCTCCGCCTCGGCTTCTTCCTTCTTCCTCTGCTCCTCCTCCGCCAGCTCCCTGCGGAACTCCTCCCTCCACTTTAAGAAGCTTTCTCGTGTAACGGCCTCGCCTTGGAATTTTCGATTCTCCTCTTCTTCGGCTTTTTGGGCTTCTATTTCTGCCAGGGCCGCCTTAGCGCCTTGCCGCTCCGATATGAGTAGCTCGGCAGAGTCTTTGAGCGTGGTGACGAGTGTGAAGACCATTTGCATGCCGAGATTGTCGGTTATCGTCTCGGAGAGGGACGAAAGGAGGACGGCTTTGTCTTCTTGAATGTCTAAGTAGATGTGTTTTGGAGCGTTGGGCGGTTGTGTTATGTCTAGGTCGGGGGCCTCGTCGGGGTAGTTTGGTGGGTAGCGGACATTGAGTATGATTGTTGCTGCGATAATATTAGTGGCATGGTTGGATGAGGTCACGACGTTGATTTGGAAAACGTACGCGCCTCAGAGTCGTCTCCATCGTCGTTGGTAGCTTCGAGTTGTATTGCTATTCTGAATTCAGTCTCGGAAATGTCTGCGGAGATGTCAGTGGAATACTCTTTCTATCTAGACCCCTGTGGACTCTAACCTGTTATCTCCTCCGGATAGATAGATTCGAGGATCTCGCGCTCTTCCTTCTGCTCTTCGACTCCCATCTTAGCGTGCCGTTCGATAATGAGATTGGGTTTACACGTCGTTGGCGGGGCGCGCGACTTCCCCACGTTGGTGCACGGACCACCACTTTCTATAAATTTTTGGGTTATGCTTTCTACCCTAATCACCGCACTTTACACAAACACATTGACTTTTCTCGCCCGAGTAACTCTTACGGTGCTGCACGCATATTTGAATCACGATGGCCAAAACGAAACCGCAGGATCGATCACGAAAAGTGAAAAAAGACGCAAAGAACGGCACATCCAACGCAACGCCCAAGAAACTAAAGGCCTCACCCGAAGCACTACTCGTTCAGGCCGCTACCTTACTACAAACATCACAGCCAGACGAAGCCCTCGTAGCAGCTAGACGAGCGCTGAATCTCCTCCAACCCACATCTGAGCCAACCGTGGCTTCTCTCCCAGCTCTGAACCTTTTAGGTGAAATCAATGTGGAGCTAGGAGACCCAGACGCAGCTAGAGAAGCTTTCCTCACCGCGATAGCGTTGGACGCAGAGGGAGTACAAGATGGCGCAGAGAAGTTTCTGTGGCTGGCTCAGCTCAACGAGGAGGGGGGAGCGGAAAGTGTGCGGTGGTTCGACAAAGGCGTCGAGGTGCTGAAGCGGGAGATTAGCGAGCTGGAAAGCAGATCGGTGAAGAAAGCCGAGGCCACAGAGGTATTGGACGAGAAGAAGCTCAAGGTTGCGAACGCACTTTGCGGGATCGCCGAAGTCTACATGACCGATCTTTCGTGGGAAGAAGATGCAGAAGCTCGATGTGAAGCTGCCGTTACCGAAGCACTGCTCGTTGCATCCGAGAGTCCCGAGCCACTCCAGACACTGGCCTCTATTCGAATCTCCCAATTACGAATTGACGACGCGAAAGCGGCATTGACGCGAAGCATGGATCTATGGAAGGAGTTGGAGCCTGACAGTCCCAGGATTCCCGATTATTCTACGCGGATAAGCCTATCTCGCTTGCTAATGGAGGCTGAAATGGAAGACGAAGCGATTGAGGTGCTAGAGAGGCTTATTGGCGAGAATGACGAAAGTGTCGAGGCTTGGTACTTGGGGGGCTGGTGCTTGCACCTGATAGCCGAGAAGCAAAAAGCAAACAACGATGCAGAACGAACAACGCCGCTTCTGAAGGCCAGTCGTGACTGGCTGGAAAATTGTCTCAAGCTGTATGCGGCGTTCCAGTACGAGGACGAACGACTTAAGGCTCATGCGGACGAGATCTTGAAGGAGCTCAACGGCGTTTTGGGCCCATCCACTGGTGAAGAGGAAGAGGACGAGGAAGACTGGGAAGACGCAGATGATGACGATGATGCAGAGATGGACGGAACGTGATAGGCGGCTGGTTGTGTCGCGTCGGCGAAAGGCCGTCTACGAGAGAAGCCACTTCATGTTGGTAGTTACACGGCTTTGACCACATGTACAAGCAGAAAGTCCAGCTGTGGTGGTTATACCTGAAGCAGCAGGCCCCGGACATGTCACTCGGTCACACTGCTAGACGGTCAGCAAGAAGCACGAGGGAGATGCCTGCGTGTCTATCGCTGGAGGCAAACGTCAGAATCAGACTGGGATGCTAAGCGGGCTATCACGCCTGGGATGGCCATCTCCAGCTCTGCGGTCAGGCGTAATACAGTCCCTGTACCCCCTGTCGCCTACTGCACGCGCGGGGTGCTTGATGTACATAGCTCGGAATATAGATTATTCGACACCTTTCCGAATCGCTGGAGTGACATGTTCCCAATGCGCAGAGCCAAGTGAGGAGGCGCTGCTGCTGCGATCACGCTGGGCGCTGGCGCAACTTCTTTGCGGCGCCTTGCCGCAGCGGTGACGACAGGCTGCCTGGGCGTGCGCGATCGCAGCGCCGGACTGTGCCTGCATGGAAGATCCCCAGGTCCGTGTCTCACGCTCGCCTCCAGAGTGAGTTGGGCGGCTCGTTCCCGCCGGCCAAGCCTCTTACAGTAGCCCAGTAACCTTGTCTCGCATCGCGTGCAGCTGCGTCGTCGACCCTTGGCGAGCTCCAAGGCAGGGACAGCTGGGCCTGAAAGCCACAACCGCAAAGACGCAGACAATGCTGCCGAGCCCCCGTCACCACTGCTGCCCTGATATACTTCCTCCTTCACCAGCTTCGGGGCGCCGTGCTGCTGTCCTGCACTCGCTGGTCGCGCGCCCCGCTCTTCGATTCGACCGATGAATGAACCGTCGCAAGCCCGCCCTCCAGCGCGCGCATCGCAACTTGGCTACAGCTGAGCGTCTCCCACACACAGCCTGGACATGCCCTGCGTGAGGGCCCGCAGCGCCGAATGATCTGGTACCTTCTTTATCCGCTGCGTGGGTGAGTGTGCGCGCGTCCCGAACGTCGTCGCCTGTATACTGAAGCCTTCGTAGCACGACCGAGCCCCCTCACCTATCGCCGACGCACCCGATCCGCCGCGCTTTCCAGGCTCATGGCACCGCAACTGCGCGGCATTGGCTTTTTGTCGATAATCCTCACCGTCGTCGTTTCCGTCTTGCTCTGCTATCCCGCAGTCTTCCAAACCGACAGCCCCGCAGCGGCCGGCCTGCGCAACCTCCCGAAGCATGTGTGGACCTCTACCACCGAGGTGCATGGCGAGCGGGCCGCCAACGTCGAGGTGCGCCAGGTGTGGGTCCACGGCGATTACATGAATGCAATTGATCGCCGTATACTACGCGAAGCCCTCTACGTTCAGGAAACACTGATAGGAGATGGCTTCGACGACGTGCTCGGGACAGCGCCGGATCGTCCATTGGCGAACATGCGTAACGAGGAACGGTGCATTGCAACCAGACCTGGCGAACACTGGGGATTCCATTCGCCCTTGATGTTCTGGAATTGTTCGCACAAGGCGCTCGACGAGGATCGTGACTTGCTCGCTACCATCAATGCCCGTTCGGGCCTCCGATCGGCGCTCAATCTAACCCTGCGACCAAGTACAGTCTTCGCGGGCAAGGCATTCACCAGAGCCAAATTACGTTCAGCCGATGCCATTGTTATTACGTTGTTTGACCAGACCGTCGCCGGTCTCGGAGATAGCTGGGACGCAAGATCGCGGTTTCTCTCGCAGTCTCTTCCGCCAGAATGGTCCATGTTTCCTCCGGACGGTCAGGTTGTAAAGAGTCGTCTCTATGAATTTCGCTTCAAACCAATGACACTCAACGATGACTTGTTTTTAGCTGCATCGTACATGGTCACGGCTGGCTACGTGATCATGAGAATGATGCAACTTAGAGCTGTCAAGAGTTGGTTCGGCCTGCTGATCACTATCTGTGCCAAAGTAAGCGTCTCTAGTTCGACCACCATTCGTCGCTAACACAATGCGTAGATGACAGTTTGTGTCATTGGTAGCTTCACGATATGTTCTTTTCTGGGCATCAATTTGGCACGCATTCCTCGACCGTGGTTCCCAGGAGTAATTTTCTGTTTTGGCCTTGGAAACATGTATGTCACAGAAGCAGAAAATGTCTGAATTGCCACCAGTCTAACCCTCGCATAGCTTTCGTCTAATCAACGTCGTCCTTGAGACTCCAGCTGAGATGTCTCCTCCCCAACGTATCGGCCATGCGGTCAGCGAAGTTGGCCATCTCTCAATTGCAGTAGCGGGACAGAATCTCGTTCTTATATATCTCTGCTCCCGCATAGTTACGCCATGGGTTGCGGACTTCTGTATCTTTGCAGCGGTCACGCTTATCCTCGACCTAGTCTTCCATTTGACATTCTTCCTCGCTGTTTTGAGCGTTGATGTCCAGAGGATGGAGCTTTTAGACTCTCTCGAACGCGTTGATATGAATCAAACAACCACCAAGAGCCGCCGGACAGAACGTCAGTCCTGGTTATCGGCATTACGACAAGGAACACTGCCTGTTAGTACGCGGTTTGCCGGGTCGGTCGCTATCCTATCATTCCTACTGGCCATCAATTGGCATTTCTTTGACAGCAACGGCCGAAAACTCTCTGTACATACGATCAAAGAGAGTCTACTTAGAAGACAAACCGGACTCCAAGAACCATCAACGTGGAGTCCGCCACCTATCAATCAGGCACGTACTCCCGCAGACTGGCTGCGGATACAGGACCACAATACAGCGAAGGAACTTTTCAGTTTCATCAATCCTCATGCCCATAGCTTCGTTGCCAGGATATACGATCCACTGTTGGTTGTTTCGAAGAATGCAACAGGTAGGGACATTGCTCAAAAGCCGTCGTCCTTAGCCGATAGCATTCGCCACTTTGCCCGAGGGCACGCATACTCCGCTGCCTTGATTGTCGCATTCTTGATAGCTGGGGTCACATTACTCATGAACTATCTCCTCTGGACGGGTCTTCCCGAGGGTGCAGGGGAAGAGGAGGATGAAGATGACCTATTCAATGTGGAAACATTGTCAGCTACCCAAGCGCTCGATATAGTACGACTCACTTCTTCTCCAAAGGGCCACATTGTCAGCGTGTCACTAGACCGAACAACATCTGTCTGGCTACATGATCAAAATGGCTTCCGGCAATCAATACTCCAGACAGCGGTCATGAAGCCAAAACTCTGGCCTATCATCGCGAGTACCATAGACGATGGCGGCAGCGTACTTGCGCTTTGCAGCGATGATGGGCTGATAGGCCTTTGGAATCTCGCTGCATCTCGTTTTACGACCGTTCAGACCGTGGATCTTCGCGGTCAAGTACCTATTCTTTTCACGTTTGCTACGATACCTCGGCCTGATCAAGACATCTTCACTCTTCTTATCGTAACCCCGGACGGTTATTTGACAGAATTTGAGGCTCGTGGCGGCATACACCACACTAGGAGAATATGCTCACGTGCTATCCTGTGTGCTGCGATTCATACTTCCATCAAAGGGGATCTCAGTCTTATATTCGTCACTAAGACTGGAGAAGTGCACATACTAGTACTTGACGACGATCGTGGCAAGACCTCAGAGGTCGTCGCCGGTCTTGACCCAGGCCCGCCGCCTGGCAGCAACCCTTTGAAGATCCACTGTATAGAGGCGGTGCCTACTTTAGGTTTAATCTTTGCACTTCGGGATGAAGAGGCAGAGGTATTCGATTTCAATAGCCGTGTGCTCATCCATGCCTTCCAAATTGGCCATGCTAAACCTCACCATTTCCGCGTCATGCACTCAGCACCCCGGCAATGCGCGTGCGGCGCTCCAGCTGTTCATTCGCTCTCCGTGGCTTACACTGAAGAGGATGGCGGCCACCTCATAATGCAAACCTTTACGCTCGATGAATGTCCTACATCTCTTATATGTTTGGGAAAGCCCTCCGATAACGATGCCCATAATTGCCGTGGCCTTTCCCTTGCGAAGGATATCGTCCATATCGTCGAGCCGGTTGGAGCCTGGGAAGCTATAGCGGCGCTCGGCTTGGTAGGGATCCGAAAACGCAACTCGTCGCCGACTCCATCGTCGATAGCTTCAGGCGGTGACTATGAGCCACCCGAGCCTTCGGCTCTACTCTCAGCATTACATGAACGTGCTGTAAGACACGACGAACCCAATAAGAACACTGCCACATCGGTGTCGATATCCCAGTCTATCCATGCATCTACGTCATCCACGGATACCGACAATTGGGAGGCTTGGACGCTCTCAGTGGCGGGCGATTTTCGCTCACGTCCGCTCACTGTTGCCTCATCCGAGGACACAGATGAGTTATTGGGAGGTGATCAATTATTTGTTGCTGAGGCTGGGCCTATAACAAGACTCGGCAAGAAAAGCGTTGTCGTCGGTTTTGGCAACTCGATCAAGATCATAACGCTCGGGAAGGAGACGTTCGATGGGCTGGGTACCAGTTTAGATCTCGGTATGGCCATTCACAAGTCGAAGACAAAACGAGGTCCGGGAAGGAAGCTGCAATGACTAGATGGCCAGCAACATGACAACGAGAAAACAAGACATGATCGCGATCGAGATGATATAGGCGCACTTATGGAATGGACTTGGGACAAGGCAGCACATACCCCTGGATGAACGGTACTATGAAGTCAGGACACGGCGTTTGCGGGATCTACAACCGTCTTGAAGCTGTGGCGTAGCATACCATGTAGGAGTATTCATTTGTTTTGATAGCGCGGAGTTGTGGCAGGATGTCTGGCGTTCTGGCGTACACGATTACGATTGTATCCACGGTCTTACATTGCTATTTGAGTGCCTTAGCTCCCCCAACGGGATTACATAGATGGTGAGAAGATATGTAATTAGATGTGTTGATGTTTGTGTTGTGTTCTAGTCATACCTGAGTGAAGTTAGCATGCTTAGAGGGAGTAACAGCGGTGTTCATGTACTCGAGATGTATCATGATCATAACATGCCGTAACGTCGTCATCGCTCCCACATCAACGCTTAGCAACCCCAACTTCACCCCCCTGCCTCAGCATGCTCCTCCAATCAACGTCTCCCAAGTTCTGCTTCATCCCAGCTTTCCTCCTCGACATCACCCCTCATATCCCTCACGCACTCCACCAACTCGCTCAGCACCCTCTGCCCTTCCTCTCCTCCATCCGCGAGCCTCACCCTAAGCATCAAAGTCGTCAACAACTGCAAGCTCCTCTGCGTATCCGCATGTGCCAAGCCTAATAGCCTATTCCGCCCTTTCACCGCGGCGATCACGTAGTCCTTCGCTTTGCCCATGTCCGTGTCCAGGCTGTTCCAGTCGTCCAGCTCCTCCCAGATGGAAGGCACGCCGTCGATGTACATGTACAGCTCGGCAAGCGTGTGCGGCTTCGTAGCGGCGCTTGGGTGGGACGACGGTGTTGGGTGGGGAGGTGTATATGGAGCGGAGGGCGGCGCGGGCGCGGGTTATGCGTCTCGGTGTTGTTTGGAGGCTGGCTTGGGAGATGAGGAAGAGGATGTCCGTTGTTGAGGGGGTGGTAGGGGGTGGAGGACCTAGAGTCGATGAGAAGGAGGCGAGGGTTGTTGATAGGGCGAAGGCAGTTTCGAGGAGGGCGAGGGCTTCGTTGGGTTGGGAGAGGACGAGAAGGGATTGTGCGTCAGCGTAGTTGCGTGAGATCTGCGATACGGGTTCGAAAGGGGTGTGCGTGTCAGATAGATCGTGCGGGTACGGAAACTCGTTACGCTCCTGTGGGTATGGTGGAGGTAGAGCTGAGAGAGGAGATGAGGTGCTGGCGTTGGCGTAGGTGAGTTGGTCGAGGGAGAATCGTTGAAAGGCGAGAATTTCATTAGGATCGACTTCAGCTGTTGCTTCTGGCTCTGGGAAAGCAGATGCTGATTGGCAAACGCTTCGTTGGCCTGCAAGTCTCTCCGGCAGCGCAGGATCAGTTGCTTGTGTGTTCATCTCACGCCTAGCAGCGTGTACTAATCAACAGGTAAACAGTCAGTGTAAGTCGAAAAATGTAAATAGGTACTGTGAATGTGTTTCAGTCAAACGAGAATAAAGTCTTTGTTATTCACTAAGGAACATCGACTTTGCACTCGGACCTTGCATACTTACGCATTCTCATTGCCGTTCCGATCATAACCTGAAGTATCTTGACTAAGTCTTCTCGTTCGCGAAAGAGACCGAAGGTAGCTGTAGCGTCCGAGATACCCTCGTCTGGCTGCATAATCGTGAATTCGCGTGCAAACTTGATCGATTCCTTCGTGAGTGTATCTATCCATACGTTGATTGAGGTGAATGCAAGCTTCCGAAACGCTCTGCCTAGTGACCTGTGCACTGTGTTCCTAGTATCATAATGAGCGATGGTGCCCCAATCCCGTCGACGAAGCTTACACAGCAGACAGCAAGGGAGGACCCTTTAAAGCCAAAGTGCAGATGTTCAGCCTTGAAGAGAGATGCTTCATCGCTTCATCCGCACTTGACGCTTGAAGGTACCGGGTCATGATGGTGAGTTCACTTCTCTTCGACAGACTCGTTTGCATCCTGTCTAAGCAGAGCTCAGCGTTCTCTAATAGATCGGAGAGTCGAGACGCATCGCACAAGTCTTCGTTCGATTGATTGTGCGTTTCGACATGAGGAGCAAGTACTATCAGTGAGTTGTGGAAGTTTGCAACATCTTCGGGTAAGTTGGCGACACCTGCATAGGATGTATCAGGGCGATTGAGTAGCTCGAGGAGGGACGCTGTAACGCTGCTAACAGAATTGATGCGCGACTTGAAGACAGTGTCAGGGGATGTTGAGGGCGTTGTATCCGCCATGGTGCTGTGGGATAGTTGATGGAACAGCTGATGTTCACGAGTCGTGTGGGGTTTGTCACCGATACCAAGTCTATCAATACATCTGCGTTTGTCTGCTAATCAGTAACGGTGTTTTGCGATATGCTGAAACGTGGTGAAAGCTGTGACTGTATCTTTTTTTAGACCATATAGCTGGGTCTTTACTTGACCGACATGGGTGGGCATTGCTGGTCCTGCGGGCGCACAGGGCGAAGTCGATTGTGTAACTGCGGAATGCAAGCAAAGCCACATCGGACTTCTCTATACATGCGACATGCAGAAAAGTGGACGGAAAACAAAGACTCCATTCGACCTGTTTCATGACGTTCCAAGGCGTATTCAGTCATGGTACCGCGGTGTAGATGAATGTTTCGGCAACATGAAAAGCGATAGTCGAAAGTGTCGTATGCTATGGATTTTGTTACATTATAGAAGACTAGTATAGGTATGATATTTTAAGAAGGTGGACCTCGTATTGCAAGTATATCGAGGCCTGATAAGTCGTGAGCCACCGACGGTGTACCTATGGTGTACTTATGGTGGGGTGCGCTGTCGCTGATGCCGCCTTGTCGCGACCTAGAGAGCAAGGGTTGTTATATGCAACGCTATATAATTAGGTGGAAAAGTTGGGAAGAGGAAATGGTAGCTTGGCGGCGAATGAGGCATCTCTAATGCTCCTCAGCGAGCCCAGCACGGATGCTGGACCGAAGATTCCACAGTATCAGACTGGCGACGTGCCCACCTCGATGTAGCGCAAGGCAACTGCCGAAGCTTGCGCGCACATTGTACACAGCAGCAGTGACGCAGCTGGTGTTGGTAGTGGTGCATGCGTAAGCCCTGCAGGCAGGCCAAGGAATAGTGATGTGGCTTGATCCGAGTTTGCCGTGCCGCGGTTAGCAGAACGATGTGATTCTGCAAAGAGCCCTAGGAAGAGGGGCTGCAAAAGCATGGCAGAACGGGGTTGTACATGTGGCGAGGCGAGTACGTGTGGCTGTGAAGCTTCGACGTCAAATGGAGCTTTGATGTCCAACGTCACTCAGAGGGGAAGTGATAGACTAACAAACCCCACTGCAGTCCCCTTGTTTCGGCTAGCAGCCAGGGTCAGGGGCCCCAAATCGTCCCTCACACGACCTCCCGCCGCCGTGCCTCCACAAACTGCACATTGCTACTCGGCTCTGCAACAATTGCGCATTTGCTCGCTGCCCGATTCCAGCTATAACCATATTGCTACCTTCCCACTGTTAGGTGAGTCGCATTCGCTAAGTAGACGACTTTGATCCGGGGAAAACATTTCTTTCACATGCGACGGAAGTTCGCACTTTCGTCATCGTTCAACTTGCAAATGCCCTCGAATGCTGCACGAATGCCACGCGTGCTAACCCACGGTTCAACGCAGCATGACGACCGAAAATGCACTCTCCGACCCGTACGAATCCGTTCGGTACATCCCAGCGCGCTACAACTACGAAGACTCCCACGATTCGGCCCTAAACCTCATACTCACGCTACGGCCAGAGTGGCGCGAATCAAAGGATACAGTCGAGTTTGTCCGCTTCACAGATGGGATCACAAACACAGTATGTGCCTACGTGTTAGGCTCGAGTGTCGGAAGGGGGGCTTCTCGCTAACACGGCGTGAACAGCTCCTCAAGGCAGTCAACAAGCAACCAGGCCTCTCCAAGACGGAGATAGACAGTGAAGCCATTCTTCTCCGTGCATACGGAAAAGACACCGAGGTACTAATAGACCGTAAGAGTAGGTTCATTCCGGCCCATGATCGCTGATCAACACTGACGCAGAATCAGAGGAAGCATCGTCGCACTGTCTGCTCGCCCGTCACGGCCTTGCGCCAGCCCTGCTCGCTCGGTTCGACAACGGTCTCCTATATAAGTTCCTACAGGGCAGCGTATGTTCCCCCGCGGACCTGCGCAAGCCGGAGATATGGCGTGGGGTAGCGCAAAGGCTTGGAGAATGGCATGCCACACTACCCATAGCAAGCATCAGCTCTACATGTCCTTCACCCACACAGATTACTCCTTCCCAAAAACGTGCTTCACTCGTGGCCATGGCAGATTTGACGCCAGGCAAGCCGATTCCCAATGTTTGGACAACGATGCAGCGATGGATCCTCGGGTTGCCCATAAGCACCACACAACAACTCGAGCGCCGGAACCTGTTACAGAGAGAGCTAGAATGGTTGGTTAGCCAGCTTGGTGAAACACCTGGTGTTGGTGGCACAAACTCCTTCGTCTTCGCCCATTGCGACCTTTTAAGCGGCAATGTCATCATTGAGCCTGCGCCTACCTCTGCCTCTGCCTCCCGCCGCTCTAGCGCTTCAGGTGGCTCGGAGGAGACCGAACCGCCGGCGACTGTATCATTCATAGACTACGAGTACGCCACGCCCGCACCAGCCTCATTTGACATCGCAAACCACTTCGCCGAATGGGGAGGTTTCGATTGCGACTTCACCGTCTTGCCTACGCGTCACGTACGCCGAGCATTCTTGCGCGAGTATCTGTATAGCTTCAATCTGCACATGAACCGCGCTTACAAGGAATCCGAGCTCGACGAATTGTTCGAGCAGGTCGATCGCTTTCGGGGCGTGCCAGGGATTTATTGGGGCATTTGGGCCTTGATCCAGGCCCAGATCTCGCTGATCGACTTCGACTACGCGAGTTACGCTGAGGTCCGCCTGGGCGAGTACTGGGCGTGGAAACGCGAGATGAACGGCGAACGCGCAGGTGCTGGCGAGCCTGTGCCCGTGCGAGAGAGACGCTGGGCGCAGGATGAGTAGGACGATTCCGGCCCTCTGAACGAGGAGGAGGACATGTACAGTTTCTTGTTGCACTGGGTCCAAAGGGGGCAGTCTCGTGATCAGTCGATAGACGTACTAAACAGGGAGGTATTGACTTGTGTATTCTGGCGTTCCAGCGATTGGCGACGACGGCGCCTTCTGCAGCTTCACTGATAGGTATGCTTTTTAATAATGGTACTTTTTACCTTTCGAGATCCACTTCGCTTTTCTGTGCTCTCTTCGGTACCACACCGTTGCTAGCAGTAGTGACCCGAATCTTCCTTTAATCAAGAGCTCCGCTCGTACGCTCGTCGCGGCGAGACGCCCATCTCCGACCGCAAACTAGCTAGCGTAAGCTCTTCGTCTTTGGGCCCCGGATTTCGAAACCCGTGGCGCCAGCTTCTAGACTGGTATGCTGCACAACGTGACAGCGGCTGCGGGGTATTGGAGACCAAGGCTGGAGGCTGGACCCTCGTTGCAGATCGGTCGACAGGACTTCGTGGCGCTAATGAGTCTCGTCGCTGAGTCGTAGCGCTAACGGTGGGAAGAAAAGTCTTGAGGGTGGGTTTTGATCGGCGGGGCTGGAATGAAAATGAGACTTAGGTGTTAGACGCGTAGACTATGTATTACTAGGAATAGAATGTACTTTCGGGGATGACATTCATAGATATACACATGTCTTGAAAGTAATGGCGGATAGACGGAACGTTGGGTAGTATGTGAATTTGCATTCATAGTTTGTAGCTTGTGTGCTCTCTACTCTAGTCCGATCCATATATCCTGTGATGGGTCTAGATTAAATCCCATATATGTAAGAAACACCATCGCGCAATGTGGTATCATAGGCTGCCTTCCGGTCGTGATTCGTGACCCAGACCCAAAATCCTGACCCAAATCCAACAAACTTTTCTTCAAAGAAACCCCGTATTTACAACGCAAAAATTTTTTTACAAGTATACTTCAATTTATGCTTTTACCGTCTCTTCCATGAGACCGGTGCCGTTTGCCATCCATTCAACGTCATCCATCATAGCATCATCGAAAGTGAACGTCTCGCCAACAGCATCCAAATTTAGCAAACTATCGAACTCTCCATCTTCGAAATCGTGCGTGATTGGCAGACTGCTGAAGAGCATCTCGTTGTCTTGATGGTGGTTGATGTTGTTCGTGAACGGATTCGTCGGTAGATCCATCAAGCTCCACTTGTTGAATGGAGTTATATCAGCAGTAGCGGCAGTGGCTGCAGGTTCCTCAGCGATCGTAATAGCAGGAATCTGGTCGTGATCGTGGTCGGACTCCGGCGGTGTAGAAGCGAGGAATGTCTCCAAGCGGCGCGCAACTTCTTCGTCAGTAACGTTATTGCCTGCTGAAGTCTTCTCCAGCATGAGTAAGTTCGTCGTACCACTGTCAGGGGGCGGTGTCAGCGTTGAGCGCTGCAGCTGGTGCGACGCGACGATCGTAGGATTTGTGATAAGTTGCATGTCCAGTCGTCGCCCAGCATTGACTAGATCCTCTACTGAGGTCACTGGTGAAGTCTTGACACCCATCGGCGACGCTGTAGTATCGGCTCCTGGTGTTTGTGCATTCGCCGGTGCAATATGAATGCCCGCTTTGCGAATAGCCGCCTCTAGGAAAGCAGTTGAGTAATCTGCTGCTGCGTAAAGATCCCGAAGCTTGCCCATGACAGCCATGCATTGACAGAAACCTCGGAGCGACGCGCGACGTGTGTCTTCTTCAGGCGCCTTAATGTCGAGCAAATGGATAATAATGGCAGGAAGCAGAACTGTCACGCCGGTTGTGGGAAGGTACTTCACTAGATCGGCTTGATCCAGTCGCTGAGCAATAGACGTGATGGCTGATGCAGCGCGTCGAACATTACGACGCGAGACGTCCAGAACATCCGAAGCAACGTTTAGTTTAGCTGGAGCGCTCGCCGGTCCTCCATGTGATGACGGCAGGACTTGCGGACGGTGTAGAGCGGAAAGCGTGGTAAAGAAAACCATATGTAGCAAGGCTCGGTTTACGTCAAGTGAGTTCTCTCCGGTGAAGTCATCTGAATATTTAGCTTCGTCTTTAAGTTCCTTGACCCAGTTCTGCAGTTCTTCGTCGCAGGTCTTGACCTCGCTTGTCTCTGGGTCCAGCTTCTTGGGCAATAGCATCATTGTTGTACGATCATTCTGTAGGCCTTGATTGTTGTTCAAGACGCAATACTGCTTCGAGAGCACGTGGGAGATGCATAAACATAGCCTGGCCTTTTCAATGCACATAATGGCTAACTGGCGCTGCATGCCAACATCTCGGGCAACGCGGCAGTCTGCTGGTACGCATGATACGGAGTCAGGAACAGCAGCGAGTTCGAAGTCGTCCAAGGTAAGCATTGGCACATCGAAATCTTCCGACTTTATCCTCGTTGGGCGACGCATGCCGAGCGCTATAAGGCGATCTCGCATGTAGGTCGACCACCATATTCGTTTCCATAATTTAGTGCGCTTACTGTCCATATTCGTCTTATCTGGGTTGCGATGAAGTCCGATTGTATGCGCGACCGAAGTCGCAACGCCCATCCAGTGCCATGTGTCTTTCTGGTCATCTGGAGTTTCGTAGTAGTATGTCAACAACAATAATGCTTGCACTAATGAGACTCGATCAGATTCGTAATCGAAATCGTACAAAATCTAGGGGATTGGTTAGCTGGTTACTGAATACGAAAATCCGAAAGAAAAAAAAATAATGATGCATTATCACATGTGTCCGACGTCGCCTGCATGTCAATGCGTTATCCAAGGACGGCTCGGCCGAGCCACTCAAAACGCCCGAAAGCACAACGGAAATGCCACCTACCCTAGTCTTCTGAAAGAAGTCCTTGCGAGCTTCCTTTCTAGTTGCGTAACCCGCCGCACGTAAATGGTGCATATCGACGAAGGCAGAACCTGCAAACATGACGGCCTGGAACAGGATCAAGCTGACCTTGCCGAGGCTGCCATCAGCTTGGTCTATCGTCATCAAGAATTCCTGCAGTTCCAAAAGCGGCATGTACGGATGCACAAATTCGATGTAGGCACGGAGCATCTCACTGCGCAAGGTGCCCGTAGGAACCGTCAAGGCTCCCTTCTTCTCGAGATAGGCGACTTCATCAGGACCAATCTTGGCAGGTAGCGGTTTGATGAACAAGGGAAGGTCGGCGGCGCCGAGTTTTGGAGCAACATAACCGAATGTCGTTCTCTGGGATTCGCCGGCGAAGGGGGTGAAGGGAAGAATGGGCACGCCATTGGCCTGTGAGGCTACGGACATGCGGCGGTGCAGGTCTGCCAACCCTAAGCGGTTTCCGTGGCTTTGATCTGTCAGAGCGTCAGTCCATGTGACGATGCAGAATTAGCTGTCGTGGTCCCAAACGCACAGATGGAGTGCGGCACGTGCTCGTCGTGCCACGGCTCAGCCTCATGTGACCGGCGCGATCCAGCTGAGGTCAGGTTTTGGATGCTGTCCAGGGCCTCGCGGGAAGCTAACTTGCGGCTGGCACCGGCTGCCGAGGCATTTGCGGTCGTCTCCACGTGGTGCTCGTCGTCTTTGTTCCACTTCCTGGGCGCAATGGTTGTCAGCAAAAAGAGATCAACAGATTCGTCGGCCGAGCGCTGCCAATGCAGGGGAGGAGACGATCTAGGACACCGTGATGGATTGAACGCGCCGTTGGTGGCTTGTGGGACCGCTCCGCTCGGCCTAGCCACTCGCATGACGACATGCTCACAAAAAGCTTCATCCATGTCGGCGGAAGGGCATCGGAGAGGGCCATCGGATGCAGGTCTGGGAGGGTGTACTGACTTTTTTCGCCTGCTCTCTGACACAATGCATTCGACCTCGTCCAATCTGCAGTTTGTGCAGGGTGCGCCGTGTTCGGTGACGTTGCAGCGCACCTTTCGAGCTCGACAACACTGACACGCCTTAGACGCCCTCCTCTTCACTGAACGCCCAGTCGTGTGCCCGTCCAGGCCAGCCTGGGCTGCCTTGCGCTTCGGTTGCTGGAAGTCATGGTGGGACGGCGACGAGGTTGAGCTTTCAGACATGGCGGCGGGTTGCTGTAGTCTGTTGTCGTCCAGGAGAGGAAGTGTGGGGGTGAAGGAAAGAAGCCAGGTCCGGGCAGGTGTGGAGGGGGCTTCCCACGATTATGTATCAAAGGCCAATTTCGCCATAGTGGAGTTTTCTGCAGCGGCCTGAACAAAGCTCAGACCCATTCACGCGGCTTGCGATTCAATGGCGTTGCGTTTATCCCTCATGACACGCCTCACCTCCGGTGGGGATACTAGCGCATACCCCAGGCCCCCGGACACATGTGGGCTCGGATGGTCGGCGCTCTCCCTTTCTTGGCCTCAAGACTCGTCGACGCGCCCCGGCGATTTTCGGGACCACGCGACTCGAAAACGGCCTTGCCGCCGTCAGCCACCGCGAATCTATGCCCGCTTGGGCGGACCTGAACAACATGCCGCGGTTCGTGATAGCACACGCTGCCATCATCAACCGCGCGCGCGAAGCGTTGCAGCGTTTGCAGCACGCAGTTCGTGCTCGCAGCGTCGAGTCATTCAGCTTCAGCCGTCCCGGATTCCCCCGTCATGTGCAGCGTCGGACTACATCAGCACCGCCTGAAGGAATTCCGGAAGAGGGTTTCCCGCTCGAGACAGTTCGTGTCGAGCTAACTTCGATAGTTCCAGCATGGCGTCTTCTGTTGCCGAGTTGCTAGCCGGCACAAAAACGAGAAAATTCGCACCTTTCCGCAGCACAAGACGAGGCCCAATCACAATCTGGCTGCCAGGGTGCCTCCGCACTATCTTCACCGTGTCCGTCTAGTCAGCTAATTGCTTGACAGATTCCACGATTGTCGACACAGCAAGCGCGCCAGCCATGAATGACAATGACTGCTTCCATTCATGGCAACCGCCTCATCAATCCCAGCGGCTTGGTTCAAAATCAAATGCCGCCCGAGCTCGCCACTGGTTGATTAATAAAGCTTCGATTCGAGCTTTCAGCGAAGGGAACGTGTGGGGCACGTCGACGATCCTGGAGTTGAGGTTGTGCGGGGAGCTCTCGGTCTTCGCCCGGATATGACCTCAGCCAAAATCTCCTCCGATCCGGCACGCTGCAGCTTGTTGGGGTTGGCTCAGATCCTAGCTGCTACTGAATTCATAGCACGAACCCGCGGCCGATTTGCCGCAGACACAGGGCTCCATCCACTGTGCATGTTATCGAAGATAACATCCAACCATGCAGTACAAGCACACTCCATTATGTTAGCTATCGACACCCAATCAGAACAAGAAGTCGAGATGACCCTAGCGACAAATGCCGCGCAATTCTGCAACACCAATATCTTCGGGCACGATACCGACTGCACGTGCTGGACCCACTGCTGTGAATCTTACACATCCGTATGTTTCAAGAAGCCTCAAAATGCTCACGCGAGCATTCTAGCGGTGTAGATGACGGCCTAAGACTCAATGCTCTTGTCTACCTTCACAGGGTCGAATCGATCGTCACGATCGTGAACATCCTGGTACACCCCTGTCTTCGCTTTCATCCGTTACGTCTGGAGAGGTCGCTAACCCGCAACCGACTAACGTTCAAGTCGTGGGGAAAGTCGGAGAAGCGCCTCACCACACTAGCCTTGAATGAAATTCGGGCCTTTGCTCAGCAAACAGTCATTGTAATCTGACTTGTCTCTGCATTGAAATTTTGAAGGAGCTGGTAGTAACTTGTAAATTCAAAATCACGTATACCTTTAAGGCGGGCCGCGATAGAGCTGAGAAAGTCAAGAACACTAAACCTGTACGCAAAAACTTCTGGGGATGGTGCATCCATTATGTGGGCCCTGCATTGTCAGAGGCGATGGTCTAGATGTAACAACACTACCGCTAGACAAACATGTATCCGACATGCCTTGACACGTCCTACTGAATCTCGCGACCGTTAAGTGAAGACCTAACACACACTATCCTTCCTGTCTTGTCGATTTGGTTCATATCATCGGTCGAACGTCCAGCGTTTCTTTAGACTTTGACTTGCAGTAGATATCACTCAGGGCCCAAAAAATACTGTGGATCACCCCGGCACGCTGTTCTCGCCGATGCGCGTCAACGCGGATTCTTTTCCGTCGGAATGGTCGGAATTCCGGCCGATGCCCATCTCAGTCTTCGATCATTCCGCAGCCTCTGCGATGGATTTTAGTTCAATTCCTTTGCTCTGCCACTTGTGTCGATACATATCGTTGACGTTTTACTTACACATCGCTTAGCGCTCATGAGAGATCCACGCTTGAGTGGACATCGTAGAGAAGGCGTCGCCTGACTCTGCAATGGCAATCAGGAGTCAGGCTCAGCAGCATGGAAGATTTTGGAGAGCGGAATGCAATAGTCGCTGATTCGGACCGTAGATGATTTTAATCATCACTGAACTATGTCCCCATCTTCCTCCAACTCCACCCAAATGCGCCAATACTAGAAGTTAAGCATACATGGAGAGTACAGCTATCGTGACAAAAAGACATACGTGCACTTCTTCACTCTTCATCAATTCTGATCGGAATTACCCCTCTACTAGGTTACGCTCATGATTTTGCTCCCATGCCGACTCAGTCCCTACCAAACGCACTCTCTATCATACAGATCCCGCCACAATACTTCTTCTTCGTCGGATCGCACTCGTCAT
Organism: Kalmusia sp. IMI 367209; assembly: GCA_027946365.1. NCBI lineage: Eukaryota > Fungi > Ascomycota > Dothideomycetes > Pleosporales > Didymosphaeriaceae > Kalmusia > Kalmusia sp. IMI 367209. The sequence goes on along the minus strand of JAPEUQ010000006.1, from coordinate 1,428,454 downwards.
AAGGATCATCCACACATACAGACCCCTCCCCACACGTCGCGTGCAATTTGCCTCCGCACGGAAGGCCGTAGTCTGCATTCATATCAGCTACTGCCGTGTCCACAACCTTCACACTGGCTACGCAAAATCCCCAACGCACTATGAAATGCATTGCTCGTGTGTATAGGGGTGGGGCTCACCTCCGCCAATGCAGATCCCGATGCAATCGTTTCCCCAGTGAGCAAGGTCGCAATCGTCTCTAGGATCGTCGATGCATTCTAGGCCCGCTGGACATTTGATGCCCCCGACGCCGCTGCACATGGGGCCGAGGCGTGGTATCACAAGAGTGCTATCGATGGGTTTCGTTGCGGCGATGGTGAAGAGGGATGCGAGAAGCAACATAGACTTCATGATTGTAAATTGCATTTGGATCTGTGCGTGGAAAAAAAGAGTAGCACTCTTGTCAGATAAAGACTCGGAGACTATACTTGTCGTATTTATGTCGTACATGCGCGAGCGGCAGGACAAGCTGTGTGAGAGCGCGGCGTACAGCCGTTGATTAACTCGACTCAATACGCATATGAGCACGAACTATTTCCAGCAACAGAGCAATTGCAATCATTCGCCTGCAAGGCACGAGGTATAGAAATTAACTGGGGATTCTAGACTAGGTGTCTAATTTGTTAATTGGCTTGGCGGTCGTACGGTAAAACTGGTAGTTTCTCGTATTGCACTATACATTATCCCTTATCGAACTTGAAAATCCGAACTTAAACATTCGTTGTTGGATTTGTATTCACGATTGACTAGTTCGGAGACGCTGAATCGTGCAACATTGAATCATGCATCATGCGCGATTGGCATCCTGCGAGCACTCGGTCTACAATGTGTCACCAGGTTTGAAAAGTTCCTCATAAGAGTTGCAGGGGAATAAGGTTACATTCGCAGTGTTTATGAAACAACTACTTTCAGGTCAGGTACATATCTGCTGCAGTTTTTCCCTGTCGCTTTGCGACTACCTTTAATCCCTTCTGCAAGAAAATTGCATTTCGATCCCTCAGGCGTTCTCACAATTCTGCACGAAGTTAGTATTCAATTAGGCTGTATTCTTCATCCCTCCTTTAATGTAGACCCCCTCAATTAGACTAGAGCTCATTCACGTTGTCCAACAATTCAGTCGCCACCAATTAGCATACTAGCAGGAAGCTATGCTACACCCGTCTTGCAGTTCAGAGGCTGCAATACTTACCTCCAGCACAGGTGGCGCACACTGCACACCCTTGGTAAGAAACGATTCGTAGCACTTCTGCGCAGCTGCATTCTTGCACCAGCACTCCTAGGGTCTATCAGTCCGGGAAACATCCTTCTAAAAGGCCAATGAAGGGCACACGTACGCCTCCCAGTGACAAGACGCAGACAGGCGGTTCGCACTGGCATGTTGGAAGAGCAGTGACAGTAGAGAGAAAGAGTACGAGGAGAGTGAATGGTCTCATCTTGATATTGTTCTTTCGTTGCAGTATACGTGAGTGTGTAGCTCGAGAAGCACGAGGAAGAACTGAGGAGAGACGGAAGTGGGAGGTTCATTTATAACTTTATGTGCAGAGGATTCGGGCATTTCTCAGCACAGTCTCGGTGGAGCTTAGTGAGTGGCGTATAGCCAAATGTCTTCCGTTGGATCGTTACTTGGTATGCTAAGTGAATCAGTCACATATTGTGTACGACCGCCGATTAGGCTTTGTGGAACAGAAAATCCTGTTTCGTCTCTGAACATGCCCAACTCAGAGAATGAATCGATGAGGACGAGATCTCTGGCCGAGGACCGAGATGAGCTGTAAGTGGGAGAAGGAAATGAAATGTGTTGTTCTTCGCATATTCTTCTATACCTACGGAATGCCTAAGGATGATGCCTGCCCCGAGCAATTCGATCGCTGCGTGGCCTGATGCGTTTCACGATGCACAGTGTTGACTCGACAAACTTGGTAGCTTTTTGTACACTGGTCGTACGAATGAGGCGAACAAGCTTATATTTTACAATGGTCAGGTGCTTGCATAGATCATAGCTTTGAGGAGCCTTTCGGTCTTTCCAGTGCCTTGGTTTTGCTCTTAAAATTCTTGACAAGCTGCCGTACTCCGAGGTCCATCATCACGTCTTCAGATCCACCGGGTATCCTGATGCCGGGCACTTCTCTGTATATCCCTGGATTTTGTAGTTAGCAAACCTCCATACGTAACGAACAGCCTGGTGGAACATGGTGTACGTACTTTCAACCACTTCTCCTTGGCCAGTCTTCGTGTAGCCGTTGCCTCCAAACAATAGCATGGCACATTGTGCACACTCATTCAACACGATACCCGCCTGTGCCTTCGCCATCGCAGTCAAACCACCAAGCTCGACATCTGCCACCTCTTTTGGTAATTGAGTCATCTGATAAACAAATTGCTCGACCCACGCCCATTGACTTTCGAGCATAGCCCCGCAACGCGCAAGGCGTTGTCGTACAACGGGCTGTTCGACGAGCGCCTTTCCAAAGGCCTCACGTTTGAGAACATACTCTATGGCTGACGAAAGAGCAACGCGCGCTTGACGTGTCGCACCGATCGCGATTGTGAGACGTTCGTGATTGAAGTTCGTCATAATATATTTCATGCCCATACCTTCTCTGCCGATCAGGTTTTCGACTGGTACCTTCACATCATCCAGCTCGATAAACGTTGTACCAGATGAGCTCAGCCCACCCACTTTCAAGCGACGCATGCTGACACCAGGGTACCCTTTTAGTGGTACTACAAGCATAGAAAGACCTGACGGGCCGGGTCCGCCAGTTCGTACAGCCATCGAAGAGTATTCCGCCCATATACCGTTTGTGATCCACTTCTTTGTACCATTTACGATATAGTACTTCCCATCTGGAGTCTTCGTAGCCGTCGTAGTGATGTTTGCGACGTCGGATCCTGCGGCGGGCTCCGTGATCGCAATGCACGTTCGCTTCTTACCGGTAAGAAGCTCGGGGAGGAAGCGCTCTTGCAGCTGCTTGTTTCCGTACTTGAGTAGCGGTGGAACTCCGAAGGATATGCCTGTTGTAAGGGATCCCGACGGCCCAGCAAGGCCGCAGCGTTGCATTTCATCGCAGTAGATCATGGTATGGATGTAATCGAATTCCTCCACATTGACCACACCGAGTATGTCATGTATCCCAAGCTTCTTCAACCATTCCACAGGTAGGGGAGCTGGTAGTGACGGCAGCAGCATACCCGCCTTCGCAAACGTCTCAAACACATGCTCTGGCAGCGTCTCCTCAGTATCCCACTCGAGCGCTTTTTCTGTGAGATTCTTGGTTATGAACTCGCGAACCGCTTTCTGCCATCTTAGATGTGTGGGTTTGTAGTATGGCGACGGGAGTCCGGCAAGGTAGGGCGGTTCCGAGAACGGGACAATGGGCGTAGACATGGCCAGCGTCGTATTTGGTCAACGTTTCGAGATCCTAGGTGAACGTGCGTATACAATATGCATTTGGCGCAGCGAATTGCTTTCGTCTGAGGAGGCTACATGTTGTTCGCGGCGCAGGAGCTTATAAGCGGGAGGGGCTTACGCCCAGCTCGAGACAAGGTGTCGTGGGAGGGGATCTGGGGTTCAGATGCCGAGGTACCCTTAAATCCGCCGAGCTACCCCAGGAAATAGTCGCCGGGACTGACTACAACGCACTCTCAAATCCTGAAGCTTATCGACTCTATTTAGTAGATGGTGTACAGAGCTATTACGCTGTTGATTGGGTTAACAATCAACACCTACCCAATTTGAGGGCAGTTGTATCTTTTGTTCACAAGCATGCAGCCTTCATACGAAGACAAAGGCTTAACGAACTCCCAGACCTGTGTAACATTTCGAATGGTTTTAATTGGAGATATCTTTACCCTTGCAGCCTTGTATAACTGATTATATGTGTGAATTTCATGTTACTGGAAGGATATGGCGACACCTAGTATAACTCACCGCGCAGCAAAGTATTTGACTAGGCAGTACTATCCAATCAAAAAATATCACAAACGTGCGCCTGCAATCTGGACGGCGTTTCAATTTCAAGACACTATGTGTATCCATAAATAATACAAAATGCCGTGCACCAAGCCAACGAGGTCTCAAGCTGAGAGTCAGATATTCGCGATAGTCTAGCGACTCAGTGAACTGAGTCAGTCAAGTGAGACTACTGCATCGCTACATTGTTCATAGCCTTAGGAATTTGTGACATTGACTTTCTGGAGGTGCTAGGTGCGTGCAGTCGTAAGCCGAAGTTTCACGTAGTTTTATATCCACAGTGTGCAGCTTAGGACAAGTCGGCTTGCATGTTACCCCTGGATTCTATCCTTGTAATGTAGCGCATCCTCTGCATTTCTCGGTATAGGCAACATTATATAGCCCCTTCACGGCATCCCTCACGAACATTATTTTTGACCACCTATACCAACCCTCCATCTTTGAATCTTTGCTCGAGCTTTGTCCTCACTATTAGCCCACCACCAGACCTCCCACCAGACCTTTGCCCATTCTTTCCTCACTACCATGCCCAACGATGATGTCTCATTCTGACTCAGCTTCATACCAGTTTTGAATTTCTCCAATAGCATGTCTTGAAAATACTCGGCCGTTTCATCCGTCACTTCAAATATCCCTGTTGGCCCGGGTGCTCGCGTTCGGCGAGTGAAGGGATGCGATTCGGTTTGATTGATAGAGGCACGATATATGATGTTGAAATGGTGGATGGCGTTGCGTTCGTGGTAACGAGAGACTGGTCCCAGAGAGTGTGCCTGTCGCGATCGAAAATGGAATGCTCTCGAGGGGCGCTGAAAAATCTTGGTCGAGTGCGGAATTGTTAGATCAGGATAGGGCGTTTTCCTCGAAATTCGGAAGCGCATTATGAGATCGATGAGATCGGGAGGCTGTAGGTAGGTTTGGCCCGCCAGCAGGAATAGTTGCAACATCCGTGTGTTATGTGGGGAGTACCTCTCAAGCTCCGATGGGAACGTCATCGGCAGCTCAGAAGAGTCTTGGTCAGCTAAAAATGCCCCATATAAAGGTAGCAGGTGGTGATAGAGGAACTGCCACATCGCACATCTGTCCGCTTCGGTCACCAGAGGCGTCTCCGAATGCTGCTTAAACCACTCTTTGCACTTGTCTAGAATTCTCAGCTGAACTAAGAAAGATTGCGTCGGGTAAGCGAAGCTCGTTAATACCCAGGGAACTTCATTCAAGAGCCAAACTGAGATAAGAGCAGCGTAAAAGCGACCTCTTTGATCACTGTTGAAGCTAGCGTAAGATTTGGCCTCCGCAGAATAGCGCACTGGAATATGGCCATCCTTGAATTCGTTGTGACGCTCCATAAGCAAGCTGTACATTCGGTTGAATTCGTCTTCATTCGTACTGTAGTCGACTGGGAGTAGATCATTATTTTTGAGTTCTCTGACAAGCCATTCGTCCTCTAGAACCCGAGAACCCTGGTAGCGAGCCAAGATCTCATGTACTCTGTCGTCCGGAAGGCAATGAATGCAAGGCCCATACGGGCACGCATACCTGTTGGAAACGTATAGACTATATAGTTTGCATTCGAATGGATGGAGATTTGGCTGATCTGGTTGAGTAGGTTGGAGCGGTCCTTGTCCTTCAGCAAAATGATTGACTATGCCTCGGTGGAGTTGTGGCATTTCGCACAAGAAGATATCATATCTGTGTTGAGGAGAAGAGCCAATGATGGATCGCATGATCTGGGCGTAGACTGACGGCCGACGAATGACGCTATAGATCTTCTTGCAGACGAAGCCAAAGTTATGAACATCGTCAATACTACCCAAGTGGTGGTATATTTACTCGAGGAGTTCTAGTGGGAGATTGATCAAGCTTTGCATGACGGCTATAGTCTTACAGTTAATAAGGTACTAAGTCGAAACGTTGTTGTGAGCTGTTCCCAAATGTATCATAGTGGTCCACATAGGAGGGAGCGATATTTTGAATCTCTCACGGATTTGCCGCTGTAGTTACGATCGAATAGTAGATGTAACCGCCACACAAGTCAATATCTTATTCCAAAAAGCTGGGGCGCCGTGGTTCTGATCAACGAAGCAACGTCGAGCTATTGGTCAGGAGGTGCTGTTTTTGTTGCCTGGCCACATGCAGCTCAAGTGCGCTGGGCGACGGTGCTCATGCGCTACGCCGGAGGGGCGAACGACTGGATTTGCAGCAAACTACTGACACTGCTCATTATACAACGGCTTGCCTTTCTAGAAGACATCATAATGAACTGTGTTGGAAGGCTGAGCTAGAGGTAGTCATGTGGTGCGCGCAATGATTGGGCGAGCGCAACGAACGCCGCAACTCCGACGTGCCGACGCGCTAAGGCTGCAGTGCTCTTGTATCACTTGGCTTCACCTTTGTGACGTGCGCCCATCTGCTTTCACCGTCTGCAGGCCAGTCTCACCGTAAAAGACAGCATGGCCGACCACACGCAGCCCCCACCCAATGCTGATGCCGAGATGAACGACGACTTGGATGCTGGCATCGAAGCTGATATCAATCCGGAAGGCACTCAACAACCGGACGCGATGAACCTCGACGGCGCAAACGATGCGGAAGTCCCCCAAAGAAATGGTGTTGCGGAGAACCACGTAGAAGCGCGCATACCCGCGAAAAAGGATGCCACGTTGCGGGAGTTTTTGTCCAAGATGGATGATTTCGCGCCCATTGTATGTCTTGCCCCGCTGCGGATCAAAGGCACCACTAATTCGTCCCCCAGATCCCAGACGCCGTGACCAACTACTACTTGACCCGCGCTGGCCTGCCGCCGCCGCCTCAAACCTCGCCGCACCTCGCGCGCCTCCTTGCGCTTGCGACGCAGAAGTTCATTGCCGATATCGCCGCTGATGCCTACCAATTCTCCCGAATCCGGGCGTCTAATACTACGAGTAACAACCCCATGGGTGGTCTGGCCGGAGGTGCAGGGCCCCAAGGTGCGGCAGCGCCCGGCGGAGCCCAAGGAGGCAAGGACACTGGTGCGAAGGCTAAAGATCTTGCTCTGGGTGCGCCGCGTGCAGGATATGGTGGAGGTGGACAAGGTGGCGGCCAAGGCCGGACTGTTCTTACCATGGAAGATCTCGGTATGGCCGTGGGCGAATATGGTGTTAACATCAAGCGCGGAGAGTTCTACCGATAAGCAATCGCACTACACGAAATGATCAAGACAGGCGCTCATGGTACAGCTACGGCAGTCCAGTTCATCGTCACTATTGCGACCTTATCTCTAATCAGCCATACGCGCGCCATTGTTATGGCAGCTCTGAGGTTCTATACGACAGCTTTCTGGATCGAGGTGGCAGGGTGGAACTGGCGGAAAATATTCAAACCATACTTGCTTACCGGAGCATAACAGGCGTTTGGCGTTGGAGGACAGGCTACTTTTCGCATTGGTACCTCTGAGGGTGAAACTTATACTATTTTGTACAGTAAAAGTACAGAGGGTCTACTTCTAAAACCCCAAATGATACCCGAAACTCCCATTCATGCATGTTCGACATATCCTTTACTTGTTTTTCGTCTGTTTATATGTGAACTGCTTCCTTGTCCTAAAGACACCGTCAGCTTCTCGGCCCGGGCAACCATCACTGAAGTGTTCCTAAGATGTATGGGTAGGCTGTCGAGATTGACGTACGGCGCAAATTCTCCTAACTTGTGTCCTACCATGTCTTCCGTTATGGTGATATCCACGTAGGACTTGCCCGTGTGTATCTGGAACTTCAGGCCGACAAAGTTTGGTAGGATTGTCGCGGAGCGTGCTTGTGTCTTGATCGGGGGGATCTTTTGGCCGGGCTGCGGTCGAACAATAGGGAGTCTGCGGTGTTCTGAGTAGAGCAATGAGTGCTTCTCTGACGTACTTACGGCACGATGTTTGGCCCTGCAGGATGGAATTAGCTAAATCTTAGGTATGCGATTCTTGCAACATACCTTTCCAGACTGATCGCGCACAAAGCGCTCGCGTGGGAAACATTTCTGGTGCTGCGGAGGATGCGAGGTCGGCTTGACGTTTTCGGTGCAAACAAGAGCCACGCTGCAAGGATCACTTCCACGTGATAGCGGGTTTCTTGGCGCTTCCAGGCAGAACGCGACGCGACTGTGTGAAAGGCCCATCTCGGTATTGTTGCGGAGGTGACTCAATCGATGGAAACATTGTAGGGGTGCCGCTTCATTCATAGACATCATAAAGCTCTCTCTATTTGCTCAATCCTCAACTCTGCAAAGTGCAGATCAACTATGCCTTCGCAGGCCCCGCCCCAAGGTAGCCCGCCTTCTAGGCAAGCGGACAGCAACGAAACTGACAATACACCCCTAGGCCCCGATGTCATCCGCATTCTTGTCGCGACCGACAGCCACGTTGGATACAATGAACGGGATCCCGTGCGCAAAGACGACAGCTGGAAGACGTTTCACGAAGTCATGTGCCTCGCAAAAGAGCATGATGTCGACATGGTGCTGCATGGCGGCGACCTCTTCCACGAAAATAAGCCTTCACGCATGTCCATGTATCATGTCACGCAATCGCTACGCATGAACTGCTTGGGCGACAAACCGTGTGAGTTGGAGATGTTAAGCGATGCGAGCGAGAACTTCGGTGGAGTCTTCGACCATGTTAATTACGAAGATCCGGATATCAATGTTGCGATACCAGTCTTCGCTATTCACGGCAACCACGATGACCCGTCTGGAGAAGGACACTTTTCTGCGCTAGATCTGCTTCAAGCATCTGGTTTGATCAATTATTATGGCCGCACATCCGAAGTTGACAAGATCGAGATCAAGCCGGTGCTCCTCCAGAAGGGCAATACGAAGCTGGCTTTGTATGGACTCAGTAATGTAAGGGACGAGCGCCTATTCCATACCTGGCGAAATGGGGACGTCAAATTTTTCCAACCAGAGGTTCAGACCAACGAGTGGTTTAACCTGATGAGTGTTCACCAAAATCACGTCGCACATACTCCTACAAGCTTCCTTCCCGAGAACTTCCTACCGGAATTCATCGATCTCGTCATTTGGGGTCACGAGCACGAATGCCTCATTGAACCCAAGCTCAATCCTGAGATGGGCTTCCAAGTTATCCAACCTGGGTCGTCGGTCGCTACGTCCTTAATGCCTGGAGAGGCCATGCCGAAGCATGTCGCTATTCTGAGTATAGATACAAGTAATGCCGAGAAGGAGCGGAAGTTCTGGTGCCAGCCAATACGACTCAAGTCAGTACGGCCTTTCATCATGAAAGATATCGTCTTGCAAGAGCAGCAAGAGGTCATAGATCGACAGCTCTGGCGCGTGAGTGACAACAAGAACAAAATTTCCTCGATCGTCATTGAGATCATTGAGGATCTGATCGAGGAAGCCAAAAGGGAGTGGCTTGAGCTGCAAGACGATCGAGACGAAGACGAAGAGATAGAGGTGCCACTTCCACTTGTTCGCCTACGTGTCGAGTACACTGCTCCCGAACCTGGCGAATTCAAAATCGAAAATCCCCAGCGGTTATCCAACAAGTTTCAGGGCAAGGTCGCGAATGTAAACGACGTTGTCATGTTCCATCGAAAAAAGAAGACAGCTTCTCGAATGGCCAAGGCAACTGTAGATCTCCCTGACGACTCAGCTATGGCGCAGCTATCAATAGATACGGTCAAGGTTGAAAAACTCGTGAAGGAGTTTCTAACTGCGCAGTCGCTCTCAATATTACCGCAGAATTCGTTCGGAGACGCCGTTGCACAATTCGTGGACAAGGACGACAAGCATGCTATGGAAACTTTCGTGAAGGATAGTCTGAGATCACAACAGAAACATCTGCTTGGCACTCATGAGATCGATGTAGACGAACTTGTGCAAGAGATGGAGCAGTATAAGAGTCAAATGGAGGGTACCTTTGCCGCTGGTCACGCGACGCGAAAGGCGAGTACACTACCCAATCCCAAAGCGATCGAATTATGAAACTAATCAACATACAGCGTAAAAATAAGATTAGACCTAAGCCGGACACGTGGAATAGCGACTTCGATGGACCTTGGGAGGATTCACCAGATGCCCGCGCTAATACAGACAGTGAAGAGGATGAAGATCTTGCCGCAGCGGCCCAACCGAGGAAGCCAGCTGCTAGGGGGAGGGGCAAGGCAGCTGGAACCACTCGCCAGACTGTGGCTGCTACTAAAAAGGCTACAACTACGACCAAGAAGGCCCCAGCTCCAAAGACAACCCGTGGAAAGAAGAAGGCCGCTGTAGAAGAAGAAGAGGATGATGTAGATGAAGACTCTGATGTGATCATGATCGAGGACAACAATATTGAGGGAGCCGGGGGCGACTCCGATTCTGGCGAGGACCTTTTCGTAGGGCAAAGGTCAACGGCCACTAAGCCTGCGAGCAAGGCTCCAACGCGTGCCAAATCACCAGCGAAGAAGACGGCAGCGACTCGTACCCGAGCACCTGCAACCAAGCAATCCACATTGAACTTCTCCCAATCGTCCGCTCAGCGTGGGCCCACGCCGCGAGCTTCTACTCAACGAGCTGCTGCCTCTCGAGCCAAAAAAGTAATAGAAGAGGTGAGCTTGCTAGACACTACATGATCGTAGATTCTAATTTTACAGGACGAAGATGAAATTTCCGATGACGAGGATGCCTTCGAACCACCTCCGACTTCTAGAGTTACTCGTAGGCGATAGGTCACGAGTTGTACTACGCATAGCGAACGGCGTTATGATTATTTGATGAGCATTCCTTCATCTGCACAGTGAAAACACTTTCAGATTCATAGCACGTAATAGTTTATTGCCGGTGAGGAGACAGCATGTGATGCTCTAGTCTATGCCTCACAATCGTCTCAAGATGGACTATTGCTGCAGGCTATGTAGCTCGTAGGCATCCAATGTCTTCTCATATGATCCATATATTTTTTTTCCTCACGTTGGAAATTCAGGTGTATAGCCATATATCATTCTGTTTCTCTGCCGCTCTTGCGCCTCTTATCGCTCTTGCTCGCATTACGCTCTTACCTTTCCTATAGCTACTGTTCTCCTCATACTTCCTACCTTTTTCGTACCCCGCGGGGTCCTGCTTCCATGAAAGACAGTCATCCCGGTCCGTAGCATCGCTGCTTGAACTCCACGATACTTCATCAGTCCTTCTTCCCATCTCCATCCTCCCTTTCCGCTGGGCCCTACCTTGCACGGCAGTCGCACCAGCGTGTTTGTTATAGCCTTCCCGAAAGGTCCCTCTTCTCTTCATCTCAACACACTCATTTGTCTCCGTCTTCTTGTTCCGCTCTTCTTTTGTCATTGCTGCTCTTCGGCTTTTGGATAGCTGCACACTCGTTCGCATACCACCTCACCGCCCGTTTGAGGTACGTGAACAAGCCCCGTTGCTACTTTGATTGTTGGTGCCTCTCAATGGAACCATCTAACTGATGCTGCCAGGATATTCGCATCACAAGCATCTCACGCCTCGCCCATTGCCGATTGTATCGCCGTGCTTCGTTCACCACCCCTCTCCCGCGTTCAGTTTACCACATTCCATCGTCCCGTGTTGGACCGGGTTAAAGGACCACCATGTCATACAAGGTCGAGGAGCTGCTTGCTCTCAGAGACTCCGTTTCCGAATCTGCAGTGTCAATCGAGAAGTTCGCCGACGAAGATGTAATTAAAGGTCGGTGATGGTGTCTGGAAATTTCACCGCACTCTCGTGTCTGCGGCCGCAGCAACTTGCATATCGCTCTTGCCAGCGAGGAGGGTTGCCCAAGAAACGACACAACTCCAATAGAAAGACCGTAGCCAATCACGGCACCGCAACCTTTCACCTCTCGCTATCTTTGATCAACAAAAACAAGACATAATTTGCTGACCAATTTGCGTGCACAGAGCACGTCTTGCGACCCTCAGCGTCGGCAATTCTGGCTGCTGCACCTTCTAACAAGAGCCTCCGTTCTACTGCCACACCTGCACTTACCCCAGCGGCGCCCGTCAAAAAGCCTTCGCCATCGCCCTCAATCAAGCGCGGTAAAGCTGAGAGGCTCCTCAAGGAACACGGTAGCCCCCCGGGTATACGAGTCACTGCTGGTGGCCGCATCGTCCCAAGCGAACTCCCACCGGTGTTGAACAACCGTTTTGTCAACAGCACATTCAAATTGCCCGCACTCCGCGGCATCCCAATCACCAATACCATGTCTACACAATCGCGCCCAGATACCAACAACGTGCCCCGGCTGGAAGTGGTTGGAAGTCAGCCTGTTCTTTACGTTGGTGACCGCGTTTATGCACTTCCTGCGCTTGACACGGCGAATGCCTCTGCGCCAGTCCTGGGCCCTGGAGCAATAGACGCGGCACCGAAATCAGCAGAGACACTCTCTGGGCTCTCTGCCCGAAGCAGCTTTACTAGTGCACCTCCCGCACGGGGACCGACTCCCACACCATTCGCGGATCTCGACATTGAAACACTGAAAGCCCAGCAAACACTCAAAAAGCAAGAACTTCGCACCGTCGAGCAGACTGAGGTGCTGCAAGCTAGTCACCAGACAGATGCCTGGCGCGCAACGGTGATTGAAAAGAAAAGGAACCTGATCATCGAGCTCGATGCCTTGCGCAAGCAGATCACTGCACTGGAGGCTACCGAGAACAACAAAGTTCTGCCTGCACAATCTAATGGCTTTTCCAGTGTTCTTGGATCGATGCCTGCCTCGGTGCCCCCGGCCCCTTTCGTTCCGCAATTTCAGCAGTCCATGCCTTCACCAATGTATGGATTTCAAGGTGCATCTTCATACCCGCCTATGATGATGTACCAGCCACAACCGCCCTTTGCAGGTTACCCTAATATGCCGCCGGCAGAGCACACACCGTACATGCCACATCCTGTTCAGGCTCCCCAGTCTCCCGGATCTGCGAGTCGTCGTTCCCACGCGATTCAGATCAAGCCACCACCGGAGGAGAATAAGAAGCAGATGACTTCAGCGCTCGATCCCAAGAGCCCAACCTATGAGCCCGTAGAGAAGCATACTACAATTGCCAAGAATGTCCCTCCAACACCGTCACCAGCCAAGAGTTCCTCGTGGCGCATCAACGGTGTTTCTCAAATTGAGAAATGCGAGGATCGAGCGCTTTCTCAAAAGCCTAGTCTATCTAGCATCGACACGACAGACTTCTTTCCTACGAACACACATGAGCACTCTTCTACCCGAGTCGCACCAAAAGCCACCGAGTCAATCCCAATGACCAATGAGACCTCAGTGGTTCCCTCAACACCTGAGAAAAATTGGCCGGCCAGTCCTTGGAATGAGGGGAAATCTACTCGCTCCAGCCATAAAGCAGTCGCAAAGTTTCCCTCATGGCCGGAGTGCTTTGGCAAACAACCCTCCACTGGATCACTAAGGCAAAATGCTGCTGCTCAACCTTCGACAACTGTGCAGGAGCGTCTCCCGCTACCTTCGACTGCGCCCTTGAAGTCCACTTTTTCTGGTAGCACATCTGCACGTCAGACAACCGACCAGCGCTTTGGTACGGAGGACACTTGGCCATTGGTCAGTTCAAAACCGATTAGCCACATGCCATCAACCTACCAGGAAGGTTTCCAGGCCGGCTATGATCATGTAGGGATCCCCGACAGTCCAGACGTGTTGAAAGGGTATATCCAAGGCCTCCTCCAATTTCTTCAGGATGAAAGCAAGAAGGGTCTCAACAATTCTCTTCGTGGGCTTGTAGCTAGTTCCCAACCTCACGACTCTGCGATTAGCATGACGTTCAATCGTGCCGATGCTCCCGTAGGAGGTCAAGAGAATATCCGATCCTCGAGAATCAATTCAGCTACCGATACGCGCAAGGACTCTGCATGTGGCACGTCCGAATCACCTTTCGTGTACACGCACTGCAACGAAAGTGCACAAGAGCAACAGATGCGTAATCTATCGCCACATATGTACATGAGCTCAATTAGCGCCTTGGACAGAGTCTTACCTGGGTATCAGCAAACCGCGCTATCGGCTACTGAAAATAGCCTCGCAAAGAAGAGCTCAGAGAAAGGTACCTTACCCCGAACAGAAGCCGCAATGCTGGGTCCCACGATTCGACAATTTTCTGGCAATCAACTCACCAACCGTGCTTATGGAACTCCCATTTCTTCGCAGCGATACAATCACACTGTCAAAGAGTACAGCATGAAGGGATTCAACGGGGATGTTTCATCTTTCGCTCGGCCTATGGCTAACCAGCGCTTGTCAGGCCTTGATGGTGCAATGGACGATTTGGCGGACATGGTCCGCGATACTCATATCAAGGAGCAGTCGTATCGGCAGCATGGTTGCCCACCTTCTACAACAGACGGCCAGCGTTCGACTGATGATCCCCACCCTACTGATGCTTCGCGCTTTACTGATGCCCCGCGTTCGTTGGAGTCGGTCGATGACCATGCCTTCTGTTTCCGACCCTCATCTAGCAAAGGAAAGCAGAAGGTCCTGGCGTCTCCTGTCAAGTCTACACCAGGCGAGCGAAGCGACGCTACTGTACCGACTCAAGCCAATACGTCCAGTTCGCCCAAGAAATCGGGAGAACATTCACCGGCCAAGGCTAAGCTTGAACAAGTCACAAACAAATTCAGACGCAAGAAGGATGACATGCGCAATCTGTCACCTGACCAGAAGAAAGAACGTGCCATCAAGTGGCGTAAGCGCTTCCGGCAGCTCAAGGACGAGGAGGAGAAGGACATCCAAGATCATAGGCGAACCACTCCGTCCAACGGCGATCGACGTTGAGCGTCGCCATATGCTTATTGGACAACATCACACACCTTAATATCACAGCCACTCTGTACGATTACTCAGCTCTTCTAATTCTTCTACTCGGCTCGACTCTTACGTGCCGTTGCGGCATCATTCCAGTTTGAGGCGGAGTGTGCTCTTATCCGAGCATGCTCGATTACTCCTCTTGTACCGCGAATCTTAATTTCTCCTAATTTTGCCTTGTCGCCGAGCATTCGCACAGCGTTGTGTTTGGTATGGTCAGATTTGGGTATACCTCTACATGGCTGGCTTGTTTGACGGTGACCTTTCTATACATCATACACCTTGCGACATCTTACTCTTCTTCGACATTTTACGGCGACGGATTGGTTGGAGAGCTCACTGACTCGTGTGTTGGATGGCGACATCTGATCACGCCTTTCATCTGGCCTTCTCTTTCGTTTGATGCCGGCTTGTCTGCAACTAGTTTTGGCATGGTCAGCTGTTTCATATGTTTAGGGCTTTGTATAGTAGCTAAATATTGTAACATGCTATGTAAAGTTTGGTCCTGCTGCTCCCGTGATGACATGGCTGCGATGACAATAGTTACAGATGAGGAAGATCAGTGACGAGCAAGGTGGCGATAGAAAATGTCGGGCACGGTTCTAGAAGACGACGGCTTGGATGGCGTGCTGGGCTTGCTCAAGCGGGACACTGGATTCTCACGTGGTCTTCGCAAGGAGGGGCCTGCCTGGGACATGGGAACAGAGCGGAGCAACATGACGCTCGCATGGATTGTGTGATGATGCGGCTATCGCAGCGCCGAGGGAACGTGGGCGGCATTTTCGGCAGGGGGACAGCGACGATGTGCTCCGTTGCTGATAAATCCAGGAGAAGAGTGGTGATTTCGTGGGGGGGAGAGACACGGCGAGGGGCGCAGGCCGCAAAGCCACGGACAAACGACGAAGGGGCCGCAGCGGACATAGACAGGCCAGCGCGTTCCCCCCCGGCTGACAGCGAAAATGCTTGCAAATGCAGGTGTTCACAGTGCATACTCTTGCACGGCACAGTCGCTCGGGCTTGTAGAGCACCCAGTGCAGTAGAAGGCACCGCGAAGCTACCGTGGGCGTTCACGGGAGAGTTCGCGCTTGTCGAGGCTGGGCTCCTCGGCGGCTTCCCTTAACGGCAGCTTCCTTCCCCACTTGCGCCAGGCCTGCGCTTGCGCTTCCCCCCAGCAGCATCTCTCTGCCCGTCTCTCCTACACCGCCCAGCTGTAGTGTGCAGCCCTACATTCCATTGCCATTCCCAAGCCAGAGCCTGCCCTCCGTCTGCGCTACGCTTGTGACGCTCCATTCTTTCTCGCCTGCAATCCTCGCCAGCCCGCGCCAGCACCAGCCACAGCGAAACGGACCGGGACCCTGGACAGCATCGACATCACTGGATCGGCCATGGCCCACTAGATCCACATTCAGCGACACGCAACGCCATCCGGACTGTCTCCTCTCTACCGCAAGAGCCGCTCTTCGACAACGACCTCGCGTCCACCGCAAGCAGCCATGACGCAGCTTTTCAGTTCGTCGTCGAACAACCATTCAGGCCTGTCCGAGAAGCGGACTTTCTCTGGCCTTCCGCTGTCATCCAACAAGCAGGTTAACGGCAACAATAGTCAGGTCTCGCAGAAGATCAAGGCCTTCTTCCGCATCAACAGTAGCAGCAGCGACAAGGACCGTAAGGCTTCAGATGAGGGCAGTGGCATCTCAACCCCCAAGAATGACTCCAAGTCCTCTTTCCGTCAATCGCGTTTCCTGCCTCACATTTCTCGCAACCGCTCGCAGACCGTTGCCAGCGAAGGCAATCCGCTCGACGATGGCGTCTCCCCGACCGCACACGCCAACCCATACTTTATCCACCAGGGCCCTCCAGCTCTACGACATCACAATGAAGGCAGTGTGCCCCCATCGCCGCCCGATACTCCCCCGATCCCGACCACAAAGGTAGATGCCGCCAATGGGGGAGCTGACCAAGCGACGACGGCCGGAAAGGAGGAATTGGCCCGGAAATTGCGAAGAGTAGCATCTGCACCCAATGCTCAAGGTCTTTTTTCTTCAGGAAACTCCACTGAGAGGCCGCAGACCGCGGAGCTTGGCAAGCAGCCTCTGGTCCACCATCCAAACACCTCGACTCTGAGCATGGTCGAAACAGCAGTGCCTGACCCGACCCATCTTATCCCCGCCGATCCAACAAAAGGCATACCGTCCCCGGGCCAGATCCGTAATTCGGTAGCTTTTAGAAGGACGTACAGCTCCAATTCGATCAAAGTTCGAAACGTGGAGGTTGGCCCGGGTAGCTTCGACAAGATCAAGCTGATTGGAAAGGGCGACGTGGGCAAAGTGTATCTTGTGCGAGAGAAGAAATCGAGTAGGCTATATGCTATGAAAGGTACGATCGGTCCATTGATGGACCGGATTACATGCTAACGGACCGCAGTGTTGAGTAAGAAGGAGATGATCAAGCGCAACAAGATCAAACGTGCCCTCGCCGAACAGGAAATCCTGGCAACCAGCAACCATCCATTTATTGTTACTCTATACCACTCATTCCAGTCGGAAGATCACCTTTACCTCTGCATGGAATACTGCAGCGGTGGGGAGTTCTTCAGGGCCCTTCAGACCCGGCCTAATAAATGTGTTGATGAAGACGCAGCTCGATTTTATGCCGCTGAAGTGACAGCTGCGCTGGAGTATCTCCACCTGATGGGCTTCATCTATCGTGATCTGAAGCCAGAGAGTACGAATTTTACCCGCGTTGCGCATGCTTCTGCTGACCGCTCCAGACATTCTGCTGCATCAATCGGGCCACATAATGCTGTCAGACTTTGACTTGTCGAAGCAGTCGGACCCTGGAGGTCGACCGACTATGATCGTTGGCCGAAATGGCGCGTCCTCCAGTAACCTTCCCACGATCGATACGAAGTCATGTATAGCCAATTTCAGGACGAATTCATTTGTTGGTACGGAAGAGTATATTGCCCCAGAAGTCATCAAGGGATGTGGTCATACATCCGCAGTCGACTGGTGGACGCTTGGCATCCTGATATACGAAATGCTTTATGGGACAACCCCGTTCAAGGGCAAGAATCGTAACGCGACTTTTGCCAATATCTTGAGGGATGACGTGCCATTTCAAGAAGGCTCTGGAGCCCCCCCGGTCTCAGGGTACGTTACTTACCCCCAAATTCGCGAAAGCAGTGCTGACGAATATTAGTAATTGCAAATCGTTAATCCGCAAACTCCTTATCAAAGACGAACTACGCCGCCTTGGCTCGCGAGCTGGCGCCTCCGACGTCAAAACACATCCCTTTTTCCGCACCACATCCTGGGCTTTGTTACGCCATATGAAGCCTCCGATCGTTCCTAATCAAGGTCGCGGCATCGAGACACCCAACTTCCGGAACGTAAAGGAAAGCCAGAGTGTAGATATTAGTGCCGCAAAAGCCAAGGGTGTCCCACTGGACTCTGGACTCGCCACACCGATGGGTGAGGTTGCAGATCCTTTTGAGGAGTTTAACAGTGTCACCCTCCATCATGACGGCGATGATGGGCATGATCACGTCGATGGCGAGCACCTCGAGTTACATCAGACCAACTCACATCGATGAGAGAAAAAAATATCAAGCACATTGTCTTGCGGCGTCGTCTTTATAAAAGAGCGGATTGATTTGCATTTCTACACCTTCAGGAATGGCGTTTTCATGGTTTTCCTTCTCACACACTCCTTCGGAAGCGGGGGGCATTTCGGGTCTCAGAATAGTCAACGGCATTGGCGTTTTTTTTTGGCTTAATTTTGGAGCATGGACAGTTTCTTTATTACTGATCTCTCTATTTCTTCCTGTGTTTTTCTCCATCAGTTGAGTTGTCTTCCAAGCTGAAGGTTACAAGCTGGATATTTGAAGTGTCTTCTGGTGTGTGTTTTCCTGGAGCAGAAGCGGAGTGCGAGTTTGAGAACAAAGCCACGGCTGACGGGTGTGGAGTGATGCAGCGGCCGAGACGAAGCAATATTTGAATATAGAGCATTTCAGGACATCATTCTATTTGGAAGTCTTATGCGTCATGGGATGATCAAATGTGCTATGAGGCGCCAAGACTAGTCTTCCAAGCACGCGCCAACCATTTCGCGTCCTCCCCCGCGGTGTTTGTCGCGGTAGTATACCCCTCGCATACGCACACGCACTTCCACAACCGCGATATACGCGATCAACGCACTCCGCGAGCATTCAAGATCGATTCGAACGCTCCAAACCTACTCCTCATCTACCCACTCCTCAGCTATAAATTCTACTGACCCTTGTATCAACACTTGGTGCCGCTGCATTTGAGTAAACACACGAGACGCATACGATTCTTCGAAGCAAACGTACCGCAAGGGCACCCACAAATCACGTCAAAGTTGGAGGAACGCAAACAATAGAACCAAGTATGGCGACGGATGGCACAGAGCAGCCCTTCTCCGTCTCTCAAGCCGACCACGGCAGCGAAGATGCAGAGACGCTATCGCCGCTCGAGCAGGAAGTGTTGGACGAGTATGCGCGGTTATTAGGAAATCTCAACAATGTACGCCCTACGCTTTACTCGTCTCAACAGTTCACATTTCCGCTCTCGCCCTCTTCACCCCCGATTTGATTTGCTATGGAGTAGTGGTTAACACGGCTTGCGCAGATGTCGAGTCTCCTCGCAGAATTGAGTGCCAACCCGTCGGCAGAGATCCTAGATTCGCTACGCGGACTGGAACGGAAGACGAGTCTTGTGTTTACGCTGTTGAAGGCAAGCGTGTATAGCATCGTGTTGAATACGCAGATTCGAGAGGAGGATGGGGAAGTGTGGGGACGGGGGGGTTGGTGGGGAGCGGGCTCGGGCTTTGGGGATAGTCGGGGAGTGCGTTGTAAGGGGTGATGGATTGCTATTGGGATGATGAATAATGGATGTGAAGGGCTCCCGCAGATTCCGCCCGAGTTCGGTTGAGTTGAGCTGTGTCAGGCAGTTGATAAAGCTTGGACTGGAAGATACAACATGACAGGATATGATACCCCATGATGAAAGAAAATGATGCTACGAGAATGGAATGGGCGACGAGATGGTATGGTAGGTGTTTTGGTATGCGTAGATATATACTACAAAGCTTTCTACAAATGCTACACGCCCGCCCAATGCGAATGCATATTTTACAGTGTACATCTTCCAAGATATAGATCACTTCTCAACCCAATATATCATACAACAGGCGTGTGTGCGCGACACTGTGCTCCTTTAATGTACACTTCCTCCATAGTACACCTTCCGCACGTCAACTAGCTTTTTCCCTCTTGCCCGCGCAATCTCGTCAGGTAGCTTCTGGTTGCACAGAGCTTCCCAGGTGGCCTTGATGACGTTCATCTTGTTTCGCGAGCGGGGTGTTCGGGCAGCGAGGTCCTGGAGACCAGCGGCGCGGGCCAATTCAAATATGAGGTGCTGGACGCGGAGACCAAACCCTAAGCCAAAGTCAGTAATTGAGGTTGCAATTAAAAACACATAGGTCTTACCAGGCGGACGTGCGAATAATTGCACCTTGGTAGCTCCCACCTTCTGCTCCAGGTTTCCAAAAGTAGTCCTATTCTCGTATCGCGGGATCGGCCTCATGTTCCTAATGGCGGACATCACACTCTGTTTCCTTCCTTCTTCCGGCTCGACAGACTTGCCCTCACCCACACCCAATAGACCGTCCTGGTTGCCCGCAATCGTCAAATAGTACAGCGATCGGATCTTGCCCATACGCGTCTGATTCGTGACGCCATGCACGACGAGTGTCTTAACCCGTATGCTGCGCAACTTCGCCTTGTCCCAATCAAGGTATTGTAGCAGACGTTTTTGACGCGGGTCCTCTTCCTCCTCAGACGACAAGCGGCGTGTCTGGCGCACCATGCGGTTCTCGATCCTGGGCAACTCGGGCTGGATGATTGAGTGTCGGGGATCAGCTAGCGCAGCAGCGGCAGCCTTGTTCTTCACACGGAAGCTTGCACGTGGATCCAGCACCGCCTGTGTAATAGCCGTTCCCATGGCCTCCTCCATTGCTTTCTGCGTTTCTTCGCCCATTTCGCCCTCCGGTATGCCGTCTGGAAACATCTTGGCCAGATTTTCGTTGGCGATGAAGGTTATTGCCTCGTCACGTTCCTCGTCGTTGACATCGCGGAAATCATGACTGCCTGGGATGTCTTCTGGGCGTAGCTTGTCAGGATGATCCGTCACAGGGTCGACCTCTGTCAGATCATCTTGGTAAGGTAGAAGCCAAGGGTCTGTCCGGCGTTGGGATTGAGTGACGAGATCGCGGCTGTCGATTGCGGTTTCGGCGGCTTTGATGGCGGCGATTTGCGAGGGGGTGTATTTCTTCTCTAGCAACGTTGATTCCGAGGTATCGTACCTGGGGTACTGCGCTTCGGCGGCTTGGTTCAGGAGTTTCAGGTCCTCTGCCTTGATGGATGGATAGTGCGGTCTTCTTTTGCGGGCTGCTCGAGGGGCTGATGCGTGGAAGGAGCGTTTCGAGGCTGGCGACGGCTTAGGGAGGGAGGCAGATGCGAAGAGGCATCTTACGGGGCGGCAGACGCTCATTGCGCCTCTACACCACCAGAGAAAGGCCAATTGGACGCCGGGGAAGTGGTGAGAGAATGCGCGTGATGCTGTCACTGCTCGCCAGTTGCGACGGAGCGAGCTGGACGACTTTTTGGTGGTCTAAGCGGCGCGCTAGCCAATCACGATTCTCACTATTCCGTGAGTAACCATCCACTTTTTTCGAGCACCTCTTCATGATCGCTTTATTCAGCCGACCCGCGCTCAGGACACTGTCGAACAGTGGCCGATGCATATTACTTGCTAGATACAGCATGGCCTCTGCACCAGCAAACGTTGCGCCCGTTGAGAGCTTTGGAGAGAAGAGACATGCGGAAACACCTCTAAGGAACGAGGAAGAGTCGCGAGGCAGTTACAGGTTCAAAAATAAGAGAATGAGAAAGGGCCATGGCGACAGCAGCAACATCTTGAAGACGAACGGAAGTAATGAGGAGGTTCTGCTGGAGGATGTCAAAGCTCTCTTGAAAGGGCTAAGTTTGGAAAGAGACGCATCTGCAAACCTTCCAGAGCTCAAATCCGATGTACAAATCACCATCAAGGAGCTCTCTTCAACCGGTGATGGGTTAGGCTTTGAGGAAGGGTCGACATCTGATCAAGTCTATGTGGTTCCGTTCACAGCACCTGGCGACACGGTCACAGCGAAGGTCTTCAAGCATGACCAGAAGGACAAGTACTCCATGGCCGACTTCGTCAAGGTTACTAAACCATCGCCGCGTCGCGACGCCTCGCTAGTCAAGTGTCCATACTTCGCTAGCTGCTCAGGATGCCAGTTCCAGATGCTGCCTTACGATTATCAACTCGCACACAAGAAGACCATCGTAGAGAAAGCATACAAGAACTTTTCTCAACTACCTCCAGAGCTAATACCGGCCATCGGTGATACCATCGGCTCCCCTCTCCAGTACGGCTACAGGACCAAACTTACTCCACATTTTGACGGTCCGCCAGATGCTCGCCGGAGCGACGGAAGGAATGGCATCAGGCGGACTTTCAAAGACGTGCCACCCATCGGTTTTATGAGGAAAGGCACGCGTTTCACAATCGACATCGAAGATTGTCCCATTGGCACTGAAGCTGTGCGCAATGGCAACAAGCGGGAGAGGAAACGTGTTGCAGATGAGATCGAAAAATACCACAAGGGTGCCACGCTACTTCTTCGCGAAAGCACGCAGCGCATTTCAAAAAGTGATTATGATGCGTCAAAAGAAACAGACCCGGACGCTGTTCTCGAAGACCGCGGCGAGCACTTACACCGCAAGACATGCGTAACAGACCCCAATGCCAAAACTACAGAATACATCGACGACTTCCAATTTGTCAATCCTGCCGGATCCTTCTTCCAAAACAACAACTCTATTCTGCCGAAATTCACACAATACATCCGAGACCATATCTTACCCCCAACTTTCGATCACAAAGTCACTCATCTTATCGATGCTTACTCTGGCTCTGGTCTCTTCACTATAACACTCTCCTCGCTCTTCAAGTCTTCTCTCGGAATCGATATCTCCTCATCATCAATACAATCTGCAACCCATAACGCCGAGATCAACAATCTACCTCCCTCGTCCGCAAAATTTATCGCGGCAGACGCCTCCGCGCTATTCGCCAACATCACGTCAGATGCTGCCGAGACGGTCGTTATGATTGATCCTCCAAGGAAAGGCTGTGATGAGAGCTTCCTTCGTCAGTTAGTTAGATATGGTCCTCAGCGCGTTGTGTATGTGAGCTGCAATGTGCACACACAGGCTCGGGATGTCGGAGTTCTAGTCGGAGGAATGAAAGGCGTCGACGGTGGATTTGGGCCAGGAGAAGGGTGTTATGACATTGAGAGTATCTGTGGTTTCGACTTCTTCCCTCAGACGGGGCATGTCGAAGGTGTTGCTGTGCTGCGGCGCAAAGGCACCTCGCCACAAGTAGGAAAAGAAGAGTCATTTTAGGAAGCAAGTAGCGGAAATTTTTTAAGTCTGTACGAATCGAGAAACACAATATTCGATTGATTATTCGTTTCCCCTTGCTATGCATGTTCATCGTCTGATTTTGGGAAGCCTGTTATGTAACCCTAAACTCGGCAAACGTGAGACCAAGTATCTCTAGATCTGCCTACATTTAATGCTTGTCTGCCTTGGAGAAGATTAGTGCTTCTCTTTTCAAACATAATCGCAATGACAAAGCAATGATTTTTTGCCTCGACATAAGGTAGACCACGCGGGCAAAGTGAGCAAACAAGGCCAGTTGGGGTATTTGTTGCAAGTATATTCCAGTCTTCTCGCATTAGCTTGCAAGTGGACGTGCTTGCGCTTTGGATATGCGCCGTATCGATGTATAATACAAATAGGATTCTGAAGGGTGGGACATGGTGTTGCTCATTCTCACGAACCACCTTCCGCCCATGTCATGGGAGATCCGTCCTTTCGAGATAGATTAAAGTCGAAAAGTTCCATGTACTTTACCGGGATTTTCGACATCAGCAACTAGAGCGATGATTCAGAAGCCGACGGTGTATCACAGAATGATGTGGACGATATCAAACGGCGGATACCAAAGTAATTAGTGTCAAGCCCAAAAAATTCAGCAAAAGATATAGAATGGGGGACATCTCACGGCGTGGGCATTGCTTTGCGGTAAAAAAGATAGATTTGCCATGCATACCTGCGAATCGACCGAGATGGAGACACCTGCGTGTGGTGTTTCTTCGATAGTTTATTGTAGCACGAGAATCCCGGGACTTACACAGTATACACGTGTTCCGAATATACTAAATGACACTGGTGCCACAAGTGATCAGATATGTACCTGAAAACAGACGCTATCTTGCAGCATCGACGAGACATTAGCCTTGGTATTGTGTTTCCTGGGTCAATACACAACATAACATTTGGTCGGCGAGTACTACTCCTTGAAGATATGTGCATCACCTAGCGTTGGTGTAAAAGCGCTTTCTGTCTATTCTGTAGGTATGAGCCCAGCGCAAGATAATATGCGAGAGGCATCGAAACGTACGAACTGGCGTATACAATTAAGACCAAGTCAACATCCACTTAGAATTTTCCTTGATTTGAACATTTTCGGTAGTTTTCATCTACATTCCTTTCCGCTCACGCAGTGAGAGAGCAACAGATGAGCACCTCCTTACACCGGCTAAGCCCCTTTGCCGCTCTTTAGGTGCTTCCCGGGCCACCTAATAGCGCAAACCTTCTCACAATGCTTGGGCCAATTTCATCATACTCTGCCTTTGTATGGCAGTAACTTTTGAACTCTGGAGTCTGACCAAGTAAACTGCCTCCAAACCAAGGGCCGTGTCGCTGTCTCTTGTGCGTGATTACCTGGACATCCAAGCCACCACTTTTTGCACCTCCACTTCGGGCTTCGGAAGCTTTAATTCTAGCATCCACAAGATGTCTGATGTCGCGCTGTAGACGCCTTCCGAAGTCCTTGTATAGCGTCGAACCTCCGGAGAGAACAATATTCTTGTACAGGCCTCTTCGCACATCAATAGGCGAAGTCTGAATGACTGTGTCGACAATGTTCGGTAGAGGAGTAAGGAAGTCCGAAGAATAAATTTCAGGGTTGAAGAAGATCTCAGGAGCCAAAAACCTCTCGTAGCCGACGTCTACCTGTACCGACTTGCCATTAGGGTAATTGACAGTGTGCTTCTTGAAATAATCGGGCTCGCGGTCGAAGCGGGAGAACTCCTTTACAATATCCGGAGACACATAGCAAAATTCTTCTTTGATGCGCTCTGCTGTCTGAAGAGAAGAGTCCGGCTCGCCGCGGTCTCGTAGAAGCGATTGAACGAAGTTCGTTATGTCGCGACCGGCGATGGGGACGCTCTTGATAGAGGAGCCAATAACGTAGCCTTCGGCGACCGGGATGACATGTGTGACACCGGCACCAGAGTCTATGACTGTACCGGTGAGTGATCGGTCGTGGACCTTCGAGCTTGTCCACGAAGCAGCCAAGGCAAGAACCGCTTGTACGGCGATGTAGAGACCAGCGCAGTTGAACGACTCGAACATGATCTCAGCGGTGTTTTCACGGTTCTCAGGAGGGTTGAGGGGCTGGCGCGTAATTAGACATAGCTTTGCGAGAGCTGTGCATCAGTCTGCTTACAGGTTCGGTCAAGAGGAAGTGGTGGTCTTCTGGTTCTACGCGTAGATACTTGAATATCGAGTTTGACCAGAAGCGCTCCATGAGGTCCTTCCAGCTGTCAGCATCCTAAATTGAAGCTTCAATCAACTTTCCTTACCCAGTTGTCTATTTGGCCGTGTCTGATGGGGTAGTGGATGCCGTATCCTGGTCCTCCTGCTGCCGACAATGCTTCGTCGCCAATGAAGAAGTCGAGGTCCTCAGTCCCGCGTTTCGCATGTAAATGGCTACCCGGACCAGCACCACCAGTCAAGAAGGAAGGCTTGTTTGCGACGGCAGGTCGGCCAGAGCCAGAGCCACCGGCACCGCCTGTTGGGCCTTTCGTAGCTATCGCAGTGGGAAACACGAAGGAGGGCGAGTCATTGCCGGCAAAACCTGGAGAGGTCAGCGTTGTAACGCTTCGCGAGTAGTATCCGGATAGATTATCGTACCAAGCTTCGAGTAGCCCGTACCGCTGGAGGAGGCGGTCAGTATGCGACGAGGTGGATGCCCACAGGCTGCAGGTGCAGGGAGCTTACTTGTCCATGACAACGGCAGGTGTTTGGGACGCCATCTTTGCTGCTGCTCGCCGAACTGTGTAGGAGCAAGAAGCAGCTCAGGAGTGCCCGTATCGAGGGGAACGTGGGCGCGAATTGGCGGATCGAGGTCGGTGGTGGATTCGTCAGAGTGGGATGTGGGTTGCTGGAACTGGGCGCAGCAGCCCCCGCCCCGCCCACGGCTGCTTGGCGGCCACGGCGGAACGCGGAGGGCGGGGACTCGTCTAACTACTTTGTATGCGATGCATGGGCGTACCATACGCAGTGATTTCAATTGCTCCTGCTTGCCATATAGATCATCGGCCTCGCCGGCGGTATGCTGCCGCATTGTCTTCTAAGCCTCACATGACATGACATGTTTAACGCGCGTCACCCTGAGTAACAACGTGAGGAAGGCACACTCGGTCTTGACTCTTCCACTTTGCTCCAACCTTTCTCTTCCACTAAACTCAACCCTATAGCTCTCTCACCCAGCTCCCGCCACTCTCATTTCTTCATCAGAGCCCCAGAGGACGCAGGGATTTCCCACCCAGCCGTGGCCATTCCATTCATTTCGCCATTTTTCACCTGTCTCACTTCTTTCCAACCTTTTACCTCATATCACGACCCACAATCTTCGTCTGCAGTCTGCATACCTGATCCACCAATGAACCCTTGAACCCTAAAGCTATTCAAGGCTTTCCAGTTCTATTCCGTCTCACTGATCGCATTTCGAACGGGTCTTCACTGTCTAATTCCTGCCTCCCTTTCCCGCACGATACTCGAGGCCATAGCTCGGCTACCACGACAGAAACTTTCTTACCAGCCGCGAAGGTGGATAGATTTGGACCGAGATTCCGCGGCCTCCGCCGAGTTATCTCTGGAACTAAAGAAGGAAGCATGTCGGTATCCACTATTCAGTCTGGAGCAATTGATGGCGCAGTCCAGCTTGATACACTTTCACGCAAGGCTACGCAGAGCCCGCACCGAAACGACATATGCTGCATCTTTGTTCATGCCGGAGCAGGCTATCACAGCCATGCGAACGAGCAGATACATCTCGAGGCATGCAATGAGTATGGAAAATAAACAGCTTCCAAAACCCAACACTGATTTTAATCTAGTGCCGCTCAAGTTGCGATGTTGATCCTACGTAATGGTGGATCAGCGCTGGATGCTGTTGAGATGGCTGTCAAAATACTCGAAGATAGAGAAATCACGAATGCGGGGTATGGAAGCAATCTAGCTATGGACGGAGTAGTCGAGTGTGATGCATCTATTGTAGACCATCACGGTCGGAGTGGAGCTGTTGGTGCAGTATTTCGTATGTCATTCCCTAAGAGCAATGGTGCCTGCTGACTATCCACATTAGAAATCAAGAATCCTATCTCACTCGCCAGACTGGTTCTCAACCATACAACTCAATCTCTCACACTCCGCCGAGTCCCGCCGAATCTGCTTGTCGCCCAGGGAGCGCTGCAATTTGCGCGGGAGATGGGTATGCCGGAGCTACCACATGACGCACTTGTCTCATCAGCTGCAAAAGAGAGGTGGATTCGGTGGCATTCAGACCTCAAAGTGGCGGAACGCAAGGCTAAGAGGAACGGTCAGCACCCCTCTTGTTGGAAGTTAAGAGAGCCAGCGACAGCTGAGGATGAGTCAGAACAGGAACGCCTGCGCCGCGAGCACACCAACAACCTGCTTCAAGGGTACCCATCATTAGCTAGAGCTGTCTCCCCGACCACCTATGAAGGCTCACTCTTCTATGCTGTGAACGATCTTTCGACAGCTCCGACCAACCCATCCACTCCGAACTCTAATGCCATCCTAGTCAGCTCTTCGAGCGGAAATCGCGTAGCCACGCCAGAATCAATCAACTCTGACCAATTGCACGACCTTATGCCAGCTCGACCAGCTTCGATTGAAGAGTCTTCCAGAAGTGCTTTCATCAACAGCACGCAAAAGGTCCCTACATTGAGCGAATTTCGGGACCCACACGCCGGAAGGAATGCACCGATGGGACTAATATCGGAAGATGGTATGATGGCGGATCCTACTCGTGGTAGCACCGTTGGCCGAAGGTCATGGGGTGATGGCTCGGGGGAAGAGTCAAATTCAGCATCTGGCGCCACAGTTACGAGGCTTCCCGAAGCTATGGAGATGGTAACCCCTCATAAAAAACTCGAAGAACCACAGACGGACCGCTCACTATCACGTGAGACTATTTCGACGGAGCAAGCCCAAAAGTTCACGTCAACATCGCCCACAGCTAGCATGCCTCTGAATGGCCACTTCGACCAGGAAGAGGACCATATCACCGATACGGTGGGCGCTGTCGCAGTCGATGGCTGGGGTAACATTGCGTGTGCTGCCTCTTCCGGTGGCATCGGAATGAAATATCGAGGGCGTGTTGGTCCAGCTGCACTAGTTGGAGTTGGCACAGCCGTCATCCCCAAGGATCCCGATGACCCCGAAGAGACTTGTGTCGCAACTGTCACGAGCGGTACTGGGGAACATATGGCGACGACCATGGCCGCCACTGTCTGTGCTGAAAGACTGTATCAAAGCGTGAAGAAACAGAAGGGGGGGTTGTATACTGAAGTGACCGAGGATGAGGCCCTGAAATCGATGATCGAAAATGAGTTCATGGGTGAGATTCCCAACCAAAGAGACTGTTATTTTTGCTGACAATCAAACAGGACATCCGAGTGTGAAGAATAGCAACTCTACAGGTGCCATTGGAATCCTTGGTATCAAGAAAACCCGCCAGGGAGTAATGCTGTACTATGGTCACAATACTGATTCATTCGCAATGGCCTCGATGCATTCGGATGAAGATAATCCATGGTGTACCATGTCACGCAGCAATGGCACCGGTCAGATTGCCCAAGGTGGACGCATGATGCGTTACCAGCGGAAGAAAAAAACGAAGACTACCACTCTTCGCCAGCCATACATTTAATTCAACCTTGCAGACACGCGGCTTAGTACGAAACAACAACTAGGCTTCACCTATCCCCTAAAAGCTTCTTTCCTCAAGACCTATCGAGCAATGCTTTGTTTCTTCCTTGTCTTTATTCAAGTCTTGTCTGCAATACCGTGTCTTATTCTGAACTCTCGGCCTATAGAAGACAAGAAGGCCGGAAATAAGACGAGGAAGAGCTACCATGTTCTAGCGGCATGTTATTCGTCATATGGGCATCTACTGGAGTTTGATACCCGTGGTCTCAAAGTCATGCGACTCTTTACATCGAGCACTAATGCAGCATGCTTTCCTAACGTTCATGAGTATGCCGTTTATCTTGATTTCGGCAAGGAGATTGGGCGATCGGCGAATGGAAGCTTTGAAGAAAAAGCGCAAGTAGCGTGGCAGATAGTGAATACACTATTGCTATACGTGTACACATCTGCTATGTTCTTTACCGACGTATTTTTGATTGATGTTTCCAATTGCAGCTTGCCTCGAACTGCGATGTGTCGATAGTTTACCTGCTATTCTGTCCTCGGGCGAATATAATTCAATGAATCAATGCATATATGCTCTTTAATATATACTACCATTTTCAGATTCACTTGCACAGGCCACAGGGGCATGTGACCTTCTTAGTGGGTGCACGAAGCTCACGTGAACGCGTAACTTATAGTGCACGGACCAATGCTTGTTCGCAGAGCGTCTCGCGAAATGGCGAGGCTTCCGTGCTTCTTTCACTTGCGCTTTGACTAAATTGATGACCTTACATTGACAGCCTCATTCATCTAAGAATACAGAGCACATATAGTTTATAGCTTAGAATGACACATCGACTTCATAAATTTCGAGTCGCGTAGGCTCTGTCAAGAGTTCTAATCCTCCACAATGAACGCCATCGACGCCTCCGAGCGCCTGGAGCATGATGACGAAAGTACGATTTAACGATTCACCTTTACAAGGTCCATAGCTAATTTTCCCGTAGGTATCCCTCCCTCTCTCCTCGCGATCGTCTTGGATACCAATCCACATGCTTGGGCGCATCTCTCCACTACGCTCCCGCTTGCGACGGCTCTTGCCAATATCCTCGTCTTCATAAACGCGCATCTTGCCTCCGGAAATGCGAACAGCGTAGCCGTGATAGCATCACACTCGAATAAATCATGCTTTCTATATCCGACTCCTACGCCTGCTGCCCCACGACCCTACTATAATGCTGCGAATGGCGACATCGAGATGAACGGTACTGCAGACAAGTCCCCATACTCGGTGCAAGACAATCCGAACAAGTATCGTCCTTTCGCGACCGTGGAGACTGCCATTTTGAACAATTTTACGAAGCTCATGGAGGGTACGAAGGAGAGCCACTTAACGGCAACCCCCACCACACTAATCGGCGGCGCACTCTCACTTGCGCTGTCATTCATCGCAAAATCCACTCTGCTTCATTCTCCCACAACGACGACAAGTACAGACGAGATGCTCGCTCTTGCGGACACAGAAAACGTACACACCCAATTTGACTCACTCACAGGTCGCATCCTTATCGTATCTGTATCTGGCGATCTCGCAAATCAGTACATTCCTGTCATGAACAGCATATTCGCGGCGCAGAGGAGAAGGATACCGATCGATATACTGAAGTTGGCAGGAGACACGGTCTTGTTGCAGCAGGCGAGTGATGCGACAGGAGGAGTTTACATGAAGCCTGACCGACCGGAAGGATTGCTACAATATCTTATGATGGCATTTCTACCAGATCCCACTGCGAGAAGAAGCCTGGTCACGCCTAGCGCAGGTGGTGTCGATTTTAGGGCAGCGTGCTTCTGTCATCGTAAAGTCGTAGACATTGGCTATGTGTGTAGTGTGTGCTTAAGCAGTAAGTATGCCTTGATATTTACATGGGACCGACTGCCGTTTTGGGGCTAACAACACCTAGTTTTTTGTACCGCTGACCTACCGAACAACCTTTGTCTTACTTGCGGTTCCTACCTTTCGCTACGTTCTGCGCAGACAAACCCGCCCGCTCTGATACCTCGCAAGAAGAAGAAAAAGAAGAGAGGGGGAGGCACGGACTCGGCGACACCAGGAGGTAGTACTCCCGCGGGATCGAATACGCCGATGCATACATAATCATGGGTTTCCAGAGATTATTGGGCGAAATAGGTTCTCATTCAGGCATGTGGGCTAGCGTCTTAATGGAACTTTGATGATAGCATTTCGTGGCGTCTCTCCGGGAGGAATTGGGATTTTTAGACATCAACTACTGTCACCATTCCACATGCTTGCTTATTCGTTGGTGCTTGACAACAAAGGTGCCAATGCCGTTCTTCTTTTGGTGTTCAGCAGCGTGAAGCCAGCACCTGCTTTAGCTTTGAAACAATGCTACAATAGTAGTCAAAGTTGACTTGCCATTGAAACCCAAGCGTCGTAACTCGCATGACCGGGCAGCATTCCTCCAGGCGCAACCTGTACCCAAACTAGTAATATCTCGCGACCTACTAGGAAAGCCAATCAAGCTTCCGAGCACGATGGAAGCGGCCTCTGGCAACCCCCACGCTCATGTCTGTACATGGCTGGGGCGTACCTAGCCGTGGTCAATTAAAGCATATCACACTAAGCTGTCTTCGTATCCTTCGTTGACCACTAAATGCGGGGAAGTTCCTGCATTACCTCGTATCCCATGCGGGTGGGTGTGCTGTCGCACTCAAAGACGCGTTTCTACCTCGGTACAACTGTTGAAGGGCGACCCACATCATTCGACTCGCGCGAAGGCAGCTTGCCAAAAGGAATTGGTCGATCCCTGACGCGCTACCGAGGCGCCCCGACCAAGGTATGAACGATGTGCGGCGGCCGTGGTTTCCGTGGTGCTGGGGCGTACTTTCCCCGCAGAAGTCGCTGGAGCGTTGGCTACGCCGCTTTCTGCGTATTTATGTTCAGCTACCTTTGTCCTACTCTATCCTTCTCTTCCGGTGTCTCTATTCTACCTCCTAGAGTTGCATGTACATAGTCAACATGGGCGAAACCATTCGGCGAGTCAACGGTTACGACCACAATGCGTACACGTACTACCCAGTGCTCATTGTTGGAGCGGGAGCGTCGGGTATTGCAATGGCTTGTCGATTGAAAGACGAGCTAGGTTTCGATCAGTTCAGGATATTCGATCGCCAGGCAGGTATCGGAGGGACGTGGTGGATCAATCGGTATCCCGGTGTTGCTTGGTACGTCTTCCGATTTCGCATTACCGTCGTGAGCTTGAATGGAACACCATTTGACGCAGGGATTGGAGCTTTTGTGGTAGTAGAGGATAACTTATATGTGAGGTGTGCGGTGCAAGGCTGCTTTCGTAATCTAGCTAACGCTATTACCCCAATGGGATAATGAATTGCTGACGTGCCCAAGTGATGTTCCTGCAGCATTCTACAGCTTCAGCTTCAAGCAGAATCCCAACTGGACCACCTTCTATCCGCCGGGTCGCGAAATCGTAAAGTACTACCACGAAGTCTGCGAAGACTACAAGATCACAGATAAGGTCGAATTGAACACAGACGTCGAGCAATGCACATGGCTTGAGCAAGAGCAAGTATGGGAGGTCAGACTAAGGCGCATGGTTGCCGGTCTGGGCGATCTAAGCACAAAAGACCGCATGAAGATTGTGCACGAGAAAGGAGAAGCGGCTGTGTATTCCGAGACGGAGATTGTGAGGGCAAAGATTGTGGTTTCTTGTGTAGGTGGATTGGTAGAACCGAAAGGCTGGCCAGATGATATCCCAGGTATTGAAGACTTCAAGGGCCCCGTCTTCCACTCAGCACGATGGGATGAAAGTGTTGACTTCACGAACAAGAACGTCGTGGTCGTTGGAACGGGATGCAGCTCCGCGCAACTGGTTCCTCGGTTACCCAATGCTCCATATAACGCCAAATCGGTTACTCAGCTAATGCGGACTCCTCCATGGGTTGTGCCTTCTTCAATCCCTCCTGGCGGAGACGAATGGTGGGAGAAGAACTCGTCAAAGCTAATGAAAGCGGTTCCAGGTCTCAAAGAATCGCTAAGACTCTTGATTGCTACAGCTGCCGAGGTCCAGTTTCAGCAATTATTCCGGAACACACCATATGCAGAAAAGCACCGAAAAATTTATGAGGAAAGGATGATGAAACGCATGAAAAAGATTGTGCCTGAGAAGTATCATGAGATATTGACTCCCAATTATGGGGTTGGGTGTAAAAGGCGCATATTTGACAAGAGATGGTACCAGAGTCTGAACGACCCCAAAATCGAACTCACAACACAGCCTCTTACACAAGTCAAAGAGAACAGCGTAATCATTGGACCTGGTGTAGTTTACCCCAAGGATGCGAAAAGTAATCTGCCTGAAAAAGAGGTACCTGCTGATGTCATTGTCCTCGCCAATGGCTTCGACACGACAAGGTGGCTCCATCCGTTGCGCGTTTCAGGTAAAGGAGGCAAAGATCTTGTGGATACAATGGAGGAGCGGGGCGGTTCACAAGCTTACCTAGGCACTGCCATGGACGGCTTCCCAAACTTCTTCCTCATCTTCGGTCCCAATACCGCAACTGGTCACTCGTCCGTTGTCATGGCTTCTGAAAATATGATCAACCATGCACTACGATTCATCAAGCCGATACTTAAAGGAGATGTATCGGCAGTTGAGGTCAAACACGAGGCAGAGGTCGCCTTCACAAAAGAAATCCAAGCCGCTCTCAAGAATACGGTGTTCATGAGCGGAGGCTGTGTGTCCTGGTACGTCACAGAGAACGGTTGGAATTCGACCACCTACCCGTATGTATATCCAAAAGCCGTTTCCAAATTTGACTGCTGACCTCGCAAATAGATACTCTCAGATCGATTTCTGGCGGCGATGCCGATTTCCGAAGTGGAGCGACTGGAACATCACATACACCAAGCAAGGAATTGTTCGTAAGCGTAGAGAACAGATCATCCGCATTTTGTCCCTGCTCGTCGTTGTAGTAGGTGCCTTCCGCGCGCACCAGGATGGAATGGACCTGAGCGATGTGAAGGGCCTCATTTTAAAGGTACTGCAGAGCTCTTTTGCGAGGCTGGCATACGTATGGGGCTTGGTCAAAGATCAGGGGGCCGCTGTGCTGAAGTAGAATTAGTGTGAACTGTATTGAGAGTGGTAATTCGTTGTAAATACAGCCATGGTCGGGCGACCTCGTAGAAGGTAGATTTAGATTGTACGAGAAGCATCAAGTTCCAAAGCTATGTCTCAGTAACGATTGCGCTTTATATACCTACAGGACAGCTTGATGACATTGATAGCAGCATTACTAGTCAGCAACGCCCGGTAAGCTATTAGGCTTAGTGACCCTTACGTGCCTCCGCTCCTGTCGGCGGTCGCATCCTGGAACCCCGCTCGTAGATCTCAAGCTCGGACCAGCCATCGCAAACGAGCGGCGAAGGACCAAGTGACCTTGACCTCCGCTGAAGCAGCCTTCGACGACCGCTGGAGACAGCTGAGCGGGTGCGCTTGACACGCACCGAATGACGAGCACATCCAACACGATGAGTGCAAGCCCACCCGACGGTCACAGCGGAGCCGCGCAGAAGCGGAAGAACGACGAGGGAGCTCCACAGCCGAGAGCTAAACGTAATCGGTATATCTCTATTGCCTGGTAGGTCGCCCGCATGATGCTAGGTCTGGAGAGAACGGGGCTGATCAATATGGCAGCAATGAGTGCAAACGTCGGAAAATTAAATGCAATGGGTGTGTACGCTCTTGTCAAACCCAGGGTCTCAAGCTCACTTAATATAGGCAGACCCCGTGTCAAAGATGCGGCAATCTGTCGCTCGAATGCTTGTACGCGCCGAATTGTTGCAACAACTTTAAGGAGTCGGAGGAGTTCAAGCAGATGTCAGGGCAGATAGCGCTCCTCCAGGAGCAAGTCGACCAGCTCTTCGCAAACCTCAGCGCGTTGAAGTCCCAAGTTGACACCCAAAGCGTAGGCTCGATCGGAACGCCTTTCAATCCTCCAGACTTCCCGCGGTCCATGTCAATTGGTCAATTATCCGTCATGCCTCCTTCGCCCGCGCGCCAACGATCTAGGTCAATTGCGAAGCGCCCGCAATTCCACGGGCCCGCCTCCAACGCTTTCAACCTCGGAGTCGCGAAGACAAGTTTGAAGACAATGGGTATTACAGGATCAGGAGATGGAGAAGATGAGGGCATCATAACCATGGACGCCACACCCATAGGCAGCCCACCTCCTCCGATCGCTATGCTACCCAAAGCAATGCTCCATGCGGATAAGGATCCAATTTGGTCCATCTCGAAGCAAGAGGCTTTGTCGTTGATACATTTCTGGCAGGAAGAGAATGGTTCCATGTATCCTTTCCTCGATATTGGACAAGTAACTCTCTATGCAGAGATGTTATTTAATTTCGTCGAAGCTGCTGTTCGGCAGGGGCTTATGCAGGGCGCACTTCCGGGTGCTGATGCGATTGAGGACGAAAAAACTAGCATTTTGAAATTGATGCTTGCAATTGCGCTGGTACTAAGAGGCAATGGGAAGGACCCGCTTGGGGACAAATTCTTCAATAATGTGCAAAAGGTCGTCGAGAGGACCATGTTGGAACCGGTGGACGTGAAAAGTATCAACTTACTAATCATGACCGTAAGCTTGCCTCGTGTGTATTCTTAATCTCGCTAATCTACCAAGGGTATGTATCACTTCCATAAGGACGATGAGGTGCTCGCCTGGCGCACCATCGGTTTGGCCGCACGCCAATGTTACGAATTGGGTCTCCATCGGCGTGAGACCTACGATACGTTTCCTGATCCAGAAGAACGTTCCGCAGCTGTCAGAACGTTTTGGTCTGTCTATGTTCTTGATAGACGTTGGAGCTTTGGAACAGGAATGCCATTCGCCTTACAGGACGCTGATATTGACCCAAACCTACCCAAACCGGTCTGTCTAATGCCATTATGCAAATAAGATATTATACTGATTTGACTTGAAGGACGACTCGACACCATACCTTAACGCGATGATTTCCTATAGCGTCATTGGCTCCAAAGTTTGGCGGTCGATCGGGAACGCCGATTCGCCACAAAATACGATTAACAGTGAAGACATCAGCTTTTTGGATTTCCAGGTTCTTAACTGGCACAGGTCCATCCCAGAGTCGTTGAGGTTCGTCCATCCGGATAGCGGTCGACAAGTGGATCCTAACCTACCACGCGCGGTCTTACGACTTCAAGTCGCACTGTATCTTCGGGCAAATCAAATGCGCATTCTGATTTATCGGCCTGTACTTCATACAGCAACGTCGATAGCAGAAAACATGGACTTTGCAAAAATTGTTGTCAAGGTGTCGAAAGACACGATTCGCACGTTGACATATATCAACCAAACTTCAGACATATACAAGGCGCAACAAATTATGTTCAACTACTTCCTCATATCAGCTCTTGCAGTGTTGTTCTTGGCGGTTGCTCATGCACCTGCCGACTTCAGCAGCCAGTGTCGGGACGAATTCTACCAGGCCCTCGACCTCGTCCGGTGCCTATCGTCAGACTCGTACGTGTCGAAGCGATTATGGAAGACTATTAAGATGTTGAAAGAAGTTGGGCCCAGGCTTGGATTGAATGTCCGTAACGAGGCCACAGACGCACATTCGTCTGCGGCTGTCGCCATGGCTGGTCTTGCTGGGCATCAGGTGGACGAAATGGCGATCTTCTCAAATGGACAAAACGGAAGCATTGATACACCACATGGGATGGCTTCAGATCTTACGAATCTGTTCGAGGCTGCGGGCAACTACCCAATGATGCAGAATGGATTTGGAATGTCGTCGGCTGAAATAACGAACGGGGAGTTTGCGTCCGCATTTGGACAAGAAAACGATGAGTTGGCCAGAATTATGCGCGATCTGTTTTAATAAGCTGGGACGGAGCTCTGTGGCCTTGTACGAAGCTGTAATCTTATGCAATCCGACTATGAGTGAAATGAAGGCCGGTACTGTACTACAGCTGTAACTAAGTAACCTGCACATTGCATCTGCACCTGCATCGACCAACATAGATCACGTGCGCATGACCGCGGGGCTGGATCTGGCCAAGACTTTCGACAACCTCACTACAAGAAACACCCGACGCCGCAAAACATGCCAGTGACCGCGCCAGAGACTGCTGAATCGGTTTGGAATCAACAGTGAAATATAGCATAGCCGCGTCGCGCTTATCACTATCACTAGCTCGCCATCCTTCCCTCAACCTCTTCCCTCGGCTGCTCCTGCACAACCCACGAAGCGACTCTCCTGCACGCCCGGCAACGCACTCGTTCCTGAGTAAAGGCTTGCAGTCGCGACTCAATGACCCAATAGTGAGATACACGCGCGCCAAAGCCATCGAACCTCACGTCGCGCGACTGGGCGCTATCGCAGCTCCCCCCACATTCCCTATTTTCGACCCCTCCAAGGTCCAAGCCACCCTCAGTTCGAACCCTCGACTCTGAGGCCGCCCGTATCGGCCCTCGCAGCCGCACGATCGGTACTCCGTACTACAATTGCCCTCTGCGCGAGGCAGACAGAGACGCCTTATTGACGAGCACCTACCTACACCATGTCGTCGTCGTCACAGGTCACCGAGTCGTGGATATCGTCCTTCTGCGGGCTACTTGGCCATGAATACTTTGCTGAGGTATCTGAGGACTTCATAGAAGATGACTTCAACCTCACAGGCCTGCAGTCGCAGGTGCCCATGTACAGGAAGCGTTGGAAATGATACTAGACGTGGAGCCCGAGGACGATGATGACGAGGAAGAGGAAGAAGAGGAGGACGAAGAAGACGATGAGATACTAGGCGATGAGAGGCCGACAGCATACAGAAGGGCCAGCGACAGAAGACACCTCCGG
The DNA here is from genome assembly GCA_027946365.1 of Kalmusia sp. IMI 367209. Lineage (NCBI taxonomy): Eukaryota > Fungi > Ascomycota > Dothideomycetes > Pleosporales > Didymosphaeriaceae > Kalmusia > Kalmusia sp. IMI 367209. Next base: position 1,390,533 of record JAPEUQ010000006.1, on the reverse strand, counting down.
ATAGCTTCCGATCTCAGCGTGATAGAAAGCTCTGCAGAGCTGCTCTACGGTCTGATACACCAGCGCTACATCACCTCGCGACCCGGCATCCAACAGATGGCGGAAAAGTACGAGTTACAACACTTTGGCACGTGCCCACGAGTACACTGCCTGTCATGCAAAGTGCTGCCTGTCGGTCTAAACGATAGTCCCGGTCATGAAACAGTCAAGCTATTCTGCCCATCCTGCCTTGATGTTTACACGCCACCCAACTCCCGTTTCCAGACAGTTGATGGCGCTTTTTTTGGCACGACTTTTCCCTCTCTCTTTTTCATGACATTTACAGATCTCGACATTGGAAGCGGCATCCGTAACAACTCTGCTAGTGCCGCAGATGCCCTCCTACAGATACAAGCAGCAACAGCAGACGCGAAAGGCCGCAACAGCAACAACACTACTCCCGCCAATGTCACTTCCATAAACGGCGTTGCACCGCACAACTTAGCACCCGGAATTGGCGCGGGTAATATCTACGAACCTCGTATATATGGATTCAGAGTGAGCGAGAGGGCGAAGTCGGGGCCGAGGATGAAATGGCTGAGGATGAAGCCGGCGGATGTTACAGAGTTGGATGAGACGAGGCGGTACTGGGAAAATCCTCCCGACGATGCAGATCGACCACATGACGATGATCTTAACATGGTCGATGTGGCAGAGGGCAAAGTGGTGGACAGCAGGAAGAAGATCGTGGGGAGGAGGAAACGAACCAATGGACAAGGGAACGGGGGCGGAAGTCCCATGGATACGAATGGCGTGGGTACTGTTGCGGATTAGGAAACTGCAAAGACTCACTTCGGGCGATGGGGGAGACCGGTGTACCCATATTCGATAGGTCACTAGGATACGACCATGCCTCTGATATGGAACATGATGGGAGTAGGCATGGGAGAAGGCCTATATGGTCTTGGGTTAGATGTACTTTTCCTGCAGTTGCTTCTTCTTCGGCTACGACTTCTTTTTGCTTCTAACTACATTTTCATGGCCTCTTGCTGTCCGCTAGGAGCATAGGCCTAATAAATGGGTTTAGGAACGAGCGGATACATTGGGATTTCTCATGCGTTTTTCATTCTAAGGTGACGTGCGTATTGGCCAGCATTTGTAAGTACTTAATCTAAACGCTACCAAGGACATGAAGAGAATGTAAAGTATCTACACACCGTACCACATCAGATGTCGAATTATACGTTATATACCATCCCTACTATATGACCTTCTTGACAGAGAGCTCAGCTCTACTCTACTCTACTACTCTATGGTAGGTCATGTAGTACAAACCCCCTTGTACTATTTGAGGTTGTTCCATAATCCACTGCAGCTGCACCTCCATGGGGCGTATGTCTTTTGCACATCGCCATTTCAACAAATCATGGTGCATCCAGCACCACATGTCTTCATATAGAACAAACAATGGCTCCCTCCTACAAGCAGACTTCCATTTTAGCTTCCCCCCTCGAATTCACCCTTTCTCCCTCCCTTTGCTCCTGGCCTAGGCTATCTTGATACCTTTATGAAGTTCAATGTTTTGCTTAGCATATCTCCTACAAAAAGAACGCCGCGGGATTGATGATAGAACGTGGTACACGTCACGCTGTCCAGATACTCTTGATCTTGCGAAATACTAGCAAGCCAAGTCGCTCTACCACTTTGCTGGTTTCTGTTCCCTTTTTTCGATCTCTTCTCCAAAAGCAACGCCCAGGTCCTCTGCTCCGTCATGACAGCCCTCTCGTAGGCTTCTTACCAGGAGGTTTTAGCACATATAGGAACGAGACAGTGGGAATATTTCAATTGAGTGATGAATGTAGCGACTAGTATTAGATTAGACGCCTGGATGGGAGGTAGGAGGGGGCTCGTGTAGCGATTTTATTGAAGAATCACAGCCGCTTGCACGGTGGCTATTGTCTATGACCATGCTCTTAGTTAAGGGCCCCTCCATTTGTGACCGATGCAGCAGTTGACATGAACATTTTAGAATACAATTAAGATGAGCCCCTCTCGAGGATAGCTATTGGACAGAACGCTAAGCCTCGTTGTGACTAGCCATATCAAAGGGGAGTTTTATCCAAATTAGGATCTCAGTAGCGATCTTAAGAAGTCCCCTGATGTGGGCGGTATACGCATTTATCATGTATAGATATTTCCGGATCATGCGCCAGTGAGAATTAACCAAGTGAAATTAGTCTATTGAGTGTCAAGTGAAAACGACAGTCAAAGAAAAATACCAAGACATAAGGCACTCCTAAGCCTTTACCAACGCCAACGCCTCGCTATGACCAATTTTATCGTGCCTGTGATAAAAGAAGAATAAAAATCATAAACGCTATGATGGACCTAGATAGGCCATCGTGTCCGACAACATATCCCAAAACAGGCCTGAGAACAGATTTACCATACCAAAGCCTCATTACTCGTCGAACATGAGAGGCCATTGCAAAAGTCGACGTCCTCGTTGGCGACGTCGGCGCTGCTAGGCAGCTTCTGGCGAGCGGGCCAGAGCTCCTGCTTTGCAACCTTTTCGCGCTTGTGCCAGTCAACAACGGTCTCGCGACACAACTTCTGGAAGTAGAGCGGGCCCTTCTCCATGTGTGGATGAAGCTCGCCGTTAACGAAGACACCAGCGTTGAGATTCTTTTGTGCAAGATTGCAGAGGCCCTTGTCCTCGCTCATGATGCGCTTGTACATTTCATTGATGCGCTGGAAGTCCTCCTCTGAGGAGTGACGGTTGCGGTAGACCTCGTAATAGACGTTCGTAGTAGTTGGGCTGGTGGGCATGAACTTTTGCATGAAGAAGAAATGTGGGCTATTGCTGGTTAGATGGAACGTTACCGAAGGACGTTGGAATTACTTACGTGACAGTCATGGAGGCGTAAGGCCAGTAGTACGTGCTCGCAATGTGCATGCCGGTGGCTTTTTGCTCTTCGGAAGCAGCTGCGTCATGATCGATATGGGCATCCTTAGGATACACATCGTACGACTCGAGGTTAGCGAGAGCCGGGATATCAGGGTGAGTGGTCGCGCAATGGTAGCATTCGTTATAGTTGTCAGCAGCGATCTTCCAGTTGTATTCAGCCTCGATGTTCCACACATGATCGAAGTCGTAGTTGCTGAAATCGAAATGCTTGAAACGATCCTGCTGATCAACACCATCGAAATCTTGCTCCCACGGAATCTCTGGCTCTGACTGAGCATCTAGGTTGACCCAGACGAAGCCATTAACGTCAATGCGGACATGAATGGGGAACAGACCGTTCTCCTTCTTGTCGAAGCCTGGGATGTCTTGGTAGCCCGGAGCCTTGGCAAGCTTGCCGTTGAGGCCATAGGACCAACCATGGTATCGGCACGAGAAGATCTTGGCAGTGCCGTTGTCCTGCTCGATCACGGGGTAGGCACGGTGCCTGCAGACATTGTGGAAGGCGGTGATGCTGCCGCTTCGGTCACGGGAGATGACGAAATCAAACCCAGCGATCTGATAGCGAAGAAAGTCGCCTGCATTCTTGAGGCGAAGAGAATGAGTGACGATGAGCCACTTGCGCGAGAAGATGGCGCGGCGCTCGAGCTCGTACATGTCCGTGGAAGTATACCAGTTCGCCGGCAGAGCACGCACCGATTCCTTCTCAGCGGGAGCCGTGGGCTTGCCACTAAAGCCAAGGTAGTTGAGAATAGCAGGTGCCATTGTGATGAAAGAGTTTCTAGTGATTTCGAAGGTAAAGTGGTTGAGAAGTGACCCTCGAGAATGAGTCGGTGGTCTGGCGGTGTCTAGAGAGCCTTCTTATAAGAAGATAAGACTTAGGAGGCCTTGATAAGCGTGATAAGTACGACGTAGCTATGTCGTGGTAAGGGGATCGTGATGACTCCTCATTTGCCTGGTGCAGCTCCCCAATTCACGTCTGCATTTCCAGCTGAACATCATAACACCATAACACTGCGCCCCATAGGGGTATCTATTCCATTCGCTTATCCATGTTTCTTAGGCAATCGTAATATCCACGACCGAAAATAGTCAAACTCCACCGGGAGGTTGACTAGGTCATGCCTAAAACGGAAATCTCATCCATCTTCTAGACCCTGACTCCACATTATCTGTGACTATCAGAAGAGGAGCTAAACCGCCACCAACGTCCATCGCACATGCAAATCAGTTGACATGCTATGAAAGGTGCCAGCATCTGCCGTATCTTGTTACGTTGTTTCATCGATGATAACGGAGCCATGGTTCCGTGCCCAAGAGATACAATAGCACATCCATGACTTCCGACTCGGTCGTTAGGAAGCTGTCACACATGGTGCTGTGCCTCTGATTAATGCACGCCCGTAGTCTCCTCTTGAAGCAAGTTGTGTCGCGTGGCTGGGTACTGGCACGTTATTGGCGAGCCGATAGTGCGTAACAGTTGCGTTGGTCTCAGAGCGCTCGTCTAGTCGACAAAGAGTACCCCGAGTTGGTTGATGTTGTGACCAAATTGCGAACATGCCCCTCACATGGAAACGTCATGTGCTCATGCTGTACCATTGAGAGAAATTTGGCAGAGAAGTATGCCCAGGGTGGGAATTTCGACGATGTTGGCGCACATCCGCATCTTCGTTATGATAACTTGGCTGCAAAGTAATACGCATATTCATTCGGACTCCCTCGGTACGATGGCGAGCATGTCTAGAGAAATGCTTCATTGCAGCTAGACCCATCGTACCAGTTAAATCGACAGGGCAGTAATGTACTACCAACAGCGTTGATTATCACCGTAACCGTGGCCGTAGCTACGATAGCGACCCCTCATCAGGATAGAGTGCTGGAGGATGCGGTGCCCTGTTTCCCAAGCCGGCGGACGATCAAACCTTGAGATAATACTTCTATCGTTGTGCTATCGTTGTGCTATCGTTGTGCTGCCGCCAATCAGCGCTAGCGTCGTGAACCATTATGAACTTACACTGTTGAGTAAACTGCATTACTATGTATACCTTCATCCTTCGGGATCGACCCATAAGTCTTTTATCATCTCCAGCATACTTTCAGCCGGACATTTGAGTAACCACTTGGGTAGTAGTGAGTTATATTTTGTGACCTGAGGACGTACCGCAGCGGACATGCTATGACTCTATCGCCATCATCCCGCACCTGTGTGAACCTGAGATCATGGTTATAGCACTTGGGTTGTTACTTGAGCTCCTAAGGTAGGAAGTGCGAAAGCTTGATCTGGATACAGTGATGAGTCGCGCCTATGCTGACGATCGTAGGAGTTGATGCAACATAGTCATATGAATGATGCTTAGTTCTTGGATGTTGGGACACGAAATCAATGTTATCGTGATGGTGTTGCCTCGATGGTGGAACACGACGTGCGAGCTCCGCACACGGAGTGTAACAGTCAACGCTAGTCCACTTTTGGTAAAAAGAATCATGGCGGGAATCTACTCTCCCCATCCATCGAACGAGCTGCTGCGGGGCTCCGTGCGCTTCCCTTCGGCTTTGCTTTGGTAAACTATTGAGGGTAAAGCTTTCACCTGAGATGCTATCATTGCCGCAAATCGGCGGCGGAGCGCAGCCTTCAAGAAAGCGCTCCGCCCGCAAGTTAAGCCATCAAACCGTTCAACCTTCACTATGGCTACCTTCCAGCGCGTGGTCATCATCGGAGCCGGAATTGTGGGTGTAAATCTCGCTGATGAGCTAGTCTCTCGAGGATGGAAGAATATCACCGTCGTCGAGCAGGGTCCGCTCAGTATGCCCGGCGGTTCCACGTCGCATGCTCCCGGCCTAGTATTTCAAACGAACCCCTCGAAGACCATGACCAAATTTGCGAAATACACGGTAGAGAAGCTACTATCAATCAAGAAAGATGGACAGGGCTGTTTCAATCAATTGGGCGGCCTGGAAATCGCAACAACCTCTGAGCGACTGGAGGAGCTCAAGCGCAAGCACGGCTACGCTTCTTCTTGGGGCATTGAGGCGCATCTGGTTAGCACAGAAGAATGTCTACGGCTGTATCCGCTCCTGAACAAGGATGCCGTGCTTGGGGGTCTACATATTCCTAGCGACGGTTTGGCTCTGGCTGCGCGAGCAACACAACTACTTATCGAACGAACACGCGAAGCGGGCGTCCGGTATCTTGCCTCAACACCCGTAATAAATATCGAGAGATCGGAAGGGCGTGTGACAGGCGTTACAACCCCAAATGGTTCTGTGGCAGCCGACATTGTCGTTTCCTGCGCTGGCTTCTGGGGAGTTGAGATTGGTGCTATGGTCGGGCTTCAAGTGCCACTTCTCCCCTTAGCGCATCAATATGCGAAGACAACGGCTGTCCCAGGTCTCAAGGGACGTGACGTTAATTCTAGGATAAACGGAATGAATGCGACACTACCGATTCTGCGCCACCAAGACCAAGACCTCTATTACCGCGAGCATGGCGACCAGTATGGCATCGGCTACTATGGTCACCGTCCCATGCCTGTAGTAGCGGCATCTTTAGGATTGACTCCTCAGTACGTGGATGAGAAGAATATGCCATCACGTCTTGAGTTCACCCCCAGAGATTTCGAGACTGCTTGGGAAGAATCGCAGAAGCTCTTGCCCGCTCTCAAAGACACACACCTAGCGGATGGATTCAATGGGATCTTCTCTTTCACTCCGGATGGTGGCCCCATCGTGGGACGCGCACCGAACCTGGAAGGTTTCTACGTGGCAGAAGCCGTCTGGGTCACGCATTCGGCCGGTGTTGCGCAAGCAGTGGCTCAATTGCTCACTACTGGTCGAGCTGAGACCGACCTTGCAGAATGCGATATCTCAAGATTCGAGGAAATCCAGTTAAGTCGCGATTACATTAGTGAGACGTCTCAGCAAAACTTTGTTGAGGTTTACGATATCATCCATCCCCTTGCTCCTAAGGTCTCACCCCGAAATTTGCGCATCAGCCCTTTCAATGCCCGGCAGCGAGATTTGGGAGCATACTTTCTCGAGGTTGGTGGTTGGGAGCGCCCATTCTGGTACGAGGCCAATGCGGAATTACTCAAATATCTGCCCGTAGGATGGCAACCGGTCGAGCGCGATGCTTGGTCGGCGCGCTTCTACTCACCAATTGCTGCAGCAGAGGCCTGGAAGACACGAAACGCTGTCGCAATGTATGACATGACCTCGTTCCATCGATTCGAGGTTTCTGGGCCTGGATCTGCTCGCCTCCTCCAGCGTTTGACCACCAGCGACGTAAATACTAAACCAGGTTCAATAACTTACACTCTCCTACTTGATGAAGAAGCCGGAATACGAGGCGATATCTTCGTCTCTAGGGTCGAAGAAGACATCTTCCAGATTGGCGCCAACTCCGCGCTCGAATTCGCGTATCTTTCCCGCGAAGCTCGCATTCAGCGACAGCAGAGTTCAGCCCAGTGGGTACAAGTACGTGAAATTACTGGAAGCACATGTTGCATCGGTCTTTGGGGCCCACGGGCACGAGATGTAATTGCCGGCATTAGCACGGACGATTTCTCGAACAAGGGACTCCCATACTTCGGGGTCAAGAAGGCACACGTGGCTGGGATCCCAGTTCTCGCCTTGCGGAAATCATACGTCGGAGAACTCGGATGGGAGATCCAGACAAGCGCAGAATATGGGCAACGGTTGTGGGATGCTATCTTCCAGGCGGGGAAGCTACACGGCATTATTGCGGCCGGTCGTGCCGCCTTTAATTCATTGCGATTAGAGAAAGGTTATAGAATATGGGGTGCCGACATGACGACTGAACATGATCCATATGAGGCAAACGTCATTTCAGCCGTTGAAGTGGACAAGAAAGAGGACTTCATTGGCAAGGAAGCGCTCACACGGCGTTCTAAGTCACCTACTCGACGTCTGCGGTGCCTTGCCGTCAACGATGGCCAATCGATGATCTTAGGCAAAGAACCTGTGTTCTACAAGGACAAAGCGATGGGTTACATCACAACTGCGGCATTCGGGTTCACAGTCGGAAGGCCTATAGCCTACGCCTGGCTGCCCAGCAATGTGAACGAGGGGGAGACCGTTGAGATTGAATACTTCAGTCGACGCATCACCGCTACAGTTGTTACTGAACCACTATACGACCCGCACAACAGTCGTCTCCTTGATGATCGACCACCGCTTCGGATGGAAATACAAACACCGCTGAAATCACGCTTGTAAAAGTTGTTAGCATCTTGTAGAAGTGCTTTAGAATTGGACGCATACATAATCTGTGCTTTTAAGCACGGGTATATGTGCGTAAGCAATGACTTCGTTGTAACGATGCATTGGGTCACTATTTGTTTCGCATATGTTGGCGTTTTTACATTCCTATGCTGCATCAGAAATTTAGGTAGTTTCACAACTTATTTTTACCAGTGATCATACATCGCGATGCTACCCTTGACGGAGAAGTCCTTTAAACTGCTATCATTTCTATTACATCTGACTAACATCGTGCCCGTAACCATTCGAATGACTAGCCCAATGCCATTCAGGCTTCTCTCATTTCCCTTAGTTCCCGTTCCATACCGCCGGACCAGGGATAACATAGGACTTGGGGTTGTTCCACTTGTTGAATGCAATACCGGGGTCGTTCGCTTTGTAGATTCCGGGAATCTTGTTCAGTGGTCCTGGTGTGCCACCTCCAGCTCCTTCGATCTTAAGTTGGTAGCACTCGATGTAGAACTGGGCCTTGCCCTGATGAGCTTCGTGAAGACCAATGTGTTCGACTCGCACGAGGTCTGTATAGAGGTACGAGGTTAGTACGACTTATAAATGTAGGGATGGATACTTAGGTGTCTCAGCGAGCTCAAAGGTTGGAAGAGTTTTCCGAAACCGAGTTGGTCGGAGATCCACCCACTTCGCACCGCACGATTACTTACATTCACCAGGAGGAATGTTCTTCTGGATGGTCCATTCCAAGCGATCCTTCTGCCAGCTGCACCAGTTGTTGTCTGTGCCTGGGTTGCTCCCGCACAGTGCAGTTTCGTACACCTTGACCCAGTCGCCGCTGCCGTCGTAGTCCTTGACGCCTGTCTCGGGCGCCTTGGAGATATAAACGAACCCTGGGCCAGGGTGCTCGATGAATTCGTTGTTAAAGAGCTTGAAGCCAAGCTTGTCCCCAGCTTTCACAGTGTACGTAGCAGTAGACCCAGCCTTGGCCCCCTTGTTGCAGCGCAGATCGTTCGAGTTCATGAGCTCATTGGTAAAGGCGGGGTTGTAGGAGTTGGAGTTCTTGCGAGTGTATGCGTACTCGCCTCCAATAGAAGCACCATTGACAATGAGTCGGTTGAAAATGTAGTGGGCTTGAGTGAGGGGCGCAGAGACAGCGAGTAGAGCTGCTATCCCGAGGGTCTTCATGGTGACTGTATCGCACGGAAGCCTTTCTGGATACTTGTGAATGATATCGAGGACCGTTCGTGAAAATGCCATGGTCTTGTCGTCTTTATACCCCCTTCCTAACGCTGCCGAACATAGAGTTTCTCGCAATACCTTTCTGCCATTGGAGGAAATTCTATCTCCATTCACTTACACTTGGCTGTCTTATTCGTATATCAAATCGTAAGATTGCCTGCTCTCCATTCGCTTCCATCGTTACCTATCCAAATATGTGCAATTAGGCATGTAACCGCCAAGATAGAGCCAAGCTACCGGGTATTTTCGAATAAGCTTGCTGTTTCGACGCGCCAAGATCCGGGGAGGCAAATGTTGAGTGCTTCGCTACTACCGAACACTGGGCGACAGGTGCCGAAGTCTGGGGAAGGCGCCGGTAGTGGCACATGAGCAATGTCAATCAGCTCGGAGATATCTCGTGGAAGTTGGAAGTTAGAGTGGTGGTCCCTCAGTTGTTCTTTCGATATTCCCCGTGAACCGGAAATCTCCACCTCTTTCCCTAACAGAACTTGTGCTGATCTGGTATTGTGTCCTCGAAGGGAGGCAGGAAGGTAGTATACGTTGACCTAGGAATGATAACCTAAAAACGTAGTACGTCGATCCTGGAAGCACGTCAATTTTTCCTCAGTGGTGTCATCTTCCTCGATCATCTTCCACGAAGCTCCGCATGTTCAATTATCAACCAAAAAGAATTACACAAATGCTCTCTTGTGATATCGGGTAATATTGAATCCTACTGCTACATCTCAGAATATGTTCCCATTTAAAAATCACGTCTTTTCGATCAGATGATCGAGACCGTGCTTCCATTCAGAATCCGAACTGTGTTCCAACTCAAGTTGAGCTCTCCGCAAAATATGTCATAACCCGTTTGCGTCGCTTGAGCTCGTGTTCCGTTTGAAAGGATGAAAGCTTGAAGAAATTTGAAGTTGATGTGCTTGTTGACGCACATAGCTTGCCGCACTTCTATGCAAGGAACATAAAAATAAAACAACTACTACTTACGTGTCAAACGTGTTTCGTTATGAACTTGGTGAACTCCCAAGATGTACTCTTCACAGCACGCTGACCGAATTTAGCCGATTAGATATCCCACACAGCACGATCACCACAGATATATTAATAGGCTAACCTCATCGAGAAAGCTTACTCAATGTCATTCGCCTCCAAATGAACAGTGCCTTCATCCCCCTAGGATTCATCGAGTGAGTCAAAACGCGTGCTCTTTTTTCCTGAGGCCTTGTACAGCCCTTCTCTTCAAGGCTTACATGATTCACGCGCGCACTAACTATTTAGAGAACATCGCCCTACGCTGCAGTGTATGAGTTAGCGGCTTTAGTACAAGAAAATCAATTTAAACTACCTTGACTCCCGTTGCCGCTGGCTTTATGTAGTTAGATACGTCCCTTATACGCCAACCCTTTCAGCCTAATAAAGTCGCATCGATTTCTTGCAGTCTCAAAGGTGATCGTAGCTCCACTCCACCATGAAACCTACTTTGGGAACGAAAGGAAGCCTTGAGGAAGAGGAAGAGGCTTTCCTACCGGGTCATGATCGCGAAAAGGACCAACACATTATCACCGAACACCACAGCAAGCGATGGCAACCGTTACATTTCCTCCGATTGTTTGTCGAGTTGGCGATGGTGTGCGCGATAGTAACACTTGTGGTTCTCCTCTCCAAATCTCGGCGGACACGGTCCATTCGCAAATCTCCAGTGCCTCAGCGTATGCTATCCCCACAAGAAATCGTTCAGAAGAACGACCTAGATGCCATGTTGAGCTTTGCTAATCTGTATCAAAGTTCCACGTAAAATATATACGTTCCAGAGCAATCCGCATTACATGCCAGAAGACATGTTCTTCAACAAAACTACAACCCTACACGCGCTCCACAAATGGATCGAACTCACAAGTGGTAGATTTCCTTTCCTTGCCTACTGGAATGAATCGAAACTAATATCTACACTCAGCAAGCAGAGGCTACGTCCAAATCCCCGACATCAATTCCTATGACCTCCCAACCCCCTACACAATCGCCATCGACCGCCACAATGACGGTCCTGGCTATATGATGACCGTATTTCACCAACTGCACTGCCTATCCTATCTCGCAGTGCACTTTCAAGAAGGATACGACGGTGTAAGATTGGAGGATGAGGTGGCACACCACTCTGTGCATTGCTTTAATTATTTGAGGCAGGGGATTATGTGTAATGCGGATACGACGCTAGAGGGAAAGACGGGGGCGGGGCCCGGAGAGGGGAGCGAGCACGAATGTGTGAACTATGATGCGTTGCTTGGGTGGGCGAATGAGCATGCGGCCTTCAGGTGGCGGGAAGGGTTGTTGCCGGAGGAGGCGACGTTGTAGTTAACAGAAAGAGAAGGCACGACTAAGATCATATCCTGATCGAGTACCACTATTCTATACAGTTGCGTTGAACAAGCAACTGGGACGGAGACCAAACATACATTACATTATTGTAATTAGTACAGGATCATCATAGGGTACCTTATAGCTACAGGATATCAAATGTCACCTTGTCTAATCCCATATCCAAAACCTCGCCATCCATAATCCCATTGACGTACGCCTCCCCAACTAGCTCATAGCCACCCTCGGGCGCTTTCCTTAGTACAAGTGGGACTTCTGCGCCAAACACAACCACCACAACATCACCATCTCGCATGTCTTTGGGCCCAAGTCCCAGATACCCTTCTTTGGTGATGAAGGGCCGTCTACCATTATGTCGATACAGAATGTCCAACCGGGAAGCAGGTAATCTCCACGACGCCTCGAAGCCTCCAGATTCGTCAGTTGCATTGGCGAGCGCACCATACAACTCACGTCGCATCTTTCGCGTCGAGCGACGGTAGTTGAAGTGCAAATCTGCGCCCCACACAGGTTCAAGATCCGTCACGCAAGTTTGAAACACTTTTCCCCATCCTCGTTGGAGTTCCCAGAAGGCGCGAAAGCGTGCTTGTAGTGCGAGATGTGCACGCAGAAAGCCACCGCGCTGGAGTACTTGGTCCATGTCGAAGGCCGGTTTGGTTGCACTGACGGTGTCGATAAGGTAGCCTTCTAGGTGCAGAATCATACCGTCGTTTCTAGAGCTGAAACTCACATCTGGAGTGGATGTTCCTGAGGCCGAGACTGATCAAGAAGATGACAATTAGTAAGTATAGACGAGAGGACTGGAGTGAGCATACATATGGGACTGCCGGAGCCATAGCCAGAATCGCTAGAGAAGTAGCGTCGATCTGACTGCCACATCGAAGACCAATCCGGAACCCAAGAAGGAAGTCCCGGGAGACGACGTGGATGAGAGCACAACCACAAAGTACGCAATCGACCCTCCACTAAGAAGCACTTTGCAACCTCGGTGTACATCTTTGCCACGTGTTTGGTGTAATCCGGGTAAAGGTTTTTTGCTCCAGCATCCTCAGCGATTCCAGTAAGTGCATAGACGAAGTCTCTGTTATCTGAAGATAGCATGCCAAAGCGTTTTAGCGTCAAGAGCTCCCATAAAGAAAGTCGTTTCTGGTTTTGCTTCAGCGCCTGGCGTATGCGAAACAGCCTTAATATCCCGCTGATTCCGTTGATCTCTCCCATCAACTGCTGGTAATTTTGACCGCCAATATTTCCCCTCCAGCCCTTCTCGGCCAGTGCTCTTTGAAATTTTTCAAGCGCTTCCAGCGCGGCAAAGCAAGGTCGCCAAGAGAGCTGCACGTCTCCACAAAGGAACACAACATCCTGAGCGGATGCAAACTCTTGAACTACCCATATTCTCCGCCACCACGCCCGCACGAGAAGATCCCGCACAGAAGGTGAAAATTCATTGTACAATCTTGATAGAAGATGGAAAGTGCTCAACGTCGCGTTGTCCAGCGGATCTGAGCCCGAAGCAACTTTCAAGCCTACATGCTCAAGGACCTCCATAGCCTTATCGCTGTCTCTGGAAGAGGGTCCCAACCATACCAATGCATAACGTGCCGCTGAAAAGATAGAGTTCATCCTTTGCACCTGCCAACTCTTCTCGATCTCATCTGCTTGGTTAATAGAAATAGCATCGATCCAGAACAGTTGATCCTGAAATGTCGTGCTTTGGAGTTGCATCTTACGGATTTGTCGAAGCGCTGCATCGAGGCTGGCTGTCGCCTTGAAAGCCTTGCCATTAAGCGTTAAAGGGCATGCGAGTGCTGTATCGCCCCATGCATATGAGAGCGCGATGTATTGCGGTCTATCATTCAGAGACACGCTGATAATCTCGCAAGCGACTGGGCTGTCTTCATCTGCGGTTTTGGGCAGCTCCTCTGGTAGGATTCTGATCAATCGGATTTCGTCGGTAGCCCAATTAAGACGGTCGTAGCGAAACGTCGCCGGATGAAAGCCATGTTGATTTTCGCCGTTGATATCATTGCAATTGAAGGCCAAACGAGCGCTCATAGGTAGACTACGTGTGTTTCTTGCCTTAGCCAAGCGCGCCTTCCAGAAGGCAAAAAGTGGGTTCTTTAGACTGAGTGGGGTGCCCGAGGTTGGCGACCTGAGCCATCGCCATTTCAGTCTTGTCAAAGGTCTTCGCATCGAATCAACTTATAGAGGTGAATGACGACGCCGACGCGACCATTTTGGTGATGCGAAGGAGATAGAGCTGAAACGACGTCAGCCCTCTGGAGATTGGCAATTGCGACTAGGCCTAAACAGGAATGAAAGCTTGCTCAATCAGCACATTCCTATGTTGAAGAACTGCTCGGATTCGTGGCGGGCATAAATGCAAATATCATTCACAGACAGTAGAAACTCCTGGAGACTGTAAGCAGTATCATTAGTTTGATATATACCAGCGCTACACATGTTCTCTATATGCTCTCCGCTAGCCATTAGCAAGCACCCTCGTCCAATCGAACTTCGTCCAACGCTTCCTAAAGCCGTCAACTCGTCTATCGCCTTTGACCCACCGTCCTTGTCTCTTGACAACTTCGATGTCCAAATCTAACATGCCGCCGAGCACCTCCCGTGCGAAAAGGTCGCTCTTCGGCCACCTGCGCTCGTCCTCGACGATATGCCCCATGCCGCCATCAAGCTCAAACCACACGTGAAAGTACGGCATCTCTTTAGCTAGGCTTCTCCTGAATGCCGCCTTGCCCTGCCCGGAACGAGATGCTTTGAGAGTATCGATGATGGGTTTGTGTTGCGACCAATCCGAGTCAGAAGACAGGATTGCTTCACGGAAGAAGGCAGGTGCGGTCTCACCAAGCTCGAAAGGTATCGGCACTGCATTCATTGCAGCGTGTAGCTTGCGTCCTGGGTTTGCGGCATTCTCATAAAAAACGACATCTCGGCCTTGGTCATGATACATGCGTGTTAGACACTTCATGAAATTCCGAATCTCCTCCCATTCATCATCATCGCATTCTAGTAGGTTGGTCCGGTGTTGAATGGGCACGATGACGGCGCCGCCCTCACTGATTTCTGGCTCGGTGGGGAGAGTCAAAAAAACGCGCGTGGCAAGAGAGATGATGGGCGCTATAGGGGGTTGCGGTGGAGATTTGTCTTCGTGATGGCAGAGTGGACAAGAATCTAGGATTCGGTTCGTCCGTTGATAATCGGAGATTGCTGCATTTCGAAGATTGATTGTCGATTTGGGAGCGCGGGTAGCAAGCTTGGTCGCATTTTCATCGAGGTAATCAAGGTCGTTCTAAGCGCGTTAACAGTATGCTCTAATAGAATACGCGGAGGCCACTTACATCGAATTTCGCATCTTTGGCAATCTTTTCTGCCAGCAGCATGCCTTCGCCTCCAGGTTGCGCCTTAGTACGCCTCTCTTGCCTGAGCATATCTTCAATAGACATGTCTTCGTTCTCCACGACCAGGCCACGCTCTCGACCCCGTTTGTTTGTCAATTCTTTGACTTCGCCCTGGCGACCACCAGCGAGCATACGATTGTCCATGGAATTCAAGACGACGACATCGGGCTCGGATCGGTTGGCCGCACCTGACAGGGCAGAATTATATTGTGCTTCTAACTCGGCGGCATTCGCAGTCCCCTTCATCTTAGCCTTCATCATCTGCGCCTTGAGTTTGTTCAGTTCTGTCTGGCTGAGTTTTACCGTATGTACTGTCGGTTGGGGATCAGAAACGACCCGTCCCTGAGGCAGATCTTCCTCCGCATGCGAAGGTTGTCGAGGAGACCTATGGATGCCTGCTCTTAACCTCCGTTCTTCGAAGAGCTCTCCCGAGGGTTTCTCTTTCCCAACATAGTTCTGGCCATACATTTTCCTCCGATCGACTTCAATCTCTTCCTCTCTAGCATCATCGAAGTCGCGCAGATCGCCGTACTTCTCCAGTGCAACCTCTTCAACCGGCCGATTCTCGTCCTCAGCAATCCGATATACGCCCTTCAACTTCATCATGCGCCACTGCGATCCTGCATCACCAAACGTATACGACACAGGATGGTGGATCGGCTCTTGGTCGACGGGAGCTTCTTCCTCGTGTACATCCTTCAGATGATGATTAAGCTCAGCCTGGTGTATCTTGAGCGCGTGCTTTTGCTCTGCCGATGCGCCCACGAATGTGCTCTTCTCCTCTCGTTTCTTTCGCTGCACGTAGTCGACGTCCATAGATGAGGGAGCCTGCATCCATGAATCGCGCTGCATGTTCGCGTCGGCGGCTTCTTCCAGCTGGTGGTCTAGAAAATCATCGTTGGGTGGTGCATAGTCCTTGTCCATGGGCTCGTCGTCAGACGGCGAATCCTCTTCATACATAGCATGCCGTGATCTGCGCTTGGTGGTGAGGCGATCCTCGTCGCTAGAGGGTGAGCGACTTCTGCTGTTTTTGTCCTTGCGGCGTGAGCGGTCCTCGCTGTCCCCGGCGCGTTCTCGTTCATGTCTCTTGCGTCGCGAGCGCTCTTCTGACGTCTCGCGGTGGTGTTTCGAGCGCTTGTGTCGGTGCCGTCTGTCACGATCGTCGCGGTCGTCACCATGGCGCGATGCGTGATGATGCTTGTACCGGTGTTCGCCATGATGTCGGTCGCGACTACGGCTACGATCCCGCTTCTTGCGCGGCTCCTTAGCCTTGCTCGCCGCGAGCTCGCGCTCGAAGTCCTCGAGGCCCATTATGACCTGCAACTCTCGGTTCGGCAGAACAGTCGGTGGTGGTAGACGATGGAGAAGTCGAAACAAAGTTCAGGGTTCACATTGGAGGAGCGCGAGCTGCAGCTAGTGCTAGGACCACTTTGACATCACTGCCATCGCCGGCGCCCCGCCAAAGAAATTCTGCCTAGACATCTAACACCACCTACAGCCTACAACCGAACGACTTGACCTCGTGCAGTTGCTCGCACCATCGCGAGATCCTGGCGAAGCACCATGGCCACCGCAGCGCCCTCGGCGGGCCCGTCCTCACCCGAGGTACCCGTAGCCATTGTTTGCGTAGGCATGGCGGGCTCTGGCAAGACAACATTCATGCAACGCCTCGTTTCGCACCTCTACACGCACCCTGACCCCACACAGGGTGAGCCGTCCGCATCCAAGACAGCAACCGCACCGCCGTACATCTTGAACCTCGACCCTGCCGTGCACTATGTCCCCTTCACACCCAACATCGACATTCGAGACTCGGTCAATTACAAGGAGGTCATGAAGCAGTTCAATCTCGGGCCCAACGGCGGTATCCTGACTAGCTTGAATCTGTTCAGCACCAAGATCGATCAGGTCATTAGCCTGCTGGAAAAGCGCACTGCCGCGCCTGAGCCCGTGGAGCAACCAGAGCAAACAACGGTCGAGTTCATGACAAATTCGGGCAAAACAACACCTCCCGTGCAGCAACCGCAACAGGTCAAGCACATATTGGTCGACACGCCTGGTCAAATTGAGGTCTTCGTCTGGTCGGCCAGTGGAGAAATCCTCCTGAGCAGTTTGGCGAGCACCTTCCCAACAGTGATTGCCTACGTCATTGACACGCCGCGGACCACAAGCACCTCGACTTTCATGTCTAACATGCTCTATGCCTGCTCCATCCTATACAAGACCAAGTTGCCCATGATACTAGTTTTCAACAAAACAGATGTGCAGAACGCGGATTTCGCAAAAGATTGGATGACGGATTTCGAGGCTTTTCAAGATGCCTTGAGGAACGAGGAAGAGGGTGGTAGCTTCGGAGGTGAGGGGAGTGCAGTTGGCGGAGGCAGCGGCTACATGGGCAGTCTCTTGAATAGCATGTCACTAGTTTTGGAAGAGTTCTACAAGCATTTGAGTGTGGTTGGCGTTAGCTCAATGACAGGTGACGGTATGGATGAGTTCTTCAGGGGTGTTCAGGCCAAAAAAGAGGAGTTTGAGCGGGACTACAAGCCTGAATTGGAGCGGCGCAGGGCTGAGAGAGAGAAGGAAAAGGCGGCGACACGACAGAAAGAACTCGATAAACTGATGAAGGACATGAACGTGGGAGGTGCTGGCCAATTCAAAAAGGGACCCCGGAAAGATGAACCCGAGACTGTCAGCGATGTCGAAGACGAACAGGAGGATATGCAGGTCGATGATTACGATTCCGAAGACGATTACAATGACAACTCGGAGCAAGGTCTCAAAGCGCGATACCAGCAAGCGCTCGAAGATAGCTCGGGTCCGTCTGGGGAGGACTTCAGCTTCGCGCGATACCTGCACAAGGCCAATCTCGGCTGAGCATGTGCCTGGCGTAGTTTCATCCAATTTGACACGCAGCATGCAGCACGCATGATCGGGCGCCATATGCTGTAAGAGCATGATTTGAATATTGTTGAGTAGAGGTTGGGCTCTGTTGCAGCAAGTTGCAGAGATATTGCATCAATGTGGTGGCAGTGTCTCGCTACATTTGCGCCTTCTCCATCGGGGGAGTATATTACTCAAAGAGAAGCTAAAACGAACCAACGCCGACTGTCCAGAAAAGGTGCCTAGATGGCAGTAAGCTTTCAACAACCCAGTTCGATGTCTTAGACACAGCGGTAGCTTGGTGTTCGATGACCGAAAGGAGCACTGAATTCGGGCCGGGTATCAAAACTTTGTTTTCCAGTAATACTTGGGTACGAGTCAGCTGTGCCTCAAGAATACGTCGGCTTATCCATGAACGCGTTCCGATGCAGCATGCTACTTTTTCTCGCCCCTCTCCTTGTACAACGTTATCATGTGTGCTTAGATTGTCCCGAAGCAACTAGTGACAGCCGTTGAGCGTCATGATTTAGCCAGCCCTTCCCTGCCCCCTTTGTTATTGCTCGCTACCAGATTTTCCACAACCCCAAGGTCGTACCTGCAATGAAGATGTGCGCCGGGGTCCTTTTCGGTGCATGTCTTACAGCATTTGTCCTTGCAGATGCAAACGGAAATGAGCTTCTGCAGCAGGTGGGCCGAGGCCAAGTGCTCCACGCCTCGATCTGGAAGCGTGAGCACCCGATCCCAGGATTTCTGACATTTCCGTGGTAGTGAGACGGCGTGACGGTGCACCCAAGTACCCGCTTCTGGTGTTCACTATACACATGGGCGTCGTGTGCCACAAGTGAAGCGAGGGCTACCTCGGGGACCAAGCGAAGTCAGATGAAAAGAAGAAGAAGGAAAATAAAAAAAAAAAGAACCATAAAGACAATAGCTACGCCTAGACGATTCCTCGTCCTCTGCCCAGGAGCATTACGGAAAGTTGTACGCCCAAAAAGAAGGATTCAAAGAGCAGAAATCTGCGTCTACGCGCAATTGCGTCCTGGCTCTATTTCACCGCGCGTACGTGCCTAGTCCGGGGAAGGACGGAAGATTGGCTACTCGCAGTTCTGAAACACTGGCTGCCGGCGTGGAAAGGAGCTCGATATTTTGAGATCTGCAGGCAGATTGACGAACGTTGCACAGCAGCAGTAGGGCCTTTGGGCTTGGCTAGCTAGTCAGCCACGAGAGGAGAAATGAGAGACATGTATGCCCACTCAGGACCGCGGCAGTTGGGCTGCAAGCCATGCTCTTTACACATGAGGATGCTTCCACTGCATGGCCAAGCTGCGTGGCCGTTGGTCCACAAGGAGGAGCATGTTGTAAGTGCCCGTTTTGATGGGGACGTGACCGGCTCGGACGGCAAAGAGAATATGTACATGGGGGAAGTTATCGGTTCTACCAAGTGAGGTAGACGCGGTAAACGCATTTCCTATTGCTCAAGATCACGCTGTAGGGGAGTGGCGTGGTCAGCACGGAGACCGACATTGTGCCCCCGACGTCGCGTGGCTTCTGCAGCAGTTAGGCGAGGAGGCAGAGTCAATCTGTCAAAGAGCATGGCGTTGCCGCAGGGAGAGACGTGGCGAAACGCAAGCATGGGTCCCGTGGCGCTCGTACGCCCATGCTGTGCGCAGTAACCAAACTTGAGTCGACGAGTAGCTAGATTTGACGTGCTGGCGTGCAGGTCGAGAACAACGCAGGCCAGCAAAAAGAGAGTTTGAGCAATCTGCACTTCTTCGCATGCATGTGACATGGGAAGTGGTGTCTTCATTGACCATTGCCGTTCGTTAGGCTACGGACAAGGAAAGAATGGCTCGGAGCCCAAAAGGGGGCAAAACACAGTGACAGCTTTAGGTTTTCCCCATGGCCAGCTCCCGTCGCCGCCGCAATTAATCATGACGCCAAAAAAGAGTTGATATCATGGCTCTCCAGCCCTCTCGACGAACCTTTCGGGAGGACGCCAATCAGCCGCAACGGCACTCTCCCGCTACCCGCTAGAGGGCTCACCTGCAGATCAGTGCGAGGTAGCCAGCATGCAGGGACCGCGCAACGCCGCCCGCCATTGGTCGGGAAGCTTGTCCCGCCAGCCCTTCGACATCCGGTAGAGTTTGCCATCGTACGTGAACGTATGCAGCCCGCGGATGTTTGTGTCGGATCCTCCGCTCAACAAGGCTACGCGGGTGTCCGCACTGACGCACGTCCAGCCATGGTTTGACATCCTGTAGTGCTCCTGTCGGTTATGCTGCTGCTGCCCGGGAGCGAATCGTCGTGGTTGGCGGTTGCCTGTAGCTTGGGTTTGCAGCCCCGGGAGGCTACTACTACTTTACTACTGCTACTACTACTACCCAGTGGGCAGCCATGCGGGGCAACATGTAACGTCTTCCCTTGAATTTTTTCCTTGGTTCTGTGAGAGCGGCGGCACGCATCGGGTACGGGTACGTGCGGGGGCGTCCGACGGCGGTGCATTGAGGGTGGGCAGCGAAGCCTCCAAGGGCGCCCGCATGCACGGCGGTCATCTGGCACAGGTAGCCGTAACTATTGAAACTGTTGAGGGACGAACTACCATTTCCTCGAGGGTGAATGCTTAGTGCCACGAGTGACACGACCATAGCCAACGGAACCTGTGTGCTGCTTCTGACCAGGATCCAGGCGAGAATGCGAATGCGAAAGGGGCGAGAATGGAGACATGAAGAGACACAAGGGCAGTCACGACAGGCAAGACATGTGAAGGCAAAGAGGGAAACACACCGAGTCTGGGTCGAATTTGATTCATTGAGCTCTTGCTGCGTACAGCCTAGACAGACCAACCCAGTCACATCTCCCACGACACTCGCGTCGAGCGAGCCCTTCCCCGCATCGTTACTAT
Source organism: Kalmusia sp. IMI 367209 (assembly GCA_027946365.1). Taxonomy (NCBI): domain Eukaryota; kingdom Fungi; phylum Ascomycota; class Dothideomycetes; order Pleosporales; family Didymosphaeriaceae; genus Kalmusia; species Kalmusia sp. IMI 367209. Next base: position 1,369,550 of record JAPEUQ010000006.1, on the reverse strand, counting down.
AATAGAGATCCAGAAAAAAGTTGTGCACCTTCGATAAGGGCGGGGTATCCATGTTTGCCCTAAATTCCTGTGTGACCATGACCCCTGATCAAAGATGCCACCCTCGAAAAACGCCCAGCTAAAGGGGACATCCTTCACCCGACACACTGAAGCCAAGCACACTACCGCCCATTGCAATGAGTACAAAATTCACCAGGCCGGACGCATGCCTAGGCAGGCCGGCGGCTGTGGTACAAAACAAATACAAACAAGAAACGAAGAATACAAAGCAATGTTGTGCGGAAATGGATTGTCATGAACCCTCCCGGTCCCCTCCCCCAAAACGCCTCGTAGATTCGTAGCCCTGACGGCCAATGCGTCTTTTACGTGAATCCCCGTATCTTTTGGTGTGAAAGGAAAATTAGATTGGAATCATCCGGTCCGGTGGATCAGGACCCAAGCGTCAAATAAATTAGACACCCGATCAAACTTTCGGGCTCGCATGCTAGCACTCGTACTTGCGCTTCTCTCCACTCGCGGCAATGGCCAAGCGTCCAGCCCGTAAGACGAACCCGCAGAGAAGCCGTGGGTCATTGCGTACGCGGTCGGATCGGGATAAGGTGATCGTTGGGAGAAATCGGCGAAGGAATCAGCAGGTTGTACGGCAGGCGCCATGAAGCTAGTGGAGGGCTGACGGGGGAGGGTGGGTCCATCATGCTGAGACCGGAGAGCAGGCGGGTCAGATTGGAAGGAGCGGGCTTCGGTCGTTTGCCTGGGCCTTGGCTTTCTTGAGGCTGTTGTCGGTGCCCTTGGCATTGCGACCGCTCTGGTGCGTCCGACGATGCTGCTCCATGTTGTCTTTTGCGGGTGAAGGCCTTGTTGCACTCGGGACAAAAGGCGTCCTTCTTGCCCGTGTGCTTCTTAGCGTGTCGTGCAGCATGGCCGGTGGTGAAATGGTCGGGTGCAATTGTACCGCTTCGCTACCGGACACGGGTAGCTGTTCTTCTTGGAGCGCGGGTTCGCCGAGGCAGCGCCGTTCACAACATTGTGGCCGTCGGTGGACTGCTGGGGTCGAAAGTAGCCGGGCTGGGGTGCGCCCGCGGCGGGTGGTAGAAACAGGGACCCGTCGCTTGGGAGAGGAGGGTAGGCGGGGACCAGCTCCTTCTGAGCGGGGAAGAAGCTGTGCTGGTTGAAGACGGGCGAGTTGAGATGCTGCGGGGGAAGTCCTTCGAAGCCAAACTCCGGCGTGATGGGCGAGGGTGTTTGCATGGTAGCTGCCGAGTCGGTCGAGTCGCTGCGCACGAGATACGGCGTGGCGGGCGAGCCGATTGGTGACGATGTGTAGCTGGAGGTCCTGGAGCGCAGCGAGGGGGCGATGGAGGGCAAGCGGATGGGGAGCTGAGGTTCTGCGCTGTCGTTCAAGAGGGAAATTCGGCGGCCGGAGGAGTTCTTGCCGTCCATGATTTCCTAGTGGTCACGGCCCAAACACGCGCCAGTGAGAGGAATGTAGCCAGGCTGGGAACAGTTGCACGTGAAGACGCTGACGAGACGGAGAAGCTGCGGGCGAAGCAGCGGTATTTGTACAGCGGACAGGAAAAGCAGAGGATGGGGCCGAGGAGGAGTAGGAGGAGGAGTTTTGGCGGTGCAAGGCCAGAGCGGAGGTGGATGGCGCCAGACACTCGGGGTGAAGTGGGAGAGGGGGAGGGGGGACTTCGTGGATGGGAGCTATGTAGTGAAATCACGGCGGACGCGAGCAGGAAGCTCGCAGCGGGCTATGATGGGCGCTTTATGAGCAGCGCAGGGCCAGGTCCCTTGGAACAACGGCGCAGGGGTGGGAACCAAGGCTGGAGATCCCGGCGGCATGGCAATTGCAGTTCAGGCCGGCGCACATCAGACAAGCCAGGCTCAGACATGGGATTGTTGCATGCCCATAGCTCTAGCGTGGCGCTCCTCGCAGCACCCTAGCGCGGGCCCACCTAACAAGCCACCCTCGCCTCGCCTGCGGAGGTGCTGTCGCTGCACCACACAGGCACGCGTAGCACCAACGGGCCTTGCCAGCGACGCCACATACAGACACATAGCGCGCGCGCGGGCGGACGACGTGCGCAACGAAGCGGCGAGTGCGTGTAATACTGACATTGCGGTGCTAGACAGGACAATCCCGTTCCATCAGCGATGGCTCGCAGCGACCGAAGTCTTTTCCAACACGGCCAAAGGCCCGCAGCCAATGCCCAGACGCGGATCTACCGTGAGCAGCCTGCGATGATCGATCGAGATCGAGCGTCTCTTTTCAGGTTCAGGCGCTTTCTAGCTGGCTCTCCGAGCATTCCGCAGGGCGCCTAGCAGGACAGGACCTGACGAAGCCGGCCTGGAGCACCTTGGGGCAGTGATGTGCGCTGTCGCCTGCCGTCGATTCCGCAAACATACTCGTCGTCGTCGTCGTCGTCGCCGTCGTCGTCCAGGAGAAGGGCAGGGCAGGGCAGGGCGGTCGCAGCATCGTCGCACGGTGTTCCCCCTCGGTCTGGCTGCCCGCCTCCGACGATGCCGCTCCCTCCCCCGACGTCGCGCCGCCCCCTCTGCCTGCCACGACACGGTGGCACCAAGGCCGCACGCAGACAGTCTCTCTCGCTCTCTCGCTCTCTCTCTCTCTCTCTCTCTCTATCAGGGTTCGCCGCCCTCCCGCCTCGCCAACGTCGTCGCCTGATGGGACGCGCTGGACCCTGCGGCAGCCCATGTCGGAAACTAGCCCGGTCGGGCGAGGCACATGTCCTAGTGCCATCGGCTTTTGGGCAGCGCATCGGTCTTTTCGTGCCCTTGCAGCGACGTCACTTGCTCACCCACGCAGCGCCAGCAGCCGCGGGGCCTCTCGATTCGCCGGCACGCCCCTGTGCAGACGGGGGCCCTCACCCTCGACTAGCCGACGCTCCACGCGGGCAGTCCAACAGATCGGCCACGATCGCGATCGTTCGTCCAAACCTCGATCTCCACGCCCCGGCGCCGCTGCTCTTATCCTCACCCAGGCCCTGCGGGACCCTTCCTCCGTTGCGACCAAGGCGCCGTCGCAGGATTTGTCCCTTTGTTGTCTTGTTTGTTGCTGTTGTTGCTGTTGTTGTGCTCGTTGTTGTCCGACCCCGTGCTCATGCAGGGCCCAATCTCCCTGGGCGGCCCTTGACAGCGGGTGACGTCAGTGGGTCCGCAAATCACAACGCAGGGAGCCGCCCCGAATCAATGGGCCCCGCCTTTCCGCTACGGGAAGCCTACGAGAGGTCTAGACCTGCCCCCCCCCCGCGTGGTGGTCTGAGAAAAAAACATCGTATCGGCCAGCAACCCCATGCGCTGTGCTTGTGAGAAACTTCGCCGGACCATCGCGGATATTGGGATCCACGGGGGACCGGGAGCGTGCCAATTTGCCTCGATGCGACTCTGCAAATCCCAGAGCCGAACAACGGAATGCCTCGCGGGCCCATCGCAGGAAAGCAAGCATGCATGGCACGCTCAAAGTGGGTGGCATCTGCCCATTTCCACGAGAGCGATAAGCTGCCGTGGTCGCATGGGGAGCAGCCCTTCACAACAGTCAAGAAGGGTCCCGGGGTGCCTAAACACAATGTATTTTGGAGAAGGAGAGCCAATGATGTTGCGCATCGTTACCATCATGACGGGACAGCCCTAGAGCCCCAAGTGTCAGGGAGATCTACCGCAGGAGGCGTTCACCTGGCGATGTGCTGCTGGCCATAGATCTCTCCCAAGCAAGGGGAGGATCCTCCGTCAATCGTTCCACTACCTTCCTTTGGAATCTTGCGTCCAGATACAGTACGGAAGCAAAGCGCAGTGAAGTCGGCGGTCTGAGCAGCGCAACTGCCTCGGCCAGGTAGGGACCATGCAGGTGAATTCGCAGCTTTACTACGCAACAGCACGCTGTCATCTTGTTTGTCCACTCTATATTGTGGCTTTGCTTTGCTGCTCTCTAGAGAAGCTCCACAGTATGCCCGCTGGTGGTCTGATACCTGCAGTTTTACCCCAAAGCCGTTGAAAGCTAGCCAGTGGTATCAACCATCATGCTCGGCTTTTGCGGCCGGCTCCTCAAGGCCCCATGGACAACTAACTTGACCTTCACGAGAAAAACCCCCGCTTAAGCAAAAGCCTCTCTTACCCCCGACTAGACACTGTAGCTCTCTCAACCAGTGAATCGTCGTCCTTTGATTCTAGACTAGTTTAAGCTTTCAACCTTCATCCAGGTGCAATAGAGCATGTACAATGGTGTCATTCGTTGACTTCACGCCGCCCTTCACTTCGCTCCGTCTTCCGATAGAGAACACCTTGGTACCAGATGCTCTTCTCTCGGCCTCAGCTCCGCTGGCCTAGGCCTTGGTATCCCCAGATCTTGGCAACGCTCAATGTCTCGCGCTATGATTCCACTTTCCCTGCTACTCCGTTCGCGTAGGTGACACAACGTCTCTGACATCGAATGAAGATACCACGGAGACACTCCGAAACTATGCGAGAACCAGATCAGGTCGCTTTGGTCTGCCTTTTTGCTCGTTTCCGTCCAGGAAGTAGCTTCTGATGAAAACCGCGGCCCCACATCCCTTTACCCCGCCAAAGGTCCAAGATCAAGACGAAAAACCTGGCAGCGCTGGACTGCAAAACTCAATTCAGAATCGAGTCCTTTATTTGCCGGGTATCAACTGCTGACCTTTCCACGCGCCTGTTTGCGAGTCAGCAACAGCACGTGATCTTACGATGCCGTTTCAGCTTCTGTTGTACATCGAGATTATGTTGTCATGGATCGTGGGATCGAGTTGTTTGGATGCCAAGGCCCGGACTTTCAGCAGCCCGATCGGCTCAAATGCCGGCCAGACATGCGCCAGCGCAAGGGTGTTACTTGCTACGCCACAGGTCCCGTAGACCCTCTGTTCGTTCCTTCAAGGGTCTGCGAAAGTTTGACTAAACGTCCACTTTTGCGAACACTGGATTTTCTTTAACTCCTTGATAGCATGAAGCTACTTCGTTACGAATCAAGTTGCGTGTGAGTCCCATTACGCGTTCGTCCCTGCGTCCGTCAACCTTCGGGTTGTCAGCAGGTCACAAGGTCACTTGTTCAAAGCATGGATTTCCGAAAATTTCGATGAGCCGTCACGAAACGGAAAACCACGAGCCTCGCTAGCCGAGGGGCAGGAATCAGGGTACGTAATGTGGGGTGCGCTCGTGGTTTATCGGCTGGAACATCACGATCCCGCGGAGCAAGATCACCGAAACCCTTCGGAGAGGGTCTCTTGATTTTATTTCTGCAAGCGCCCAATTTGGACTTTGTCCGCGCCACCGCATGGGAAAACAGGTACTTGTTAGCTTCCAAATCGTGAGATTCCTCCAAGATCCACCCGCGCAGTGTTCGCACTGCACCGTCTTACTTCGCTGTTAGATGTGCAGCAAGTGTCCCTCGGCGCACTTGCTATACAGTATCGCAGGGTTGCTCGATATTATGGAAAAAGGACGCAGCTCGCGACCGTTACGAGACCTTATCCCGTTGGACATGCGTTGGGCGGCTGCTTATGTCGGTCAGAAGAGAAGGGGTTCAATCTCACTCCTGCATGTCTCTCAGTCCAATAGCAAGACACATGTAGACGAACAGGTGTGGGATCGGCAACGGCAAATTTATCCGTTCGTTCAGCCACTTGGCAATGGCAACAGTAGAGACCGCCCTTCCTTCGAACATTCATTCCGGTGCTTGTACGATTCCTTGCATGCAAGGCACGCTATGGAGTCACGAAACAACATTCCATAGCGTGCCCTCGCACTTTCTCTTATTTCCGGATAGCACAAATCCAGCTCGCTTTGGGCTATTGCATGGCTTCCGCGTACACTAACAACAGTCTTGTGTGCGCAAGCCATCTGGCTGAGTACATACCTAGAGTTGAACGTCTCGACCTCTAACTTATCTATTGGACCCTCTCCCCGGCTCCGCTCTTCGCCAAGCATTGTGGACAGCGTCCAGAACGCATAGGTTCCCACCCGCGCTCTAGAAAAGCAACGCTGAAGGCTGCAACGGCATAGGGGCGGCATGTAGAGGATCTCGATCGACCGCTGAGAACCACTATCAATGCGCCGATCCAGGTAGTGATAAGAAATGCTGACTGCATACTTTGCTAGCCCCAACACGCGTATGTCGTGAGCATGTCCCGCCGGCGTTGAAGATGAATTCGCTTCGTCTTATGTTGTTTGTTTGGTGAAATAGGGGGGGTATCGGTACTCACGTCCATGTGAGCTGGCGGTCATATCGTTTACACCGTGATTAACTTCGTGGTTGTTTTACTCCTCTTGGAATGTACATGTGCCCTTGCAATCCTTGAGGAAAGCATTTCCAATCGAGGACCGACTGGAATATCATGTATGCGTGCCAACGTGCCCTCACATGAGTAGTCTTACGACACGTTGCTATCCTGTGTTCTATCTCTCCGTATATAGAATCACTTACAGAGCCGAATCACAGAAAAAGAAGGCATCACTAGGCTTCTCCTTCAACGTGGTATAGTTGCGCAATGCAGCTTTTTTCGGAATAAAAGATATCATAGTAAGTGCTAAGGGTATCTACCAGAGGAAAGTCATGCATCAAAGCGCCGCTGAACTCCCGCTTCTTACTCACCGCCACCAAGTCTCGCCAACACGGACCGAATCTTCTCTAGCAAGTCTGGTACTCTAAATGGCTTGCTCACGACATCGTCCATCCCACCCTCTAGTGCTGTCTTCATCTGTTCGTCTCTGACGTTCGCTGTGACTGCAATCACGGGCACATGACCTTTCAGCATACCTTTGCCCTCCATGTCTCGTATCCGCCTCACAGCTGTCAGGCCATCCATCTCCGGCATTTCCAAATCCATCAAGATGATAGATAGCGGTCGACCAGCTGGATCCTGGAAAGAAGTTGTGGCGAGAACCTCCAGTGCTAGGAGGCCGTTATCAGCCGTGTAAACAGTGCATCCAGATTTCTGCAGCTGTCTGGAAAGAACGCGTTGATTGACCAGATTATCCTCTACTATGAGGATGGCGAGATCTGAAGCATCCAAAGGAGGTTCTTTCTCTGCTACTGATAATGGAATGGATGCGGGACTGGGATTGGACCTGATCGACGCTTGCGGCACGGTTGGTCCTAGGTGGCCCAACAGCGGTGCTGGACCCATGATACCTGGGCGTTTAGGAGCAGCAGCTCTCCGTCCCTGGATAAAGAATCCGAAGGTACTTCCCACCCCGGCCTCCGATGAAACGCCAATCTGACCACCATGAAGTTCAGCAAGCTGTCTAGAAATGAAAAGTCCAAGCCCGCTACCGCCGTAGGTAGCATGCGTGCGTGGCGACGCCTGCGCAAAACGCTCAAAAAGCAGACCTAAGGTACAGGTACAAAGTCAGTGTAAGCCAAAAAAGGGGAAAGATACATTATCAATGTCCATCTAGGCAAAAAATAATACTTTCTTTTTCAAGAAGGGATCTACTTTGTATCCGGGCCGTCACTTACGTTTCTCGTCCTTGGTAAGGCCACAGCCGGTATCATCGACTCTTATGCGGATGTACAGCCGTTCACCTTCACCCCAATCTTCACCGGCAGTAATATTGATGAGCGAACTACGCGTCGGCACATATTCAAAACCTTTTATTTGGACCTCAGGCTGTTCTCTTGTTGCGCCAAGATGGACAGAAATGGCTCGTTCGGACGACCCCGCTGTGAACTTGATCGCATTGGTGATAAGATTCACTGTGATTTGAAGCAGTCGGCTGGGGTCGAGATTCACCCAATCGACTTCAAGCGAACGCAGCGACTCATGGGCGTGGAAAGAAAATTCTATGTCTTTTGCTTGCACTTCAGGTTTGAACATGCTCATTGCACGATGTATGATGGTCGCTGGCTGTACTGGAACTGGTGTGATGAGTAGCAGGTTGGAGTCGAGTTTTGAGACGGTTAGGATATCATCCACAATAGATTTCTGGTGCTGAACACAAAGCGCGATATTGTTGGCAGCTTCGATGCATTCCTCAATCACCTTAGCATCCGTGGTAGCGAAATGGTGTTTGGAGAGTGACTCGCGAATATCGTCAGCACATATCAAAATAGCGCTCAGCGGGTTTCGCATTTCATGGCTCGTGATATCGATGAACTCATTCTGCTGGCGTTTGGTCTCTTCTGCCTCCCTTAATCGCTGATCCTGCAGGCCTTGGGCCCATTTAATATGAGAGATGTCCGCGATAGAGCCCATAATAGATCTAACCTTCCCATCAGCGCCAATTTCAGGCTGAGAAGTTGCAAGCACCCAGTATTGCATAGGCTCTCCTGACAGGTCTCGCGGCACGATACCTGTGTTCTTCAGTTGCAATTCTTCTTGCCTTAGGGTAGAGTCTGTTAGGTGATCTCTCCACATAGCCTCCGCTTTTTGCCGACTTTCATCTTCCATCAGGCCAAGGAACGCGAATGGACTGTTGTCGTCTCTTCCGTGTCCTGTCATCTCATAGTATCGTTCATTCGCTTCTAAGAGTACACCATCAGAGCTGAACAAATACATGCCCAGCGGTGATAGCTCTGTCATGCGTCGCATCCGACTGGCTTGAAGTTCAAGCTGCCGCGTGAGCTGTTCGCGCTGTAGTGTAGCGACCTCAGCTGCGTTTCTGTTTCGGCGGACTTCCTCTTCGAAGAGCAAAAATGACGCTAATGAATTCGCTAATTGTCGATTGAGCATATGCCTAGAAAGAAGTAAGCATAAATTCAGTAGGAATTTAAAAGAAGAGATCTGTATCTGATGTACGCCTCAGCTATGTGAAGGCAAGTCTCCTTCTTTCACGAATTGGTGATATGTGCACATCCTATTCGGGGTGACGCACACAAAAGCTCTATATTCGTCGTCGTATGCCCTGCGGGAATTTACTCCTATCAACAAGAAAGCGAAGATATTCTCGCCATTTGTCGGGCGAACAGGAATGATTATGGCTTCTTTACATGGGTCGCCATAACCGCGCCATTCAATGCCCTCAATGAGCTCTTCTGGAAGACTTCCGTTTCGACTATTGAGCGTTGTCGGTTCGCGGGTCCGCATGGCTTCCCGAACAGCGGGAATAAATCCTTCCTTGGAACGTTTGAGGTCGAGCTTCGGGGGTGATGCTGGGTGTCCGTCGGGGATGCCTACGTGGTTCAAGTGAGTAAGTGTATACTCAATCAAGCAATCAATTCCCAAATGCTTCAAAGCTTCGCTTGAGCCGAATAAAGCCTTATCTGGAATATAGAGCTTACTGACCAATTGCGCCTTCTAGGAGACAGCATTTCATAGAAATAGTGCTATCAGACGAGTGCGAAGCCGTATCCGCGTCGTCCGAATCGTTGATTGAATAAACTAACATGGGTCAGTGTAAGAAGTGTAATCAGTTGAGATACATCATAGATCAAGGCAGCCCACAATACATTATACAAATTGAACTTAGTACTTACGCAGAGCGAATGGAACTTCGTAAGGATTGTCCTGTAATCCGTCAAGGACACATTGCCAGAAATGCTTGATCGATCGTGTTTCGGCTAGTTTCTCGCCTAATTGACGCAAGGTCTGTAGTCTTCGATGACTTATAGTCTGGTATGTTGATTCAAAAGGGGCGTTGTAGAACCCAAGTATGCGCTCTGTACCGCCGTACACAGGTGTGAACGACCACGAAAAAAATGTCTCCTCGAGATAACCATATCTTTCGATGGGCAAATAGTCATTTTCTTTGCGGACACTCTGCCCAGTTCGAGCACATTCCCTAAAGACAGGACTCACGCCCTCCCATATTTCACTGAACGGACCGGAAAAGCCCGTACCCATTAGTTCCGGATGCTTGTTGCCGGCGACTTCATTCTTATATGCCTCATTGTAGAGCATAGTCAATTCTTCGCCCCAGAAGAGAGCTGCTGGGTGAGGGTTCCTCATGACTAGATTCGCTATTTCGCGAAATTGCACCGACCAGTTACTCATGGGACCCAATGGAGTAGCTCCCCAATCCACGCTGCGAGTAAATATCATATGTTCTGTCAATTGACCTCGTGGCTGTGCGCCTGTCCAGTCAGGCACGCCGTTTTCCGGCGAAGCCAATTGTACGGAGGATCCACTTCCTGCAGTGTCGTTGGAAGCACCTCCTGAATTGGTCGGACCAGATGAGAGTGCCTTGGTGCCTTTTGTAAATGGTGGAGCTGTTGACACTAGAGTGCTGCTTTTGACAGTAGGATCAATCTCAGACGGAACAGCCCTGAGCGCCTGCTCGCTAAAGGCCGCGGTCGCTGTTATCGAAGATTTTCGAAGGCGTCCAACGGTGTTTTTCTTCGACTCTTCTTCAGCGGCAACGCCACCACGTATGTTTTGATAAAAGAGCTCCCCCTTTGCAGGAAGTGAGGCATCATGCCACTGAATTCCAGAAACAATTCTCCAGCGTTGCCGAATGGTAGAACCTGTCCAGAGCATGCCTTCGTGAAGGAAAGTTTGGGGGAAGACATCGCGAGAATCGTCGAATTTACTTACGCCAGAAGCCCAAGATTTAAAATTATGATAGGATACCTGGTCGGATACTTCCAGACTATTTTCTATATCCGAGCCCGACACCTTGTCCAACAAACGATCGTGTAGGCGGAGAGCGGCATTACAGAAGATAGGTCGAATAGTTTCTTTAGTTTCCTTATAATCGAGATGATCCGAGTCTAGGTCTAGGACAAACGTGGGGCGAGGATCCTGGTCTAATATTTCGCGAAAACCGACAGCATCCAATTCGTTGAAGGACTCTTGATCGAAACTGTCCTTGGGATCGTCTGCCGAGTCGGTAGGGTAGGCGGATAGCTGCCGCTCCGGTTGCAACAGCTCCGCCATGTGGCCGGATGTCGGGTGCGGTCGTTCAGCTGGAGGAGGAAGGATGCAATATTGCTGGACGTCATTCGTGGCTAATCCGTGCCAAGCTCGGACGACACATGGGAGTCGCGGGCGTCTCACTTTCCCTGCTGGCAACCTGACACAATCCTCTATTGTGTCACCGATTACACTTCGCGCTTGCACATCATGGAAACAGCCTTGAGTTATCAATTTCTGGTGTCGCAAATCACCCCAGTCCTAGGTACACAACGAAAGTCCAACGATGCGACATCGACCAAAAAATAAAACAAAATAGCATACGGGCAGGTAATAAGTTTGACGTGCCCTTCGCATATCGTCCGGTAGCTCATACTGTCTCAGTCTTATGCTCCATCGCCTCCGCCGTGGTGCCCTTGTCCTTTTGAACGACGTTCTCGATGCTAGCCCTTGCTTCGTTTTTTGCTTGTGCATTGACTACTGCCTGTACCTCCTGGTCAAGGCGGGAGTGTCCCTTATTAGTCTTCCATGCATGGGGGCCATCCTTGCTGAACATCACTTCAATTTCTTCGATAGTCTTACCACATGTCTGACACGATTAGTCATACCTTTGCAAATGGCATTGCACTGACGTACCTCGGGATAGGTAAAGTAAAACTGGACAGCAGCAGCGACGCACATGACACCGAAGACAATGAACAGTTTCCACCGAATATTCAAGAAGGCGGGAGGGATAAAAAGCCCGATGGCTGACTAGATCAGTTTCAAAGGTCGAACTTTTTGTAAGTTGCAACGTACCAAAGTTGAAAAGCCAGTTGCCGATGGCCGCGATACCCATCCCCGTGGCACGCGTCTCAAGCGACCACACTTCAGCAGCGTAGACCCAGCAGATGGGTGCGAGGGTCAAAGCGTATATGATGATGAGGAGATATGAAAATGCGATGACGGTGTGCGCAGGCCCACCGGTAACTTTCATGACCACGTTTTTCTCGCCATGGACGCCCTCAGGTGCGTAGGTGTAATGTGCACCCAGGGTGCCCCCAACAACAAAATGGCAAATACCCATCGCGATCGCTCCATATACAAGGAGTGTCCTGCGACCGACTTTGTCGACGAAGAAAAACGTGGCGGTTGAGAATATGATGAATAATGCGTATTGTACGCCGGACGATAACAGATTAACGTTACCTGAAAGGTCGGCCTACACATGTTTGGTGAGCATGTATCTTTACAATATGAACTTATTGCTTCAATATCAACTCACCATATAAAATATGTAAACTACCTAAGAAGGTTGAGTATAAGTCAGCATGTATTCAATACAGAGAAGCTTGAATGGTAGACGAGGTATACGATATTGCAAGAACCACTGGAACATGGTTGAGATTAGGGGCGTGCGATTCACATACATAGTATGTCATAACATTCGCGCCACTGAGTTGTTGCCAGGCTTGAACAGAGAAGCCAGCAAGCGTCCGCTTCCACATTCCGTTGTAGACAAACTTCCGCCATCCAGCCGGTGCCTGCCGCTCCGCGTTTAGGACGGCGACGATTTCCTCGTATTCGGCAATAACATAGGGACTTTGTACGTCCCCACTGGCTTGAATGTTGGCTAGAACGTGGATGGCTTCCTCGGAGCGATCGACCTTCGCGAGCCAACGTGGGGATCGCGGTAGGAATGGGAGACCTATCATAAAGAAAACGCAAGGAACGAATTGAATACCCCAAGCTGTCCTAAAAGACGCTGTACTTTCGGGGCCGCCAATGTAGGAGCAGCCTTATCCAATAAAGTACCTGCTTGCAAGTTAGCGACGCACTAAAAGCATTCTTGGGCTACTCGCATGATGAGAATGCCCCATTCGATTGCAAGTTGCTGGATAATGATGATGGCGCCTCTCTGAGAGTGCTTTGAAATCTCGGCCAGGTACACAGGAACTTGTGATGAGGTGATGCCCACAGTAACCCCGTTTAGAACGCGACCTGAAATCAGCATTCCTCGGCCATTGCAAGCAACTTGAATTGCTGTCCCAGCAAGCCACCAGAGACATGCGAAGAAAAGCGAGTCCCGACGGCCTATCTTGTCAGAAATGGGACCTGCCATAATCGATCCGACGACAGAGCCAGCCGCGAGCGCTGAACCAATCGCACCCTGAGCTACGCCCGTAGGGTTGTCAAAATAATTGCTGCACGTAGGTTAGAATGGGATGAAATTACTTAGCGTAGTACTACTCACCGATATTGGTCTGTTCCAATAATCGCACTCATTGACGAGATATCAAAGCCGAACAACATTCCACCCATGGTGGCAACTATCGCTAGAAAATAGACATTGTAGATCTTGGGTAACGTCGGTAGCCCCATTATGAGTAGTATTGCCCTCAGGGCTCAGTATCTAAAGTGAAACAAGCAGCTGGCCGCTCTTGGGACGAGACAGGAGCCCAAATATATCTGCGAGAGCGTGTCGAGCATTTCCCTTTCCAAATAGTTGGTCCGAATGCATCCATAATTCAGCATCTCAACCGTCAGTACTTGGCCCCCCTTGGCTGCGACCGAGGTTCGTCATTAGGTCAACTCGGTGGTTCGATGCCTTGGTGACGCGATGGTGGAGCCAGGGATATGTGAAGCGAGAGGTGGAGATGACCGCCCTCATTGGTGGAAATTCTCGAAATCGGGCTTAGGATGATCAAGAATCAATGGGCGGGGAGGCTAGCGGGTGTGGAGGTCTGCCGTCTGGAGTAGCCGTAAGTGGCTTGCATGCCGTTTATTTTGTTACAACGGCTTCGTGATGATCGATCATGCTCAATCAGAGCGCGTCGTGGCCCTCATACGCAGATTTTCTAAGTCAAGACGGCAGGAGTAGAACCGTGAGGAGGACAAGCAAGATAGCGGATTGAAAGGTTCCTGGCGACGATAATGCGTATCGACGGTAACAAACCTGAGTCGGCTGGGAGCGTTGAGGTTCGTTGGCGTGCGCGATCACAAGAAGATTCCAAGCTTTAGGACCTCCACGAGCCCTTTATTGTTTCTGAGTCTGACCCTCGTCGAATCCGATTGTGTCTGTCACTACTTGTACGACCTGATCGATTTTCTACCACGAAGGATCTCCGAAGATTGGTTCGAGTCATTGACTGGTTGTCCGACTGACATGTTGACTCGTCTATATCTAGGTTTGTTAGGGACTCAGGAGCTTTTACAAGATCTGAATGGTACTGCCTCGAGTTTTGATTCGTGAGTCTGCCATTCCAAGGCTGTGTTGAAACCAAACCGTCGTGTTTCCTATAGTTTGTACACTGTATAATGGCGCGATACCGGCTTTCATCTTGTTCATACACGATTGGTCTGGTGTGGGTCTCCATGACCGTAAGCGGCATGCGCAACGAGCAGATTCTTTCCCTAGCTCGGATACATTCCCAGTCATCGCCGTATCCCCCTATGTCCCCAATGTGCATCAAGTCGCTTCCGAGGGCTCGTTCCTTCATTTCTCTCATTTCTTTCTTGAAATATAGATTACGTTAACATGACATTTTCTATCAAAAGTAGCCAATCAGGTCTTATGGTCTAGAGGTATGATTCTCGCTTAGGGCGCACCTGAGCAAACTTGCGAGAGGCCCCGCGTTCGAATCGCGGTAAGACCCTGAAGTTGATTTTTCCTTTTTTGTTCTGTTCTGTTGACGACGGTGTAAGCACGATTAAGCTCTCTTTTTTGGTTGTTTATTTTAGTTATGTAAGTTTTTTAGTATGCTTGCAAAATGCTCGTCTTTGAGCGTGATTAGCAAACAATATGCATAGAAGAGCAATTGTTTGTGCTTACAATCGCGCTGCACAAAATTCGGGCTAGCGCTGGATCAGAAATCGTCCAATCGATCTCCACCACACGACCGCGGATTCCGACAAACACCAACCAAAACTCCGTAAAATCAGCTGTGCTGTGCTGTGCTTATACTTCAGCACATTGCATTTGCACAACAACAATGCGCTGGAACTACGCCGAAAGCCCTGGGCACGGTGCTTGGGGTATACCGAGCTCGAATTCGAAGTAAGTCTGCGAGATTGTTGCCTTGGCACATATTTTGGTCCGTAAAGATGATGCTGACTATTCTGAAGCTTTTGCGAAGAGGTATTTGCTTCGCTTCATTGAGATGTTCTTATGCTAAAAATTGCAAAGGACTACGTCATCACGACGTACATTGCTGAGTTCGTAAACACGCTCACAAATCTTACATACGGTATGTCCCACCTGGTAGAGATATCTCAATATTGATACGTGAACTAATCTTGGCTAGTAATATATGGTGTACATGGACTGCGAAGAGTTGGCCCTCGGAAAGATGGCGGATTGTTATCGACTTTGGCGTTCCCTTACTGGGGCCTGATCGGTGTCGGTGTTCTTTCAGCATGGTTTCATGCCACGCTGAACTACCATAGCCAGATGGGTAAGTCAAACTTGAACGTTCGTTTCGTCATCAATGTCTCTCTGCCAAGCATACCATCTCTGTGTGCTGCATTTTAGAAGAAGAACAAGTGCGCGGTACATTATAGAGAGGCGAGATCATTGCAAATTTGCTCAAACCCACCCTATCATCGTTGTTCAAGACTAAATGTATTAGGCGATGACCTTTCAATGTTCCTCGCCGTTGGAGCTCTACTCCATCAACTACAGACCTTCAATACATCTCCATCACATCGACGCACCACCACCCTCATCATCCTCGGCATCCTCATCCCAGTCTCGGTTTACCACTGCTGGGCAGACGAAGTCATCGTTCATCAGATAACTTTTGCCACGATGGTCTTTCTTTGTGGCAGAAAGATTCGCCAGCTCATCCGCGAGCGCATTAAGAGTGCCGATTCGAGGAAGAGACTAGTCAACCTAGCGAACTGGGGATTGGGTAAGTTGTTTGTAGCACGAATGACCTTATCAGCAGGCTTTGTTTCAACTAACATGTAATAAAGGGAGTGGATTGTTCGGATACTTCGTCTGGAATATTGATGTTCATTTATGCTCCTACGTGACGAGCATCAAACGCACTCTCGGCATTCCATGGGCATTCATTTTCGAATTGCACGGGTAAGCAAGTCTACAATGGAGATCTATCATTGCATCCGCTAATTGTACCTGTTTTGTCAGATGGTGGCATATTCTGACTGGCATCGGTGCATACGTAGGCATGGCGCTCGTAGAGTATCTCGTCACCGTTGAAGAAGGAGAGACGGATAGGATCGAGGAAGGCTTTGTGTGGCCAGTCAACACAGTGCTGCGAGATTTGGAGGGCGAGGGCAAGTCCAAAGGAAAAAAAGCGATGTAGGCCATTGAGGCCGTGAATTACATGAGAGGACACACAATGAGACCGCACTCGCGAAAACAATGCAGCGCTCCAAAGAGCATGTTACTCATCACATCAAGGAGTTAGTGTTAATAGTGAAAGCGTCGCGTAGCGCAACCGTGCGAACCTCATGTCGCACGTCTTAACTCCGTTGAGCGCCATTCTCCGGCCCGTCATCATACCTATCCTCCGGTCAGCACCAAACCGTCCCGGACTAAAGACCTGATCCAAAGCACCTCTCATCCGCCTCGCTAACTCAAGTAAATTTCTTCCTCACTTAAGTCCTTTTCCTTGTCCGCGAAGGGCTTCAAGTCGAACCTCATGGAGATAGCCGACGGAGCTAAGGCGGTGGCCTTGCGTTGGCTATGGCGGGGCAAGCTTCCTCGTTGACGTAACACTCTGGAGTACCCTATCGAGCTAGATTGACAAAGGCAGCATCGGAAGCCTATTGTAATTGCCATAGATATATAAACAGCCTGTGGAGCTCTGAGCAGTGCTTTCAATCACCAGTCTGCAAAGCTTCCAGCTCGCGTCATTGCATCCTAGCATACATAGCTCTCTCTACATCAAGTAGCTCCCCGCACCCAAAACACCACACTAAACAATCTAGAACATGGTCAAGCTCAATGACAAAGAAGTCGGCCAGATCGGCTACGGCCTCATGGGTACATTCACTCTTTTACTCTGGATAGATTAGCACTTCTAACACTGACCAGGCTTCACATGGCGCGCCGACCCTGCGCCTGCGAAGCAAGCCATCTCCGCCATGCGCGCGGCCGTCACCTCGGGCTCCAACTTCTGGAACGGCGGCGAAATCTACGGCACCGTCGAGCGCAACTCGCTGCATCTTCTTAATGAATACTTCACTCAGTATCCCGAGGACGCAGACAAAGTCGTCCTCTCCATCAAGGGCGGCTGCGAGCCCGGAACCGCCAATCCCATCGGCACCGCAGCCAACGTCTCCCGCAGCATCGAGGAATGTCTCAAGGTTCTAGATGGCAAGAAGTTTCTTGATCTGTTCGAGGTAGCGCGTCTCGATCCCAACGTGCCTTTCGAGGAGACGATCGGCACGATTGCGGATTACGTCAAAAAGGGCAAGGTTGGGGGCATCAGTTTGAGCGAGGTGAACGCGAATACGATAAGGAAGGTGCACGCGATCTACCCTGTTTCAGCGGTGGAAGTCGAGTTGTCGCTGTGGAGCACGGATATCCTCACCAACGGTATTGCGCAGACGTGCGGAGAGCTGGGTATTCCTATTGTTGCGTACTCGCCGCTGGGACGAGGCTTCTTGGTACACATTCCTGCCATTGCTTCGACATGATCACAGCTAATGCCCTACAGACCGGACAATTCCAAAAGTACGAAGACATACCGGAAAACTCGTTGTTGCGACACATGCCACGCTTCCAGCCCGACGTGTTCGACGAGAATATTAAGCTCTTGCACGAGGTGGAAAAGATTGCAAAGCAAAAAAATGCAACGCCTGGACAAGTCGCGCTCGGCTGGATCCTCGCTCACAGCGGGAAGAACGGCCTGGCCGAGATCATTCCAATTCCTGGAGCAACTACAGAGTCAAGAGTGAAAGAGAATACGACACTACTAAAGCTCAGCGACGAGGACATCGCCGTGATTTCAGACATTCTAAAGAAGTTCCCAATTCAAGGTCACCGGTACCCAGCGTTCCTTCAGGGACATCTCGAGCAGTAGGGGATACGGGAACCTATGAGGTGGAGGCGATCCAGATATGAATGTTTTATTGTACACAAAAACTAGGGTATCCTTTCTGCTGTCCGTAACTCTTGAAGATAATAAATAGATCTCGAACTCGCCTGTGTCCTCACGTCGCTTCTGCAGTTGCTTGTATCCCAGACATCGAATCGGCCAAAGGTGCTTCAGCTACCTGTTCCCCTCGATCTGCTGACTCGGCTTGACCGTGTAGCCAGTCCTCCTCGCGCCACCAAGGCATCTTGCCATCCTTCGGTTCGATGTTGAGTTTCTTTGCTAGAACAATATCTGCATCTAGCTGCGTCACGTATTCGGGCTCGCCCTCTTCCCCGGCCTCTAAACGTCTGCGCTTCTCACTAGCACGCTCGCCTTCTAGGACGTTCTCCACGAGCAGCTCCTTGGCAGCCCACTCGTGCTTGCGCTGCTTTTCGAGCGTCTCGGCTTCGGCACGCAGTTTCTCGCCATCTTGGTTCGCCCAGAGTAGCTGCCGCCGCAGCAAGCGAAAGAGCTGGTCCGCGGGCAAGGAGAGCTCATGCGGAGTGAAGCTTACGTCGGGCGGAAATTGCACCATAGTGGCTGAAGATACAGGATCTTGTATGTATATAATATTGTTGTGTGTGTACTCATTTTCGCTACTCGGAGGAAGAGTAGCACTATTTGGCGGATGAGACAAAGGTGAACCGGGTGTGGAGCCCTTCTCAGCGGACCTCTTCTCCTCACTAAGGACGAGTTTGATGCGCTGAAACTTGTTCGAAGGGTTCGACGAGTGGTGCTTTGGGACAGGGTCGGAGGGCCTGAGAGCCTCTGTCTCGTGCACTGTACGCATGTGCTTTGCCAGTGCATCCGAACGCGTGAACGAGCGATCACATTCTGTGGAGATTAGCAATGCTTGCGTTGTATTAGCAGATGTCATATATGTACCTGGCAACGTGCAGTAGAATGGTTTCTCGCGGGTATGGCTCCGCATATGTGCTCTCAACGCATAGCCGCTCGCATGCGGGATGCCCTTGCGGTTACAGTCGCTCCATTCACAACTATACTTCTTTTGTCGTGTTCCAATGTGATCCTCATGTAGGTGTTCCACCAGCTTGTCCATATTTTCTAGATCACCGGCCTCGCAACCCTCCCACTTGCATATCGTAACCTGGTCCTGGCCGAAGTCGTCTTCTGCAGACATGCCTGGATGATGTGGTGATGCAGGCACCGAGCCATCTGTGTCTTCTGAGAGTTCGCCGAGGTCGTCAACGGACGGCATGTTGCCAGGCGGGTCTGAATGCGCGCGATTCTGTAGGCGTGGGCGTTTGTTCGGTCGCGCAGCGGGCTCGTGGTCCGGAGTGTGTTCGACGCTGATGCGGCGGCCCTTGACTTCCTCAGGGAAATCGTCGCTGGCGTAGTCGGAAAGGTCTGAGGCTGGCGAATCCATTGTGGCGGCTGCGAGGGTTTTTGTGGAAGAAGCGGAGCGATGGTTGTTGAGAAGGGGAGGAAGAGACGCGTTCCACGGGTTGAAGGGAGCACGGGCCACGACGGAGGTGAGCTTGGGAATCGAACTTTTCGACGCACACTCCTCCACTCGCGCAGGTGAAGGCACGATGTGTATAACACGTTGCTGAGAACCCCAAACGCGGTATTCTATGACTCTCACATGGCCCTAAGCAGACTGTAAGCAGCACTCCCCGCCTTTTCACTTGTTGTGATGAATCTATTGAGTTCTGCAATTCCAACGGCGCGCTCACAGCAACCCGCATGCGGAGTACTCATACACTACACTTGATCTGATACATCTACTCAAGCATCCAAATCCAGTTTCTAATACTCTTTATCTTGCTGACTCGTTTTTGCAAAGTCCCTCATCGACGAAAATACCTCGATCTATCCCAAATAAACTCGCCATCCGCGAACTTTGATTCCGATATCATCTTTTCTATTACAGATCCTAACAGACTAGTGGCTTTCATGTCTTGTTGGGCATTTGAAACGCCATTTACTTCTCCCATTAGTCTTCTAGCCAAGAGCAATACTTTGTTATAAAATTAGGACTTTGTGATGCACGAGAGTCTGTCATATTGAGTGTCACGTTTTAAACTGTAATAACAACTAGTTCCTTGCCTCATTCGCTGTATTGAGTGCTTTGTAACTTCTTGTTCATCTCCTCTTACATGTAGAAGAAGACGACCGTGTGCAGATCGGTGAGAACATAGAATGAAAATATAGTAGTAGCGTGAGACCCAATGAATGACAAAAGACCAGCCATTCCATACCGTCTCAATCTACTACACATCACTTCTGCATCAGTAGTCCTGCCCTTGTCTTGGCACATTGCCCTTCCTGTGCCAATATGCTATGATGATGCCGGTAGCGGTGAATATTTTTATCTGCCCTTCTTCTTGTCTGCTTCCGTGTTTTTGAAGGGAAAACCGCTTGTCCGCTTGTCCGCACCAGTCTTGCGACTGATCCTCCCATTACTGCTGGCAAATAGAATACACCATAGTGCTACTGCGCAGAAGAAGCCGCTACCAATCGTGCCGAGCGAGAACGAAAAGACGCCAGTCTCGGTCCACATGGCATAGCCGTAAAAGGCCAGGGTAGCGTGGAAGAATGCCGTGATGGTGAGCGTGGGAAGGGCATATGGCGCTTTAGGATCTGCTGCTGACGTCGTGGCACCTGCACCGCGTCAGCCGATTATACAAAGTAAGAAGAAGCGATAGTATCACCTTCACTAAGTCGGCTCGACAGTGGGACAGAGCCCGTAAGGAGAACATTCAGCGCGCCTATCGCAAGGAGGGAGAAGCCGAGAGATCGAGAGAAGTAGACCTCGAGGGCTGTGGCAGGTATTAGCGGGGTTGACCTTGTACCCGTCGAAAACATATTGCGCACTGGATGCTTCTCGAACTTCTGGAGAGAGTAGGGCTGCAATCATAGTCGGTGATGCAATGAGAGGAGCAGCTTGCAAAGCTAGCCATGCTGCCGTGCCGTAGCTGTAGAAGTAGTAGACCTTTACACAACTGCTGTCAGCAAATTCATCGTGTTGATTAAACATTGCGAAGCCGTACATCCATGTTGACACTGGTTTTCAGTCGCAAGACGTGTTTGGTTCGGTAGGTAGATTTCGAAGGGTAATTTCGAAGGTTAAGAAACGTAGTAAGGACGGGCAATGCGGGCAGCGCGGATTTAAAGGCCGGACGCGAACTGTGTAATGAGGTACCTGGAGTTTGCACCTACGTCATCCGCTCCATTTCGGCAACAATCTTGAATGCGCTTACCATTTTGAGCGACGGGTCAGAATCAAGGCGGGGGATCGACTCCGAATTGAGCCTCCAGGTACAGAATGTCACGGCAATATATTTAGATACAAACCGGGGGCGTTCGAGGAGTTGCTGTGGCTGGAGAGTTGCTTCCTCGCCACATGCTCTTACACTAAGCGCCAGTGAGACGGCACCCGCTTACAGTGATGAAGACATCACCCAAGCGGTTCAACATACGCACCAAGGACAGGATGAGCGATCACAATCACCACACAAATAAACATCCGGTAGTGTTCAAAGGGCCTACTGGAGAGCCTTTGTCCTCCCTTTTCGCTGATCTCTCAGAATTCAGTGAGTTGGGTACAGTAGTGCAGTAGGGGTCATGTGAGCAGCGCACAATGTCTTTCACGCTGTCAAATATGATATCTGCAGAATTTCTGGACTCGAGATCGATTGTGCATCTTTCCAAGAACGTTGGGAGTGAACAATAAGGTCGATCATGTTGCGGATGCCACTATATCCTTAGAGGTGAAGGTCTATACGACTTTTAGAACACTGAATTTACATAGATTCGACAGTAGTTCCGATCAATTTAGCATCTAGGCTGCTTGCTGGTATTGGGCTGTTGAAATGGCGGTCTTGTAAGTTGTACGTGATAACTCTGTGCCATAGTCATTGTGGAGTACGTGGTTCAAAGAATATCAAATGGTATCTGAGCTTAGCCAGATAGCCATAATATCCATGATAATTAATAGTTGCTGTGTCGAGATCTCACGACCTTACGGCCGTAGCTATATTCGTCTCCGTTACTACTTCCAGGGCGCTCTTCCTTTGTCTGACGGCCATACCCCGAAGCCGAATTAGTCGTAGCATGCAAATGTGACTTCAAGAAATATAGTTGACAAAGACCCAATTCTTGTCTACAAAGCTTCACCTAGCGTCGTGACAAGTTGGAGCGCGTTAGAACGTTTTACCTTTCTCTCTCTTATGCATCCACCATCGCCTGCTGAAATCATACATAATGCGACTCCAAGGCCTCGTGATGATCTTGCCTTCGAGCGTCCCGCTAAAGAAGCTAAAAAGGAATAGCAACACCATACTCACACCGAGAACCACAGCGAATGCCCACCAATAGCTCTTGACAGTGAACTCAAGACCCGCAAACTGGATAGAAAAGTAGCCAGTCATAAGAGTGACCGGCATAAACACTATAGTCACTTTTGCGAGGAGAAGTGTAACCCGAGTGAGCCGCTCCACGCTGAAAGACTCTTTGATGGCAATGAGATTAAAGTTCTGATGCTCAGTTAGAAGGAAGAATTGCAGAGTGATTGTAGCGAGAGGCAGCTCTACATACCATCATGACAAGAGAGTCCTTCTGGTCGATGCACTCTTGAATTTCACTTAGAGCGTATAGCTTGATACGATCCTTCAACCGCTCGAACCTTGCACGAGCAGCCGAGCTAAGAGAAACACCCAAGAGGCTGTCGGCTTCTGGTACCTGAGGGCCTGACATGTTAACGGGTATAGAAGATGCTAACGATTCCATGCCCGATACGATATGGGAATTTTTTAATGACGCGAGTGTTGCTTCTTGCTTTTTCAACACGCGCTCGATGATCAGTTCATAAGCTAAATAAACACGCTTCAGAATTGATAATTGACAGCCGATATGATGAAGTTGATCAACGTGTTCAAGATTCGCCCGCACAAGCATTTCTCGTCTCTATCAGGCCATCAGTTTTCGGTATCAATGTAGATCTTTACGAAGAACTTACTAGACGATCTAGTTCAGCAGCGTATCCATGTTCACGGCGTGTCACTAGGCTGTATGTCGTGAACCAGTCCTCAAAAAGATAGTAAAATAGCAACCCGGGTGCGTCCGTAGGTCTGTGTGCCGTTTCTTCGTCGCTATTCCCAATGCGGTGTCGAATAGGAAGCATGATGAGAGAAGCTTCACGTAGCGGGGTGGGGGCTTTTGTCAATTGGCGGAAGACGCTTACTAGATTTCTTCGGGTGGTGTAAAGTGTCCTCAGTTCAGATGACTTCAAGCTGCCATTGGCAAAAGGGAAAGGGTCTTCTGAGATGGATATAACCGTTTTGTCTTCAGTGAGAAGAAGCCAATTCCATACCCGCTTGGCTGAAGGTACGTCCCGACTTTTATCAACCTCGTCATTATGATCACTTGGCTTTTTGGTGCGAACGTCATGAAGAGAGTTATAGCCTAGGCAGACGACTGAGGGGTATTAGTGACGAAATATTCCAATTGATCAAGCAAGCTTACATCGCCGCCCCCAGTCTACCGTCGACCAATGCCACACTTCGTCAACGATATGGTAGTGACTCAAGTCTCGCACCATTTCGAGCTGAGTCGAATGCATCATCTCGGTCATACCGATGCTCTCTTCTGAATCGAGTGTTTCCTGCTTTGACGTTGTGGACCTTTTTGAATGCTGAGTTTTACGAGATCTAGCTGAGCCAAGTGTGTTCGAGCTTTGCTTCATGTGTAGAGCGCTAGAACGAGGTGGAAGGGGATCAGAGCACATCATGCCTAGCAGCCTTGGTGAGAAGTCGTAATGTTTGCCTAGCACATGGAGCGTATCTTTCTGGAGGTATGGCACCCATAGGTTAATCCATCGTGTGTGTAGATTCGCCGGCCTTGGTGCGGATAGGAGCCTCGAAAAAGAATCGGATCCTAGATCGAAAGCACAGTAGGCGTCATCGTCGCCGAAATCAACGATGAAGTTGGTGCTGCGGGGGTTACGCGTCTGCCTGTCGAACATATCGAAATTCCTCCCATTGTCGAAGTCCCGAAAGGATGCCTGGATTTCTTCATCGCAAAGGTCTTCGTAATACGACGGTAAATCTTCAGCGGGCGATGCGGACCGGAAGGGTATTTCCATTTTGGCAGTGAGGTCGAAGTGGCAGCATCGACAGTGTTGAATGAAATGGCGTTGAACTATTGCTCTAGCATCTTGCTCTCCTAGCCCGTGTGATGCGAGCTCGTGCCGTGTTCAGGCATCTTCACAAAGGTCCATGGGGCTGGTCACGCGAGGCTTCGCCATAGGCAGAAGGTCTCAGATCGGAGACTGTACGCTCCGCTTGCGGATGGCAGTGCAACATAATGGTTATAGACGGACGCGCAAGGTGGCTCCTTTCTCCTGTGATGCCTGCCCGAATTTTGAGAGCAGGTTTGTCGAGCGCATGAAGGTGACCGTCACAATGCGCAGTATTGGAGATACCCAGGATCAGCGCTAACCCTGTTTGCTCACGCTATGGAACATTGATCCTGCGGATTTCTTTAGGTTTGAATCTCACAGTACGTGAAACAACTCACTTAGACTAAAAAGCAAATTCTCCAATGATGCTCATAAATGAATGATGAGAATTACGTTGAGCGACGGACTGCGCTGACATCAGTATTGGGCTGCTTGTCACCCATTACTTTGCTACGACGCGGCTTAGTTTACATACTCGAGATTACTGGTTCTTCAGCCCTCTCACGTTGGTCAAAGCACTGAACAACCCATTCGAAACTCGCATTCACACTTGCACCCGCTAACGCCCGAAACCACACCAGTAAAGGTGTCAACTTCTTGACTCTTATACATCTAACCTCGCCATTCTAGCTTACTGGGTCCTATGAAACCCCCTCAAGCTTACGCCATCAAAGTTGCTATGAAGGGCTAACTTCTCATACGGGATCATTGCAACACCCCTTCTGGCGACCTTAAGGCCGAACTCAATCCACACTTTCCCGCCGAGACTTTCGCTGAGTATGAGCGCGCCGAAGCGTGTCACGCTAATAGCATAGAGAATTTAATCTTGTTCGCGACCGTGGTGGTATTCGGCAATATTGCCGGACTATGGGGGGGGGGACTTGAACGTATTCATCACCTGCTTCCTCGCCGTTCACGCTATATACATGATTCTTTACTTCACTCACAACACATAAGGATCTACGATTGGTCGCACTGCTCTATGAATCATCGGCGTGGGTTCTCCAGGCTGCGAAAGCACTCACCACTTAGATTTTGGCAGGGTTGAATCATTGACCACTAAGTTAGTAACCCAGCCTAGGATCTACAACTCATGTGGAGGTGCAAAGTAGTACGCTACAGCGGATGACCATGTCTACTAAGGTTAATGGCGTATCGGTTTTTTTGGCAGTAATCTTTCTCGTTCCGTCGGGATCCGTTAATCTGACTGGATAGCAATGACTGTTAGATATAGTCACCATAATCGAAGCGCGTATTTACTAATCTAAAGTTAGTGGTAATCGATTGTAGGGTAGAAATAACTTAGTGATCCAGTTTTTTTTTTACATGTGGTCGTTTAGTGACTAATGAGGCGATACGACTGAGGGCTGTCCTGGGCAAGAAGAAGCATATGTCACTTCCAACCGCCATGGTTTGGACTCGAAGCGCCTTGGTCATATTTGAAAGATTTGGTTGTCAAATTCCCCTTCAATGGTAGATAATCACGAGAGATAAGTATTCGAACCGATCTTTCGTTCTATTCTGGACTAAGCCAGACCCTCATTTGTCCCCAGGTTCCTGTTGAAGTGCGGTAGCTCGAATTCTCCATTCCTTGTTTACCCAGCACATCTTTCAAATCGATCTATGCCCTCCGGATCTGCCATGTTACATTCGTGATACTGACTTCCTCTCCCGCCTTCTCGTCGTAATCGAACCACTCTCCTTCAGATAGATCAATCGAGGCAAACTTGGTGCCAGACTCGGCACCGGTGGCCTGAAATTCGCCCTTTATTTTGCTCAGCGTTGAACCAACCCGCGACGTTAGCCACTCACCTCTGCCTTGAACTCAGTAAACTCCAACCCCCTGCAATCGAACTCCAATATATTGACCGTCTTCGGCGGATCCGACTGCTCGTAGCTTGCTGGTGCTGCCTTGATGTTTGCGGAGTGTTCTCTCTGGATGAATTTAGTCATGATACAGGATATCTAGGTCGGGGCATATCGACCTTACAATTTTTGCACTTCCAGACAAAGTTGGCCTCGCCTCTGCTACCGCTCATCTCATTCATTTCCTGAGCCGTTGTCAGACCTTGTCTCATGCTCAAACTAATGATGTCGTACGAAACGAGTCATAGTGACAAAATTTGGATGTGTCTCACGACATGATGTGCACTGGACTTTGAAGGTATAGTGGAAAGGCGAGTCTTCTGTGTCGGTAGGGCGCAGATCGGTGACGCTAGATGGTGTTAGCAGAGGCAATGCAACCAAGATAAGATACTTGCCCGTTCAGTTCGGCGGAGAGAGCAAGCGCGAGTACCATGTTGTTGACAAATACAATACTAAGGCTTGGGGCAACTTCGCAGCGAGCTTGAAGCATGGAGCATGGAGCTTCGCGGGCGGGGTGAGTTTGGCGCCCGATTGGCCCGAACATCAGCCGAGAACTTTCTCTTACCATGTGGAAGCTCTCTACCGCGTATATCTCAACTACTTACGGCGTCTAATTTCCACGATCCTTCGACCGCCAGTCGTAAACCCTATACCGTTTTCACCATGAGTGCAAGGCTCCTGCCAGCTCAGTCTCTCAGCGCAATGCTAACGCGGCAACAGGCTCCAGTCGCACCTTTCAACCCCCGGCCCATGCTCCAGAGCTTGTACGTTCCGCGCAAGGCTATCCTTTGAATTGCGCGATTACTGACCCCAGTAGGGTCGACAAAGACATCCTCGTGCGCCTTAAGTGGGGCGAGACCGAGTATAAGGGCCGCCTCGTTTCAGTGGATCTCTACATGAACATCCAGTTGAACAACACGGAGGAGTTTATCAATGGACAGAGCTCTGGGCAGCTTGGGCAGGTGTTGATAAGGTTCGCATTGCCTAGGTATCTGGGTTAGTAGGCAGAAAACTGACCATGCAAAGGTGCAACAACGTCCTCTGGATCGGAGCCGCAGACCAGGTGGAACCGAAGACACCAAAGGACACGAGCATGTCGGGTTGAGAGGGTATATATGGAGTTGGGCACACATTCTTGAATTGGAACGAAAGGGAAAGGGACTCCAAGATACTTCGCAGGCACTGCGCGTGCAACCAGAGACTGCGGATCATATCTGCGATGCGATGCATGGGCATTGATGACGAAACACGCGCAAAAATCATTTTGATACCACGAAAACCATTGGCGCATGAATAGCAATAAACTGGTGGCGTCAATGGCATTGAGACTAGAACTGCTGCAGAACGCTACTCAATCTCTTCTACAATTAGACTTTTCCTGCCTGTCTCCTGTAAAGGCTGTACATTCAGACCTTGCAGATTTCCTTCAAGACCCAGATCAGGTCCCAGTCTCGACCCTTGATCCCGAATCTTGTAAAGCTTTTTCATTTCCCATGTCTCCAATCCCTCCACCACGCTATTTGCATGATCTTTGACCAGTCCGTCCACATCTTCGTCCTTTACCCACTTCATTACTCGCTGCACCTCCTCGATTTGACGAACTCCTAGACCTGCTACACTCTCCTTCCCCTGTTCAAGCTGGCTGTCCATACCTCTTAAGAGACCCATTACAACAAGCGCAGCAGCACGTCTCAGGATACCCTTCGCTTCCGCAGTCTCCATCGTAAGAATGAGAAGTACCATTTGCAGCGCCGCATCCACCGTAATTTGGCTCAACAGCTCAAGTCGACTCTCCATAATGCTTCCCAAAATGCTTAGCGCAGAAGCACGAATGCGCACATCTTCTTCTGTACCCGTGTTTTCCCAGCCTTGCACAATTTTGAGGAGTGCATCACGTTCTACTTGTTCGGCAGGGTTCTCTCCTTCCGGATCGAGAAGATTGGGGATCGGGCCTCCCCATGCTGCCTCGCCTTCTTCTTGCAATTTCCGATTTGCTTCTGCGAGCAGGTCACGCTTCATGAGTGTTTGTTTGCGCTGGCCACGGCGAGAAGCAAGAGATAGGGTTGCCTCGATGATAGCTTTGAGACTCGTATGTTTTGCCGAAAGGACTGTACTTGAAAGCCAAAATAAATCTTCCAGTACAAAGTTATTTAGTATCTCACCAACGCGGAGCCGGAAGTCTAGTGCTTGTTCGATTTCCTTTTCCTTCTTGAGACGCAGGGACTGTTCGTCGATGTCGATGAACGCATCAACGATGATGCGTATGGTAGGGTTTGGGACGCGGGTTGCCAGATCTACGATGACAGGGATCGCGGCTGTATACACGTAGGATTCGGCGTCAGCTACAGAGGCTGAAAGGAGCATATGTGTGATGGAGGGTACATCAATGATCGGAAACGCGACAGGATCCTGAATTAGTTTACCTATGGTTGACACAGCCCACGTCCGGTTTGGTGGTTCCGGCGAGGTCAGATCTGCGAGGGCAACTTTTAAGGTTGCACGGTGCTGAGACTGTGGATCCGTAGACGGTGTAGAGACCGAAGCAGGGGTTATTAGCTGTAGAACGTTTGTTGCGGCATTGCTGATCAAGGGCGAGATCGAAGGCTCGTGTCCGGCTTGGGTTAGATATTTAAGAGATGGGATCATGTTCTCAGTTACTGTTTGGATCTCTGGTGACGGATTAAAGGCTGGAGATGAGAGTAGGGTGTTGACGATGCTAAGGGCGAATGACACTAGATCTTCAGATCCTGTCTCATTGCCCTCTATGTTTGTAGTAAACGAAGGTTGCATCATTCTCCCTAAATTGGCTCGACTGGGTTTATCTCTGTTTTTCAGGTTTCTTGCTCCTGCTTGATGTTCCTCGACAAACTTCTGGAGAAGCTGACACATAAGTTCAACAATATGTTGGGGACTGCGAGCAAAATTGTCTTTGAACCGTGTAGCCAGTGCTTCAGAAAACTTCGCATCAACGAGAGCTAACAGCGGATCTATATCGGGCTCGTGAGTCAAAGAGGCCGATGTTAATGTGGGTGAGAGCCATTTTCTCGTGGACTGTATGAAGATCGCACCAGCAACGGAGTCTTCGATGTTGGCGTCAACTAATAACGAAACTAATAGACCCACGTATTGGTCGATCTTAGACATCTTCACAAGTATACCCCCCATGTCACCGATGTCATCACTATTCTGGGCCCGCGACCGGATTTCAATGCCACCCTGGGAGCCAGGATCAAACTTCCATAGAGGCTCACCATCCCAAAAAATATTGTTGGAGACAGTACTAACTCGCGGTACTTCGCAAGCAAGCGACAAGTAACGGAGCATGATTGCGCGAGAGAGTTCCGACCAACCCTTGTCAAGAGAAGGGCGCGACGAAGCATGAGTGAGAAGCGCCCACAACGGAAGAATGATTGGACCAACTAGCCTTTTCAAGAGTCCAGGGTGCGAGTATGAAGACGCGATAGTGGCTAGCCGTCGCAGGGCCAACCGTAAGTCTTGTTCATCTACTATGACCTGGCCTGCCGTACTCTTGCTCAAGCGCGCTTCTCCAGCTAATTTCGGAGATATGGTATCGAGTAATGGCCGGGCAAAAAGTTCCCAGCCGATTGTCTTTGGCGCCCCTGTACTCTTTTTGTTCAAGATGCCCCCTGCAATTATTTGTCCTGCTGCGCGACTGAGCTCTTTCCCTTCGGTCCCGTCTAATAAAGTAAACAATTGAGGGGCGAGTTGTGTAAACCACGCATCTTGAGTCATCTCGCTAGGAACAGAGCTAAGCAACCGTGCAGCTTGTGTGATAGACTCAATAGGAAGAGGTAATTTGGCTTGTGGGCCCGAAGCGTCCTGTGGGACTTGGGAGTTCTTGGACAAGTAAGACAATGCCAGAAACTCGATCGTGTGGCGGACTCCATGGGGGCGAAGGGGCACCATCTCCAAGTCCTTCGATAGCTGTAATTTCCACCATAGTGGAACGTCTTGCTGGAGGAAAGAAGTGAGTACGGGCAATATCCGCGAAGTAGAAGTATTAGCTATAAGTCTCTCGTATATAGGTCGATAGTTGGCATGTGCTTGATCATATGTCTGTGGAGAGAATGAAAGTTCCGCAAGCGCAGAGACGACATCGGGAAGGATTCGCTGACTGAGGAGCGGTTGCACGCCTGCGCCATTCTGGTCAAGGATAGGTATCAAGGTTCTTATTGCTTCAAAGAGGGGTTGACGCTCAGAGCTGGTGTGTACTGGCACCGATACAACTAGAACGGATCGCGGACGCTGACCAAAGACGACCCCGTGGGAGAGGTAAGGTAAGATGCCCATCGAGGTTATCAGATCGAGCAGACCATACACGACGCCTACGAGAGAACCATCGTACGGCTCATCGGGGCCTGCACCCTGCTCAGCAGCATTGATTGCTTGCAGATGAGATAGCGACTCTTTGACGAGGCGTGGAGGATCAACGGCTTCTTCCTGTGGTATGGGTCCTTTTCCAAGGAACGGGCCGATGAAGTCAGCAGCTGCATCTACTGTGTTCTCCACAGCACCCATGTCGGATTCTTTAAAAGATGCTACACGTTGAGCGACGTGGCAGAGGTGGCGATGAGAACAGCGGTCGATTGATCAGCACGTGAAAACGAAAGCGTGATGGCGCGGTTCGAGCTAACTTGTACCGACTAGCGTGTTTTAAATGCACGCGTCCCTATCGCCTCAAAACGAAGCTCTTGTCTATTTTCTTCCACAATAACAACCCCAACAACTCCGCATCACACAGATTTGTTTCCTATCAATCTTCCACCGCTTTCCAAGGTACACCGCCACTGGATTCTGGACCTCGATAAGCCGCTGGCAACCTCTGAACAGGTCAACAATAGCGGGACGGCGCGCAACAATCTCTCTAGTCACCAATTCTTCGCTCGCTTGCCAGCAAGCTACAATTGCATGTCACTTTCCCCATAGTTGCCGAAGCCCGTCTTCCAATCGGAATGCTCAACAGCGCCTCGCGCACGTGCATTGATAGACAACCCGAGCCTCTCAGTACGGTCTCAACGGGTTTTCTGTATCCTTATATCTTTGCGCTCCAGTGGCAACATTGGGGTAGTGCTTGAGGAGGGCGGGCTCGGATCTTAACCCTAATCGTCTTTTGGTATTCGTCGCGTTTCATACGCGCGCGAACAGCATCGCGGTCATGTCGCCGACCTTCCGAAAAGACGCTGGATAGCTGCCGGCGTGCCTACGGGTGCGACGTTCTGCAGGAAGGCTCAAAAAGGAAGACTCGAGGTACAGGAAGCTTCGAGCATCAAATTGAGGTTTCATGTGCCCATCGGGGTATTAAAGTCTTCAAGCGAAGAACACGTCGACTCCTCAACTGTGCAACAGACTCTGGCCATCATGGATAGCTTCGATTGATCGTCGAGGTAACGTTTCGAGGAGAGACCTGGAGGGAGGTGCCAGACACCTCAGATGAGGATCGTCTTTGGGATCTTGAATACCGTTTCCGCACTTGTTTTCTCTGCTCTATAAACTGTAAGAGAGTTGCAACACCAAGTACCAAACTCAATCACGCACCTTTGGAGTACCTTCGATAGACTGGATAGGTGTAGGGAGAGCGCGGTTCTGACTACGAGTCGAGTCTTACAAACGGACATTTCACACTGTATGCTGCAGAGATCCACTCGTCAGAAAGGCGTATGCCCAGCGAGGTCTCAACGTGGCTCAGTGTGTTGTTGTCTTCATATGACGGATCGTCACGCTCCGGACCCGAAACCTTGAACGTTCAATTAGGTTGCTTCAGAGGCTCTACGTGTGTTGGACTTGGGACGTAGCGTTTGTACCTTAGAGTGGAAGGCACAGAGATTACTTGTGACGACGACGATGAAGATTTCGTGCACCTAATCAGTAACTAGGCTATATGTCCGTTCTGATAACCCCAACAAGGACGCAAGTCCTAACCAGTTCTCCAACCTCATATGATATCACGACGTCTCGACGCCTGCGTCACGATTTTTATCATCGACAGCTGTTACTTCAGTAATATCCGGCCAGTCGCGTTAGTCGTCAACCTGTACGTTTAGCGTACAGCTGGATTAGCGAGCGTTTATCCACCTCTTCGTCCGAATAGCTATTTTGCTCTTACGGACGTGACCATGCGGTTTTTGAGGATGTCGTTTGTCCGCATCACACGCCTTCCAACCCCTCATCGGGAAACGGGAAGGAAACAAAGACAAGTCTCAGAGAGTCATGCTACCACACACAGAGAGAAGCATTTGGATCCCTCAAATGACGGTGTCTAGACAGAGAGTTGCGCCGTTGTTGTGCTGTTTCGACTAGGATATTGCCACTCGGCGCGTCATGGTCTACGGAGACGAAGGTTCCGGTGCAGTGGGAATGCAAAGAAGAGCGGGGTATAAAACAATTGACTTGTTACGAAGCGTTGCGTACGTGCTCGACTTCAGTCTGATCTACGCCAACTACTCTTCTGAGGAAAGGCTACTACAACAAGGGGCACAGCTACAAGAAGTTTGCGGTCGATCAAACACGACAACCACATCAGAGGCCCTCGGAGTTAGAATAAGAGGCGCAACACATAGCTTAAAGACTTTGAAGATGGGACCTCTCTAGAGTGAGGATCAAGGCTTCGACCTGTCTATCAACATTGTCTGCGAGACTGTGTAGTCGCTTAGACTGCTCTGTGACGCTCTCTGGGTGAGGCTGTTTGCTGATCATAAGACCGTCTCCTCTGCAGCATGCTCTTAGCCAGACTTGGGACCGTGTCAATGACGTATGTTCGGATGGAGATTGATGTTCGTACGTTAATGTGGAGGAGGGAGTCCGTGGTGGAAGTCTGTGCGGGTTGTTCCACCTGCCGCCTTTGAGGCGGCCCTGTCTTTTTTTATAAGTTCCCCTTCTCCAACGGACAGGTACTACTGCTGAGTTCTCTAGTTCTTGACTGACTCCGCCCATGTTGCCTAGAATGGGCGGCATGGATAGTCGTGATGAGTCATCGCCCCGTTGACTCTGACGCGAACTTAAATATCCACGAGCGCATTCGGCCCCACGAAGCCCCCAAGGACGACATAAACTTCGAAAATGGCTGTTCACCTTCTCCCGAAATCACACCCGGACCCGTCAACTTGGACGTCTCTCTTCGCTAAGCAAAAAGCTCTACGCCTTCACTCCCTCCTCACCTCCCCGGAATCCTTCTCATCAACCTACGAACGAGAAAGCGCCTTCGCCGATGCTGACTGGGAAGCACGCCTACGGAATGCATCCGCATCCACGTTCGTAGCTACGAATCGTACGGCAAAGCATGCAGCCGCTCCGGGTGTTCTTGATGCAGAAGCGTTGCTGGAAGGCGAATGGGTCGGCAGCGCCGTACTCGTCGGACCAGCAAGCACAAACGACGAGGATGAACGATCCACAGCCACGTTTGAGATTTACGGCCTATTTGTCCTCCCGGATGCACGAGGGACCGGGTTAGGCAGTGCACTTCTCGAGGCTGCCGCAGATTACGGACGAGTACTGGCAGCTAAGCAGGGTTGTGAGAGAGTTGTCGTTAGGATCTCGGTTGCGCCCGGAAATGAGCGCGCTCTAAAGTTGTATGAAAGAGTTGGATTCGTGGAGAAAGAGGCAGGAGCCGAGGAGGATATGGAGCTGGGTGTAAGGGTTTTGTCGAAAGAGTTGGTTGTTTGATACCCGAATGCTTTGCCAGTCAGTTGTGGCTTGTACGAGAGTAGCGTGCAAGACGGTATTTGAAAATGTTATAGAGTACCTACATTCCATGATCCTAGCAACATGTGCTCTTGTCGACAACCCACCATGTGCAATGCTGAAGGTATCGTATCATGCAACGGAAGAAATGTTGATCAAAAACTAATTTTATGCTATTCTTGGTATCTACTAAATACTAAAATCCCACGGGTATTAATCGCAACATGTCCGCATTAGATTATTCAGTTCACAAAGGGTAGAAAGCCCTATATACACACCCGAGGGTAGCTAAGCTACGTCGAACATGTCCGCCAAAGAACGCCAATATGCAGCCACGTTCATAACCTAAATTATTCCCATTACATCTTCAACCACCTGACCTGGTCGCCCAACCAGTCTAGAGCATCATGACGGCAGCGAAAGCGAGGAGAGCCGCTCCGCTGGCTACCACTTTCTGGGCGCCCGAGCCAGGCGGGGCGGTTTGCGAGACCGTCGGCTGGATAGGAGCACCTGTGGTGGAGGTTCCGTCGGTGGGCGAGGCAGAAGTCGAGCTGTTGTGGCCTCCATGAGGGGCCGATGCGGACGGCAGCGCAGTTCCATAGGAGGTGCCAGCCGAGGCAGTGGTGGTGACGGCGCCAGGCGAGAGCTGCTTGAAGTTTGCGCAGCCAATGCGGGTCTTGTTAGACAGATGGACGACAATGGACTTGTCGCCGAAGAAGGAGACGTCGGAGGCTAGCGTGGCGAGGTATTCGTCGTTGTAACTGTTGATACCATTAGCAAAAGACGTTGCCGTGAAGGCGACCAGGACCCGAACTTACGTAGCGCTGAAGGACGTTCCCGTGATGTTGCCGTACTTGCCGCTCAGATCACCCGTCTGGCACGACTTTTTGTTGTTCGCGTCGCAGATGGGCACCTCGCCGCGCTTGTACGGGTCAAGATGGGCGCCCGTAGCCGTGCAATTGCCATCCTCTGGGACAGCCTTCTCGTGAATATGGTACACTGCTCTCGTTAGCTTGCCTATACGGAACGTAGCGAATTGGGCACGCACTGAATGGACCGCCCTCGGTGGGCAAACCAGAGATGGCTACCTCGACCGAGACGCCCTTTCCACTGGCACCACTGGCAATCTTGATGGCGCCAGAGACAGCAAACGGCGCCTTGGGCTTCAATGTTGCCTCGTACTGTGCGCCGATGGGGTTCTGGGTCACGACGGGAGCATCTTCGGCGACGACAGCCGTGGCCACAGCCAAAAGCGAGAGGATAGACTGAGTACGCATAGTAGCGATTGGGGTGGATGGATACAGAGACACTGGCGAACTCGAGCTGAGCGTCTAACGGAGTGAGACGGAAGCGAATGTGTGTAGGAGGACGCAGGACAGAGGGAAGGGTGGGTGGAGGGGAAGAGAAAAAGGCAATGGAGCGGCGGGTGCAGAGACAATGTGGCAGGGGCGGCCGTGTAAATACGTGACCTGTGAAGCGGTCGCACCTGCGCCGGCACAAACAGGCAGCCTTGCGCCACGCCGCCCAGCCAGACGGGCTCGTTGGCAGAAGTGTGGCAGGCGGCCCTGCTCATCGTGCACTGGAGCCCGCCTGGTCAGTGGTCTCAGCGTGTCTATCCCGAAGGAATTGCACTTGAGCGCGGCTGTATGCGAATAAACATGGCATGCAGGGGGTGCTGGGCTGTGTGTGGTACAACTCGTTACGGCTCGTTGATTGCTCCTGTGGCGTGGATAATTGGCCCGTAGAGCATTCCTGTCCCTCTCCCTCCCCCTTCCCACCCCCAGACGAGATGTGATATTGTTTAGAAACACGTCCTTTTTGGCGCCCGCACCCATGCCACAGCAAGCGACAAGCTTTTGCGCCGGGGCCAACTGTTTCGAAACACGCCTAGTCCACCACGCTCCGGCGAATCTGCGTGGGGCCCAAGCCAGGCACAGACCAGCATCGCCAGCCCTGGAGTCGAGTGGCAGCCCTTGGCGCTGAGCTGAACATCAGCGGAATGACAGGCGGCTCCAGCACTCGACCACCGCTCAGCCTCTCGGTGCGACACAGCCTCGCTCGCAAGCGCGGGAAAAACAGCGTCGCAGTGTTGCAGTAGGAGGTTTCGCTGACGTCCCGGGCGTGTCTGGAAGATCAAGCTCTGCGCTACTGCACTCTTCCGGCCCAGGGCTCCAAATTTACCCCAAATAGATCGCCGACAACGATGCCCCGATCGCGCTGCACACACACACACACACACACACACACACACACACACCCTTCTTCCCAGTCCGTGCCGCCGTTTCAGGCGAGCCGACGCAAATAGCACGACCTTTTCGCTCACTCGCACGATCGCGCGCTGGAATCATCTCTACGTCGGGTACCAGTACGAGAGCAGCGCGCATAAGACGGGCCAACATGAGCCATCGAGAGGAGCCGGGAGCGAGAGGCCGGAGGTGACGCAGAGCAATATCGGCTCCCTGCCGTGTCCAATATTGACAGATTAACTGGTCAGCGTGGGCGAATATCGGTGCGGGGAAATGAGGATGCGCAGGCCGTGGGCGTGGAAACGGTCATCGGGTGTTTTGTGCAACCACAACCCCGTGACAACCGTTGTTGGTCACACTTGGCACACACACCATTGAATAATTCCATCGGTACACCGTGATGATTTTCTTTATTTCCAACTCCACGATCCAATCGACTTGGCTCTACGGATAACTATGCTTAGACACACTCAGTCCACCATTGCTCTGACATCTCCCAAGACTTATGCTCTCGACGGTGCCAACCACATGCCTACCTACCCTCATCTCTGACCTTATAACTGACCCTCGCCCTGCACCACCCCACCCTCCTCGCCACCCCTTCTCGGACTAGATCCTCACCAACAGCCTCCACGTCCTTGTACGCCTCGGGTGCTTCCTCAAACACGAGATCTCTGTTCTCGCACACGACCCACGTGCCATCTCTGCCCTTCGGTTCCAGCAGGCTCTGGGCCTTGTACTTCTGGCTGAGCGACGAGAGCGCTTTGGCGCGCGACATGCTCCTACCGGCGCCATGCGCGAGGGACAGAGCGTTCTTGAAGCCCCATGAGGTGCAAGGCGTGAAGAGCGGGCTGAGAATGAGAGTGGGAGTGCCGCGGGAACCGGGGAGGGGGAGAATGCTGAGAGGGAACGTGGTGCTAGGGTCATGAGTCGGTGCAGCGCCTTTGCGGTGTATGTAATGGTGGCCTTGGGAAGGTGTGGGAATCGTCGTCGAGCCGTTTGTCTCGAGTGATGAAGATTCCGGCGGGGTTGGTGGCCATTTGACACGCTCAACGTTGTTATGCCATATATCGACCACTCGACGCTCTGCAAGCTTAGCCTTCGCGCATGAGACAGCGTTGTAGGCGTCCTCAACCTCCGTCCCGTTTTGCCCTAGACTCCATACTGGCTCCCCAGGTTCAAGGCAGCTCAGGAAGCGCAAAGCAATCAGGTCACGGTTCGCCTTAGCCCATCGACAAGCTCGATCGTGCTCCTCTAGATACTCCTTTGCCTGGGTGCTGCCTTCCTGCAGACTGGTCTGGCCTTCAGACGTGTACTTTCTGAGAATACTGCCGCCAAAGCCTCGCGATCCCGAGTGTACTAGCAAAACCTTGGGAAATCGATGAGCATACACCTCACATAGCATGGTATGTCCAAGGGCGACTCACCACTGCATCGCACGCCAGCCCTCCCTCCTCGCCACCCTCCACCTCCTCAACAACTTGAATCTCCGCGAAATGATTCCCCGCCCCTATCGTACCAAGCGCCTGATCCCACTCCCAGCCCGCCTTACAACTCCCCTCGCCATCTTCTAGCCAAACCTTCCGCTCGGCCTGCGTCCGCCACGCTCCTTCTAATCCCCTCAGCTTCTCGGCCACTTTTCTCCCTTTATCGCTTTCGAGCTGCTCTCTTGAAAGACGCGTCCTGTACCACGCCATCCCGCAGCCGATATCACCCCCTATCAGCGGCGGATGGATCCATCCTCGCGACACAAAGACCGCTCCGATAGGAAACTTGGTGCCGGGATGCAAGTCGGGCTGGCCGACCGCGTGGACGATGCCCGGGAGCGTGTGGGCCGTGGTACCAAGCTGGGTGATGGAGAGTTGGTCGACTGGTGCTTTCGAGGCGAGGAGGTACACTGGACAGTCGGGGTTTGCTTCCGCTGTAGCGCGGTCAGTATCACGTATTTCAAACGGTGCTAAGGAGACCAAGATCAGAGACCTAGAGACGAATGTCTGCTGCAAAATGCAAGGAGCAGTGCCTCCGCAAATGGTATGTCTCCAGACTTTTAACTCCTTGGAGCATTTCTTACCATGTCTTCCCGAGCCTCGTTTCACTCCGACATAGTCCTCGCCTGCGGATACAAGCAAGATAATGTCGTTTCTGAAATTGCTCTTCCACTCCGCTTCGCTAAGCAGTTCATCCCCAGTGCCAGCCACGAAAATACGCGTAGGTTTCTTGATGCGCAGCTTCGACTGGGCAGTCTTGAAAACCAGTGTCCGGATAGAGTTTGGTAACAAGGGATCGGAAGATGCCGATGCAGGTACAAGCAGCGGAGCCCTTTGTGATTGCTTGACGTTCAATGCAAGTGTAATGCGCGTAGCCGGCATCGTCGCGAGTAGCCCTCCGATAGTAGAACCGTGTGGCACGCGCAGCGTTGTTTTTCTTCTTCTTTTCTTTTTCTTGCACGAATTTGTGCGACCTGATTGTAGCTAGAAAATATTGGAGTCTACTCATGACTTTACGATTTGTTGGCCGTATTTCATCATCAAACTGTGGCGTACGCAAAAGTGATTACCCATGATGGCGCATTTCGACTCATACTCCACATGTGCTCCGCCTAGTCGTTTCCTATTTCGGACCAACACAGCAAGAGAGCATGAGCCACTACTCAGTGCACGAAGTCATTCTTAACATGTCAAAAATCAATTACACGCTACACAGCAAGCTACGAAGAAATTAGTGCACGCCTTTTTTACGACGTCCAGTGAGGAACCTGAGCTTTATCGCCCAATACGCCGTCCTTCCCATTCGAGGCACCATTTTCAATCTTCGCCGGAGTTGGCCTCTTGAAGTGCGGCTTGAGCGGCTCCCAGCTCTCTGCATTGTAGCCTTCTTGCACTTTCTTACACTTCTTCAGTCCCCAGTCGGTCACGCCAACCATCAGGCAGCTCTCGAACATGAAGGCCATGCTACCTTCGCCCACCTTGTGTGGCTGCAGGTCTGCATTCGACGCCTTCTCGTGTGTAGAGGCATCCGGACCGTGTCCTGCCATCACATTGTGTAGAGATGCGCCAGCGGGCTGGAAGCCACCACCGGTTTTTGCATCGTATTGGCCCTGGATCAAGCCCATGAATTCAGACATGGTGTTCCGATGATACCACGGTGGTCGGAAAGTGCCCTCGGCGACAAGCCACCTAGGTGGGAAGATTACAAAATCTGCTACTGCGGTTCCTGGGTGGTCCGACTGCGCAGTCAAAACTGTGTAGATGGAAGGATCAGGGTGATCGAACGAGACGCTCCCTATTGTGTTGAAGCGACCGAGGTCGTACTTGTACGGGTAATAGAGACCGTGCCAAGCGACGACATCAAAAGGAGTATGCCTTTGCTTCGCAGAGAAGAGGTGACCCGCGAACTTGCACAGAACGTGCCACTCAGACTCTGTGTCCTCGTCGAAATCTGCCACGGGGGCTTGGAAATCCCGAGCGTTCGCCAGGCAGTTTGAACCGATGGGCCCAAGCTCCGGTAGCTGGAAGTGACCTTGATATAACTCGAGGATATAACCTCGCACTGGGCCTTCAGGGAGAGCGACGTGGTACTTTATGCCGCGTGGGATCACGCAGATCTCGTTTGGTCGCACTAGTAGACGACCCATCTCGGTGCGGATGTCCAGTACGCCATGCTGAGGAACTATGAGAAAGTCTCCATCGGCAGAGTAGAAAGCCTCGTTCGCGTCCATAGTCTTCCCTGCTGCGTAAATGTACATCCCAAGACCCGTCTTCATTGTGGGATCGCCGGCGCCAGCTACCAAGTGCAACGAGTGTACCCAGTCTACTGTCTCGTCGAGGTCGAAAGGGTCCCATCGCAGCTGGTTCGGAATGTGGTGTATCTTTTCGTACGGCTTGTTCTCGGGGTTGGTGTTGTATGTGGAGGACTCGCGGGGCTCAAAGTTGCTGTGTCCGCACGAGGGCAGGACACGATAGAGCCATGTCTGCTGGTTCTCATGGCGCGGCGCAGTGAAGGCGGTCCCGGACAGCTTCTCGGCATAGAGACCATATGGCGGTTTCTGGGGTGAATTCGCGCCGATGGGCAATGCTCCTTCTACAGCTTCTGATCTAACCACGTATCAGTGCATGGCGGTTGGATACGGGCGGGTCTACGCACTCATGGTAGGAGTTGAAGCCATTCATGTACCGATACTTTTCTTTGTGGGCGAACTGTGAGGAAGGCATCGTGTATGTCTGTGTAGTCTGGATTGAAGAACTCCTCGAGGTTGCGCCTCGTCAAGGGTATCGCGCTCTTGGGCAGCTTCCTCTCGCGATCGGTAAGTTTCTTGAGCAACGACAGCAGCGGCTTCCTGGGGTGCAGTGGGGTATGAGGGTCGTCATAAGCCCCAGCCGATGCCACGGCCGCCATGGTGCGAGTGCGGCAAAGGGCGGCGTGCTATTCCGTGCACAAAGCGGAGGCGAGGCCATCGGCAGCGAGACGGTTGCGCGCGCACGCGTCGAAACAGCGGAAAGGTTCCGCGGACCCCCAGTCTGCAGCCCGCCTTCAGGGTTCGCATGCAGCCGTGGGCCTTCGCTTAGTGTTGGTGCCCGCGCATATCCCCCGCCTTCCATCCAGCTTCCGTCACCAACCGCCGTTGTCGGCTTGGGGGTGACGCAAATGTCGGGCACTTACATGTGTGCCAGCCTCCGGCCTCGAGCAGCAGGACGACACTGCGCTGGCTCACGTCCGTCCGTATCCTCACCATGCCTGCCCTTCGCTCCTGGTTTAGCATCCCCCGTGGATCCCACTTCTCGCTCGCCAACATTCCCTTTGGCATCATCTCGACGGCGTCATCCAGCTCACCACGCGTAGCAATCGCCATTGGTGACCATGCGCTGGACCTCGAGGCCTTCGCTGCGAACAACGGCTTCTCGGCCCTCTCCACCATCCAGCCTCACCAGGCCGTCTTTGCTGAGCCCTCGTTGAACGCATTTGCTGCGCTCGGCCGGCCGATCCACTCTGTCGTGCGAAAGTACATTCAGAGTGTTTTCGCCGAAGACACACCTTACCCCGATGTGCTGAAAACAAACTCGGCGCTGCAAAAGCAGGCCTTGCTTCCGCTCAACCAAGTCCAGTGCCACTTGCCGTTCAAGATTGGCGACTACACAGACTTCTTCGTTGGCCTGAACCATGCTTACAACTGCGGCGTCATGTTTCGTGGACCAGCCAACGCCCTGAACCCCAACTACAAACACCTGCCCGTAGGCTACCACGGTCGTGCCTCCTCGGTAGTCCCCTCGGGAACGTCGATCCGCCGTCCGCACGGCCAGTTCCTAGAGAATCCTGCCGCCGAGGAGAAGGTGCCCGTCTATACACAGATCAAGAAGCTCGATTACGAGTTGGAGCTGGGCGCCTTTGTATGCAAAGCGAATAAGCAGGGAGAGCCTGTGCCTATCGGTGAAGCAGAAGACAACTTGTTTGGTTTGGTTATGATGAATGACTGGTCGGCAAGAGACGTGCAGTCTTGGGAATACATTCCCTTGGGTCCCTTCAATGCTAAGAACTTTGGCACCAGTATTAGTACCTGGGTCGTTTTGATAGATGCCCTTGAGCCTTTCAAGGTCAAAGGTATCGAAAACGACAAGCAGGTACTATCATATCTCAAACAGAAGGATGAAAAGACTGTCTACGACATCCAGTTGCATGTAGATTTGAAAAGTATGCACACTCCCAGCTCCTTTGGTATGGCTTTGACTGACTGGTATCAGCGCAATCCGGCAATTCGTTCACGGTCGCTAAATCGAACGGTCGGCATCTCCTCTGGTCCTTTCCGCAAATGCTGGCACATCACACCTCCACTGGCTGCAATCTACAGCCTGGCGACTTGCTCGGCTCCGGAACGATAAGCGGCATTGCTCCAGAAGAGCATGGCTGTCTGCTCGAGCGGACCGAAGGTGGGAAGAAGCCTATCAAGGTTGGCGACGAAGAGCGGACCTTCCTCCAGGACGGCGATGAGATCACATTTACTGGTGTCTGCGGAACTGACGAAGAGGCTCTTGTTGGCTTTGGTCAATGTTCAGGCAGGATAGAGCCAGCTCTGAACCTTGGCTATTAAATTTTTTTTCTAACGTACCTAGATCGGGGTCACTACTAGGAGGGGGTACTATGCTAATAGACTCTTATGTAAAAACGAAGTTCATCTAATTCATGTCCAAA
Source organism: Kalmusia sp. IMI 367209 (assembly GCA_027946365.1). NCBI lineage: Eukaryota > Fungi > Ascomycota > Dothideomycetes > Pleosporales > Didymosphaeriaceae > Kalmusia > Kalmusia sp. IMI 367209. Next base: position 1,327,453 of record JAPEUQ010000006.1, on the reverse strand, counting down.
GAAGCAATAGTGCACATATCTTTCCTGTCCTCTTGCCTACAGTGCTTACTGTACCTGACTTCGGAAGTCGATTGGCCCCTCAAGTGCGCGTCTGAAGCTCATATCATCATTGTATCAGTGACATCTGATTGGGCGAACCTCTCCGCCGCAAGTGATGCCCACGATGCAGCAGGAGCATGGGAATTCCAAGGCCAACCCCGCTAGTTTTCCCCATACGAACGCTAGCGACTAGCCCCAGCGGTGAAATTCCGCCGAAGCTCCATCACCGGGACCCCCGCCTTTCGACAGCATCGGGGAACATTCGGTCGCAGGCGATCATCGTCCTCTTCCGAGGTCGTACTTCGTCGAATGAGAGATGTCTGAATCAGTCTGAATAACGTAGTACGGTGTTGCCGCGCACAGACAAATCGGATCCCGTGGTTACAAAGTGAACTTCAGCATAGCATCGACTTCGTCCGGCTTCGTATAAGTTGGAGGCTCTTCCTTCTGAAAGTGAGCATCGTCGTTGGACTTCCTTTCTTCTGTCTTCTGTCTTCTTCCTCTCGATTTGCTTAGACTACGAGGCATGACTTTCCCTATCATCGTTGCGGCTGCGGCTGTCGTAACATACTTTGCATATCGCTTGCTCTATGGCACGGATACGCCTCACATCAAAGGACTTCCGGAAGTTCGAGGCCTTCCGTTGTTTGGTAGCTTGTTCGAGCTTGGGACCAACCACGCGAAAGTCGCACAAGGATGGGTAAAGAAGTACGGACCAGTCTTCCAAGTGCGGATGGGAAATAGAGTAGGTGTTACCATATATGTCTAGACAGACAATCGATTGATGGGAGGATCGAATGCTAATTAGGAATCTAGAGAATCGTCTTCGCCAACACATTTGACTCCGTCCGCCATCTCTGGATCACGAACCAGTCTGCACTGATCTCGCGCCCTACCCTACATACTTTCCACACCGTCGTCTCTTCCTCCCAGGGCTTCACTATTGGTACATCACCTTGGGATGAGTCTTGCAAACAACGCCGTAAAGCGGCGGCCACTGCGCTCAACCGTCCCACTGTCCAGTCTTACATGCCCCTCATCGACTTGGAGTCCAACGTCAGCATCAAAGAGCTCCTCCAGGACTCCAAAGGCGGAGAGATCGACTTAGATCCGCGCGCCTACTGGCAACGCTACGCACTCAACACGAGCTTGACGCTGAACTATGGATACAGAATCGATGGGAACAAAGACGATGAGCTGCTACATGAAATCACGGATGTGGAGCGTGGTGTGAGCAACTTCCGGAGTACGAGTAACAACTGGCAAGACTACGTCCCGCTTTTGCGCCTTCTACCTTCCCAAAGCAATGAGGCGATCAAGTTTAGGAAAAGAAGGGATGTGTATATGGATCGGTTGCTGAATGGCTTAAAGGAGCGCATTGCCAACGGCACGGACAAGCCATGCATCTCAGGCAATATCATCAAAGACCCAGAGGCCAAATTGAACGAAGGTATATACATCCTGTTCCCCTTCCTTCATCGACCCATACACTGACACGTCCTAAGCGGAACTCAAATCTATTGGCCTGACTATGGGTAAGTTGAAATCAAGCAATGATTCCCTTCGTGCTGAAATATCTTGTAGTCTCTGCGGGCCTCGATACCGTCCCCGGCAACCTCATCATGGGCATCGCATACCTCGCCTCCCCCGCAGGACAAGCCATCCAAGAACGCGCCTATTCCGAAATCAAGAAAGTCTATCCCAACGATGATGCCTGGGAGCGCTGCCTCCACGAAGAAAAGATCCCCTACATCACAGCCTTATACAAGGAGATCCTGCGCTACTGGACCGTCATTCCCATTTGCCTGCCCAGAGTCAGCATCAAGCCCATCGAATGGAACGGCGTCATCATCCCCGCAGGCACTACTTTTTACATGAACGCCTACGCCGCCGACTACGACGCCACGCATTTCACCAACCCGGAGAAGTTTGATCCCGAACGGTACCTCGACGTGCCCGACGGCGCCGGGACCCCTCACTACGGCTATGGAGCGGGCAGCCGCATGTGCGTGGGCTCGCACCTCGCGAACCGCGAGCTGTACACTGCGTTCGTGAGGCTGATCAGTGCGTTTGAATTTACGCCACCGCGGGATCCGCGGGACGCGTCGTCGCTGGATTGCTTCGAGGCGAATGCGATTCCGACGAGTTTGACGCTGGAGCCGAAGTATTTCAAGGTGGGGTTCAAGCCAAGGAATAGGGCTTTGTTGGAGAGGTGGATACGAGAGAGTGAGGAGAGGACGAAGGACTTGATGTAGAGTGATGATTGGGGTGTTTAGGCGTTGGTCTATAGCATTGCTGCGCTGCAAAATTTTGACCAGGAATATACTAGGTGACAACGTAGACTCAAAGTTTTTGGATGTTTTTGGAGTGGCGCGGAGACGGTCAAGCTGTTTTATTTGCCCAGTGTATCATCACCATTGTGCTAATCTCGTAGCCTCTGCATGGTAGTGAGAAACTAGGCTTAACTATTGCAGATTGTACAGCCCGATAGTTTGTGCACGTAGTTACACTCCAGGCTATGCCGGACTGATAAACCTGTGAGAGAACTATGTTTGCTGGTCTCAAAGACAGCCCGAGGAAATATCTACCGCAACGCTTAAGCAACCGTGACCTCCAACTCCAACCGACCATTCAGGAATCTCGGTATAAATGTTTTGTCTCGAGTACGCCACAGCTATGGAGGTTTATGCGCCATCCAGGCCTCGGGCGGCCTTCAATGAGGACCAAAGTTCCACAGGAATGATAGACAGACGAGGCTCAATGTATGGATGCCGAAAGACAAATCATGACAGCTGAGACCCTCGGCGACAAACCCAATCCCATTACTCGTCATCCTCATCTTCGTCCACAACCACTCTCCTTTTCTTCGACCGAACAATGACATCCTCGTCTTCGTCTTCATCCTCGTCACTCCTTCCCCGTTTTGGGCTCTGTGTGTCCCTGGCCTTTCTACTCCGTGGCTCCTCGATGATACCATCGTCGACATCCTCATCATCACTCACAACCTCTGGCTCCTCATCGCTGCGAGCAATAAAGTCGTCCTCATCGTCATAATCGTCTTCTTTGTTAGCGCCGCGTCGAGCGTAGGCCTCGTCATCATCGTCGCTCCAGTCGTCATGGCCACGACGTGCCTGAGCTCGTGGCTTTCTGGCTCCACCTTTCCTTCGGCCCTCGCCTCCTTCAAGCATATCGGCGTCCAGACCATATCCGCCTCTAGAACTCTTGTTCATGACGCGAGAATTGCGCTCCTGCTCCCTGAGCGCATGCTTCTCTCGCGCTCTCTGTTGCTTCAACTTTTCTTTGTAATTCAGCTCTTCCCGCTGTCGGCGAAGTTCAGGATCCTCGTTCACGTCGATGAAGGAGATGGCTTGGTCAGCACTGTCACGACCACGGGCTGCGGCAACAGCGAGATCGTTTTGCAGTTTTTCCAATGCTGAGTCTTTCGTGTTTGATGTTGCCACAACAGATAGAAATGTTGTAAACTTGTTCGTTACGCGCATGACGTTTGCCTCCTGGCAGGGCGCCATGAGATATGTGTAACTCTCCTTCTTTTGGTCGTCTTTGCGCCGACCCTTGACCATGGTAGGCGTAGGAAGCTTAGGATTAATTTGTGGGGGCGCAAGCATGCCCGCATTGATTTCGTACTGGTTGGCTGGGTCGTTGGCGTGCTGTAGCGTTAGAGAACCATCTGACCATCGCAGGATGCGCGCGTTGGACTGTAGTTTTGAGTGATCTGACGGCGAGTGGCGCCATCGGATTGTGGTCATGGCTGTGTTGAAAGCAGAGAAGTGGTCTGAAGGAGGCAGCTTCGAATGGTGGTCGGTTGTCGGTGGCTGAAAGGTCCTGTGGTCGAACGCAGTCGGCTCGACGGACATGAAGACTGGGACTTTGAAGAGGTAGAGCTCGCCGTCGCTGGGTTCGGGTACGGCGTGACGCGCAATATCGGCTTCCATGAAATTGAAGTTTTGGTCTTGGATTTCCGGCGTGACCCTCGCACGGTCTGTCCGGCCCTCGTCGTCGCCCGAGTCGAGTTCTTCATCGTCTAACTTTCGGTGCCTGTTTGTAGTGTTAGCGGCGCATTGCAGTGGCGGTCCAAGGCAAGACTCACTGGGGCTGGTCTGCGTCGTCGTCGTCGTCGTCGTCGCCAAAGAGATCGTCGCCTAAGTCATCGTCGTCTTCCCCTGCGTTTACAAGCGCGCTACCCTCCTCGTCCTCTGCAGTGGGGCCATTGCTTGCGAACTCGTCTTCGTCCGACGGCGCATTTGAGAGGTCGGGTGGGCTGTCGACGGCGGCAGCCATTGTCGCGTTGGGCTGAGTGTCGCGTCCAAGGGATAGACAGATAATGGGCGAGGTCAAGCGTCCGGTAAAGAAGCGCGACAGTGGTAGCGGCGGTGTAGAGAGGGTGAGAGGAGGGCGATAGGAATTAGTGGTAGATGCCGTGGTTGAAGAAAGTTGAGTACGGAGGTGCATTTCAAAAGTCCTTGCCCACCTACTAGCAGGGATCCAGCTTGGCGACAGGGGTTCTCGGTCAAAAACCCCGATTTGGCAAAGCTCCAAAACTTGCAAATCTCAGAGCTTTTGTTGTTGAGCTTTTTTTGTTGCTCGAGCTTTTGTAGGTTGTTTGAGCTTTTGTAGGTTGCTTAAGCTTTTGTAGGTTGTTTGAGCTTTTATAGGTTGCTCAAGCTTTTGTAGGTTATCTAAGCTCTATTTTCTACCAACGAAGATTTCTGCCCTCCTTATACTCATTACCTCCTTCTAGTTCAATGATCTTTTATATATGAATAGGGATACGCTCAATCCAGCCTTGAATCTTTTCCTGAGGTAGATCTTTCCACCAGCAGTTTTCCCAAGCAAGAATTGCTGCTGCTCTTGATTTAGGAGCTCCTTTTTTTGTTGTTTGCCTTTTCATCCAAAACCAACAAGGCTCAATCGCGTTAAGATCAGGTGAGTTCCCACACCAAAGAAGCTTCTCTACTTCTTATAGATTAAAAATGTAGCTTTGTACGTAGTGATTATGTGAAGGAGCCTTATCTTCTTGAACTACTGTTGCTGGTCTTTCAACTTTGCATTCTTTTGCAAAGGGGAGAAGCTTTGGCAACAAGATTTTCGCTTGATAACGATACCAATCAATCCCAGAACCAGAGCCTCTTGATAGCTTACCATTCTTTTTATTCCATCTCCATTGAGGCTGGCGTCCAGGTTTTTGTCGTAGGGAGAGACGTCTCATGCCATTTTCCATCTCCCATTGCGTTTTCATGAGAGGCTCAAGCTCTTGATTCAATTTTTCAATCTCTTTAACTGCCTTCTCTTTCTCTTGTTTTGTTTCTGGCAGCCAACAATGGCAAGGGCCTTTTTTATCATAAGTAAAGCAGCCCCAGAACATAAACTCAGAGTAGCCTTTCCACCTCTCACGAATACAGCTTTTTACAAAAGCTTCATCTGTTTTTCGCCAAACTCTATAGCCTCCACGCCTATGCAAGAGAACAACAGATGTTTCATCAGACCAAATTACATTCTTCCAGTCCTCAAGTGTCCAATCTTAGTATAGGAGACACCAATTAAGTCTATCTTTCTTCATCTTCTTCGTCAACCCAGGCTTCCTCGTTGGTTTTGTCTTCTTGAAGCCTGCTTTCTTGAGGACTCGCCAAATTGTTGAAGCTGAGATATCTACTCCTTATTGACTGAGTAATCCAGCAAGATCAGCGCAAGACTTCTCTCTTCCATAGCGGTCAGTGCGTACAGCAGTTATAACGCTCTCAGTAATTTGAGCTTGTCTTGTTGGCCTGCCAGATCGAGGAGCATCTTCAAGATAACTGTCTTGAATTTTAATAGGGCGTTGAGCAGGATCAAAGCCTCGATCAATGGCTCGCGCATAGATTGAGTTAATTGTCCTTTTTTTAATCCCTGTTAAAAATTCAATTTCATCGTTTGTTTTGCCTGTTGCTTTAAGAGTTACAAGAAGAGCTCTTGTAGAGATATCGTGAGGAGCCATATTAGATTTGATTGATTTTGAAACTTTGAGAACTTTGTAAAGTAGAGATCTTTTGAAAACTTTGCAGAAAACTGAGCTCAGAGCAAAAGGCCACCTGTTCTTAGAGCTTTGCCAAATCGGGGTTTTTGACCGAGAACCCCTGTCGCCAAGCTGGATCCCTGCTAGTAGGTGGGCAAGGACTTTTGAAATGCACCTCCGTAGCAGCGACCGACAGTGAGCTCGCGTTTACGGTTTAGCGCCAAAGCGGCCTTGCTCCGAGGCCCTAGCTGGCCGATGGCCCCCTACTTCGACGCCGCAGCCCACAGCGAGCGTTGGCCATTTGAGGCGTATCACCACTCCCTCTCACCTCAAACTTCCTCCTAGGCCTTGGACGCGCCGCCGGGACAAGTAACCACAGCCTCCACGTCTTCTCCACCGCCGCACATCCCGTCCTCTGTAGCCCATTATGGCGTCCTTTTTCTCCAGCGTGTGAGTGCTTGGCATGGCTCCCCCCATTGCTTGCTGCAATGCGTCTGCGTGGCAACGAACCCCTCAGTCGCTTTGTTTCATGGCCTGGGCTGCCTTGTGTCTCACTTTGTGTCTCCCCAGAGCCTCACTAACAGTCCCCCTCCTCGCCTAATAACACCGCCCTTCAAACTTCTCTCTTGACCTGCACAGATATTCTGACTTCTCGTATCAGGCGCCAAGGATTGGCTGGACGCTCCAATAAGAGCAACAACCAGCAAGGCAAGGGTAACGGCACACCTTCGCCGACGACAAGTTCGCCCTACTCGCCTTCAGCGGCTCCAGGCCAGGCGCCCAACTTTCCTCCCATGCCCCATTCCCCCGCATTGTCCTCTGCCATGTCTTTTGAGAGCCAGGCTGCTTCAGAGGGGGCCCCGTCCGGTTCGCGCAGGCCGCCCTTCTTCTTCCGCGAAGAGTATTCTGCTCTTATTGTCAGGGGTAATTTTATGACTTTAGCTGCAAAGCCTAATCTCGTCGAGGAGGGGGAGTGGCTTGCGCACCAAGGTACGTTGATGCATCCCTACCTACGTGGTCCGTGTTGACTCGCATATTCAGTTGTCGAGCAATATCGCTTGCTGGAGCAGATGATCAACATCATCAAAGTGCCGGACGAGAGAACTGGGAAGCCGTGCTGCAATCCAGATGTGTGTCCAACCATGTCGGCTAGCGGGTGAGCATTCTTTCGACGGAGTGTACATGTCTTCGTCTGACAACACGACAGCCACACCTATACATGGCTCGACAACAACAAAAAGCCCATTAAGATCCCCGCCATTCAGTACATCAACCTCGTTCAGAAGTGGATCTCAGGGAAAATAACAGACCCCTCAATCTTCCCCACAGACACCGGCTCAGCCTCTGCCTCAAGCTACGCCTCTGGCTCCCTCACTCCCTCATCAACCCCACAACCACTCGGACCCACCAGCCTCAACGCCCCCCTCTCCCAACTGTCCGGCCGTGACTGGCTTGGAAAGGGTTCCGGTTTCCCTGAGACCTTCGAATCCGATATCAAGAGCATCTACCGTCAAATGATGCGCTGCTACGCACACATCTACCACGGCCATTGGTTGGACCCTTTCTGGCATGCAGGTGCTTACAAGGAGCTGAACACCTGCTTTGTTCACTTTATCAACGTGGGTAAGCTCTTCAACCTCATCACCGACAAGGAGATCGAGCCCATGCAGCCGCTCGTTGACCTTTGGCTTTCCAAAGGCCTGTTGCCGCCGCCACCTCAAGGCCAGGTGCCGAAGGAGGGTGTACTGGCGGGTTCTGCACCACAGGCAGTTGCTGCGTAAGGTCTGATGCATTGGAGATTAAATTGCTTGATGATGGAAGAGGTGCCATCTGGGATGGCAGGCCTCCAGCTGATGTTGTCGTCTTATGCAACTTTTTAAGTTGCTAATCAGGATTGACATGGAGGATGTGAAGGAATGCAACGATTGGCCGCATGGGTGGAGTGGGGGCGTTCGGGTTTTGAAATGATTTGCAACTGGCATGATATAGAAGACTGATGATATGCTCCGTCTACGAAAACAATTTTGCATGCCTACTTTTGATGCACAATCATTTGATCAGCGATGTGGGTCCAACAGATGTATGAAAGAATACACGACTTTTCGCGATCTGTGACCATGTTTCACGCAACCAACGAGAGATATGCAGGCCAGCACCTCTATAGCAAAACAAAGGCTCAAATTGGATAGTAGCACTGTAGAGTACCCGGTAGACTATTTCCGATTTGAACCACCAAACAATCCGTGACATATAATGATGTAGCGATCATGGCAGTTCACAAACTCCAGTGGTGAAAAGGAAATATCCGCTCCACCATCCGATTCGAAAGACACGCAAGCACATACATTTATAGAGGATCCGAGGTCGTTAGAGGGATGGTAAGCGGGAGAGAGCTGGTTGTCTGGGTCATCGAGCAGACCTTATCGGCGGCAGCACGTCGTAGCGTCAGGGCGGTCGGGGCATCAACTTAGTTGTGGCCAGCCTTCCTAAGCGAGTTGCTCAACCATTCGAGACCCTCGTACAGACCGTCTCCGCTCGTAGCGCAGGTGGACTGGATGTACTATGATATTGTCAGCCGATGTTCAATGGCATTTACACTAGTCCACGTACCCAAGCGCGTTGTCGGAGACTGTGGAGGCCGAGCTTGTCAGTGATTTCGGCAGCGTTCATGGCATTCTGTAGATGACGTTAGTCGCAATTTCTCTTAAGCCAGGTCCCATCAAGTGGTACTTACGGGCAGATCCTGCTTGTTGGCGAAGACCAAAAGCATAGCGTCCCGCAACTCGTCCTCGTTAAGCATACGCTGGAGCTCCTCGCGAGCCTCGACGACACGATCGCGATCGTTGCTGTCGACAACGAAGATGATACCCTGTGTGTTCTGGAAGTAATGCCTCCAGAGGGGCCGGATCTTGTCCTGGCCTCCGACATCCCACACGGTGAACTGGATGTTCTTGTACTCGACGGTCTCGACATTGAAGCCTGTGGTTCGAAATGTCAGTGATACCGCCCCTTTGTTGACATGATTGGAATGCACGCACCGATAGTGGGGATGGTGGTCACGATTTCTCCAAGCTTGAGCTTATACAGAATCGTAGTCTTTCCAGCGGCGTCCAAACCAACCATCAAAATGCGCATCTCCTTCTTGCCCCATAGCTTGTCGAACAACTTCGAGAATGTGAGACCCATGATTGCGGCTGGTGCTCGCGTGTAGAGCGACGAGTCTAAGAGGGCGTGTGTGGGAGGCGGTGAGTGTCGGCTCCTGAACCTGCACGAGGACAAAGTCAGAAAGGATTTGGCTGGGGTCAACGAGCTGAATATGCAGGGTTACGCAGATTCTCGAGCCGGCGCGGGTGATGTTGAGCGCTGGATGGGAGCTCGCGGTCGAAGCCTGATATCGCCATGGGGACGCACAAGAACGCGTGGCGATAGCCAAGTATCGCGAGCGGCCGGTCGGCGGGATAACTTACGGGTGCAGTTCAAGAGGCGGTGTGGTGGAGCGTGATGGGGCGGTTGTGGATGTAATCTAATTGATGTACAAGAAGGGCTGGGTAGAAGAGACGTTGTGGATTTGGGGCGGCGAAAAGTCTCGGCGGCACCGATCTGGGCAGTCAGCCAGGGCAGGAGCAGCAGCCAACACACACGTGACAACGGCGCAGGGCGAGCGCGAGATGTTTGCAACCGGAAAAGGTTGAGTGGCAGCTGCAATGTTTTCTGCGCTATTTGGCACTTCTTTAAGGACGCTGCTGGCGATGAAGACACGTTTTGGTTCCGCCGAAGCTCGGGGAATAGGGTGCGCAGGCAACCACAAGTTCGACGGATCGCCCTCGTTACCCACCGCCAGGCCAGTCGCGTGCGTTTGAGGGCTAAGGCGTAACAGCTTATCTCCACCTTGCCGAATTGGCTCAATGAGATGTCCATGTCAGCGACTCTAAGAATCTCGTCCCTCGGCCAGCTGCGACGTAGCGATTGACCGCACTACACATCCTACACTACGTGTACAGTCCTAGGACAACATACTCTACAGTAACGCACTCGAGACTATGATGAAGCTAACAGGTACCTGATGTCATGACCAGTCAACGCTCGACTCCAGCAGCGAAGAAATGGGCTCCGCAGCCGCACTCTCGCCACCCCAGGGATTCACTTCGATTTGGACCTCTATCCCACCAGGCTACGACATTTTCATAAGAACAATAATCCGTTTTTGCGGGCTCCTCTTTATAACTTACCTTGGTTGACGTTTCCACGAAAGGCTAGTAATGTCCACATAAAAGCCGGCCACGTAATAAAGACCCTCACCTCGTCATCCGGATCAGGCATCATCTTGAGAAAAACTAGAGCATCATTATATCATCTTTTCTACACCCCTGCAACCATTGGTTTAATGTTTAGTTAGGAATCTACCACAACTCACAAACAGGAGATGCACTAAGCTCGCGAATTACTTCCGTGGCTTACGGTTACCGAAAGGTTTGCCAGCGAGAGCTATGCACGATACACAGGCCGACGGCATGTATGAAGGACATTTCAATCATATCAGCATTGGGCGGGAGTCAGCTACAATCCAGTTCTTGTTTACTCCATGTGAGATAGAATGGTGGTGTTGCGATTACATACTACTAACTACATATGAAATGAAGAATGGACGTGTTGATATCAGAACATCCCTTGTTGAACGCACCAACGCACAACCCTCCTTCTAACTTTTCCAATATTAAAATGACGCCTGATTGTGTTAGGAACGTTCTACCAAGTAGACGAGGTTCACAGTATACTTGCACGAAACATCTGAGCAATGAAACATCTAATGCTTTCCCCAGGTAACTACCGTGGATGGAGGACTAAGTTCGATGTCGTCTTTGTTCGTCGAATCTCTCTTGCCCCATCCGATCTCCGTAGATGGTGGACCGAGTTCAAATGTCGGAGGAGTTTGATCGCGCTTCTCCTTTCCCCATCCAATCTCTGTGGAAGGTGGGCCTAGTCCAAATGTCGGAGGCGTCTCACGCTTCTCCTTGCCCCAACCAACATGAGTGGAAGGGGGCCCGAGCTCGATGCTATCCGGGGGTGTCTGGCTACGCTTGCCCCAACCGATGCTCGTCGAAGGCGGGCCCAGCTCAAAAGTCGGAGGGGGAGCTTCGCCTCGCTTCGACCAGCCGATCTCTGTGCTGGGCGGCTGGAGTTCAATATCATCCGGAGGAGTCGTCTCCCGTTTTTCTTTTCCCCAGGTAACGATGGTAGATGGCGTGCCAATCCAGAAGCTGTCGGTAGGCGTGGGAGCATTAGGGTCGCGCTTGTCTTTACCCCAGGTGATCACGGTGGAGGGGGGGCCAAGCTTGATATCGTCTGGTGGAGCCTCGCCCCGCTTCTCCTTGCCCCAGGTGATCACGGTGCTCGGTGGGCCGAGCGAGATGTCGTCTGGTGGTGTTGTGTTGATGCTGGCGCTTTGTACCTGTCAATAGTAAGCATAATCGCCATGGTCGAAAGTACCGATATAGACGTGATGAATGTTGCGTACCTCTGGCTGTGCAATGGGCAAGCCGTTCACATTGGCAAGAAGAGCGCCAGCGGCAATCACCGAAACTAGCCTGTACTGCATAGCGTTCTTTATCAAGCTCAATATCTGGAGTGGATACTGGTATTCGACAAGCAAACTTGGCAGAAGCGAGAGCTTGAAAGGATGGAGAAGGTATAAGAGTAAAGTGTGGTTCAGATTGACCTCAGAACAGGAACGAAGCCCATATTCATATACCTCCCACGCTAAGGAGCCACGGTTGCCACCTTCTTCGAAAAAGGATGAAGTATCCGCATTCGGTCTATGTTCCTGAGCAGACGGTAGCTCAACTATTCCGTATCGCTAATTTGGATAAAGCATGCCGCATCATCCGTCATAGCGTAGCTCTTTTGCACCAGAGACTGGACATTTGTCGTGAGGAGTTGATTGCATGGTGTGGATGGCGCCTGATAGGGCAGCGAACGTGCGAGAGGCACCCCATACTGCTTTCAAGCATGACCGGCACGAAAGTACATGGGTGGCAAGTCGATCATGTGGGGTGAGTGACCGTGGCGGTCTGCATCGAAGCTGATGGAAGCAGGGATGTAAATACTTTGATATTGCCTTTTGGTGGGCCAGGCCCAAGCTTTGGGCAACATGTACTATCTTTGAGGCCGCTCGGGATACCCCAAATGAAGGAGCGCAACTGATGGTGTTCGGGAGATACAGGGGCAGATCCCATTTGCAATGATAGGGTAGTGTAGGATCTCGCGTTGACGAAATACTGAAAGGACAATCCGGGTCCTCTCTCAGTGCCTTGTCAAGGGTCTCGGCGGGTCGACGCAGGACGGAACATTCTTTTCAGTTTAGTCATTGTGCTTTTGGGTCTACACTTAATTGCAAACCATGAGTCCAGGCCTTCGACTGATGCTGCCATCATCCAAACGTCCGGTATGCCCGAAGCATTCCCATTTCGAAACAAGGGTCGATCGCCCACAACGGTATTGCATATGCCGTAGCTTTGCAATGATACGATTTTTCATCTATGCTGTGCTATTTTCAGTGTCATCGACCAAGAATGTGGAGTTAAGCGAGAGGATAATTGAACGGTGTAGATTTGGAAGCAAACGTGTTAAGCCAGATGTATTTCCAGGACAGCTGATTGGAGTCGTACTTAATGACTAAAAATAGAGGAAGTAAGAACATCACAGCACTCATAGGAAACGATTCAAGATGCCAAAGGAATCAAATTAGCAGCAAGCTCGAAAACATGATTAAGTCGATAAAGTGCCAGTCTGCAGATATGCCAAGAAAGCGCTGCGGGATATCTGGCTAGATCACCAGACAGTCCTTGTTTTACGCTCTCGTCCTTTGGCGATACGAAGAGAATGATGCCCGAGAGGACGTTGGCCATGAAGCGAGCTGCATAGATTACGATTAATCTAAATAAACTGCGGTGACCGACCTTGGCAACGCAGCCATTAGCTCACGCCGAGCAAACGTAGAGATAGGAAAAGGTTGGATAATATTAAGGTTCGTCAGACTGTTTGAGACATACGTTGTCGGATCAAAGGCAGTGGCTGGATTTCATCGAGTCCGAGGCCTCCACGTGACCGTCCAAGTGAGGCGCCGACAGCCAAATCGTCATGTTAACCTTCGCATGGAGAGCCCTCTCATGATTTGTCTAGAGAAACAAATGGTGAGGCGTGAGAGTGAGTGTTGCTATGACGTGCGGTCAGCATGATGCTGGCGTTGGGCCAATATATCCAACAAATAGAGAAATGGAGTGGAATAACGGAAGGTGAGCATCGATAGCGAAACAAGCTCGGTCAATCAGTGAAATGTTGTGATGTCAGATGCTCTTCACTTTTCGGACAGTAGGAAGTTTATTTGTTTGCATTTGGCGGGCTTCTGTTGCTCAGTGGCAATGCTTCGCCGAGGCTATACCTCTGCCGGCTCGTTGAAGGACATTTAAACCGCATCTCGACAACATCCTCCTCTTGACTGTTTGCTCATGATCCTCCAGGGATCGTCGCGCAGCCATAGAGCTTGGTCTCGCGCACATCGTTCTGCATTCTGCCTTCTCAGCTGCCTGGGGCGTCCTTCTGATTGCTCTCCTGTGCACTAAGGACCTTGACACGAATGACTTCTTCCACCATCCTGACATTGTTCGCTTTGCCGTTGATGACGCCCTCCAAGTCCTTCAAGCTATCTCCAAGATCCTTGACCTTTCGATTATAGAAATCGGTTGCATCGCCGGTGCTCTTCTCGACGAAGAAGCCCGTACCGATGTCGATGAGTACGTGGGTGGATGAGGTAAGGCGGCCGGGAACGTATAAGGAAGACGTGAGCGGGACGAGGAGGGGTTTGTCGGCGGTGCTCGAATTGACTCCCTGAGAAATTGATTTCAGACAGTCGCGGAACTTGGACTGTGCCGTTCGGAGGGACTGGAAGGAGGTGGTCAAGTGCTCAAGTTCGCGATCGAGCTGCGTTTTTAACTCCTGGAGCTGCGGTACGGGTAGCGACGTAATTTCGACTACGTATGGGTCAGCTAGTGGGCCAATTCAAGGATGAGACAGGACTCACTCTGGCCAGGCTGCTTCTGTGCTTGCTTCGTCGCCATTGCTGGTATTTTCTCGGGCGCAGTTGAGCCTCGCAGGCAGAGTGGTGAACGCCTGCCCCGCCGAAACTTTCCTGTGGGGGAGGCTCTTGGCTTTGCCGACCGGAGCTTGGGCGCTTTCTCCTTCGCAGCGCGTCACCTCCATTGACCACGTTCCTTATGTTGAGAAGGCGGAGAGCATTGTATACAGCTCTGAGTTCACGCTCGATATCGTCGAACAGTCGTTTCACCCCGGCCAAAACATTCATTGGCGCTATTGCGGACGTGGCGAGCTTGGATCTGAGTGAGCCAACAGTGTTCCCCAAACAATTCGTCGATACCCCAGCTATCAAGAAATGGTTCCGAGCCGTCGATTGCCCTGAGCAGTATGCATCGCATCATGAGCCGAATGTCTCGTATCTGGGCCGGCACGGCTCTTTGATGGTGCCTTTGGAGCTTACGCGCCATCACGACACCACGTTAAGTCATATAAAGACGTCGACCTTTGAGCGTATTGAAGCTCCATTGTCCCTCCTTCTGGCTCACATGTCAAGCGAAGATCGATCGCAGCAGCTGTACCTTGCGCAGTGCTCCCTTGGCGACCTACCCTCCGAATTGCAGAACGACCTACCAGTGCCCGACCTAATCTCTCGCATCGGTCGTGGAGACATCTATGCCTCGAGCCTCTGGATGGGTCGACCGCCGACGAATACACCGTTGCATCGCGACCCGAACCCAAATCTCTTCGTACAACTCGTCGGTCAAAAGGTCATTCGTCTCATGAAACCGAAGGACGGCAGGTTCCTCTACGAGCGAATGAGGACAAATAAAGGTCACGCACATATGCGGGGTGAAGAAATGATGGAAGGAGAGGAGAAGGATAGGTTACAGAAGGCAGTCTGGAATGAGGATGAATCCAGTGGTGTGCCTGCTAATGGTGTAGAGGCTAGTTTGGAGAGTGGTGACGGCTTATTTATACCTCTGGGCTGGTGGCACGCTGTCTATGGCTATGGTGCGAACGCGAATGCCTCGGTGAACTGGTGGTTCAGATGAATGAGAACTCAATGAAGACCGCAACGAGTTACAAGGCCTATGTTGCAGTGTCAAATTTTCGAACGCCTGCCGCTTGCAATTGGTGAGAGGTGGATGTAAAGCAGGCTATCGTGCCTTCCCTCGCACCACGCACGATCAATACTACGCGCTTGCATTTTCTGCTACAGCCAGGACAGGATTTGTTCTCTTTGATCCACTTCATCTCACTGTCCCCATGTACATCTTCCTCAATGGAGATCGTGTTGAAGTGTAACAACTTGAAGTGCCGCACCCAGCTTCATGATCAAGCTGTGGTGACGACCTGCAGGTGAATCGCATTGCTTGCTCCGTACTTTCCACTTTGTCACTAATCTGAGTGATAGCCACGTCTTCTGCGTCCACTGCGCCGATACTACAGGCCTTTCGCGATCATCCAGCGGGAACAGGATATGTCCAGCTTGCCAGACGCAGCTCATCAACCCCGATGACGTTGTCGTCGCTTTGCTCAACCCGGCAGAAGATTACAAGACGAGTGTCCTCAGCGGCCTAAGTCCAACGATCATTATGGAGTGCGCTAGTAGAGGTCTCGCGTTCTACAGCTATCAAGCGTCGCAAGAGGTCATTTATCAAGAACATCTAGCGAAGTCATTGACCGAGAAATACGCAAACTTGAGTCAGAGCATGGATCAGCTTATATACGATGCCAACACTCAGATCAAGTCGCTGCAAGACAAGCTACAAGGTCTGTGTAGCAACAGCCGACATCGTTGTTGATCTGGGAACTTATACAATCTGTAGCAATGCACGAAGAACAGGCGTCTCTTGAACAAAAGAACCAGGAGTTGGTGGTACGTAATCTCAGGTGTTCATACCAAACAGCGCACGCTCTTCATGTATTGATTTAGCACAGGACGCATTCAGAGATAAAAGCAAAGCGCAACAGCAAACCCAGAAGTTATACCAGTCGCTCAAAGCCCAAGTCATGGCGGGCCACGTTGCAAGCGCTGCTGGAGACGAAGCTGAATTCGCCTTACATACAGTTCGAGGTGATCGTTTCGTTGATAAACTTCCAGGTGCACGATCAGGCGCCGCGAATCTCAGTCAGCTCGCCAAGGGCCAACAGAATGGCGAAGAACGATCACATAATCGTGCTGGTAGCGGGAGCTCTGATAGTAGTGGCCAGCAAAAGAGCGGTGTTGGTATCGGTCCGCAATGGCACTCTCAATTGCAGGCACGCGTTTATGGCAGCCGGACGCACACTGGCCGTATGATACCCATGGCGTTGCCAAATCCTTATTTTTCTAGCTTTCGCTCACAGAGACGCAGAATCAGCATCCATCGGCACGCCACGGCATGTTCAAGGAGCCAGAAGTCAGATCCCCGTCCTAGGTGGTGCACGTCACGACACCTTCGTGAATGTCGGCGTAGGTCCATCGTATCAAGCCTCACCTCTGACGCGGCAACCGGTCGGAGCGAACATCGGCTCACGGAACATGAATCTTGGGGTGCTAGGTGCAAGATCGAGGAAGAGCAGAGTTGATCAAAATGGGCGTTAGCCCGTTGACAGTCAGACAACGCCTGTCATGGGTGGCGGTCAGAGATTGAGGGTGAGACGGATCATCGGCGCACGTCGAGATGGATTTTCCCATGGTATATAATTGGAGGATATTCATGGTGTAGTACAACGTAGGTGCTCGGAGTCTGACATTCGTGAACTCATTACACGTTTCGATTTAATAACGACAGCAAAGCTTATCTTGACGTACGTATAGAAGGCGAGACCCTCAACAACATTCGTTGATTTTATCCTGATCGGGGTATATGGCTCATGAAGTACACAGGATTAAATTAAGCGCATACAAATACTGGCTCAAGAAACGGTAAAGCTGACCATACGTGTTCGCTGGGTGTTGATGCAGGTTCACATGGCAGACAGGATCGGAGGCGCTTTGGGAGCTCTAGCCACACCGTCTACACTATCGTGAGGGCCTGCACCGAGCTGTAATCGCGCGACTGACAAGAAAAGTTGGGCATGAAGAGGCGTCGAGGGTCCGTATGTAATAGGGCGTATCAGCTAGATACGATTCAGGTACACGAAATCTGCATGTGGTGATGCGCCAGATGTCAGTGCATCGCGAAAGTCGGAACGGTATAGGCTGCAAGTGTTGTGCATTCGATCCGTCCAGGGCATTGTGGCTTTCTAGTCTATTGGCTTCGAAAGCAATAGTATAGCTTGGGATACACCCAAAGAAAAGTATGGCGACAAGGTAGTGTTAGGCTTGAAGGTGGTGGGACCATTATCGTGTGGAGGACGGCATCAAATCAACGGGTCGAGACAAAATAGCGCTGGAACCGCAGTCGCTTGACTTGCTTGACCGGTGTAGCTGAGCTGTTAATCGCGCATTGGGTGTCGATGCCCTCGGACGTTGACCGCTCTGCGTGAAGTTATCTGACCTTGATCATGAGGTGTAAAGGAGAGTGAGATGAGTCAGAAAGTTGGAGCACGAGAGGCTGGGCAGTCATATCTTGGAGCCGATTAGTATTGAGTGTTTTCGCTGAGCACGGAGAATATTACTTCATAGGTTCAGGCATCACTTTCCGCTAGCGTCAGGCTGCATGGCCTGCAGGTCGCGCATGCAATTACCAGGCGAGTCAAACTTTAACTGCAGACGAGCACTCATCTAAGTATTGAGAGTTGAAAACGATAACTCATCAAGTGGCCATTACACTTATTATTTCTTTTGGCTTGCAGTGATAATCCTTCGCGTACCTCCGGATGTGGTGGCGGAAGTCGAAATGTGAGGCGCAGTAATGCGTCGGAATGGTCGCCCTGCGAATGAAATTTTGGAGATTCCCGAACTACGTATTATATTCCAAGGTGTCGAAATCAATGGAAAGAATAGATACCGCAAGTGGTTGTGTCTTGAGTCATGGAGCTTCGTCATCTATGTGGCTTCGCCATCCCTTACGTTGATAAAGGCAAAATCAAGACACTAGCACGTCGTAGTGTATGCAAGCTTGATTACTAGATTATGTGCATAAACTAATAAAGGAAGAAAAATCGCTGGTAGGTGTGTGTAGTCATCAGGATCAAAAGACTTGTTAGCGGATTCACTATTTGCCTGCTAAGGTCCGTTAGTGGCCCTTGTGACTTTTTCGGAGATGGTGTTCACCGTATTATGACAGACTGGGATTGCTTAAGTATCTCAGAGCCCCAAGAATATCTGTGCTTCGCTGGTTGTGCGTGGCCAGCTGGTATGGGTTTTCTCAGATGTTTACGCGACAGAACGCGTAGACCTATCAAGATAATACAAAGGCCCATCACATGAAAGAGGTCAAGCATTGAGACCGACTGGCAAAACGACAACTAATTCGGGCTAGACGCGTGTACTTGCTCCATTCGCACATTGCCACCTTAATGCTTTTTCGCGCTCGGATCATTGTCAAACGAAGATGGGAGTAACGCATACAGCTCACCGCTATCGACCATGATAAAACTCGCTCAGCCTTTTTTAAAGAATCCATATTGCCTTTTCTCCATCCTATCGACTATATTCAGATCATGTTGCACACACCACCTGGCATTCCTTCGAGTGGTCTGTGCGGTGGTAACTCTCCAAGGTGGATAGATCGAAACGAAACACTCTGAGACCGGGATCACAGCATCCGAGCATGGAGTTTGTGTTGCACAGCCGCCGCCCCTCATCTGTACTTGAGGTATTCTGGTCCCATCACCCGTCCGACAAGTTCTGTTCGTGGCGTTCAAGAACCGTCAAAGGAGTCTCAGGAGGCGACAGTGCAGAGCGGACCAGGATCATCATCGAACAGGTAGGACGATGCAGCAAAGTAAGACCTTGATATGATGACGCGTCAGCCCCAGAGGATATGCGAGCAGCAGGTGCTTCAAAAGCGATGTTGCGACATGAGTCGGTACCGTGGAAACAGTCCTAGACTAAGGAGGCTAAAGCCATAAAACATCCGTTCGTTTCTGGTCTAAGCTTACTGCTTAGTTCAACTTCACCGTGAACAACAACCCTCTAGCATCAACGTGCACAAGCAATCACCGACACGATGAAGGATAGCTCTTGACAGCAATGAGACTCGATTTCCCACTCGCACAGTCTCCAACCCCTTCCCAGCATTCTTGACAAGCTGAAACCTCTACCTGCATATCGACCGCTGCCTAGCAGCTCCCAACCACCGAGGCTAGGGTCGACCATACCATGGCGACCCCCACCGAAGTACACCTACATCGACGACAGAGACACCTGCGACACTCGAACGAAATAATAATATCAACGGAACCGCCATCTACACACGCTGCCACCCCATCCCACGCATGCCCATCACGCTTGGACAAGGTGCGAGTGACAACCTAGGAATTCTTCGTCTGAGCAACGTTGGTACAAGAAGGAGAAACCCGACACGGTTGAGATGAAATATTGAGGGTGTCTCGTATATAACGGATCAGGGTATGCCGCAAGAGAAGAACCAGAGGGTACACGAATGATGTTGCTTGCTGAAAGGCACAATGTTTGGAGTTGGTGTCGTTGGCTTCGTTGATCTACCTTTCCTTTACAATTTTGGTCATCAATCCTACGAAGGTTGCCTCCTAGTACTGGCCATCAGGATCACCGCTTTATCCTCAATGAGTTGCAAGAGACGATGTTATCGGAGCGAAGGCCATACACAAGACCGGATAGTCGGAACGTGATCAGTATTTTCGAGAGACTGGAGGGTCGGGCGCGCGCCAGAAATGATGCTTTCGGTAATGCTTCAGGCGAGCATCCTGTCTTCTGAACGTTTGAACACATCCAGGCTCCTCGCACGGGTAGACCTGCTCCCTGCCCCCGTGTTTATGGCGTCGGTGTCGAGCTAAATTACCCTTGCTATAACTTCCGGTATATTTCTTGCCACACACAATGCAGTTCACTGTATCCGAAGCGGACGATGATCTACTCTCGGGGGAAGAATTTTCCCTCGTTTGATGAGGCGAACGTCGCTGAGAGTGGGGCGACGTGCATGCGCGTTGTTCATGAGGAGACGAACTGTTTCTCTTCAGAATTTGCAGGATGGATGTATCTTGATGAGACTCACAGGCCAGGTGGATGCGTTGAACGCCGATTGTGATCTGATAACACTTTGAGCATCGATTGCCTTGTCGGGGTACTTCTTGTGCGCGGAAGAAAAGGCTTACCGATTCCCGCCGGTATCCTGGGCACAGGGAGCCACTCTTGTGGCATCCTGTCTCTTCCATCGAACCGCGAGGAAGTTGAAGTGGAGGGCATGGGCGTGCGGTGGTTGCTGGGCGAACAGTACGATTTCAAGTCCGGGTTCTCGATGCTGGCTGAACCGTTTGACGGGTCATTCTGGTCTCATGGTTAGTTACGACTATGGTGCTTGCAAGTCATTACCCACATCAAATTGATTGGGCAATAAGGGCTCCGTTGCTATTGGCCTTTGGATAGGCATTGACGCCTCTTGTAACAGGTCTAGTCGTATCTGGTGCGACTCTGGATCTTGTAGGCTTTCCCATACGGGAGCTTGACTCAAGGGACTCTGGACGTACAGCATATTCGACGCTGCCCAAATGGATTCCGAAGCGAAATAATCAGGCGCTCTGTCCAGTGAGGATGGCCGACTGGGCTTGTCATATGGCATCGTAAAACGGCTCATCTGGTCGCAGGACGGTTGAGGCCCCGGAGAGCTTGTCGGAGAAACAAGTCGATAGGTTTTCTCAAAGGCTCGCGGAGGCCGACCTCCGTTCTCAGGCAGCGTGGACGGTGTGATGTTGCTACCGCAGGTTTTGAGGTTTCGTCTGGGCTTGATAACAACAATCAAGAGCAGGATAGGGTCAAGACTTCGACGTTTCTTCTCAGTAGTATCCCGATGGTCAAGAGGGCGTCGCTATACAGAGACCAGGGACTTCGCACGCTGATGCACCCTGGAGGCACGACGAAGACGAACGTAAAGTGAGCGCCGTGCAAGAGATGACAGGAGAAGAGCCGGAAATGATAGGCAGCCGTCAATGAGGGGCGGTGAACGCGGTAGAGGTAGACGATGTGCTGGCCGGACCAGGCTGAGTACGACCTGCCAAGATTACCTTCTGTCAACGAGACCAGTTTTAAGAGAAAATCCGCCCGCAAGGATGGGATGGCTGCGCCGCTTTGCACCGCGGTGCCGCTGGTGTAGTCCCCCCCGTCAAGTGCAAACAGAAACGGAGGCTGCTTGGAGGATGCTTACTAAGGGACGCGGCTCTTTTTGTCTGGTCGGTAAACTCTTGAGTGTTCTCGCTCTCGACGTCTTACTGGGTCGGTGCCGATAATAAGTAAGGGGTGTACCAGAGGATGCCTCACTTTCCCTGGAATAGCAGCAAGCGCGTAATTGTGGAAAGGCAACGATCGTAACGTGCTTCGGATGGTTACGATCCACGAGTGGGGGAAGATGCGTTGTAGCGTATGCTTGCAACAACGGGGCGGTGCACGCAGCAGCAGAATTGGTACGGATGGTTACGAAGACGGGCTTGAGACAGCAGTTGGCGGTGTGCGTAGGCGTCACGTTGTTGTGACTCTTTGGCCGCCGGGTTGACCAAGATGCCATCACTAGCCCACTCTCGGATTAGCCAGACTCCAGCAGTACGGATCACATAGGATCATACCGTCGAACTTTCTGCCTTGCTACGTGTTCTGATATGCTTTTGCTGAGCAGGATTAAGCCTAGCAAAACATGATGCTCAACCACGCTGAGTTGGGTGATGGATTCTGGTCACCCGTCTTTGCAGTAGCCTCCGCTGTACTGACGGCCGCCCCGTCAGCATCCGCAATTCCAGTCCTTTGGTATCCATGCTAGGTCCCGCCGGGAGCGACCTTGGGGCCACCTATCCTGCACAGTAGCCTTTTCTTTGTGAGGCGGGTTAGGTGAGAGGAAATAGCAGGATGTGTTCTTAGGGGGCGGAGCCAATGTTTGTATGCTTGATCGAGGCTGACTGACAGCAAGCACTGCAAAGTGCTTGGGCCTCAAGAATCTCAATGGGAGATGAGACAAGGCTCAAGAAAGGAAGAGGCAACCTCAAGTTCAAAGCGTCGTAGCGATCTCAGCAAATGCGCATCGTCCTGATGGATTGCTATGGAAAGACAAGAAGCGAATGCGGACGCCAGAAGCCCCAGAAAACAGCAGTGCCGGCGCATATTTCTACGAGTAGCGCTGATCTCCCTTCGATACACAACATGCATACCTGTGTGCCACCTCGAACCCACCTGGTCGCGACAAACTCCGCTTGGTGGGCTTCGGGCAAGGGAATGCTTACGCTGCCGATACGGACCGCCATGGCAGTGCATTGGGCCCCCGTGCCTACACACATAAGCGACGGTTGTTGGACCATGGCCATCGACGGCTGCTGGCAGCCTCCAATCCACTTACCCCACACAATCGAATCAGTTGCATTATGTGTCTATTTTGGAATGACCTCCATCGCTTGTACTCGCATCGCTACTATCCCGGCCCGTTCATCCATGCCATGTGTGTGGCGACCGGCGTTTGCAGCGGCACACTTCCTATATCACGCGCACTAGCGGAACTCGTAGTTCACCATGTTCCTCTGCGCGGACGAGATGAGCGGATAGCCCGCCCGTGACTCGAATTCTAGCTAAGGAGCTAACGAAGCGCCTCTTCCGAGAAAAGCCCAATCAAAGCACGTTTCATGGCCGAGAGCTTTATGGTTCGACTGTAAAGCAACTTGGGCTTACCCGGCCAATGGATAACCCAGAAGCGCCATGGATGCGCTTAACAAAACGCAGTCCTGTACCGCCGTGGCCCACGAGGGTGTCCAGAGATGGCGGCAGTCAAATCGCAGTCAGCTGCAGGGTTACCGCTGAGCATGGTTAGTGTGAATGGCCCACAGGACTGTGCTGTAAAAACGGTTTCCTGCATTCAGGGTTCTGGTGCGTGAGTCCGTTGATTGTCGAGTTGATTGCATGTCTACAGCAAGACAGAGATGCACGCCCTTTGGGCTGCGGTGATGGGCAGATGGTAGGGTTGATTGTGTGCGTGTGCTCGTGGGCTTCGACAGGCTCAAGAGGTGTGTGTGTTGTTTCCGGCCCCTGGAGCAATTGGGGGCTTGAAGGTGGCGCCGTGTATCCGAGTCTTGCACGATTGTGAACCTATCGTTAGCCTTGCTATGCCTTGCTATGCCGTGAAGATGGTAGCGTTGGATCTAGGCGTTGTCTTTGCTTTTGGCATGGATCGCGCATGAACCCCGCGGAGGAAGCTCGTTGCCGATGGTCCGCAACAGGAAACCGTTAGCGCTGAATGCGTTGACCAAGCAGTTTGAAAATGCCAAAAAGCCATCATCACTTTGTGGAAATGCCACAAAGCCATCAATATCTTGCGCCCGCCATCCCCACCAATCGCGACGGGGACAGGCTGGCTATCAATGCGCCCACCCTGGAGAATGCATCGCTCCGCATGCCATCCCGGATCTGCAAGCAGGTGGCACGGCGTTTATCACCTGGAGCGTAGATTACAAGAACCACACATCGCTGGAGCGAGCTCCGCCCGCCCTCAGGCCGGCGCATCCCATTTCGTATCTTACGATCTGACAGTCGACATCGGTGAGCGACCAACAGGGGAGACGATGACGTGCGTAGAGCAGGGCACGGTTCACTCGTTCGTACCCGTCTCCGGCTTGCAACAGCGGCGGGAGCTCGTGCAGTGGAGGAGCATCCTGGCGGCTGGCGTCTTGGCTTTTCACTGCACTGCAATCACGCCTGCAATCACACCATTCAATGGATCAAGACCGTCGGCCGCATCATCTACTAGTGCGGCCCGCATGCCAGAAAACACCTGCTTGCGCACAACATCCCTTCACAAGCCTTGTCCTAGGAGTGGCTAGAGCTCCCGCGTACATGCATCGATCTCCCGATGCACGTAAATGAAATGGCCCTGGTATCCTGGTCATCCCGCGCCTCCTTGCCCTGTTGCAACGCTGTCTGCATCTGCCAGCCAGCCACGTCCTCTCAGCGAGGCTGCAGCCGTACATCGGGTGATCAACTTCGCGAGACCGAATCCGAAGGGCACATACTGTCTGGCCGACCACACTCGGCTTGCCTGGATCTTTCTATAGCTCAGGTCATCGCGTGAGTCACAACACAATTCTCATGTTAGCCTCGGCCCGTGTTGCACAATCTTCATGTCAATTCGGTATTTCCTGGTATATCCGCGGCCCGATACTTATCGGCCTTGTTGCTTGGAACAACACCAACGGAGAGATGTTCTACCCGATTCTTCGGGCCTCAGATCCCCATTCGCGTTGTTCTCTATCCGGAAGGACGTTTGATCCGCAAGCCCGTATACGTTGCCGAGGAGAAATCCAGAGCAAATCGGAAGACTCCATTGGCGCAGCAAAGTCCGTGAACATAACTAGTAGTGATCTCTCTAGATCATGTCAATGTCGGTTGGGTGACCGTGGTTTTTCCAAGTCCACCTGCTGTTAGACCAATTGGGAGTGAAGACATCTGACCACGTTGGTGAAAAAAGGCTCAGTTTCGTTCAAGTTTAAGCAATGTCCTACAGTGACAGCATGGCAAATCTTTCGCACCCATGGGGTTTGAAGTTATCAATGTTATATCCGAATATGATCATGCTCTTCATATAGTGCCAACGTGAAGACGTATCGTGGACTGTGTTTGACCAGGGACCAGTCATACACATGGGCTGGGTACTTGATTGTTACCGGCATACACCCAGACTACTATTCACGCTTGCCATTGAGTATCTTGTCTCCGCCTCAGGACAACATTCATATCGTACGGTCCTACAAACAGCCTGCCAGCACACATTAGTGCATGCCGGTTCACGAATGTAAAACTCGTGAGGAAAGTTTTGAACTTCGCTAATGATACAGGACGGGAATGAGGGTCTACTAACAAGCATTGTTCCCTCCGCTCCTTATCAGGATATGCAAGTTCCATTTCGTAATCCAAGAATTAAATTGATATAAGATTTGACATTCCCAGCAAAGCGATGCCCACATCAAGCCGGTTAGTAATAGCAATAGCAGACGAAAAGACAAGACGAGCGATCGGTGAGGTTTACCGTGAGCTGAAAGCGAGGAATCAGCGTTCTGTACAATCTGCATTAGGGTTAAATAGTAACAATGCCTATAATTTAGAGAATGGCCTACGCATATTGCTTTGTGTCTCTCTCCAGCCGTCCTTCCGATCTGAATCCTCCAGGTTCCTCAACATGCACGAATCCATCTCTATGTACAGCCCATGCACTCATACCGACCTAGAAGGTAGTGGCCCTCGATGTTAACGCCTCCTAGAGGCCTCACGCAAGGGAGATGCATACCGAATGCTGGATTTATGCGCTAATAACAGCCTGCAGGTATTCCAATTCTGACGCCTTGTAATTTACTGGGTTGCTTAGTTCCTCCTTACTTCTTGCCTCGTCAATTTTGGATATGAGCTTTTCTTTAGTCGCTTGATTGCGACGCAGATGATACATCATGACGCGCATCGTGACCGCTACAGTATCGCTTCCAGCACTGAGCTGGGCTGTGCCCGTGCTGATCACCTCGGTGTACCTGAAGCCGTCTCGCGGCTTCTTATGCACGTTGAAGAACTGGCTGATGAAGTCTTTCTCGCCCCCCGGATTCTCCATCCTGCGGACATATCCAGGAACTTTGAAGTCGCGCATGTCGCCGTGACGCGCACTAACGCTGAGCCAGTTACCGACTGGAGGTCTGAAGAATTTGTGCAAGCGGTAGACGTAGGGCACGTGGCCAAGCCAGCATCCGAAGCGAGCGATTGAACGAATGGTAACGAAGGTTCCATCATCGGCGGCAGGGCAGATGAAGCAAAGATTTGCAGACCATGTGATTTCGCCGATGACATCTATAGGTATTATGTTAGCGTCCAAATACACGATGTAGGTGGTTCAGAACATGAATAGACTGAAACCTACCCAAGGAGAACAGGTGCCTTTTATTTAACTGCTCCCCTAGCGTCTCAAGACAGTAGTCTACATACAGTTCTAGATTTTTCAACGTCTCCATGGCATACGCATGTGCCACAAATCTCCTATGTTGTCCACAAGCCTTCGCGTCCCACTCAGCGAATAGATCGACCTTCCTAGTTACGCGCCATACACTATACCAATCTAATTTCAAGTAAGGCGCCGGCGTTCACGGAATAGATCGGACCGGCAGCCAATCGGTTGCTGACTGAGATTTTATCAGTGGAAATGCGAAAGGATAGGGCAGTACTGTTTATGGAGGTCGATGGCGATGCGATGGTAGTATTCAGTGCGGGTCTTTGCGACGAGCCACCAGCGAAATAAAGAGGCAAGGAAAGGACCAAGAATGTGGGCGAGGGGAGATATAATTCGTTGGTGGATGATGTAGAACAGTACTATACGAACTGAAAAAGATGTAACAATACTGTTAGAGGAGCGTATGGAAGTGCGTAATATATTGGGTCTGTTTGGATGGAAGACATTCTGACCAAATCAAGCATTGGAATTCATTAAAGATGGCATATCAATCGCCTTAGGGATATGTATATAACTTGCATGTTGGTTCCATCATCGGCCAACAAATCTTATGCCCGCACCCTTCTTCGTCATTTTGAAGCTGTGGAAACATGCGGAGAGGGTGTGAACTAAAATCCTAATCATGGAGCTGCTAGCGTGCTTCTCTCATATTAGAAAGCTGCTCTTGAGTAGATGACAACGCAGAGTGCTATATCAGCAGGGCTAGTGGCCATTTCTCAAGGCCTTCGTTCGGATGTCAGATGCAGGTCGCCTTAGGAAGATGGTAGGACGTTATCTCCACTTTCGAGTCTTATTCTTGCTCTCTTCGGTCACCGCTGTTCCAAAAAGGCTTTAGACAGGCTTACTTGACAGCCTTCCTAGCTGAAACCATCTTGTGGAACTAGCTCGTACTGATTCCGTTGCAGCGAAGTGGCAGCGAAATGGACCTTGTACATCCCTCGCACTTCACACCTCAATCGAATAAATAGCGTATTCTCTCGACCCAGACAAATTTTCAGAGAAAGACAACGTGCAAGTTAAGTGCAGCATCAACGTTTGCTCCATCGTGCCCTCAATCATGTCCAGTACATCGTACCCCAAAGGGGGGTGCATCGCTCACGATAAAATCACAAGAGCGTCAACCTCTTCGGACCCCAGCGTCGGGAGATGTAGACTTGGACGATGAGCTCGGCCGAATTGTAAGCAGTGCAAACGTAGACAGTCGGAGAATGCTCGCCTTTTATGTGGAGACCCCAGATGCCATGTTATCTGGACGGTGTTGAAGTCGGCTTATTCACGTGAGGCCCACTGACGCACTAGCTTCCAAGAGCCCGCGCCATCCCTTTTTCGTCGCCCCACTAAGCCTCCACAGGCATCGGCCGTGTTCTTCGATTGCCGTTTCGTTCTCCCGCAACCCTCCCCGCTCCATCCACCAACCACAAGCTAGGAACGGCATCACACATCGGCCTTGCCCACGCGTTGCATCATGACCCAGGGACGCGCTATGCTTCACCGATTTTATTACCGCTTGTCTCGGCTTTGGAACCAGAGATCTCGGCTTGTGTGGCATCATTTTGCACCACATACTTTAAGCGTGGGCTGGGTCGCTTGTTTGTCTTATATTACCAGTGCATCGTACATCATATCTGTCACCCAACTGCGTGCTCCTTGATACCCTTGTATATCATCATTCTTCAATTTTCCCTTCTTTCCCTTTCCGATAGATTTAGGGGCACAAAGAGATGACTGAAGACAAGTATGATGTCGTTATCATCGGCGCAGGTCCAGTTGGTCTGATGCTTTCGACTTGCTTGTCAAGATGGGGGTATAAGATCAAACACATCGACAATCGACCCGAGCCAACAGCTACCGGACGCGCAGATGGCATCCAGCCGCGATCTTTGGATCTGTTACGCAACATGGGGCTTAAGCGCAAGATCATGGACCACGACCCTGCAAGAGTATATGAAGTCGCTTTCTGGGATCCGAATGCGAAGGGTATTCATAGAACGGGTACATGGGCTTCTTGCCCTAAGTTCATCGATGCGAGACATCCTTTCACGACGCTGCTGCATCAAGGATTGATCGAGAGGGTTTTCATCGAAGACATTGAAAAGAACGGGACTACGATACAGAGACCTTGGACTATCACTGGATTCAAGAATGACGGCGTAGATGCTACATATCCAGTAGAGGTAAAGCTCGCGCATGTGGACGGCACCCTTTCAGAGACGGTGCGCGCCAAGTATCTTTTTAGCGGCGAAGGAGCGAGGAGTTTTGTAAGGGATCAGCTCAAAATAGGTATCAAGTATAAGGATCCTATTGCACACGTCTGGGGTGTGATGGACGGCGTTGTCCGGACCAATTTCCCCGATATCAAGGTACGCACGAATCGATACAGCGTTTTCATGCATTCCTAACACGTGACAGATGAAATGCACAATACACTCGGATGCTGGTTCTATCATGGTTATTCCTCGTGAGAACAACATGGTTCGCCTCTATATCCAGATCGCTTCCTCTACAGACAAGAATTGGAACCCACGCAAATCTGCTACCGCAGAAGAAGTCCAACAACACGCCAGAGAAATTTTGCGCCCTTACACGATCTCCTGGGACCGTGTTGAATGGTATTCTGTCTATCCTATTGGCCAAGGCATTGCAGAGCGCTACACCCTCGACGAGCGCGTTTTCATGGGCGGTGACGCCTGCCACACGCACTCTCCCAAAGCTGGCCAGGGCATGAACACTGCATTTCTAGACGCCGTGAACTTAGCATGGAAAATCCACCACGTAGAATCAGGTTTCGCTCCACGATCACTCCTCTCAACATACGAATCCGAGCGCAAACTTATCGCAGAAAACCTTCTCGACTTCGACGCCCGTTACTCAAAGCTGTTTTCGACACGCATTCCTTCTGCCGGCGAAGTTGCCGGCGCTTCCGCCTCATCGAACAGCCAGGCTGAGGAAAATGAGTTCATCAAGACGTTTAAGGCGTCTTGTGAATTTACCTCTGGCTATGGTGTAGCCTACAACCCGAATACGATAAACTGGGGCCCTGAGCACCCTGCCCAACATCCCCTTATCCTCTCCTATGAAAAGGGCACAACGCTACGAACAGGACGCACGCTCATCCCCGCGACTGTGACCCGAGTCGTCGACGCCAACGTCGTACACCTCGAGCAAGAGATCCCTCTCAACGGCTCTTACCGCTTATATATATTCGGCGGCAACCCGCGCAGTACTACTGCCCCCTTACACGACCTTGCCATCCACATGGCGAACCCCACATCTTTCTACTCGACATTCTCCTACAGGGATGCTTCTGTTGATCGGTATCACGAGAAACACAACCCTCATAGCGACTTCTTGTCTCTATGCACAGTGTTCAATTCACCGCGTGCGAATATCGAGATCGATGAGTTGCTACCGGAGATGTTTGCAAGGTATAGAGACCATGTATATGCGGATGACGTGTGGGACCAACGGGTGCCGGACGCGAACGCTGCGGCACACGCGAAGATGGGACTGGATGAGGAGAAGGGCGGTGTTGTGGTCGTGAGACCAGATGGGTATGTAGGCGTTGTGGTAA
This sequence comes from Kalmusia sp. IMI 367209, assembly GCA_027946365.1. Lineage (NCBI taxonomy): Eukaryota > Fungi > Ascomycota > Dothideomycetes > Pleosporales > Didymosphaeriaceae > Kalmusia > Kalmusia sp. IMI 367209. The sequence continues at coordinate 1,297,659 of JAPEUQ010000006.1, read as the reverse complement.
AACTTGCAGAGGGAGCGGGAACGTGTGAGGCTTTGAATAGGTACTTTGCTGCAGTAACGGGTAAGAAGATGGGAGAGGAGAAGGCGTCGTTGTGAGCACGCGCTTCTTGCTCGTGGTCTTCTGATACGTTTGCATTGTAAATATTGGTGTTGTTTCATCGACGACGCATAGCGCATTATATCTTGCATAATTGCACACATACTAAGCTCTCTTTGTATGAATGCTATACACGCCTAACAGGTCATTCTTCACACGGGAAGGGAGCAGGAATATTTGACGTTTGATGTTTGATTCATTTTACATTTCTTATTTTGATTTCATGCAGCCTAAAGGGTATCATGACTTTGGGGTACCTGCTCCGCCCAATATGCACAGTTTAAAAAAAAAGGAAAAGCCCTATCAGTCACCCGCTAGAACATTTCCACCGCCCTCTCAAAGATAGGCATCGATACCAAACAAACAATGAAAATCGCAGACCTGCCTCTCGAAAGAATAAGGGGGCCACGTACGCTCGAAAGCCGATACCAAAACTGTGATGTCGTTAGAAACCCTGCTCTTTTCGAGTCCATTTCGCCAGCGCCTGTAGGGGGAAAAAACCAAGATCCAGAATATTTTCGTTGAATTTCAAACGTGGTCAATAGAACTTCTCTGCTGTTGTAGACCTTCGCGTCTTCTCCTACTCATCTCTTGCAGCTATCGGCGTGCACCACCGACCTCGACCTGGTGAGATGTACGCTCAAACGACGCTAGCTTCCGCCTCTTTATACTTCCATTGTCCTCTCCTCCGGTTGATTCACCGAAGTCCTCGTAGCCCTCGCCATAACCGTGAAACGAAGCATCTGTATATTGCCGCTTCGCTCCAGTCCTTTCTGGTCTTGACAATCTTGATGCCGCAGATGCAGCGTATGGATTTGGTGTGGCGGAAGCGGATTGTACTGCTCTGTGCATTGTGCCTTCCGCGGGAGTTTTCGACTTCGTTGGGTCGTCCGTGGCAAGGTAAGCTCGATACCTTGCGCTATCCTGGGTAGGCAATGGACCTGGCGCCATGCCGCCTAATGCGCTGTTGAGCAAGCTCGAGATGTCAGGCATAAGACTGGTCTGATCGGCGTTCAGTGCCCTGTGCATGTCTTTACCAGCAACGAATGAAGCGTGGTAGTCCATGTCAGGATAGTTGTGAAGTTCTGTGAACTTCCCCCTCCATTTTTATCGCCTTTGGCTTGCCAGCGATTTGTAATGCCTTGATATGACCTTCGTATGACTTCCGGAGCTTGTTAATCTTCTCTCCAGTGATCGGATCTTGTCGCGCCACAGTTTTCGCTAGGTTATTGAGGCCATAGAGCTCGAACAGGTTTTGCGAAGCATGCGGCCGTGACGGCTCGTGGGCTACCCAGCAATCCGTGTCAGTAACACAGAGCAAAATTGCGCTGTATATAAGGGGACCTTACTGCTTTGACAGAGCTTGAAAAGCTTGCTGCCACAGACACCCTTCGCCGCTGCCACACCCGTGTCGTCGAATATGCTCTTGTTTTGCCGGTTGTGGTTGGTGAGTCTGTGTCCACCTAACCGCACCGCATCATCGCTCTGGCTCTCCTCCATCAGCGCATCACCATCACTGTCTACGTTGATCGAATTCGAGAAGGCGGCGGTGCTTGCAGGGGTGGAGAAGGGATGTATGTTGGTCGCCGAGGGGCCCGACTGCGAGACCTGCTGCGACATATGGACCGAAGAAGGAGGAGTCATCTCCGAAAGCGCAACGGGAGCAGTCATGGCAGGGCCGCCATTTGGCTGCGAACTCATCGGGGGGTAGGGCGGCGAGGTGGGCGTATTCGGGTGGACGATGGGCGTCTTTGTCTCGCTGCTCTTGGCGGCGATGTGGTAAGGCGGCGAGGCCGGTGAGAACGAACCCGTCAAGCGTTGTCGCTTTGCACCGTGCTCCGACATAGAGGCCGCAGCGTCTACGTTGACGGCGGGCGAGGGCGCGGCGGGCTGTTGGGTCGAGGGAAGACGTCCGGCGGGTGCAGCCCCGTCACAGGCGCTTGGCGTACCGGGCAGCACTAGGGGCGGTCTTTAAAGGTTGCGCATGCGAGGGGGACGTGGCCGATGGGTGGGAGGCGTTGTGGGCTCGTGGGCGCGCTGGCTGGGGACAGGGAGCGCGGAGGGTGCGGATGGGTGGTGTGGCGGGCGGTGGGGTAGAGAGCAGCAAATGGAGAGCCCTTTGCTGAGCGAGAGGGTCTCAAACCGTCACGTGAGCTCGCTCGGGTCTAGGCACACCTACGGTAGCCTGTGTCAGACATGCCGAATTAGCCTCACTCACACCAGCGCAGCACGTCTGCCACTGCCAGCACACGACGCGCCTCAATGCCGGCACCGTCCACAAGCCAGTATGGATGATGCTGCATCCCGCGCTGCCGCCACCTCTGCTCTCAATGCTCCCAATGCCCCTAAAGTGCAGCAGCCCAAGCCGCAGGCTCTGTCGCGCTCGGGACCTAGCTCCATTCTGGTGTCGCCGAGGCAGAAGGGCAACCCCATCCTGAACAGCGTGCGTACCGTGGCCTGGGAATATTCAGACATACCGGCCGATTATGTCCTCGGGGCGACAACGTGCGCGCTGTTCCTCTCACTCAAATACCACCGTCTGCACCCCGAATATATCTACAATCGGATACGCGATCTGAAGGGCCAGTACCAGCTGCGTCTCCTGCTGACCATGGTCGACATTGAAAACCATGAGGACTCATTACGGGAATTATCCAAGACATCGCTCGTTAACAACGTCACAATCATGTTGGCTTGGAGCGCACAGGAGGCCGGCCGCTATCTGGAACTATTCAAGACGTTCGAGCATGCTGCGCCCACCAGCATCAAAGCTCAGCAGTCATCGAGCTACTCCGACAAGCTCGTCGAGTTCATCACGGTGCCGCGCAGCATCAACAAAACCGATGCCCTCGGTCTTGTATCGAATTTCGGAAGCGTGCGCACAGCTATCAACGCAGGCCCTGAAGAGATTGGACTGATTGCTGGCTGGGGAGAAAAGAAGGTACAGCGGTGGTGCAATGCTGTGAGGGAGCCTTTCAGGATCAAGAAGGCCGCAAAGCGAGGGCTTACTCGTGACAATAATCATGCAACCTTATCACGTGATCTATCTACCGCTGAAGGAGAGGGTCCGATACTCGATGACGATATTCCAGAATATTCCGCCCACCAAAGGATGGACAGGGCGGTCCCAGTAGTAATGGAAATGACAAGAACGACACCCGCCGCGGCAGCCTCGGGCATTGATAATCGGCCTGCTCACCCTGCTACAGAAGCTAGTATCCCCAAGCCTAATGGGACCGAGGATGAAGCAACGCGACAATCGGATTCAGGACACAACTTCGCACAAAAGTCGACCCCATACACGAGTCAAGCAGCAGGTTCTTCCAACGTCAAAAAGCGGAAACAGGACGATGAGAATGTGAGTGACGGCATCATGGCGGCACTAAATAAATTGCGACAGCAATAACAATATCATCAACAATACCCCTGAGCAACGCGCAAGCATGCCATTCGCATCATGTATAAGTCTTATGTATATCATTTCCATGAATTTGTTAACGTGTGATGCAGACGCAGGGTTTAATCTTGATTATGTAGCTTCTATGGTGATATTAGCTTCGGAGATGTTCGTGTCCGTCTCATACATGCCGGTACGCTCGCCCAAGCAGACTAAAGCCACTGTAGAAATTGGTCTACGCATTACGCATCCTCTATGTATCACTAAGCAGTGAAAAGTGTACGCAGTCCAAAGGATAGTGAAGTAAAAAAGATAACAGCGGTTCTACTCCTGCTTCTTCTTCATGATATAAAGACGTGTTGGATGTGGCGATAGTAAAGGTCACACATCATAGTATTATTGATCTACCCGGTACAAGAGGGCAGAGCACCAAACGCTGCTCTTCGCGGTAGCAGTCAACATTACAATGACTGATTTTGTATAGTTAGATGATTTTCGGACTGCGGCTTGTTGTTTGACTGCAATTGTAAAAGCCGAAGAAAGAAAGTCAGTGAGCCCATGCTTTGCCTCTCATGAACAGTTCGAACGTTGCTCTGTTTGAGGTGGGGTGCTTCAGCCTTTGTTTGATTGGCTGGCCAAAGCTTCGAAGCCCTCCCATCAACCTCCACCTCTGTTTGCAGCTCCCCGCTCCTACAGACTTACCTGTTTGTCAACCCAGGGGCCTCGATTCAGCTGCTTCAGCTCCTTAGAGTTTCCACGCAAACTTGCTCTTCCATTCCGTTTATCTTGGACGCATGCGCAAGGCAACGACCTCGCGCAGGCAGACGTCAGATCCCAACACCCAGACCAGAACGACTAGACGGCGCTCCGGTCTAGCCCACCATGAGTTTTATACGGTTACCATCCGAGCTGCAGATTGAAATTTTCAGCTATCTCTCAAATTCGGACCTCAAAGCAGCACGAGGTGTCAGCATTCAGTGTCGCGACAATGCCTCGCCATCATTGTTTCGAAGCGTAGTGGCTTGTGCACGGTACAAGGCAATGGGGGCTTTCCAAAACGTCTCATTGCATCCTGTCTATTCGAAGTATGTGAAGGAAATCGTATTCGACAGCACAGAGTAGGTCTCCTCGCCCCCAACACAACCCTCTTGATAGTTCGCTGCTGATAGGTACCCACGAAGATATAAACAAATCCTTGCAGAAAACGAGAAAGCTTATCAGAGTGCAGCTAATCGGCAAGATAATCTGAGAGATCTTTTGAGCTGGGTTCGCCATTCGAGGTGAGTGACCTGCTTTGTTTTTCTTCGTTTTGTGCAGGCAACCTTAGCGTATTCTAAGTGAGAACAGGTTCAAACAATACCAGACACTTTATCGTGAGCAAGAAGTCATGAAGAATGAGCATGTCCTTTTGCAAACCGTTGTTCGGGCTCTTGATTGGATGCCTAAGGTTAATTGTCTTGTGTTCTCTTCACGACCACGTCATGTCCCGGTCGAATCAAAAGATATGAAAGATATCCTTTCTCGGGACGTGTCTACTTTGACATCCAGCTCAAAGATGTCAGAACAAGGATTTCATCACCTTATTGGTGCAATTGTACGTGTCATAAAGCAACGAACTATGCCTTCTCTTCCAAAGTTTCTGCTGACGTATATGTTCCTCAAGTGCCTATCACGCTACTCTGGAATTCACGAGTTTCGAGTGGATCCTCCTGAACCCATAGCAGCAGTGAATCCAGGCTCCAGGACCACATTCGGGCTGAGGGATTTCGAATTTGCGCAACCGGCCCACCTCGAATCCGGGAAATATTTCTTTCGCGGCTTGCACAAGGTTGTTCTGTACCTGGAACTGTTGGGTGTCCAGACACAAGTCTCGAGCAAATGCCTTGAGAACCTGCATACTCTACTGACTGAAGCCACAAATCTCCGCCATCTAGGCCTCCACCTGTTTCCATGGCACCGCCGTCCCTCGAACACAATTGAATCCATCGACAGAGGTGACTATTTACCCTTCGCTCGCTTAGGGTTGACGTCTGAATGGCCAGGGCTTGAATCCATCGACCTTGAGGGAATCTCTGGGAGCGAAAAGCAGATGAGGAATTTGATCAGCCGTCACAAGACTACGCTGGCTTCAGTGAAGCTTTCACATTGTGTCATGACATCTGGAAGATGGTCTAGCTTGGTTGATGATGTAGTCTACGAGACAAAAATACCTACCTTTGTGTTGGACTATGTCAATGAGGCAAATGTTGGAAACATGCGCTTCGTCGGTTTATCTATTGACCAAGCGAGGCAATGGCAATATGAAGGGGAAGTAAAGGAGAATGCTGAGGGAGAGCGATACTTTTACGAACGACCGGGCAAATCTGTCTATTTGTGGCGTGAACAAATTCAGGACCAAGAAAGATGATGACTAAGGCTTGATAATTCCCACGGTATAGGATGGATGAAGTCAATGCCCAAGATCAATCATTCTACTTTCGGACGATTTGCCTAATTACATAGTCTTGGGTAGATATGTTCCATAGCATGAAATGCTCCTGATCGCACCTGGTCTTCATGCAGTCACTCTATTGACAATTTACACCGCGTGTGTATGATATATATTCATATTTGAGACACTCCAAACACACAAGTTACGCCCGGCTCGACTCAGATCTAATTATACGCTTCTGCTGTCCGCGCGCTTGCGGGGCGCGGCCCCCACCGTCAGCACCCGGACAGCATCCTGCACATGCAGCCCTATGGCAGATCAGTTGAGCCGATTGACTTCCGTCACTATCTTTGAATGTCAAGATGCCATATTTGTCTCTTAGCTGAAGCGGCTAGGGCGGCCCGCATCCTCCCGTACGCGATAAGCGAGGCTGGCTGAAGTGACAACAGGTAATACTACGTCTCGTAGCCTCGCATCTCTTTTCAAATATCCATTGTTTCGGTGGCTAGACGACGTTAAGCTTAGTTCACAGAACAACGGGGCTACTTTGTTTACAATGTCTCCCAGGGAAGGTGCGACGAGCCAACCAGATGACCGACCTGCAAACAGGTATCACATTCTCTCGGACTCCTCTCACTGACGAAATATCCAGCAGGATTCTAGATCACTGTGCCCTTGGAGCACAGCGCGAATCCTCCCCCATTAGGCTAGAAAGGCTTCTATTGAATTACACATCCTAGCATAATCCTCTCTGCCATGCGTATCATACTCGCCCAGACGAGGCCGCCCTTCCCTCGCCACTCGCCCTTCGAGACACCGTACTGTAGATGGCGTCCACTGCACTTTTGCCCTTCGCCATTGGCTAGTCACTCAGATGTCGACCCATCGCTCTCGGAACCGAGGTCGCTTTCCTGTCTCGGGCGGTGACTCGGAGGAATCTACTTTCGTTCCCGCAGGATATGGAAACGGCGTCTGACTTGACTTCACAATTGCACGCTTAGTGGAATTGGAAGTGATGGAAGAGACGGACAATGGCACAGTACTGAACACGGCAGCATGATGTTCCTTTGGGACCTTGTTGCCTAACCGCGGAACTAGCAAATGATAACGTGGTCCACCTCAACTTGCGTTATTGTCTCTCTCCTCTGACAATACCCCCCGCTATCTTCAAGCACTTATATCTAGGATGTCTCCATATTCCACGATCTCGGACAGCCCATTACCACGCAGCTCTTCAACGAGGACCTCAGCATCCGTCAGCATACAAACAGTTCCCTCCTGAGATCTTGCAAGTACGGAGGCCTGAGACGTGCACATGCACCCTTAGAGGTGCGCACTTTACGCACACGGGAGCATCCCTAAGTCGACCCAGATCACTACTCTACCGAACTCTCCCTACAACGTCAAGCTCAATCGATCCAGCCGGTCTCTTGTCTAGTGACAAGAAAAGACTTCGAAGCAACATGCAGCAACGCAATAGCTCTGGTCGTCGTAATCGGAGCCAACAAGATGCGCCGAGGCGAACGCGATCTACATCTCCAGAGTTCGGGAACGGCAGTGCATCGGTAAGTGACCCTCCAGTCAAGAACCACATTTACATTACAAGGCTTATCTCCTATGTTGATATTCAATTTACTGATTCCCCTCTGTAGTCGAATGAGCAACGTGGCACACAGTCCAACGGTTACGCGCATGACTCCACATACCCGGTCGTTCGAGATCAACGAGCCGATATCCAGCAATGGCGCAGAATTCCTCGTTCTTGGGAAACCGTCAATCCAGATGCAAATCGATCCACTCAACATCCCGCTCTCAACCAAGATCCTTTCGCTCCTTCCTCCAACCATCATTACCTGCAGAACCACGCTCCGACATTCCAATCCACCACTTCCCAGCCAGTCAATCAATACCGGTCATCTCAAGACTCGGAAAATACAAACCTCAGCATGAGACCTCGACTCACGCCATCAAATCTTGAACATTTCAATAACCAGCACGGACACACGAACAACATGGACCGTTGGAGAAATGCAAGTCAGCGGGAGGGCCCCTGGGATGGCGTTGAACGCGTGCAACATGGAGAGAACGACGGGGGTAGGAGTAACGGATTTTGATCTCGATGAATACGCGAGCAAAGGAAGATGAAGTTTTATAATGCAAGACATGCTTACGGGGGCCGGCCGGCTGCTATCTAGAAGGCTTAGTGCAGGCGCTGGCATGTGGCACCTCAGGAAGTCGTCAATCTTTTGTTGCCTTAGCTCAAGGCTAAATTCTCTTTCGACGTCTTTCCCTTGTTTTCCATCTATGAACCTCATCAGGATGCTTTGAGATAGTGATCCACGACGTTGCCTCACGAGCAGAAATTCTTCTGTACGGACCATGCTATGGGTTAGGTAGCCTTGTACGTACAAAGAAAAGAGAAAAAAATTTCCAAAGTCTTTGCGCTACGATGCGACGAATAGCCAGTCCGTTCAGATCCGCAAAAGAACAGAAACCCGCGGTCACGTATGATGATGCTCGCGGCGACTACTAGAGTGATCTATCCATCTGTGACGTGGCGGCGCGTAAGTCGGTCAGACGGGCGTTAGATGCTCCCTGAAGGACCTCTGTCGGAATAGATTGGAGGCAGATCGCCGCTCCGTGTACGCTTCGGTCGGGACCAGCAGGCAACCAGGCAAAAGCTGCACGGTGCAGGCATTCCTGGAGGAAACAAGCGTCGTGTGAGTAATGGATAAAATTAACTCTGCAGTAGATCATGCCGACTTGACAGACATGCTTGAGTAGATCCTCCGGTGAGAGTATGCGCGGTTGCACCGGTGAATGTTTGGCTACTATGTAGCTCCGATCACACTGCAGCGGGCTCTTGCCCTCCCAAGGCAAGGGCGGAGGAGGCCGCTCGTACGATGCGGCTCTTCCAATATTCTACACCGATCAGATACCATGTGTGACGAAGCCGGGTGATGGAGTGGACGATGCAGACGCCGCCTATGTTCATTCACCTCGCAGGAAGAGAATACACCTGCATACGCGCGGTCTGACCAGAGGCCGGTGAGGCTAGTAATCATAGAGGGTCAGACGACAATGGCTATGCAGTGGTCGTGTAACGAATGTGTGTTCCCTGTGGAAGATGAAGAAGATGATGATGATGAGAAAGAAGCAGTCATGGCGGCCCAGGCTTGGATGATAGACGAGATGGCGCGCCTGTCCCAGGGGCCTGGTTGGGGATCTCAGGGCAAGAGCGGGGCAACCGCCGGTCCGTGCCTCTAGCTCCGCTGGACGACGGCACATCGGCGACCTGCTCATCCTCACATTCTCTACATCAGAACGGCATCTTTTGCGAGACCAGGCTTTTGCCGCCTACCTTTTAGACTTTAACAATGAGGCGGGCGGGATGAGCTGGTTGCACAGAAGCTGGCCCATGCCAAATCGGAACCGCCTTGGCAGAGGCCGCACGTAGCACGATCAGAGCGACAAGAAGATGGGGGTGGCAGTCTAGGCCTTCCCTGACGGCCTCGTACACACCCGCTCTGGGCGGTGTTTCGATAGGAGCAGGTTGCTCTGGCCCACAATCTAGCCCTCTAGCCAGCTTCTCTCGCTATCTCAGCGTACAAATGGAAACTCCATGGACATGATTGAAATATCCAACCAATCGTGAGGACAACATGACCGCCCACAACGGTAGTGCTCATGTTCGGTCAGCTCTCAAAAATAGCCCTAATACTAACAATTCACCCACGGATTGAAGGCGAGCCGGATTGAGATATCATGCGGCTATGAACGGACCATAACCGTACTCAGTATAGCCTCACCCAATCACATACCTAAATGTTGGAATCTGCCTTGAGAGAGCCTCGCCAGAAAAAGTTCGTAACACCTAAGAAGTTTGGGGGCTGATAGTTTTTTTTAAAGGATATCGCCTCAGATCGTGACTCCGCCTCCCATAATACATGTATAAGTGAATGTGCCTCTAAAGTATCTTGATCGACCCCTTTTCTGCGCAAATTCAAAGATCCGCAGTTATCGACGTTCCCTGGAATCATCCGTATCCTCAGTTCCAAGCTCAGTGATCGTCAAAAACCGGTCAACTCAAGCAACCCAAGGAACCCTGCCGAACACAAAATACAAAGTATTCCTCCAACTACTTGGCTTTGTCAGCAACCTAGAGTGGGATTGCAAATGCTGCCTCTACGGGCGGGTAGATTCACCTTGTCGCCAGCGGCAACAAGCGAATGTACCAGCGTCGCCTCATTATTCCTCTGGACGTTTACTTCCTCCACCGCGTGCCCGACTTGGTTTCCTGCAAGCCTCTTATTCGAACGTCCTATCTAAGCACTCTTTTCCTTCCGGCCGGTGTGGTCAACTTCCGTACATGATGTTGAGAAGGTCCTAGGGCAGCATGTGATTACACGTTGCTCAACTATCCAAGCATGTCCTCCTTTCCATGTATGCAATAAGTCTTGTCCCACGCTAATCACACATGGGTGCTAAATGGCTCAGGTCACTGCAGCTTGAACTCCAGGGTATTGGTCAACTTAAGCCATGCTTCCCCTGCTACACTATCCTCGACGGCTTGCCAACCGGCTCATGTTGTTTCCCCAAAGAGGCCACCGATCCGATCAGGAAACCTAGCCATCCGCGCCGAGCGAGCCGTGTCCACACACGACGACACACTACCGTGTAACCTCTCTTGCCCTCTTTAAGGCGAACGAAGGAATTTGTGGTGTGCCATGGTGTGCCGCCATGCGCCAATATTCCGTGTTTTGTGCCCACTCCGGTACATCCTGGAGGACTTAATCTCTGTGGGCGTACGCTCGGCAGGCGCTTTTTGTGTCGCCAGTTTGTTGGAGTAGGTTCTTGCCAGTTGACTATCGTGTCCACCGGGAATGAGGGCGCTGTACCACTCTTGGCGATGCCATTTACGTCTTCGCAAGAATCGAACGAGATAAAGTGCTTCACTTACGCTGTGCGTTCTCTGGACATAACTTGGCCTAGATATCCTCGCTGCAAAATGCGCTTGTTGATTGAGCGACATAATTGGTCTTGCGAGTTGTTGTTCGTACGGACCCTTGGTTTTCTGCGCGAGAGAAGGACAACACTGACCATACACAGACTCACGTGCTCTAATCATAAGAGTGCTAACAACCGCTTTCAACCGAGCACCCATAAACATTCGTTACCTTCCACCGAGAGCTCTCCTCCACTGGGCAAGCAAACACATACTAGTCTCTCGACAACAACGCCTCAGTCAAACCAAACTCACTGTATTGACCTGGATCAAAACCTTCATATTTCGCGCGCGAAGAGCTTTCGGAAGTCAATCGGCAGAATGATGGTGCATTTTATGCGAAACCGGCGGTCTAAACATTCTGGAGGTGCATCAGGCATGCCACAACAGATCTACATGGCCGATAGCTGCGGGGGCATTGCGGAGTTGCCAGGGAGTCGAGAAGTTTGCGAACTTCCTACACCTTCCAGTTCCGACTATTTTCAACAGATTCATCAGCTCGGAAGTGCACAGGGCCAACCCATGTCGGTAGAAGCCGCGCGCCTACATCAGGATCAGCATCATATTGAATGGAATCGCGAAGGCACTATGAGCTCGACATGTATAATACACGACCCGCGGAGAACGACACGCATGCTTACCCCTATCAAAACTTCTGTGGAGACCGCACGAGTATCACCTGTGAGTGCGAGCAGTCAATGTGTTTCTTCGAACAATAATTTCGGTCATCATTACCGCGCCTTATGTAACTCTGGTACAATGCTATTAAGCCCTCAACCGACTATCAGCCCTGGGTCAGCCACATCTTCTTCAGTGACCATATCACCTACGGGTCTCGCTACATATTACACTAGATGTACTACCAACGGAAGGCAGAATACTCCGGTAAATGGCATCGTGAACAAAGGTTGGAACACTGGTTCAGGCCCATTCTACGAGAATGCGGGTGCAGCCTTCTCCGATCGACACCAGTCTAATCTTACGAATTACCCTAATTCGTTCATTTCGCCTAGCCATGACCCTCCTGCTGAGAAGTATAATGCTTCTCAAAATCCAATGCTTGACACGCCCATTGCTTCACCTTCTCACCCGAGTCAATTTCTACGCACGCCCGAGCATCAACCTTACATACCATACCAGGACGAGAGCCTGGCGACAAATCAGACACCAGATCTCCATGTGTTGCAAGATACACGCAATGAACCGCCACAAGACTGGACAAGCAACCACCAATCGACGCACTCGTATTTTGATAGCCTAAACGACGCTTCGCCCAGTATTCAGAGGCGTTCTGCTTGGGAGTACTGCGTCAACAAGGCGCAGATGTATCCCGCATCGAGTTCTCCAGATCCTCTGGGCACAACAGACCAGGCAATATACAGCCCCTCGTTCAACGGCGACGAAACACCGCCAAGCTACGATGAAAGCCGAATCTTAAAAACGAACTTTGCAGATCATGAGGTCCAAGAGACTCTTCTGCCCAAATCTAAGAAGCGAGGAGTGAAGAGGAAGGCCGCCACAGCCGCTCGAGCACTCATCCAGCTGATACCACCTCTTGCTTGCGCTTACTGCGGCAGGCAATTCAACGGGAAATATCAAAAATCAAACCGAACCCGCCACATCAATTCTTTCCATGGCGACCTGGATCTCGTGACCATTGAATTTGACGACGGCAAGAAATGTCGGAGCTGCGATCAACGATTTAAACGGACTGATGCACGGAGGAAGCATGAGTGGAAGAAACACCGATATGAGGACTGTCGGCCGAAGAAAAGGCGGATTGAGAAGCGAGATGGGGAAAGGAGGATTTACATGCCGCCGATACCGGATGTTCATGATTGGGTGATAGCGTGAACGTCCATTTGAAGCGATTTTGTCCGTAGTATGACGCATACAATGCCGCTGGATTCTGTTCGTGATTAGTGTTAGTGACTGTGGTTTTAGGTGGAAAGACACAAACAAGTTAAGGTAAAGCGAACCATCTCTCCATCGCTTGTCCCATGAATAAAGGCATGTTACATTATGCATAGCCCCTCTTTTGGCTGATCGTTGTCTCTGGACTATGTTTCTGTTGAAATTCAAATCATCAATTTCCTAGGCAAATTAGGGTCGTGATATCTGTCTTGATATATTGCCGACATACGTCCACTCGGAAGATCTGGGACGCCAAAGTCGGATATCAACCTAAATATACTTTGCTCTGGAATATGCGGGGTTGCCTTACACATGCATAAGCCTCGACGGGCGGCTGTCATTATGCATGCTCGATGTACTGCAAAGGCTCCGCAGACGTATATATCATGGGTACGCGATGGGGTCCAGGGCTTGTGACGCACGAAGAGCTACTTTTAGAAAGCGAACCCTGAGGTGATGCTGGTGAGGCTGTCAAAGTAGTTGCAGAGTAGTAGAAGAAGACTGCTGAGTGATAGCTGCGATAGATCTGCAAAGTATTTGTCTGCGACCTTCTTCTGAGGCCTAAATTTCGGGGTGGTTCGCTCGCAAGTGGGCTGCCGACCCTTTCTCTCCACCCGGTAAGACTCGTTAGGCATAGGCTTTACAAATGAAGATTACAGATTAACATTGTTGCGCAGATGAATGACATGCAGATGGTGGGAGCGTTGCGGCACAACATCCTAAGCCTCTCTCTGATGTTAATGTAGGCTAGGGCAGTCCCTTGATGCTGGTAGTCGTTCCACTTACTCTTTCATTGTGCTACAACTCACAGAGATCTCGTGTCATGCAAAATTTCATAATACAAGAAAGAAGAAAGATGATGTGCCTCTTGGAGTAGGCTGCAATATTTGAAGGAGACTCTTATTCAGGTAGGCTGAGGGCTTAAAGCAGCGTATAGTGTGATATATCTTTTTGGGATATAATTGAGGAGGCAGAATAACTTCGGACACAGGGAAAGTGCCTGATATTATCTAAAGATCTAAGATGTCTCGTCTGAAGAGTCTGCGTAAACACCAACCCGAAGTGTGGTAGGGACCCGTCGCTAGCGAGTGGGCAGAGCGATTGACTATGAAAAATGCGGCTCAATGGTGCCAGGGCCATGATCTGCGACAGGAAAAGCGTTGGCGTCGCGCCCATATGGAATTCCAAGAAAGCGAGGACGATGGATTGAGTTTCCTGATTGCTGATCCCTGTTCGATGTGTTGGTCCTGAGGACCGGTGAAACCCTTGCGCATTGCGGCAGCGTGCGGTATCGGCAAGGAGACCGTGGGTGGACAGCCGCACGAACCATCATAGTCGTTGAAATTCCGTGCAGATGGAAGTTGACACGGAGGTGCAATTAGTGCTTGCTGATCTGTTTGACTTGACGAAGAATGGCATCCAGCTGACCGGGGGATACTGAAGGAATACAGAAGAAAATGTGGACCCAGAAGCACCAGCGCTGACCAGCATATCGCCCTTTCACTTATGTCTACGTAAAACTTGTAATGCCAGCTGGCATTCCTCCTTTGATATGATGATCGGAGGGGTGAGGTGGCGAACAAACCCCGCATTGCGGCTCTGTCTTGCTCCCAAGCTGTGAAGAGGTCTAATGATGAATGTTTTAAAATTGACCTGGAGATTTACGATGCTTCTTAAGCACGAGCTAGTATTTGCATGTTGTCCTTGCAATACAGCGTACGAGCCCGCCAGCCCAATGACAGAGATCATGTCCCTTCGTTCGGTGCCGATTCCGCCGCTGAAGCTCCGAGGTAGCCGCTCGTTTAAGCTCGTGTTTCTCCTGCATGGGGCAAGTCCTTCATGCTGCACGAACGATAGTTTCATGCACAGATAAGACAAGTTAGCGTGGCGAGAGAAAATAGATGCCGTGGGGAGCATTGGCCAGTCAGGGATCTTTCGTATCAAACATTTTACACGATTTTGAAAGACTGTCTGAATAGTAGTACTGACAGGGTTCCCCGAATCTATCAGTGGTGCACCCCGGGAGCTTAGATTCATCGCAGAGGGCAGGTCCACCTTCACGTGATGTGCGGGGCTACGATACGGCAATCAGCTGCACAACTCTTGTATCTTGACAGCAAGTCTGCATCACTTCTTTCAATCCCTCATTTCCGATGCCGTGTGGCACCATTGGCAAGGCATGAGTGTTTTGCAAGTCTGGTACTCTGCTAATGCGAGTTTAAGAAGGACAACGGACACGTACACGCGCTAGCGTCCTGAGGTCCACTGTGGCACCTGCAAAACTGAAGAGGACCTCGGGGGCCAGGGCGTTTGCTAACGAAATTCTCGAGAAGTCGCGAGTAATTAATCGTCAGACCCTAATGCTGATTAGATAGCAGGTGTCGGGGTACAAGCCCTACCATCCGGTGTTCCCATGCCTCTGGCCGCTTGTGATCCGGCCGCACACTTTTCATATCTACCTGTTATTTTCTTGTAGTTACTTTTCTTAATCAAGTCAAGCGAGCCTCTTGTGTTATTATTGTCCTTTTTGGGGGTTACTCAAGATTTTCGAACTGCTCCTTGCTACTCTGGCAGTCTAAGTACAAGCGTTCCGATCTGGTTCGTCCGTAAATGCACGAGTGCCACTCACCACTTGAAAGTACTGCCTCATCGCATTCCTATGTTGCAGTAGCTACAACCACTTGTGCAACCAACTGTGCAGTCATCTCCGGAGCTGGGTCTGCAGTATGCTATCTCCTGATCAATTGGTCGCTTTGAAGGAGATATGCGGCTCTTGATAGAATCTTCGGCCTCCGTAGCGGAATTCATATGGATGACACATCCATGCTATGTGATGACTGACATTGGGGTCGGATGGAATATTGTTGAAATGAAGTCCAATGACCAATGGCTGCAACTCCACGAGTTGGTATAAGGAACGGTCAAGCTGCAATTGTGTTTGAGTTGGAAGGTTTCCCAACCCAATATCTCGAAATTTGATTCTTTTCTAACTCATTTCCATTATCACTGAAAGTTTGCGCACTAGGATTCTTGAACGTGCCTTGAGGTAAAGCAAATTGCGAAACGCAACGAACTCATCCTACTCCTCCGATGGATTCAGGCATGCAATACCTTATCCCTGAAAATCCTCATGGATTTTTTCACATAGAGTTATCATCTACAAGAGCTTTGAAACTCTGTCTTGCCTCATGCACACCATGAGCATGGTCGTCAGCTCCAAGGACGTGTTGACCTTTTATCACTCTACCGGTAATGCACTGTCACAACTCTTCCAAAAGCTTCTCCTGCGAGAGCTCACTTCAAGCGATTGGGCTAACACAATCCTCAATACCGTATCGTATAACCCTCGGAGAAGCTCCGTGGGAAAAGCGCTCTATCCGAACGAAACGAAACAGGGCCAACCCATGGCAGTGGCATTGCTGGACAGCTTCTTACCCAAGTCCAATCGATATCGAACCGGTGAGAACTTCTGCATATGCTACTGGGATGTAGTAACACATCAGCCACCTTGCAGACATGCGGACACTGCTCGCCTGCGATTGACCTGCCATTTCCGGCGCATGAAGTGAATGTTCTTTCCGCCAGACCTCCGATTTCCTGCAATTACGCCCAATCGCCGTTTCCGTCAGCTGAACCGATATATTTATATTGCGTCCCTCAAGTATGGCGCGAGTTGATGGACTCGTGCGTGCGTCTGCTAGCGCGGAGCGTATGATTGCAGCAGCTTGCATCTACCACCACCGAAGGACCCCTCGTCCACTTCACAGCTATTTTAAGCCAATTAAGCCTGTTGTCCTCCAAGGCAGATAGCGACGGAACAGCAGATGCGTCGCCGGAAATAGCAAACACGATGCAAGCCACTCTTCTAGCTGATTACACAGTACTGGAAACAAGCATGGCAGGCATGGGAACATGCGGTGAACGGTGTGACCCCAGGGCACCCAATTCGCATACGATGACTTTGTCCTGCGGCTTTGCATGAAGGACGCCCTAAGATGGCTCCAGCATGGTCATTTGAGCAGAGCGCAGGAGCCTTTTCAGAGCGATCCTTCACGTTCCGAGATGTCCTGAAAAGCTGGCACGGCCTTTCTCTGTATACTCACTCTCATTGATGCAGAGGGCATTTGAGTCTATTGGTGGACTTCCTGGCGGACATATTGGTGGACTGAATCCAACAAAGCCTTGAGGTCAGCTGGTGGTGACCAATTCGCCTGTCAACCTCAAGCTCAGATAAAGTCCTCCGGTTTCAGCACCTTCTCTGAATACTAGAGCCAGGTGCCTCGTATCTTGCATCATGTTATTTACCTTTCAATTGAAATTGAAGATCACTATACAGTAAGTAGAATTCCCCTTCGGCCTTTCTTGTGATGAAATCTAGCTTATCCTAAACAGTCCCACGAGCTCCAGCCCAAAGGAGGAGAACAGTGGAGCTCCTGGGGCAGGAGTCAGAGAACGTTCTGACTTAACTACATCTTCAAGCGCTCCTGGAGGGCTATTGAGAACTAAGAAGGTCCAAGACTCTTGTAGTCCTACGCAACCCGCTATATCTGTGCTATCAGAGGACTTCGATACATACCGACGCCATATAATTAAAGAGACGCTCAAAAAGTGGTTTCCGCGATTTTTTAAGGATTCACGGAGCGAGCTGCCAGAGCCACCCATTAACGAGCTACCTCAACACCAAACACGCGCGGTCCATCGCCCTCCATACAACAACGGAACAGCCCAAGAGCTCTCCTCACAGGAATCTGTCAGTGCCCCTACGATACCCTATGCGCTTGTGCGTGCGCTTATTTCGTTCAGATACGTGCTGAACTTGAAAGTCCCACCAGCCCTCATCGCAAGAGCGCTTCACCCATACAAGTCCCACGACATTCGCTTGAAAGTCCGAACGAAACATGTCCTACCCGCCAACCCCTCCTGACGTTGAATACTCAGTCACAGCCGAGCACATTCCATGGTGGTCACTCAACCCCGCAACACAACAATCCGACCAGCAATTCACAGATGAGGCATCGCAATACAACCAAAACACGGCCTTATACAATGATATAGCTCCTGAGAGCTTGATTCATAGCGGATTTGGCCAATTCGACACCGCCCATCTCGAACTCATTCCTCGTCGAAACACCTACCCTTTGTACCCGGTCCCCCCTCAGCTCAGTCACGAATCTTCACCCCTTGAGTATTCTCAGCATTCTCAGCTTGAATTCAGCTACCACGAGGATTTTATGCAATTACCGTTTGAGCAGCAATCACTACACACTGAATTCAATCACGGCTACATGTCACCACCCACAACTACCACAGGCTCACCGACTATCGGCTTCCCAGTTTTCTCTACGGATGTACAGCCATGTAAGCCTGAAACCACGAATGAATTTCATCTAAACGAGCGTGTGGAGTCCAGCATATATATTCCTAGGTCACCCCAGGTAGAAGTGCCGGAAAACCCCCTGACCTGCTCCCTTTGCTTCGCCAATTTCAATGGATACTACCAGAAGGGGAATTTGAAACGACACATCAAGTCTTGTCATCCCGAGTACCTCCTACGAGCTGGTGAGGCTCTACCGGATAAGAAGAAACTCCAGTGCATGGTCTGCGCTATGACCTTCAAGAGATCGGACGCACGAAAGAAGCCACGAGTGGAGGGCCCACAAGGAGCCCTCAGCTAAACCGACGAAGAAGTATTGAATATTTCGCAACGCTGGCTCGTTTTCTCATGATGTCGGTTGCTCTTTGGAGAGTGGGCTGGTTCAGACTTTCCTATGTGCTTACGCTTGGCCTCCGGTCACACATCCCTTTATCTCCTAATGTTTTACCTCAACGCCCTCGCTTCCTTATTCCCTAGGTTCGAAATTTGCTAAGGGGAAAGACTCACTATCATTAGTCTTGTGGTAGGTGGTGCGCGTTTACAAATTTCTTTCGTGATAACACCGTCGCCCCGTAACGATCTCCTAGTTTCATCATCGAATACTATCCAATCGTTCGTACCAATCGCACGAAACCTATCATATGATCCCCCCACCAAATTTTTTTTTAAATAACTCGCTAACACTATCGCCAACTGGAAATCCAGTAGTCCTCTTGTGCCATGCCATAAGGGTGCACGTCTTCCTACTGCGCTCGACATAAGTGAGGATTGAGGTGTAATTAAACATATGCATAATGTCTAGGCTCTAGCTGCTTCTCGCATGAATCGTAACCTATAAGATCGCACAGCGCACAGCCTTTGCGATTAGCGGCTGCACTACGGACGGGTGTTCCTGCATATATCTATGCGATAGATAGCTGCCTAGCAGTAAGGCTGAACAAGGGGTAGGGGCCTGATAGCACGTGAAAAAAAATTTCCACATCACTCACATTGAACAAGAATGCCTGTCAGGTTGAAGGTAATCAGATTCGGCAAATACAATCGTGTTCGTATGACTTCGGTAAGAGTCTATACGCATCAGTGACTTTAAAGACGCGGAGTGTCTCTCTTTAAAGCAACATGCGTTATCTATCCACAATCACTAATTTATGTTTAGGATACATTGGTAGAGAACTTACAACAAGAAGACACTGTAATGCTGACAGAGCTCGTAACGGAAATGGCGTTTGTTGACATCAACGTGGAGTTTATCTGGATCCAATAAGCAAGTCATACCCCTTCAAACCTCACTACAATCTGGTCCATACAGTAAGAGGCCTCGAGTACCACGCGCGCCACCATGCCCAGGTATTCACGCTTGCATGGTTCAGAAGATGATGATACAGTACTCAGTCAAAAGGCTGCAGCCGACGTGACTGATCATAAAATCTCTACGCTATGTGATACAATAGATGTATTATTTGAATATTGTACAGCATGCCTAGAATAACAGCTGTATCACACAAACTCAAAACGCCCAGAGAAAAGCGCACTGCTTTTCGAAGGCCGACTGCGCATTGAAGGAACGGGTGTCTCTCTAATGAGCTCGTCTATCCTCCAATAAGCACTCAATTTTCGAACTTGTAAGAGATGAGCTCGTAGGTCCGGGTGTTGCCGGTGTCTGGGCGATCGTCAAGGGTGGATAACGCAAGTAGTTTAATGAATCCCTGTCATAAATAGAGAACGCAGCGGCAACATATGGTGCACACTTCAAGCAAGCTTTCAGCATAGCCTTAAGACTCTATTCATATGAAATTGTATTTATAGGAGGATGGAATATAAGAACTATTCTCAGTGAGTGAGAACAGAGCCATGGACATTGCCCATGATGAATGGACGAGAAAATCTATACTGTAGGGCTTAAGACAATACCTGTTATATTTTGCTAAATGTGTTATGTCAGCACCTAGTAATCAGAAGTGAGTTGTGAAACGACCGGTAGATTTATGCTGCAAAGCGATGATTTTGGGTAGCTTTGGTCGTACGTAAGCTTAGTTGATTATATTGAGTAGATTCCAATAGCCACGTGCAATTAAAGGAAAACTCTGTGAGTAATACACCCTCTTGTTCTTGACCTAATTTGCGAAGTGTAGTGTAGTCTGTCATTGGTACGCTATATGACACAGTGATCCAACAAACCAACGCCAGAACACCAGACCTCCGCTTGCAGTGCGAGAAGCACGGAGCGGTGAGATACAAGCCGCAACTATCGCCAAGAGAACGAGTGTATCTCGCTACTTGAATTTGGCAAGAATATATGCTACCGCATCTCCATCTCCAATTGTGCTCGGTGCAACATCACAAGCTTTTCCAGCATTGTGTGGCTCCGATGCCTCGCCCTCGTGGGGTGCGGGTCGGTCATTTCTTGGGTCAACGGTAGAAGTTCAAGAGCCCTGGTAACCCATCTCAGCATTGAGGCGCTCTTCTTCCTTCTTGGCACGTGCAGCTTCAGTCTCCCGCCGTAAGGCCTCGAGGTTCCAGGCGCCGTCGTTCTCTTCGTCAGATTCGTCTTCGCTGTTCTGCCAGTCACCCTTCTCGAACATGGCCCTACCAGTGGCCTCTCTCATCTGTTTAGCCTGCTCCTCTGCAGCCTTCTTATCCATGCGTTCTTTCTTCCACTTCGCAAAGGATTCGACTGTGACGGGCGTGAGTGTACCGGTAAGCTTGTGGCGTTCGGATTCGAGGAAGTCTTCGAGGGTGAGCGTCGCCAACGGTGAATTCTCCATAAGAGCCTTTTCGGCGGCGCGCTGTTCTTTTGTCTTCAGTACGAAGCTGGAAAAGTTAGCATATAGCCCAATTAGGCATAGGAAAAAAAACACTGACCCCGGGGGTAGCGAATGCTTATACATGCACTTGTCGCCCCCGTTTGGACATACCCAGAACCAGCCATATTTCTGGTTCTCCACCGCCTCAATGAAGTATTTGCACACTTTGTCCGTCGTAGTTTTCGGATTGCCGTGCTTGCTTAGGACCACCTTTCTCAATTTCTCCTCGTCCCAGTCATCCATTTTGTCCTTCTCTTTCTCTTCCTTCTCTACCTCTCTATTATCTGTGTACAGACTCCTCTTCTCTGTTTTCCGCTCCACGGCTAGATCGTGCGAGAATTTGCATTTGCGGCCCTTGTCACAATGGCCCTTTTTGTAGAACTGGCAGAGCACAGTCTTGGGATCAACGCCGAAGGGGACCTTCTGCACTTGTACGGGCTTGAAAAGCTCAGCAGCTTCTTTTTTAGCCTCTTCCGCAGCCTTCTTTTCCTTCTCGCGCTGCAGCTTCTCGGCCTCTTTCTTTTTCTCGGCAGGGGATTTGGCGCCGGCGGCCGCTTGTTGGAGGTACTTGATCTGCTTCTGTGCGGCTCCACCCTTTTTGTTCTTCATACCAAACGACTTTTTGGGTTAGTATGCTTGCAGACGTTGCGGTATCACAGAGCGGGAAACGCACCTTGTCAACGGCCACCTTCTTTTCCTTCGGCTGATCCTTTCCTTTCGGCGGCATGTTGAAAAAGCACTTTTTCTTTACTAGAATTTTGGAAACACTAGTAGTACGTAGACAGGTGCAGAGACTGTGAGTGAAGCAGGCGGGTAGTGCCTAGCGGCGTAGAGTTGTAGGGTGTTGAGGCTGGGGCGCAAAGTGAGAATGACGGCTTTCGGTGGGGTGGGGGTGGAGCGGAGCCTGAGTGGCGGCGGGAGGCACGGGCCAGGAACGAGCGCCAAGTATGCTTGCGGAAGCTCAAGGTGTCTTCACGGACCAACTTTACTATCTGAATATCACGCCGCCAGCCCTCTCCCAATTGTGTTTCGATATCCGTACACTACTCTCCCTACAACACGTAAGTGACATCGGTGTAGGTAGCCAATTGCGCTTCTAACGAGTTCCACGAAGCTTCACCAATAAACCCAACTACCTCGTCCACATCGAACGCGCGGCCACAATGATATCCGACAGCCAACTTTACACGCTCGCCATCTTCCTCGGAAGCGCCTCCATGCTCCTCATCGTCCTTTACCACTTTCTCGAAGTCAACTCAGAAGATCACGTTCCTGAGGAGAAACCCAGAGCAGCATCAGGCAAAGTCAAGGCATAACGGACCAGTCTTGAGGCAAGATTCCTACATACAAAGAGACCAAGAGCTTAGCATCACGTACCATAGTCAAGATGGGTCGACTAAACCAGAACACGGCCGAGGTCGAGCATGGAATGCAGCATGCACGTCAATAGGTTTATAGGCAGAAAACAAGAGCACATGGGAGCGCGTGCTCACGGAGTTTAGGCGTCGGATGTCGGATGGCAGAAGCTGTAGCATGCTTCATTTATTTATACTATTGTCTCGTCAATCTTCTAAAAAGTTGAAAAACCTAGATGGTGCTATCGCTAGAGGATATCCCACGCACGTATTATGCTTTCGTGACAATGCCCGTGTATTGTAATACAGAATGACAGTAGTAACAGCGAGCTGGAAGCTACTAGTTACATTTTTAATCTGAGTGGTTTGACAAGACTATTTCGGCTTAACGCTTAATTGTCTGCCTCGACAAGCTCTTCCTCATTCAAATCATTGTCGATGAAGCCTCTCCGGCGCTTCTCGTTGACTAGTGTGGCGCCTCCGCGGTCCATTCCCGGTCCTCCCAAGCGCTTTTTCTGAGCTATGAGTCGCGTCTGCACATCTCTGGCTTCCTGTTCTCTTGGATCCTTTGGTGGGCGTCCTCGTCTACGAGGCGCTGAAGAATTGAGCGTGCTAGTTTGCTCAGCTATATAGACGCCACCACTCTTAAGGTATTCGGGGCGAGCAGTCACTTTCGGTGTCACACGACGTCCTTGGGCGTCACTGAGATAGGCTTCAGAATCAGTGGCATCTATTCAATCTGTTAACATCAGCAGGTGTGCATAGAGACGGTTGGTTGTGCAAACCTGAGACGCCGCTAGCTGGTCCGTCACCCAGCTTCCAAGAAAGGGGACCAAAGTGTGACTGTTCCAGATGTTGCTTCCACTTAGCCTCGGTAGTAAACGACTTCAGATCATGTCGCGCGATTCGCATGTCAGTCAACGCATCCTGATTCGTCACCTCAGTCCCACAGTCCGCCCAGTGACATTCGATGAAGCCGTGAGAAGAGCTATTTTGATGCACCTTGACGACATGCTTTTTCAATGTATCTAGATTGTGGAGATCCGCCTTGCAGTCCTGCCACTTGCACTTGAAGGACTGATATCGGCGCACTTGGTTTAGAGCGCTGGGTGAGCGAGAGTCGATGCGGATGGGCTCATTGTCGCCAGAGTTCACATTGCGCAATGTACTCGGCTGTGACGGCTGAGATTGAAGAGGACCTGCGAATTGATTCGGATTCGCCTGGGTTTGCGCTTGCGCAGAGCCATGTATATGCTTGCGCCAACCAACTGGGCGACCTCTTTTCTTTGGCAAGGGATTTCCGTTGGCATCATATTGTGTTGCTGATCGAAAAGCGGAGTAACCGACGCCAGCAGAGGCTGCACGTGGCGCGCTTGTACTCATAGTCTTAGGGGCTGGACGAGCTGGGGTGGATGGTGTTGTGGGGTTGTTAGGAAACGAGTGTCGTGGGGGTCGACCACGTCTTCTCATCTGTTTGAATGGGTTGATTGCTTCAGGGAGCGGTGCTTGGGTCTTTTGTTGGTCCGTGCCCTCGCCTGAATGCATGGATGACATGCGTGGTCGTCCGCTTTCTTCATCGTCGTCTGAGTTTTTATCGGAATCCTCTGTCAAATCTCGTACACTGGCCTTGAAGTAACCTTGTGGTGGCTTTCCTGGGTCTATTAGATCCCATCTCAACGTACTTAGGTCCGAATCCTGCTGCACTTGTAGTATCGTTGTCCTTAAAATTTCTAAATGCTGGTTCAATTGTCGTGTTTCAGGATGTCTTCCGCACGCGAGTAGCACGTCGCGTGCAATAGTTTTGACGTTATAATTGTTACGTCGCAAAGCTTTCTTACGATCCAAAGGCTTTACTATAGTATGGTTTCGCAATTCATTATTTGCGGGCAGGGCGAACCGTTGCATGACAGGCTGTGGTGTAACACGAGCTGGAACGGGAAAGTTTGTAGAAGGTCTTTTGTCTATATCCTTGTAATCGTGAGGATTGTAGCCTGGAGAAGAGTAACTGTACATTGATCCAATGTTTGTTTTCTTTGGGGGAGGCTCGAAGTCGTCCTCATCGGCCTGTGTGAGGTCAATAATGTCGTTGAAGTCACGCTTTCTTGCGGCTTCTTCTTTATTAGCCGGACGTTTCAACTCTGGCTTTATAGGAACCATTTCTGCGACAGGAGCAGGTGTATGGGTAGTTGGAGTCATCGAATCTGGACCTCCTGACACTGATGAAGGTGCTGCGGAAGTGTAGTCGCGGGCTGGTGTTGCAGATGTGCCGATATCTCTTTTCATGATAGCTGGAGGCGCGACCGGTGCATTTGGGGCCATTGCACCGTTACTGGTACCCTGAGGGGATCTACGCGATGAATTTACATCTGGCACGACAGTGAGGAGATTTTTCGCGAACGCTGCACGATCCAGTTTTACGTCCATGCTCTCCAACTGCTCGCACAGCTCGATGTATGAAGGGTTTCCATCGAGCATTCCGAGTATTTGCTCCGCCTGCAGGAGCATTTGAGGATTTTTTCCGTTGAGGTATGCGGCCGCAGCCGTCGCTAAAATTGCTTTCTTCTCTGGAGGCCAGATAGTTTTCCCGCTAGTACGTGTTGGCACGGTCGTAGCAGGGACTGCTGGCCTCGAAGCATGTTGGGTCGCGATTAGTGCACCTGATTTCGTTGCATCGGATGTAGGTGTCTCCTTTGCAGAAACCTTCTTCCTCGAATTAGCAGCAGTTGCTGCTTGAGGTGCAGCGTTAGCAGAAACAGTAATTGCCTTGGGCGCCTTCGCTCGCCTCTCTTCTTCCCAGACACGCGCTAGCAGAGCGGGATCCTTACTATTGAACTCCCTCATCTTAGCCATCAAAGCACGAATTTCGGATTCCATATCATCGCCAGGGGAGGCTTCCTCTGTGCCATCAGCTAAAGGAGCTGAGTCAGCGTCTGCAGCTGCTGACTGTTGAGACTTGCGACTTTTCTGTTGTGACTTGCTCATGCCTCCCTGGCGCACCCTATTTTCTCCTTCCTCCTGTTTCCTCTTCTCCTCTTCCCTTTTTCTCTCTTCTTCTTTGCGTGCCTCTTCTTCCCGAGCAGCATCTTCAACTGCTTTTTGCGCGCGAAGGGTTACCTGCTTTCGTTCATACTCGGGCCATGGGTCGTAGATTGCCATTGGATCTACGGTGACTGTAGGATGACTGTAAGTTCCCACAGCATTGCTCGTAGGTGCCTGTGAGACAGAAGTAGATGCATGTGTGTCGCCATAGCTGTATGATGAAGGGAACACTGAACCGGTACTGCGTGTGGCATTGAGATTCGGGAGCTGCCTATTGCTGTAGTCATTGTACTGTGTAGCTGCCGTCATGGCCGCGCTCATCGTTGATGTTGCTAGGGTATGAGTACCATTACTGTATTGTGATGGGCTGGTAGACCGCCGGGGTTGCTGGTTGAGTGTTGTCGACGCTCGCTGGGAGGAGTATCCGGCAGCAGTTGCTGGGGAAGGGAGACCACGGGAAGCAGGAGCATGCCCACGATTCACATTTACGCTCTGAGGGCGGCGTTGTGGTTGTCCATACGCTGAAGAAGGTGCCTGAGTTTGGGAGGGTTGGTGGGCGTCCCCTCGGGAGGTATTGCTCGAGAAGCGCGAGATGATAGCCGCGTTTGTGGCGGTGAATCCAGACTGGCCCACCACTGTTGCCTCGGTAGACGTATACGCAGTGTTGCTCATGTTCTGCAACACCTCGGCAGCTCGACTTGTCGATTCGCGGTTGCCACCGTAGTTATTGCCCCCCAATGCATTGTCGTGCGTCCCGCCGTATGCATTTTCCTGCCCATGATAGGACTGGGCCTGATAAGACATGTAGTTTGTCGCTTGTGAAGTCGCGGGTGCAGATTGGTACTGCCGCGAGGACTGGGAGATGCTGTTCGAAGCAGGCGCTGTTTGGAACGCTGAGTACTGCTGCGCAGACGTGTGCTGATACGAGTAATTGTACGGGTTGTAGTTGGCCGACGCCATGACTGCAAGTCCTACAGGGCCTTGGCCCCACCCGATACCTCTTATACGAAACGGAGCAGGCGCATCAGGACGGCGGGTGGTGATGGCTGCAGATCGACTCAGATGAATGAATGATGTTGGTATGGAGTCTACGAGGCCTAGTGCATCCGGTGTCCTGTAGCGATGGAGTCAAAACGCCTGTAAACCACGGCACAAATGTGCGCGCGACGCGTCAGTGAATGTGAAGAGCTAATACCAGTACGTGTTACACGCGTGCATGTCTTAGTGTGGCGCCAAGGGAGCTCGCATGGCCAAGCCGCTAGAGAATTTGCGGACTAGGCGGCCACCAAACGTCGCTTCAATTTTCGACGACCGCACACACTATCTCGCCTGCGGAAGTCATCGTCTACACAACCACCGTCGACAACACCACCAGCACAATGACCAAGGTCCAGAATTCCGTCGCGAGCTCGCGCCGCAAGTCGCGGAAGGCGCACTTCAGCGCTCCTAGCAGCGTCCGCCGTATTATCATGTCGGTTCGTAGGCTCCGGACACCACATGTCGAGAGTATGGTTCTAATGTTGATAGGCGCCGCTCAGTAAGGAACTCCGTGAGAAGCACAACGTGCGAAGGTAAATACTGCAGCGCTCAACTGAAATCACAAGGCTAATATAGACAGCATCCCGGTCCGAAAAGATGTATGCACCCCGAACATGTGTGGCCGTCGACGAGCACTGAACATTGTAGGACGAGATCATGATCGTGCGTGGAACACACAAGGGCCGTGAGGGCAAGGTCTCCTCCGTCTACCGCCTCAAATACGCCCTTCACATCAACGGAGGTTTGTGCATTTCGTTTGCGCAGATGCCCGGCAGACACTTACAACATACAGTCGTCCGCGAGAAGAGCAACGGCCAGTCCGTCCCGATCCCCATCGCTGCCTCGAAGGTTGTGGTCACAAAGCTCAAGCTTGACAAGGTACGGTGGTAGAGGGCACGAGACTACATCACGGACTGACGCAGAACAGGACCGTGAGAACATTCTAGAGAGGATAAGCCAGGGCCGTGAGGCTCAGAAGAAGAAGTCGGAGGCATAAATGGTAGCGTGCTTTTCTCTGGTTGACGACAATTTTATGGCTGGGATGCCCGGGGAATAGGCGCGGGCTGTACCTCTTTCATATCGAGCGGACGGAATGCATAACTCTTCACCATTTCCGAATATGCTACAATGCATGGAAAAGTAGGGCGTTATATCATCTCAGCTTGGGCAATGGACAAGCTCACGATGGCATGTAACAACGACATAGGTTACGATCAGAAGCTATCCCACCTTATTCGCACCGTGCCGTTCTTGTTGCCCGCTCTAGATTCTGCCAACAGCGACACTGCCCCAGCACGCTAGGATATCTACTTTTCAACCCTTCTCGATGGTTGCATGAAGTTATACGACTAGCGAAGATTGAAGTTGATATGGCTTTCCAAAAGTCATGCTTGCCTGCAGACCGTTTCCGAGTCACCGATGAAGGCTGCGGTTTGATGGTGAGATACATTCTTTCGCACGAGCAACAACGCAACAGTGCAGGTCATGTTAGATCGATGACGAATTATCAGTTGACGGAAGCCTTGCTTCCTCCTATGGCCTTTAGACCTCCTAGGCACAAGCAAGAATAAAGTACAAGCTTGTTACTATAATCGAATTACCTGAGATTTGTCGGAGATCATCCTTTGGCCAGCTTCAGGCCTATGGTACTAACCATTTGATTTCACATATGCTTCGTCCCTAATATTGGTGTAGCACGCGAGTGTCCTGAAGGCGACGCTTGATATTAGGTTCCAAATGTTTTTTACATGGTAGAAGACTGATTTAAACAATGTCATACCAGTTTTGTAGAAAGACATCCTCGCATAACATTAAGAATGTAATATCAAACGTGTAACTCCGCTGAAAAGCGTTTATTTCCGAAGGACTGCACATATAAGCCATTAAGCGCATGCTTGAAGATTCGCCCTACCCCGCGGCATTACCATCTTCCAAGTTTCTCAATCAGTTCGGTGCTCAGGCAGCAACCTCAAACCAAAACATACCTCTTTCCATATCCCCGGTTCAGATTTTTGTAGAGGATTTCACAAAGTATTAGAAATAATGGGCATACAGTCGCTCATCGTTATTTTCTGGTCACTGCTTGGGCCTTGGCAGTATCTGGCCATTGCGATTTCTTACCTACCAAGAGCGCTAGCCCGTCTACTACAAGATGAGCCACTTCAGTCACTTTCCATCTCCCGGATTCAAAATGCGTGGTTCAGCGCATTTTGGGCCCGGGCTGGGACAGGAATCCGCCAACGCAATGGGCCACGCGTCACAGCCCTTTTAGAAGGACGTGTGAGTAAGGCCCAAGTCGTGGACACTACTTTAGTAGCTCCAGCAGGCGGAATTGTACTGGACATCGGTCCTGGCTCTGGAATCTGGGTGGACTTGTATGCTAAGTATATGGCACGCGAAGGGAACGACAAGGCTGGCAGTACCAGCAATCTCAAGGTTTACGGTGTCGAACCCAACAAAGAAGCGCATGCGGAGCTCCTTACTCGGGTTCATCAAGCTGGACTTGATGGCACATACGAGATCGTGCCGGCTGGAATACAGTCCATCTCATCAATCGAGGTCAGTGGGATCGACGGTAGGACCAGTAAGATCGAAAAGGGGAGCGTCGACTGCATCGTCTCGCTTCTCTGCCTTTGCAGTATTCCTGAGCCGGAGAAGAACATTGCTGAATTATACAAATATTTGAAGAAAGGCGGAAGGTGGTACGTTTTTGAGCATGTTCAGGCTAAGAGCAACTGGTTCATGAGGTTCTATCAAGGTATATATATTGTCTATATCGGTTTTCCAGACAGCGGCAGCTTACCTCCATCTAGCGTTGGTCAACCTGTTCTGGCCGCATATCGTTGGAGGCTGCGAACTGTGCAGAGGTGATTCACATGGTGATTCATATCAGGATACAATCTTTGCTAAGTCATCTACTAATATATCTCAACTCTTAGATACAGAAAAAACTCTGAGACAAGCTGGTCCGTGGGAAAGTGTGGATCTTGGGCAGCCACTTGAAGAGCTGTGGCATGCGACGGTACCGCATGTTCTTGGGACTTTGACCAAGTGATGCAAACGAAAGCTAGACTAATTTGCGAGAACTGACTTGCTCATTTGTCTTTATGTACGCTTACATTACGAACATTGTGGTTCACGTAGCCCAGAGATGATCATGGACTTCGCTTAATAATCGTGACGTTTCGGTCTCCGACAAGGTCCGCATCTGCGCAATACGAACCCCCCATTGCACCACCCTACCTTGTTACTAAACACTTCTAGATATATAATCAAAAGCACACCATAAGAGTGTGACCTAACTCCTTCGTGCCCCGCTCGCAATACAATACCCCTCCTTTTACATCTTGCGAACTCGTTGTTCTGATTGACACCTACTTACTTCCTTCATCATGTCTTCAAAGCTTATTGCAATTGTCGCAGGTGTCGGTGCTGGCACTGGTGCCTCTGTTGCACGCAAGTTCGCTGCTACATACCCAGTTGTCTTGCTGGCGAGGAACCCTGACAGCTTCAAGAACCTCGCCGATGAGATCAACTCAAGCGGCGGAAAGGCGATTGGAATCAGCACAGATATATCGGACTCAAAGAGTGTCCAAAATGCTGTAGAGGCCATCAAAAAGGAATTTGGCTCTGATGTTGGAGCTGCGGTTCGTATTATTAAACAATAAATTTGAACCAGGAGTTGATATTGAAACAGGCGGCGATTTTCAATGCCTCGGGCGGCTTTCTGCGAAAACCATTCCTTGAACTACCAGAAGATGCTTTCACCAAGGCGCTAGACGTTAGCGCAAAGGGTGGCTTCCTCTTCTCCCAGGCTACGCTTCCATTCCTTCTCAAAGGTGTAGAGCAGAAGTCACAGCATCCACCTTCGCTCATCTTCACCGGCGCAACGGCATCCGTGAAGAGTAGCGCGCAGCTGTCGTCTTTCTCGACAGGCAAGTGGGCGCTGCGTGCACTTAGCCAAAGCTTGGCAAAAGAGTTCGGGCCAAAGGGCGTACATGTTAGCCATGCAATCATTGATGGTGTGATCGACACGCCTGCAACGAAGCCGTATAATCTACCAGCTGAAGCTAAGTTGAGCGCGGACGGGGTACGTACCATACCTTGGGGGGAAGCTCAAGCTAACAAACATTAGATCGCGGCCGATTATTGGTATCTGCACACACAACCGGCAACCAACTTCACATGGGAGATTGACACGAGGCCAGCTGTGGAGAAATGGTAAGATACTCGTTGCTTCGCGAAGCAGTTGCTGAGGTTGGGAGGGATGATTCACCTCAGACCAACGAGCCTGGAACAATTCGTGCTCGAATATAGTTGTAGACAAGGTCTATCCTAATGATACTAAGTGTGCATGCTGCTTCCTATACATTCTATCCCTTCTTCCTTGCTTGTACATTCTTCGGTACGGACCCAGGCGACCGGACCGGCGATATGTTGCTAGAGGCACCACCCCCTTGCGTGTGGGTCATTTCGAATTTCGGAACATTGAACAATTGCTGTTTCTCGCAACCTGATATCGCAGTTTTGCTGATGCCTCTTTTCTTAACCTGCTACGACGATGATGTCTCTACTTCTTTTCTGCTTATTGCCATTCGCGGCTTCCTCGCCAGCACCAATGTTGCACAATGCATACCAAGTCTCGACGCAGAGCGGTTATGAACCAAGTTTTCACCACAAACCTCAAGCCAAAGAAGATACGAACCCTAAATCAGACCCAAATACTGAATCAGCCTTCCACATAAATCCCGAATGGTCTCCTGACCCCAACAATCTCGCACCTATTATGCTCGATCCAATATCGCCATGGAACGACAACGGCCGGTCTCAGATGCTCGACGACTTCGTGCCAGTTCCCTGGATGAATTGCCCATCCCAAGCCCTCGACTGCAGACGCTGCCCGAAGGACTTCCGCTGCTCCCTTCCCCTCTCCACCACCTCAAAACCTCCACCGTACGCACGCACAGATAAACGCAACACACTTGTTAGCCAACAACATGTGGCCGTTCAAACTGTTTCAATCTTCAAGCCCTGGCCGTGCTCTCTGCTCAAATGTAGTGTAGTAGGGGCAAAACTTTGTATGTCGGGTGCCATATGCAATTTAAATTACTGCACCTGCCCGCCTGAAGATAAAGAGCAACCGAACGACACAAAAAAGTGGATAAGCTTGAAAGGATGGAAGTGGCTAGAGGCGTTCAACGTCTACTTCAATCCGCAGGACGCTGGCGTCTCAACAGCGAGTGCTATACCGACATGGAGCTTGACATCACAGGATAGTGTTGCGCCTGTCCAGAGCACTTCCACTGGAACAACAATACCTACAAGAAGTGCTACACATGATGACACTTCGTTACCAATTATTCCGGGTGGTCAAGGAGCCATCCATGCACCAGGTGGGCTGGACAACGTTGCGAGCAATAATCCCAATCTGCGCCTGGAAGCACAATCGGAGGTGAATACAGACTTTGCAGCTGAATCTGTAGATCTGAAGAGCATTGGTGAGAATATCTGAGATTCTGGTATTTGTATTCGGGTCAGTGGGCCATCTGCGGGCGCCTTCTCCTCTCAGTCTCAATCTTGTCAAGGCTGCTTCTAGGCTGAAAACATGCATGCGGAGACGTTGAGTACAGCTGAACTTCGACAGAGTAGTGTTTATCTTCTTCTCGTTTCTAAAGTTGATTTCTTTGCCATCGCTTTGGCTGCACGAATACATCTCAATACGATTGATATTCAATAGATTAAATGCATTACTAACACGATATGATGATGAATGCGCACTTTTGGTATATATTTACACTTGGCGTATGGAGATGTATCAATTGCATAATATGCTATGCGATCGAGGGTGACAAGGGCATGCTATATCAAGGAGCTGTATCAAGGAGAAAGTCTTTTGCAATGTTTTTTTGATTGTGCTCACAGGGGTGTATTGTGCCATTCGCAAGATTCAGACACGGGACCCGAATGCCAATGCGTCAAAGGTAATTGACACCCAGATATTCCTCATGCAAGCCTTCATTGGCGCCAAAGGAGAATGTGTCTATCTTCGTGTGCCTTCCACCTCTCTGCATTTCCGAACCTAGTACTCTAGTCCCCTGCCATCGGCAGCATTCAACTTCAACAACCCCTGCTTCTCGAGATATTCCACGATTTGTCTCACTGCATCCTCTACACTCGTCTTATCGCTCTGGATCTTGATCTCGGGGTTCTCGGGCGCCTCATACGGCGCACTGATGCCTGTGAATTCGGGGATCTTGCCTTCCCGTGCTTTCTTGTAGAGACCCTTGGGATCACGCGCCTCAGCGACCTCGAGCGGGAGGTCGACGAAGACTTCGATGAAAGCAAGGGGCTCATCGTCGGGGTGCGCAGCTTGTGGGGCAGCGTGAAGCTCGCGAGCTTGTTGGCGGTCCGCCTTGTACGGCGAGATGAAGGACGTGATAGCGATGGTGGAGCTATCGGCGAAGAGTTTGGCGACCTGTCCCCCCACGCAAATTAGCTCATAGCTCACATTACTTCTTCTCCCAAGTCTCTGGGCACATTGCGTGCTCGGGCGTCCGAGTGCCGCAATGTGCGCACGCCACGCACCTCTGCTATCCGCCTGATGTTCTCATTCCGGTCCTTCTCGCTGAAGCCTAGGTCCTTGTTGAGCCCGAAGCGCACATTGTCGCCGTCGAGACGGTATGCTGCGAGGCCGAGATGGAGGAGGTGCTGCTCGAGTGCGGTCGCGATGGTGGACTTGCCCGAAGCGGAGAGGCCAGTGAACCAGATGGTGAAGCCCCGCTGCTTGCGATATGTGTTGCGCTCGCTGCGCGAGAGCGACGGATGCCAGGTGATGTTGCTGTTGGAGTGTGAGTTTGGGTGAACGCGCACATGAGAGAGCATGGCGGGGTATGGTGGGGCTCTCACGTTGCCATTTTGCTTATTGTGTCGACTGTATCGGCTGTGGAAGAAGGAATTGGTCCGTGAGAAATATGGGAAATAGTAGTATGAAGAAAAGAAGTAGTACGAAATATTCAAATATAACTTGTCTGCTACCTAGTCTCCATATCGCGCCATTGCTTGTCGTCCCGTTCCTTGTCAAGGGAAATTTCTTAGCGTAAATGACGTGCTGATTAGCCATAGGGCTGCGTATCCACCACATGTCGACATGTCGATCACCCGTCGACATCTCCGATGCAAGCATTTCGTCCATACCCCAATTCTTCTGCATTCTAAATACTTCCGTACGCCAGAGGCAGCGCGTCGAGATGTCACTTTATCCACCTCTCCTTCTCCCGTGCCTCCACTCATTCCGGCCTCTCCTTGGCTGATCGCTCTTCCTCAAATTCTTCCTCACCCGCAACCCCTCAGCATTCCTCACAAAACTAGCAGCCAAGAATACATGCTCATGTTCCTTCTCCATGACCTCCACTCGCTTTCGTAGCTCCTCTTCTTCCTTTCCTTCTCTGGCCGCTGCTCTTCCCACACATTCACCCACCTCTCTTCAATTTCCCCCCTGCAGCGGAAATCGCAAATCTTCATTGCATTCGCCCACTCTATCGCATTCTCCCTGAATGATATCTCGTGAATTTGCCCCACGAGCAAGTTTAGTGTAGTCAAACGGGCGCATTCCTCTCCTCACCACCCAAACCTGATGATAACCTTTTTTTTCTTCACAGGCTTACACTTGGGTGTTTCTAAGCACCCTAGCTGCAATACCAATCCCCTTATTACCATCCATAAGCTGTGATAGCTTGATCAATAGGAAATGGGGACAGGACCAATTCGCATTTACTGTAACATGGTCGGTGTGTCCTAGGAGGCCGATTCGGTTCTGATTGACGGACCTGCTGCTGAAGCCCACACTTGGAGTAATCACGGCTCGGCTTGAACGGTGAATCGCTTATTTGAGTTAGTTGGCGAAGCTGTTGTAGTCGTAGAGGCTTCGGAGAGCACAGCTTGAATCGTTGCACTGAAGAGTGAGTACGGCATATCGAGGTTCCTCAAATATTTCAAATGGGTTTGTTTAGTAGACTTAAACCGCTGGCGGCATTGATGCTGAGGTTGGCTATACCGTTGCTGAGTACCAGAAGTGCACACTGCAATCTGGTAGTTCGAAGATGCCACCAAAAGAGCTAAAATGCACGTGAAGGGTACCTATATTAGCTGCAGAGTGAGTTTACAGCCAATCGATTGCATAGCTATGTCAGGGACATCGTGTAATGTAGGCAAACATGTAGGTAGATCACAGATACATAAGTGTTCATACTACACATGCATGAGCAATGTTCAGCTGGTTCCTCATTTCATTATCATCTCCGTGTTGGTATCACATAAATAGCCACGTTTTACATCATCCTCGTCTAGAGGCACCATTAACGAATCCTCGCTATAAGTCCTCATCTTCATGCTCTCTTTTCTTCGGTGATCTCGACTCTCTCAATGACGGCATGGTGCGGATCCTTGGCGCCTACGAGCTCACCACCAGCCTCCACATGGTTCGTTCCACCAAACAGCGTATCAATCTCCTCGAGACTGACCTTCTTCGTCTCGGGGAGAAAGAAGATAACGAACAGTGCAAGAAGCACGTTGATGCCAGCGAAGAAGTAGAAGACGTAGAATTGGCAATTCTTGAGGAAAATGGGGAAGAACTGCTGCACGATGGAGTTTACGACGTTCTGGGTTTGCGAGCACATGCCGACAGCTTGTGCGCGGACGTTCATAGAGAAAATCTCCGAAGTGTAGATCCAGACGGTGGCGCCCCATGAGGGTTTGTCTGTAGAGTTATTAGATATGGTATGATGCTGCAAGGGTACAGCTAGACTTACAGAAGAATGCGAAGAGGAACATAAGGAAGACGATTGCGATCCCGACGCTGTGTGTCTTTGCTCCACCAGGCGAGGGTGTTTCTGAACCAACGGCAGCGACAGTGAGCATACAGCA
Organism: Kalmusia sp. IMI 367209; assembly: GCA_027946365.1. Lineage (NCBI taxonomy): Eukaryota > Fungi > Ascomycota > Dothideomycetes > Pleosporales > Didymosphaeriaceae > Kalmusia > Kalmusia sp. IMI 367209. The sequence goes on along the minus strand of JAPEUQ010000006.1, from coordinate 1,262,284 downwards.
AGCCATGCCAAGACCACCGACGATGAACAAGAACTTTCGTCCAAAGCGGTCGACCGTCCAAGTAGCGTTCAGCGTGAAGATGATCCCAAAGGTGGCATTCAGAGCGTTGATGAGAGCAATCTGTGATGAGTCCTTGAAAACCTTCTTGTAAATGATCGACGAGTACGAGTTTAAGGTACCCTGACCGGTAATTTGTTGACCACCGTTGATAATCATGCAAAGAAGTAGACGCTTCCTGACAGACTTGTCCTTCCATAGAGCAGAGTAGCCGCTGGAGATGGCTTCGGCTTCGAATTCGATGGCTTCGCGGATGGCGAGTAGCTCGTCTTCAACTTCTTGCTCGGTGTCACGGACCTTGCGGAGGGAGGCGCGGGCGTCTTCTTGGCGGTTACCGTGTTGGATGTACCATCGAGGCGTCTCAGGGATGAAGAAGACTTGTGCGAGGATGAGGATGGGCATGAGGAGTTGGAAGATAACAACCATCTTCCAATCCCATTCGCCGAGTCCTTTAGGATGCTTCGAGGTTCCGAAACTGACCCAGTAGCTGCAACAATCAGACGAGGAAGAAGATAAGCGCATGGGGGAACCTACGCAATGAACGAGCCAACTGAGTAGAACATTTGCCAGAAAGACATGATCGTGCCTCGAACCTCAGGTCGTGAAAGCTCTCCGATGTAGATCGGTCCGGCAGCTTATCGTTTGTTAGTCAAGACTACGTTTAGTGACAAACATCTGCTTACTCAAGGCAAGACCTTGGCCCAAACCGATGACCACACGGCCCGCAATGAAGCATCCAATGTTTCCTCGTGGTGCAAAGCATTGCATGAAAGTCGCGATGATGACAAGGACTGCACCAGCTGCCATGCCCATCCGTCGGCCAGCCCAATCAGCAAGAGGTCCACCGAAGAAGAAGCCTGCGACGACAGCTCCGACGGTGTATGCGGTGTTGATGGCGCCGATGATGTTTTCATCCTATCCACATGATTAGCACTGATTCAAGTAGAGTGCAATGTAAACGTACGGGATGGTTGAAGTATGCTTTCCAATGATCGGAATTTTGTAGAGCGTTGAAAACGGAGGCATCGTAGCCGTAAAGCACCATACATGATGCTGCAACGAGCGAGATGTACCAATTATACACCGTCTTACCGGTAGGCATGGTGGCGGATGTTTCGAAACACTTTTTGACAAAAGAACGACCTTTCACAACAGGACAAAGAGAACGCAAAGCAGCGCTGCCGAAAGGAAAATCAACACATGCAGACCGCTCTCATTTACTTATAAAGATGCCCCATGCAAAGCGTACCCACATATCTGGAGTCCATGCTCTTCCCCAAGACGCGGGTACGCAGCGATAACCAGGTTCTGGGATTCCTACATCCGTGGCCTGTCAGTAATTACACGAATCAGCGCCTTTCCTCGACCTCAACCCACGAATCTTCCGCTTGAACACGCAACTCTAGTGTGCAATGGCTGGATCTGGGGCCCCAGAGACATTGCGGGCCTCCACACGCTGGGCTCGACGGTCGGTGATCGTGGGCTTCACACTTGGTGGACTTGCGGGCGACGATTTTCCACGAATGAAACAACGACCGAGACGATAGAGGTGGGTGTCATTTGCGGTTAGTTCCGTCGAGGCGAGCGTTTAGTTCGCGGCGTAGCGGCTTAGGGTACTAGGGTCGTGTGGAGATTTACCCTGATAGGGTAAAGATTGCAGCAGGCACGGAGAGGGCACCAACATGTGCAGAGGTCACAAGCTTTGTGAAGCTTGAGGCGGCCCAGTGAAGCTTTTGGCTGATGTCCGACAGTCTTGTGCTTTGCCGACCGCTACACCCTTCCTTCTGGAGTGTGCTCGGAATGTTTTTGCCGTGCTGGAGGCACTGCGAAAGTCAGGTGGTTCAGGCGAGCGCAATGGCGCTCTAGGACTCGGTCCAGCCCTCCCGAATTTTAATCGTTAATATAATCAATTCGACTTGCGAATTACAACAACGAATGACTAAAGCCTAGGATGCTCTGATATGATCTGCCGAATGACAGGCATACTCGTTCATGGCACTCGCTCTCGTTGTAGAAACATTGCGAATTTTCCGAATATTTTTTGCCAGCCATGAGACAACAATTACAATGAGGAACAGGCGCAAGTGCAATACGAAACACGTGTTTCCTAGGGACAGAAAAAAACAACAGAGGTTGCGACGAAAGCGAGGCTATGGAATCCGTGTTTCAAATATATAGGAAATCCAGAGAAAGCTGCTATTACCATGCTCCCGCTATGCGGTGTCAACGCGATCCCATTCATACGTACTTTAGTATCCCAAGTCCACTGGAGGCACAGGAAGCGCTGGACAGGACAAATGACATACTGGAGACTACTGTGATGACGCTCTATATTTTTCACGAGTGGAAGTCTTGAACATTTCCCTGCCCATCTACAAGGATGGCAGTACACGGATACGCTCTGAACTCAACGATAAAGTCCTAAGTATACAGCCGGCTTTATGATCCGGCTTTGATAAGTGGCCGGGCAGCAAATAGGGTGCAAAAGCCGAGGATATTTCCAAGCCGAATACAGACAGTTCTTCGGGACATCCTAATCAGGACCGTGGCAAAGCAGAAAGAGCTTTGGATCCTTACATTTGCTAGTTTCTCACGACAAGAGCTTAGTGATTCAGATAGATAGTACACTGCCAACCCATTGCAACGGTATACGGGATATGAGGACTCATGGCCTTTGCCTTGCGTTCGCTTCCGCCTTCGTTTTGAAGATTCCAAGCTGAATAAAATGCGCCGACACACGTACGCGAATATTGACTTGCCGTTCACCATTTATGAGGTTGGATCAACCTGGCGGGCTCTCTTGGAAGCCGCATCCAGTCCGTATCTACAGAAGTGCATCGGCTGATCCCTACACATGGATTTTGAAGCTTGAGTAATTCCTTGAATGGAAAATGCGTACCTAAACGACTGATCTACTCTAGGCGCGCTCATCAATGATTTGTATGCAGCAATAATATATAGCAGCCGCAAATATCGTGAACTAAATCGACATAAGCACATCAAATACGTTTACGAAGCCTTCGCGCGACTCACTAATCTAAATCACGAGGGACTCGAAATCATAATCAATGCGCGAGGCGGTTCTCACGATGAGTTATGGAGGGAGGAATTTGATTTTCTGAAGGACATATAGGGTCGTCGCTATCGACGGGTTAGGCCGCGGTTCTCCAAATTACCGCATCGGAGAGCGACACGGAGAAACCCATTCCTCAAGTGCGAAGAGCTGCTCACACGACTTGTATTAAGATTTGGCAATATAAAAGAGGCATCACGACTAACCCATAATAGCCTCGGGGAATAGTAGACAAAGCTATGTTACCCCAGCTTGTAGTCGAGCAAATTCAGCGATATGGCAGAGTTTCCGAATGGTATAAGAGTGCGTGGGGAATGGCAGAAGGCTATTGCTAATACTTTTCTAGTGACTTGTGGTGACAATGATTGTCTATATTCATTCAAAAGTTTTGATATTGGAGACAGTCTTCTATGTGTATCACATGCTCTGGGAAAGTCAAAGCATTAATGTCATAGAGTTTCTTCTCGTCACTCGCCATATCTGTTAGGGTTACACGTGATGTTCGTCACACGGCAGCGCCACTTTTACCCGCGCCACAATCTCCCCACCTTTTCGGTCGAGACTCACCGCAAGCGCCTAACCATCACCGCCGCCTGAGCAAAACTCCATCCAACTCTTACCGCCGCAACCAGACCCTCGACCTCACCCGCTGCCAAGATGCCTTCAGGACAAGGAGGTACGTGTTCTCCTTTTCCATCGCGCAAAATATCTGTACGAATTTCCCAAAGCTGACATTTAACGCCAGCCGGCACGAACCCGATCCACAACAAGAAGCCCAAGGCGGCGAAGAAGGAGCTAGACGACGACGACAAGGCTTTTCAGGCGAAGCAACAAGCTGGTGTGTGATCACATACCATGACCGACGACCAGCGCATCGCCAGAAAGTCGAGGGAATCGCACAGAGCGGGGGCTGACACAGATACAGACAAGAAGGCACGCGAGGAGATGGCTAAGAAGGCCGGCGGAAAGGGTCCTCTGAACACTGGAGGGCAAGGTATCAAGAAGTCCGGCAAGAAGAAATGAGCGTTATGCCAGTGTTATGACGAGACGTGTTGCGCCAGTTGCCAAGCGACCGAACGAACGAGTATGCGAATACCAAGGTGTTATTGCTGTGCTTTAGCAGGTGCCGTGCTACATGTATGGCCTGAATTAGATGCGGAAAAGTTGGCCGATCTCTTGTTGCTGTGATGTTTGCCTGTCGAACCCTTTTTTTGCGTGATTTGGAAAAGTTGCTCCTCTCGATCGTGCGTCGCATTGATACGCACCGGCATGTTGGTTGAGAGTTCAAGGGTTTTCGTAACGTCAATATTATTTTATTACAGACTAACAGACCCTACAAACTTCCACGGTGAGTTTCATTGCTGTCATGTATACCTAACGGATCGATTGAACGATACATGTGAGGCGAAGGACTTCTTGCTTGTTTGTAACAATCTGGACTATGAATAAAGTAGTATAGTGTATATTCAGTATTAGAGCTCAGTGTTATTGGAGTGGGAAGTATCTGGTAGATTTAGGGATCATTCGGTGTATATTGACGGCGAGCATTAGCAGAAGCAACAGCTTGCATTAAAAGAACGCGAAGACGAGAACGACTGCACGCAATTATAAAAAGCATGTAGAGAGATAAGATGTCGTAATATTGACTTGATTAAACGCATGTAGCGTATTACAAAGGGTCTGCTATTCATTCTTCAATCCATCGCTCGCTAATAATACTTGATTCGAATGCTCTGAACGCTTCTGACATGCATGACTTTTACGGTTCCTTGGGCCTTGTTGCCGGGAACGAATTATCGGATGTGATTAGGGGTGGTATTCGTGTTCGAAGTGAAATGGTCACACGGTAACACCACGCGGCTGCCGCGTGTTGGTGGCGTTGCGTACATGTACCGAAGGAACGGTGGTGTTGAATAGCGCTGCGCGCCCAAGTGTCATCGACTGAAACGTCGGTGGTTGAACTTCTCGGAGTTCTTGGATCCGATTCGGACACTTCCAACACTTGATTGTGATAGTGTCGGAATGGTGATGGTGGGAGTGTAGGTGTTGGGGTAAGAGTCCTGTGGGTCGTTCAGGTCGCCAGGGGTAGGCAGAAGGATTCAAGATGCCCGCCTCCCCTTTTTGCTTCCAAGCGTGAATGCTCGACGTTTGAAGCTGCTGGCGTTCTTGTCTTCCGTGGGCGATTTCGGAGTACTGTTATCGGGGCTTTGGGGCTGGGAGGAGGCCGATGACTCGGAAGCAGACCGCTCGCGCCCCTCTCGGAGGATGTCATCGAGAGAGACGTTGAGGTGAGGATGGGTGTATGTTGGTGCCTGAGTGGGCTCGAGGATCTCAATGAACTTTGTCGAAGTCATGCTGTATGTTGACTTGTAAGATGAAGCGCAAGATGATTGCTGTTCAAGGTGCGAGGCGTAGTTTGTAGCTCCAAATATGTACAAAAATGTTTTGCGATTAAGGCCAGGTATATGATATGTGTGTATCCGAAACGATCGGCGAAGTGGCACTTGTGGACTATTCGACCATGCGACCAACGGTCCAGACTCTGGAAACGATGGATGCTTGAACGGGTGTAGTGCGGCAACACCAAGGGGCAATTCAATGTTGAGTAACCAAACGAAGGCTTGAAGGCTGGCTTAAGTGAAGGGGTAGACAATGATATGGGCTAGACAAACCAGGGGCAGGTAGCAGATTTTTAAAGGCGGGATGAAGGAGCACGCGGACACAACCATTCATGGCGGGGTCTAGGGTAAGGATTGCTCTTCAGGGTCTTTCGGTGCCGATCGCACAGTCTCGAATCCCTGGCGGCCAGGATGACGGAGGTGGAGTCTCTAGATGGGCGCTCAGGCCCGTAGGCCAGACCACGCACGCGGGCAGAACCGGTGGAAATAACGTTCTATGTCCCGTCTCACAGTGCGGCCAGTCAGAAATAGAAACACACATGCGAAGACAACTCGACACTGCTACCCGAGCGACCGATTGATAAGGTCGGACGACGCGGACGCGAACAAAGAGCGAGGAACGGACTTCAGACTTCAGTGTGCTGTCGCGGCCACCCACAAGCAGCGACGCTCGGTGCTCCGCCGCGCACGCCAGGCAGTCGCAATGCTGTTCGCCACAATCGCACACGCGCACCTTGTGTGCGTGGGTGTGCCACAACGATCAGCGCGATCGACCGCATCTTCCGCACCGAACTGCCGTCTATAAGATCTGAGCATTAAGAGTCCGCGCCTACAGGTCGCACTCTCACCACCATAGTGCCACCGTCGCCGGGAAAGCTCGTCGTCGGCGTCGTCGTCGTCGTCGCGTGCGTGGGCAAACTGCGCCTGGCCCCGTGCGTCCCCACAGCCAATGACGTAGGCCGCTGTCACGATGCCGGCCTTGGCCCAACTTCCCGAAGCAATTCCAATATTTGCGCCCAGCTGCGCTGTCCAGCTAATGGGGTCCTCGGAGTTACTGGAACGGTGCACTATGCAATTTCTGTTCTTTGCTCTTCTTCATGTTCATCGACATCATCGCGCAGCGAGCCGTTAGATAGTGTCGCACACCCTGGGTCGGAATACCCACATGCGGGACCATCTAAGCATGCGGCAGGGTCCGCTTTAGGGTACCGCAATTCTCCAGATGGGCGTCATATTTACCGACATGCATTGACAGCTCGTGGAACACGGAACATCGCACCTCCTAGTGTGACTGACACGGTGTCGTGTTTTGATATAGGCTAAAGTACTGGCTTGTCCCACTCGCCATGTGCAACAATAGATGCTGCTATTGAAACCCTCGATATGTGCATACTCGTCAAGAAACCGTAGTTGAGTCATGCAGTTTTCGCGCCTGTTAGCGCTTTGTTGGCTCACCAGCGACTCCGACCGCGGCCCCGACCACGATTGGCGTTGAATCCACCTCTTCCACCGCCACGTCCGCCGCGTCCTCCACGTTCTCTATACCCACCTCTGAATCCACCACGGCCCCCTCTTTCGGCTCGGACGGAGTCCGGCTTAGGACCCTGTTGCATCATTCGTGCCCGCTCTTCGTTCGACGCATGGAAACCATTCGTGATTTGTAGTAGATCGCAAAAGGCTTGCGTGTGTGGGTTAGAATACTCTTGCGGCCCTCCTGGAACATTGATACCCGTGGCAGGGTCGTACACTGGTGCTGTGATAGCAAAGTCTTCTGGGATGATCATCTTTCCAGCCCTGACGACATTTTCGTCCACCCACGCCATCTCTTTTTCAATCAATGGCCTATAGTAAGCATCGCCCATATCCTGGGGTACTCGTGCTTCAGCATCGCCCAAACGTAGATCAGGAGCGAAGACGCGTGTAATTGCCAGCCACTCTCGATCATACTCTAGCCTAAGGGGTCGCTCATGATCGCCGGAGCTGGGTGATAGAGGGGCTATCTCTAGGAGTTGGAGAAAGTGCCTGCCAGGTAAGCACTTGTCCAATGCCAAAAACTTGGTCGTCTTGTTCGATATTTCTGGAGGAAACGGTAGAGTAGGAGCGGAGGCGGAAGTAGAGGCTTTGACTGGACGTGCAAAAGAATCTGGTAAGAATTCTCGAAGATCGGCCGACTGATCTTGGGTGTGCCCGTTAGTATCTTCGACTTTCGTCGGTGGCGATGTTTCCAAATCAGCCTCTTCATCCAAGTCAAGATCAATCTCGGCATCATTCTTGGGAGCTGAGACCGTATGCGTATCATCCATATTCAAGTGAAGCTCATTCTCATTAGACGCCTTCGGGGCATCACCAGCTTCACATCCAATCGTCGAAGAGACTGGGGCATCTCGGTGCTCCCAGATAGCTGTGAATCTGGCATGCATATGAGCGCTAAACCAGTGCGTAGGCCGTAACCGCTCCAGAACTGTAGTCGCCGCCACGCTTCCGAGGGAACCATTTTTCGCGTCTTGTTCAAAGTATGGCTTGAATCGGAAAAGCTGCCGATGATCGCCCTTCCACTCCATACCGTTGGGCCAGTCGTGGCTTAGCCCAATATCTACTTGGCTGCGGAGCTGAAGCAGTTTGCGCGTATCCAACTCTCTAACGTGGTATATGCTCTTCACGTCGTCGTTGTTGTACGGCAGACGTTCGTAATGCGGTTTTCTGTAGTTATATCCTTTCCAGATCCCGGAGAGACCGGCAATACGTAGTGAACCAAGTCGGACAACATTCGCCGCTCCCATGTAGTAAATATTAGGAGCAGCCCACCCTCCATAGTACAGTTCCCACATGTAATTGCTGGCTTCATGATTGCCTCCGATGAATATCGTAAGGTAGGGCGCGGTGCGTGCGCCCGAGTAGTACTCATGGAAATCGTGCATAGCGTAGTATTTCTCCGGCATAGAGACAGCCTTCAAATCGTGCGCATTGCGAACAGCCTGTATTATTAGCGACCATTTTGAGTATTATGTCGCCATTGAACATACCTGGAAGTCGCCTCCAATGATCAGCAGGTCTACACCGGGCCATCCTTTCAGCTCGCATGACTTCTTGACGGAAGCGTAGATTTCATGCAATGTCCCGTGACCACAGCCTTCTACCGCTACGCGCAGGCCACTTCCTGCAGATTGAGTCAGTGATGCCATCCCCTTGGTCGACCACTGCGTCGCTGATTGAGGCCTCTGTGGGGTCCGTTCAAGAGACACAGAAGAGACAAGGATGTTGATGAGATAGAGGCCGAAGTAATTGCGACTCACCTCATACTATTGGAAGTGACGGACTCAGGGTTCTGTCTGCGATTCAATAAAGGCGCTAGCGTCATTGCTAGCGAACACGTGATTGTGCCAATGACAGTCGAAGAATCCATCTCGGTTTTCGAACATTTCCTCTGCACCAACCGAATCCATGGCTACCGACCCATCTGAGGCTCGACTCAACTTCTTAAGACAGGCAGCATACCAGCTTGCTACTTCTGCACCGGCTGTCTCTGCGACCATTTCCTCAGCTTACACCTACTCAGCCATAGAGACAGAGAATGACCTTCAGCGAGCTAGGAAGAAGTGGGACACGCTGCGGCGCGAAATTTGCGGTGCTTGCGGGAGCATACTGCTCGTAGGGTGGTCAAGCTCCATGGCCCATCAATCTCACACAGCATCAGCAAAAAAGGGGCGCGCGGAGATGCCAAAAACGTCGAAGAAACAAATCGTGCACACATGTCTGCGATGTGACCGCAAATCAGTCCAATTCTTGCAGTCGAGGGCGCCGAAACACGTCAATTCAAAAGTCCAGCATGACATCGCCGAGGCCGCCGATCTCGGCCTCCCTGATAGACAGGCTAAGGAAGATCAGAACAAAATCATGAAGTCGGCGAACGCGACGAGCAAGCAGAGGAGGAAGTCCCGCAAAGGCGGGCTGCAAGCAATGCTTGAGAAAAACAAGACCCAGATCTCAGGACAAGGTGGTCTTGGGCTAGACCTCATGGACTTTATGCAATAAGAATCGCGAAAGCGATTGTGCTTGATGCATGAAGGGTCGCAGCTTGCCGATGCAGGCCGTCAAAAGTCGAGCTGTTCAGAACTTTGGCACTCTGGCGGTAGGGCTGAAGGTGACAGGGATCAGCTGCAGGGAAAGCACCAGATCGCACTAGAAGTGACCCCGCCAACCAACGCGGGGCTCAAAAACTTTCGCGTTTCGTCACAGCCCAAAATCCAAAATTCGACGACGCAGTCCCAACGCTGAGCGCATACCATCTTTTGGTCTTTATTCTTCTTGTTCAGCTCAGTAAACTTCAAGATGGCGCAACAGAGCCTTGCTAAAGACTTGTTCGAGGACATGGGTCGGAAAGTGGCGGAGGCGAGTGCGCAGGAAGCCGACGTCGATGGTACCAAGGTCGTTGAGGAGATCAAGGAGACGCTGTGCATGAACTGCCATTCAGAAGATGTGAGTCACAATCAATCCAACCTCACTAGCCTCTGCTAATTGTCAAGGCTTCTACCCGACTACTACTTACCAAGATTCCTTTTTTCCGCGAGATCGTTATCATGTCGTCCGAGTGTCCAGATTGCGGCTGGAAGAACGCCGAAGTACAGCCTGCTGGGGAGATCCAGCAGCGAGGGGTCAAAATCACCTTGAGGATCGATAGCGCAGAGGACCTAAGCCGACAGATTGTCAAGAGCGATACCGCAGTATTTCGTGTCGAGGATATCGACTTAGAGATCCCACAAGGCCGAGGGCAGCTTACAAACGTAGAAGGAGTTATATCCATGGTCGCACAAGATCTGGAACAGAAGCAGGATGAGAGGAAAGAGGTTATTCCCGAGATCTACGAGAAGATTCAGGGTGTGATCGATACATTGAAGGACATGGCCACTGGCAACAGGACCCCTTTCAAGATCACCGTGGATGACCCTGCTGGCAACTCATCGATCGAGCCTTCGATACAAGACACAGCTGCGAAATACTTCCGACACGAATACCCTCGAAGTCCTGAACAGAACGCTGCGCTTGGGCTAGGCGACACATCAGGCGAAGCCCCCCCCACGGAAATACGCCCAGAATACCAAGCAAACCAAATGTATCCGCAGATGCCAGGCGGATCTATGGTGAATAATGTGGATGAAGAAGACATTGTAGAGAACCAAGTCTACTCTTTCCCCGCGACCTGCCCGGGATGCACGAACCCCTGCACGACGAACATGAAGATGGTCAACATACCTCACTTCAAACAAGTTGTACTTATGAGCACAGTCTGCGAGCACTGTGGATGTGAGCCGAACCTAAATTGTTTTACCTAACATCTGCTAACAACACGCCAGACCGAAGCAACGAAGTCAAGACAGGTGGTGAGGTGCCAGACAAGGGACGCCGCATTACCGTGTCCGTTCAGAACAAAGAAGACCTGTCGAGGGATATTCTCAAGGCCGAATCATGCGCCTTGTCATGCCCAGAACTCCACCTTAGTGTTGAGCCGGGAACGTTGGGTGGCCGGTTCACCACTATTGAGGGTCTCCTCACGCAAGTTCGTGACGATCTTCGGTCCTCAATCTTCGACGTAGGAGATGGTGGCGACTCCATGGACGCGGCGACCAAAGATAAGTGGGATGGTTTCTTTGGCCAGCTCACGTCCGCCATCAATGGCGAAATCAAGTTCACCATCGTGCTTTCGGACCCGCTTGCAAGCAGCTATGTACAGAGTTTTGCTGCACCAGAGCCCGATGCTCAAATGAAGGTCGAGGAGTACGAGCGAACAGAGGAAGAAGAGGAGGATCTTGGTCTCAAGGACATGAAGACAGAGGGCTATGAAGACAAGCAGGCGGCGGCGAACGATGGCGCGACGACCAACGGCGAGACAGCCAATGGTACATGAGGCGAGCTAGATTTCCTTCTCTTTTCTTCGTAGCTGGTCTTTAGTTTGTGTAGATACCAAGGCTTCGACGGCCGCAATTGATCATTCGTAGGACGTGTCACATATCATGCTTCCCGTTGGCACAACCTAAGTCTTTCCATCCTATCCATCCTTGTTCATCCAGCAAGAGGGTTTGCATGCATAGTGATGTTTTTGATCTCCACTCGCTCTTTGGGTCGCGACTTCTTGTCCACCTCCAGCCCCTCCAGTCCGTCCAAGACCTCGGTGCCTTCAAGCACTTTTCCAAAGACTGTGTTCTTGCCGTCCAGATGCGGCGCAGGCGCAAAGGTGATGAAGAATTGGCTCCCGTTTGAGTTGGGGCCTTTGTTGGCCATGCTCACAATCCCTCTCGCATTGTGTCTCAGTGCCGGACGTATCTCGTCCTCGAACAGCTGGTCGGCGGTATCGTAGATGGACGTTGAGCCCTTGGATTTAGGGTCGGAGGATGGGCTGCCAGTCTGCACCATGAAGTTGGGGATTAGGCGGTGGAAGGGGCTGCCATCGTAGAAGCCAGAGGCGCATAGGGCGAGGAAGTTCTCGGCGGTCTTGGGCACGGATTCGCAGAAGACTTCGAGCTTGATATCACCGCGCGTGGTGTGTAGCTGCTTTGGAGTCAGCATAGTGCATTGCCGAGGCGTGCGAGAACGTACGGTGACGGACATGGTTCGTTGTCTTGTTTTATTTATAAAAAACGGATGCGGTGGAGGCGCAAGTAGACAGGTGCATCCTTTGGCCGCTAACGCGGTGAGGCGATGTGCGTGAAGTAGCCTCAGCTTCGCGCAGCCCCCAAGAGACTCAGAACCAAAGCCGTCCGTTCAGCAACGCGGTCTGCTTTTCTCCCCCAGCCGTCGCCCTACGCCCGCCGTGACTCGATTGTCGCAGCGCTTGCCCATCGCCAGCATCTAGCGGCCTCACTCGTGCCAGCGTCCTGTACTCATTACCGGGCCTATCACGACCTGAGCTCCGCCGCCCGCGCAAGCAAGCAGCCCAGCACACTGAACCTCCAACACGCACCCAGACGGCACACTCACCGACGCGATACGCCCATACTGTCGCTGCACCACTACCACTGCGCTCCCGAATCACCACTGATTGCCTTCTACCCCGCCCGTTGCACAGAGGCATTGCGTGGTCCATCTCCGCCCCACCGTCCCGCCCGGCAGGCTACGTCCCCTCGCCCACGCTCCGACTTGGAGCTCCTCGAGCGCGAACGAGCCCGCGCCCCGTAGCGACAGAGGGCTCCAGACCTGCCCATGCGGTGCTCGCCCTCGTCCCAGGCCTGCGCCGACCATCCGTCACCGTGAGAAGCCATGTCGGCCTTTGTGCGGGTCTCTGGACCGCCAAACAGCAACTTCCTCGTCGGCTACCCAGGCATATCCGCGACATTGGTACGTCCTCCACCTCTGACCTGCTCTCATGAGTGCGCAAGCTGTCATAGCCGTCATCTTTCGGCTCTGACAATGGCGCTGTCCTAACCATCGCACAGCCACGAATAGAAGGCAAGGTCGAGATCCGCCCGCTTGTCGGTGTCTCTGCGCCCGTCAATGTATCACTCGTCACCATCGCACTCCACCGCCGCGAAACCATTCACCCTTCCGCCGAGTCGCTCACAAAGAAGCATCTCGCAGCCCCGCGCAAGGAGATCAGCGACATCGTGGGCAAGGAGATGTTGCTGTTCCGGTGTCCAGCTGGGAAGGAATACGAGAGCGTGCTCTCCATGGACCTTCCATTCGTCATCTTCATACCGTATGGCCGCGGGGGTGAAGAAGTAGCAAGAAGGGTGCCGCCTGCAAGCCTACAACTGCCAAGCCGAACGGCTGAGACATTCTATGAACTGGTCGTATCAGTACAGCAAGGTCAGACAGACCAGAAGAAGTACCCGTTTCCAGTCCCCATACAACGATACGACACCCTCTCCACGTTTGGCATGTATAACCGCCCCGAGAGTGCCGAAAGAGTCACAGACCACCTTGTCACCCTGGGCATCAGTCTGCCCAGATGGAGTTACGGCCCATTAGATCCTGTATCAGTTTACATTAAGCTCAGTCCTAACCCCGACTGGTTAAAGAAGGCGCAAAAGGTCACTATTCAAAAGATCACTGTTGGGATAGACGAGGAGATCATATTCAACCACGAGGGCGATGAACCCACGAGGAAAGTGAAGACACTGGCGAAGACGACCCAAGCTGTCGGTGTTAAGATGCCGGAGGCTGGCTACTTCACAAATCTAGGCTTAGTGTTTCCTGCAAAAGACCTGCGGGACTCAGATGGCATAATACCACGAGGGAAAAAGGAATTCCCAATGTATGCTGTCAATGGCTTCACGACGACCGGCACACTCTACAAGATTGAATATTATCTCACGGTCAAAGTAAGCGCATAGATTCTGACCAGGTCGCAGACCCACTGACAAATCGCAGGCACAATTGTCATCAGCACGGGATATATTACTGCGCCAGCCCATCGTTGTCTGTCCGTTCGATCACGCTGGCTGTAAGGAAGAGATGGAGGCCATCGAACAAGCAGCCAGAGACGCTGCACACGTCTCGCCCGATAATCCCATGCTACCCGCAGCCACCATTATCCGCTCCAACGATCCGAATGGACTCTCCGCATTAGGCATGGCGATAGTAGGGGGTCATAGAAAACCCCTCATTGAGTGAAGCCTAGGAATCTTGTTGCTCTTGGTCGTAACGAGGTAAGACTACTCGCTGCAGCAACCACACAATAGCGGATGTGACGCTGTTCACATAATGCATCCCAACGCAGCGGAAGAGTGTGGTGCCGTGAGAAGAACGGGGGACGACAGGCAAGCGATAATAATCGCGAAGAGACTTGGGATCCGATACCGAGTTGTCTTTCAGTGAATTTAAGCAAATCGGAGGGGTTCTGTCGACTTTTGGCGTTACGGAGCTGGAGCTGGCCTGAAAAACACGGCGTGCTTCTTAATCGCCATATACCTCGCCATTAGGATACCACAGCGCAGGAGCTTGTGAGCTAGGCGCTGTTTTGGGGCGTATGCCATCGGAGTCACACATCCAGTTGCATGCTTTCATGGTTTGGCGGAACGCGGCAGCACGACTTCGTGTACCTGCATTTACTGGAGTTTTTGTCGGGTTTGATGAGGCATGTTCTATGATACATTCACTCGATTTTTAATACTAGTGATGATGGGGCGGCTCCACGATCGTTGGGGTGGGGAAGGGTGGGAAGATTTACTTGATCTGGGATTGTGTGCATATTGCGGAGGTGCTTGAAAGAGGGCAGGCTTACATAGGGAAGCCATTTCCAATTCCGAAACGAGGAGTAGATGTTGCGAACACCATATACTACTTGTCCACCGCTTTTAGTCGTCAACACCTTAGCACCATTATGTGTTGTGTATACGTCACGCACTCTCCCGCAAGTCTTCGAAAATCCACACATGGGAAATTGTTGCTGCCTTTTTTTTCGCCATGGCACGTATGTCCACGGTCAACGACAGTTCGCCCAAGATCCAGTAAACAACATATCATGGTGTTCTTAGATGAGCAAGTATCGTAATCTAATCAATCGTGCCGAGAATGAAAAGGAATAACTGACGTAAAACACTCTGGATGCTTTAGTGAGCGTGTAGTTCAATCGAGCTCAGGTAAAAGACGGTAGTCACAATTCACAAGTCTAGTTAGGGCCCATCACAAGAGACGATACGATACTAAGCTTGGCCAAGCTACTTTCAAGAGTGTCAAAGATGCATTGCGGCAATGGGTCTATGCATGATTTGATGGATGTGGTGAGCTCACGTTGAGTATCTCTTGAATTCAATAGAAGTGAATTATATGGCAAGTGAAGTATTCTGACAGAGAGAGCTATACCCAGTCTCATAGATTGCCGCCCGTCTTCTTACCGCGTCGTATACCATAGTGCCCTAGAGTACTATTCTGCCTCACTCACATCTACCACGCTTGCCCAACCATGATTGCGAATGCTTCTGAATCCTACCATCTCGCAGAATGATATCGCGTCCACCCATGTCGAATCGAATCGCCTTCCCTCTTTTGCCTGATCAAGCGCCCTTCGGTCTAAAAGCAAGATTCATAACATGTCCGCTCACGTTGGCCTCACCACCACCTCGCTGTTCCTCATCCTTCGTTCGTGACGCAAGACTCAAACTATGCAGTGCGGCTTTGGCCATGTGCTCGTCAACGACGTATTTGATGCCGACGTATTGTGGGCTGGCGGGACCAAAGGTTGCGAGCGCGTTGCGCGCCGAAATTTGGAGCTGAAATGAGTTATGACCTTTTGCCGAGGAAGCCGTTGATTGTAGGAGGTGAGGCAAAGCGTCATGTGCAGGATGGAGTAAGGAGCGATGACTTACTGAGGTGAGAAGCTCGTCATGCTGAGAAGAAGACATGCTGAGTTTAGAAGGTAGAGTTGTGTTCAAGTAGTGGGGATGTGAGGATGCACGTGGTGTGATGTGTGCTCCGGGGCTTGTGGTGAGTTCTAGATGTCGGAGGGGTATCTCGTTCAGCCAACAGTGACGAACCTCGAAGGAATAGCAGGTGCTACGGTGAGGTATAATCGCTTATTCCCGTGAGAGAATGATGTTCCTTCACGATACTTACACTAGGATATTGTTCCCCACAAAAAATAAAGCCTTGTGCTGAGAGCAAACCTAGCTATGTTGGACTCCGCCAGTGTTCTTGTTCGGCCCGAACCTCGACTCGGTTATTTTGCCCCGCAGCCACAACAAAAAGACACCACTCATGCCTTTTCAGATTGTGAAAAAAAGATGCGCTTGACAAGGGTGGGATTCGAACCCACGCCCGTGAAGACTGCGGTTTATGCTTGCTATGAAGCCTGCCTAAACACAGCGCCTTAACCACTCGGCCACCTTGCCGTTTAAATCTCTGTGATAGATGAAACTTTCTAAAAATGCAAAATATATATCCAGTGTTCTTTTTCCAAAAGTAAGACGTCGTTTAACTCGGTTGTGAACCTCGGTATCATATCTTTGGTACGGTTACTAGCTAGCGATTTCGGGTGCCATTCCAGACGCTTCCTACCCCCACCATTTCCCCCCATTTCCAACTGCCAAGATCATATGCTCATGAAACCAGCACGATACTAGGTGCTACAATAAATTGTGAATTATTTGTGTAGATAGACACGCCAGATCAACAGGGAGAAGAGCTAGGCTAATTCAATTATAGAATGTACGTCTGTTGCATTATACCCCAAGACCTGCAATACAAAGGTAGATATCAAGCCTTTTCCGATTTCTGGGTAGGGTCTGGGGCAACAGAACGTGCAGCAATTATTGCGATACCCGGTGCCAATAACTTTATATGACCGATGTAGAATATATCCTCTCGAAGCGTGCCCCCTTTGCATTTTTCGTTTACAAGGCCGATATTCATCGCGACTAGGGAAGCGCTGTTCTACCTACAAGCGACATGCAGATGATCGAGTTGCGGCTATGGCTGCACACAGATTGCGCATTCAAGAAAAGCATTCCTCAGAGATAACATCTCACTTCATGGAGCTCTCCATCGAGCTGCGACTCTCAGTCCGCGATACGCGCAAAGTTCCTGTTAGAGGTGCGCAAGGAGACAATCTCACGACTTTTCAACCGCCGATGCCTGCATGTATTGCCTAAGATGAAATGCTTTGCTCAATGCGATATGCGATGCCCCACACTACTCCGAACTTCCGCATACGCCCTTGACGCGCACACTCCGGCGCATGCGCGTGGGGGCGAGCTCACGAGCATGTGACGCATATTAGCGCACGGTAAACTTATTTAGTGGATGAGAAAGGCAGTTGAGTGTAGTGTTCAAGAACTTAGTTACAGCAAGACAAGTGGGCGTGGTGAGTCACTGGAGTTGTAGAAGATTCTGGCAATTATGACACGTCGCTGGTGTGACTGTGATATAAGTTCATGGCGAGGCATGGTGCAAACAGAGCATGACAAGTGTTCGGGAGAGCCCAGCCGTGGCCCGGCCGTGGACCAATCCCAGCTGTGACTCAGCATTGACCGCAAAAGTCATCGCGAGCTGTACTCATAGTTACGACTCACGAACAATCAGAGTCACCGCAGAAGAGTCATCGTGTAAGGAGAACAAATATATTATAGTAAGGGAAACACCTCGAGGGTCTCAGCACGAATGCATCGACCTCCACCACTGTACACAATTGCATTATAAAAGACCGTATCCATCGCAATGTCGAGACAAAGTCGACAGAAACCAGCGCACCGTTACCAGGAGGAGTCGATCAACCGAAGGGAGACTGCGCTCCGGCCGGAAAAATACACGAATAGCACATAAAACAGGGGAGGACCAACCATGTCGTCAAGGACGACGGGAAGCAACCCTAAAAAAAAGACAATAGACGCAAAGAAAACTTTTTGGTCAAGATCAAGATGGCGAGGCTATCCTCACCAGCTCCCTGACAAGCACTGATCCGGACCGACTCCGGTAGGCACACATATTCATGATCCGGAATAGCCTTGGGCAAAGGCGATTTGCTTCCACTTCTCCACTTCCGCCTCTAGCTCTGCGTTGCGCTTCTCAAGTGTGTTGACGTGATCAAACTTCCTCTGCCGGGAGTCACGAGCTGCAAGGGTATTGCGCGCTCGCTTCAGGGCCACTTTGTCGTTGGGGTCTACCATGATGGTGGGAAGAGGGCCCTTTCGGCGACGAGGCTTGGTTATCGATGCATTCGTGGCGGGTGAGCCGTTGACAGATGACTTTCTCCGGTGTGCGTTGGGCATGACGACAGGCGAGTTGACGCTGGAACCGCTGGACTTGGTCGTGTTGCTGCTGACAGTGCGCTCGAGAGCAGGAGCGACTGCGGGTGCAGAAACCGCTGGCGCGGTAGCCTTCGCATCCTCTTCCGGAAACAAGGAGTACCAAGTATCCGAGGCCATGTACGAGTCAGGCTGGAACATGGGCGAGGTCTCGAAGCTGTCGGTGATGAAGGGAGACTGATCGATATCAGGAGAAGTAATGTCGGTAAACGTCGTCGAAGGTGGGGCAGACTGGAGAGGGTCGGCGAAGATGTCCTTGGGAGACACGGTTCGCGTAGAGCCCGACACCGAATGGGGGTTGATGGCGGTGAAGGCTGTGACGGGCGCCTCCCAGGGGCTCTCCTGCTGGAAGCCAGCGAAGAGGCTGGCCCCCGAGTCGAACGAGTTTGTGCTGTTCAGGTCTGCGGGCAGCGTGAGCTGAAGCCTTTGATGGGCAGAGCTTGCGTGAATCCTACCTGCCATGACTGCGACGTTGTTTGGTGAGACTTGCGGAATGCTGTTGTTGCTAGAGCTAGAAAACAAGGGGACCGGTGGACGTTGTGGTTGTGACTGTGGCTGTTGTTGAAATCCTATGGTTGATGTAGGCGCAGAATTCGCGTAGAAGGAGTGGGCTGGGTTAAACAGATGCCCAGGTTGCGGTGCGCTCGGTGCACGCGGCGGCCGATGAGGGGCTTGAGCCGGCTGGTCGTAGAGCACGAAGTCCGTCTGCGGACGCGCGAAGTCGGTATGGGAGGTAATCAGTGGTTGCCGTGAGGCGTGGGGAGCTGGTGAGGAAAGCCATGTTGACTGTTGAGAAGCCGTGGTGGACGACGTAAAGTCGAACGGGGGGTTGGAGGTGGACGGCGAACTAGAGCTGCGCGAGGCTGGGCTGTAGTTCAGAGGTTCCAAGAAGGAAGGCTCTGAGGGGGTGGTGAGAGTGGGGAGGTGGGCTATGGTGGAGGGATCCAAGGTGTCGGCTTGAAGACGACCGGCGGGTGCTGAAGGAAGCTAGAAGACAGCCATGATGCTTTGGTTGTCTTTGTATGCTTGGTTCGTGTGTAGTGATGGGGTGGGTTGAAAAGGAAGAAGGAAATCGGTGCCTGGCGCGGGGCATGGCCACTTTTTGTGTGCGCCGAGCGCTGCCGCACTAGCGCGAGGGCAGTTATGACTCACTGGCAGCCGACGCGCGCTGCGGCCGGGGTTTGGCTGGGCACCCGTGTCGCTGCACGTCGCGCTGCATGTCGCGGCCTGTTGCTGCTACAGGCCAGCGTGCGCCGCCTGGCCAATGGCCGCCTCCCGCGCCCGGCGCAGCACGCTGGCTTTCCGCGTCCTGGGAGCGTGCTAGCGACGACGGGCTGCGCAAAAAGAGGCCCGCCGGTGAAATCGTGAGACGCGGCCAGCAGAATCCCGCGCAGCAGTGTGCTCCGCCCTAAGGTGCCCCAGGTCCCTCAGGTCCCTCAGGTCCCCCCAGCAGCATTAGCAGCAGTAGCAGCAAAGCAACATAGTAACGGCCTCGACGGTGCGCTGTCTCTGCTGCTGCTTCTTCTTCTTCGTATCCCCTGTGTTCTCGCTGCCAGCGTGTCCGCGCCCGGGTGCGCCATCCGGCTATATTTGGCGGGTGCCAACCAACATCAGGCATCAACTTTTTTCGACAAGTAGGGCGCGAATCAGAGGCCGGCCACCCCCCCCTAGCAGCTTAGTCCAGCTGAGGGCTTGGGACCGGCCGTCGTGATTACGAGCACTAACGCCGCCTGCTGCGGAATAGCGAAGCAAACGCCGACGGGAAAAGAGGGCGCGCGCCCTTTTCATCTTCGACTCTTCGACCGCGCGCCGGGCCTCCGACTGACTGCGCGTGCGGCGGGACGTCTGCCAACGCGGCCGCGCCCAGCGAACGCTGCGCACATCTTGTCCCACGTCGGCCCGTCGTTTCGTCCCCTCGTGCCTCGCCCAAGAAGCGGTGAGTGCGCCTCTGAAACGAAACCGATGCTGCGGCCCTCCCGATGCGGCAAGTATGACTCCTCAGGTTCTTCAATCTATCGATGGGAACTCAGCCCCGAAATCTGCACTCAACGCTGATCGCTGGGGTGCATCTTGGCCCACCCCGCCCCGTCGTCCCGCCTGCTCAACGTCGTGCCCATGTACAATAGGAAGATACGCGATCCACTGCATGCAAAGAGCTGCCCGCCCATGCCCCACGAATGCCATGGCAGATCGGATCCATCGCTTTCAATCCCTACGTGCTGGCTCAATGGATCGACCATGTGTCTACGCCCTGGCCATGTCCAGAGAATTGCCAACATCTCAGACCGCTGCGCGGCCGTGAATCGCCACTGCGCGCCAGAAGGGTCCCTTTTCCTCATCCAGCTTCAATCTTTCCTTTCTACAGTACCATCAGCATGCATGCTTACTGCAGCACCGTGCGTCGATACCGAGGCACACCTGGGTACACCTGGGTGACATCGCATAATCATGCCCGAATCCTACAGTAGAAGCCTTCTATGCATTTTGGCCGCCAAGGCTCGCGCGACAGCCTCAAGTCTTCTTGTCGTTCTCCATGCGACCCACATGTTCGTTCTAGTGCAGACTCTTCTGATTCCCAATCGTTCAGTCCTACTTTGAATAGTCTATGCCATCAAGCCGTGGTCGATGCTACGGCTGCATGCTCCATCCTCCTCTCCAGCAGCCAGCCATGCTTGATAATCATCACGGGAGCTGCGAGACCTGTCAGGACGATCTACCGCAACTCAGGCGTTGATCTCCGCCATTGGTCAGTTTGATTGGCATACCTTGGGGAAGGGGTATCGGACTAGTCGGACCTTCTCCAGAGGCAGCAACAGCTCGGCGCGAGCCGTCGAATTCCGCCATCGACTACACTTGATGTGACCGCTACTGAGCAACGATAACTGCGGAATGAAAAGCCATGCCTTCAAGTCGGAGCCCGTCGGCGCCCGTCAGCGCCCGTCGGAGTACGACGCAAGTTCCCCTCAACCGACTGCTGCCCTCATCTTACACTTCCTTATCTGGTAAGCTAGAGCATAGATAGCCAACCCCTCCTGCATGCAACTTAGGCAAACGTCTTGCCTGTCAGGCGTGGACATGTACAATGGTAACATTGCACACATGGGAGAGTGCAGTGGACAGAAGATGAAGAGGCGGAGGAGGGTGTCGAATGGTCAGACTATATCTGCGCGCGTCGGTATAAATTCGTGCGAAGGCGTAAGACGGTGCAAGCAAGCGGGCTAACCGGCTTTAGTGCCACAATTGGACAGAGATAGCTACGCACCACGGAATACGGTCATGCCCTTTACGATCACTGCTTCTACATGCAGTGTGGCATGGTTGTGGTATTCATAGAGCAGCCGATGTCGCCGTATCCTCGAACCATGCATACAGTCAGCCCTGTTGTAGATACACTCACAAAATATTCAGTTCATGACCGACACTTGACTTGCATTCGCTATCCCAGAACTCACTAGTCTATACCATGTCTCCAGCCTCGTTCTGGTTCTGACCCAGTGGCTTGATGCTAAGCATCTGCATGGTATCGCTTCCATAACAAAGACAATCGATGGAACGTGTTCCACTTAGTCTCAACGCTAAAGAACCCCTTTGAGAAGCTCGCGGACCTGCACCGAGCTGATTGGCCGGGAATCAATTGCCGTAATCTTGAGAATACCCATCGCAGCTCTCCTGCTTCCTCGCCGGAGTTCAACAGCATCAAACCAGTTCTGCAATCTAGAGATACACCAAAGAGCTCTGAGATCGAGACGTGCCATCCCTATCGAACATCCATCACGAAGCGCAATGTGCAGCCTCTCTAGGTTTATCGCCAATGCTAGAGCATTGAAGGCTTCTCTGATAGTCCTATCGTGGAGGGCGGGGCGTATATCAAGCCTAATATTGCGTATGTGTCGCACCGTCGAAGCGTAATGCAAAAAGAAACTAATCAGGTCCATGGCTGCCGAGAACCAGAATTCATTCTTGCTGTATAGCAATGGCATAGCTTCCCCGTGGATCTGCTTGCAAACTCGAAGAAGCTGCGAATCGATGTAGTCATGACTGTGTTTCATTCGTACATGACATCTCGCTCTGTAACTAGGGTCGCAGCTGATGCCGAGCTTTCCACTGCCGACCAGTGTGTACTTATAGATTATATTGCGAATTTCGCTAGGCAGCGAGAGAAACGGGAAGTGCGTCTCCTTGGTCTTCTTCTTTGGCGTCTTCTTGGGCTTCTGAGGTGCTGGACCAGCTTTGCGTCGCTTGCCGTGGGGTTGGTACTCGTCACTTGCATCTAGTTCCTCGTCGGAGCTGGTGTCAAGCCCCGCGTAGTTGACGATTTTCTAGATACTGTTAGCTTTGCCGATCTATATGAGGGGGTAGAACTTACCCTGGATCGCTTGCTCATTGTGGATTCTTCTGGTGTCGCAGGAGCAGGCCGTTGTTGACGGGACTTGCAAAGTGGTGCGGCAGGAGGCGCAACAAGTCCGCGTGTTTATATACGTGATCGTTGCGTGCCCGTTCTAGCGCGGGCGCGGGCGTGCACACGCGAGGCCAGCGAAAGTGAAAGTCTTTAGGACGGTGACCTCATGAATACATCTTGGTGAAAGCCCCCTCAGAAGCAGCAGGACAGGGAAAGGATGGAGTGGCCATTGCGCCAAATCATTTACGATTCATCTATCTCCACGCTCTTGGCTTGGTATTTTTTTTTCATGGTACACACTCTGATTGTGAGGATAGCAACGGTTATCTTTCCTAGCAAGCTGCTAAACCAAACGGCTCTCAAAATAGAGCGCAAGGCACCCCGTGTAAGCTCACACAGTGGTCCAGACGTTGCGATCAGCACCCAACTTCCAATAATGCGCTGTACCTGTCATCAGGGACCTACTAGTCGAAGCCGCAAGTCAAAACTCCAAGAGACGAGGTTTGGTGTCGTCCTAACGATCACTGGGTCCGAGCGTCCTGGCCGAGAATCGGTAGCGCCGATCCGGTACCATCTCGGTGCCTTGGACTGCTGACATATCGGTGTAGGCTTCTGACCGCGCGAAGCGTAGCTGTAGGGCTGATCAGGGTAAAGACGCAGGACGCGCGCTGCGGCTTGCGACTATTTCGTCTTATTGTTACCTCCGTCGTCGTCATTTAACGAGCCCACTTTCTGCTTGCCACCCGCCCCTTGTCTCACCCTTCCCCGTGTTTGTGTGGGGTCGTAGCAGACATCCTCTTGGCATCTTTGACTGCGCGGTCGAGTTCCGTCAGATATGGTGGAAATGCAAACGGAGAAGTTACACGCGGCCTGTGATGAATGTCGTGAGTTGTATACCTTGTACGCTTGGTGTTGAATCAGGCTAAAGCACCGGGACAGGCACGAGGAAGCTGAAATGCTCGGGTGACGCGCCTGCGTGCAGTCGCTGTGAGCGAGAGAAAATAAGATGCGTGTACTCTCCACAAAAACCTATGGGAAGACCGAGGAAAAGAAGAAGAGAGGATGCGCCGCCAGAAGAAGCTCCAGAGACTCACCCAGAGCCAAGCCCTCCTAGCAATGGCTTCTCAATACAGACATTTCCAGACAGCGGTCTGCTATCACAAACTGACCTGCCAGTCGATTTTCCTGGCTTCGCAGGTGTACCCATAAACGACGCATTTCCTAGTACCATGATACCATCCTCTTATATTGAGGACTTCGGACAGGGGGCTACACAGGATCCTAGGTGAGCTGTACACGAACATATCGTAGTACTTGTACTCTAAACTTGCGTTCAGTTTCGTCATAGGTCCAATAGACCCCTTACTATGGGACCAAACACCAAACGGTTCAGGTTTGGACACCCAGCCCACTTCCACACCAAGCCAGCCAGATACTGGCCCCTGTAGCTGCCTCTCTCTCATGTACCTCGCCCTCACCGACCTCCAATCCCTCACCAACTTCGCTTTTCCTGCCGTGATCCCACGCATCCGCCCTGCCTTGACCGCAGCATCCACCATGATCCATTGTACCAAATGCCCCACCGAAACATTCAGCGCCATCCAGAACATGCAGTCTCTCAACGCCTTACTGAGCGCCATAACAGAACGCTTCCACAAAGTACTCGCCGGCATCAATGCTGAAGCCATTCGGCTCGAACAAACCGGAGAAAAGAAACCATTTCGCGTGGGCGACAACAGCCCGGAGAACGCACATTTGCATACGGGGACCCTGGATTGTCCCATGGGCTATGATCTCAAGCTCGATCCCCACGACTGGAAAAAGCTAGCGAAGCAGATGCTAAGGACTGAAGTCGATGGTGGAGGACATAATCCGACGCCGCTCGTCGGGCTAATAGAGGAACTAGAAAAGCGACAAAACAAATGGCACAACGACGCGCACATGCACACTGAAGAGCGGACGAGGTTGTTTGGTGCCGAAAATATGTGCAGGTCGAAGGGTGAAGGAGCCATGTGTCTGAGGATGGTCGCACATATCCGGATAATGATTGAGCAGTTGGATTGGGACTAACGAAGAAGTTTGGGATTTCACGAGACATGTTTTCGATGGTGTTATCGGTGGTCTTGGGATTGCAGTTGTGGTACTTAGACGCTGGATATCCCTCGTTGTTTAACATGGGGTTGTCATCTCATTGGTTCTTTTAGCATAGGAAATGTCGTCTTTGAACGTAAAAGTGGTAATTGAGAGCTTTGAGCAATCGGAATGCTAGTGTGGAGTATACATTCGTCTTTCAACAACCAGCGATGACGACATACAAGAGGCTTGCGACTAGGTACGATAGATGTTTGGTAATGAATACATTATGTTACCTTAAACCACAAAATACAATCACTCGTCTACTAGGCTACATAAGCCTGCCGTCGTGCTTTGTGCTTCAACGTTGATTTTGGGTTTTCTTTTCCAAGTTACCATCCCCACGGTTTCATGGTATGAGTAACCTTCATCCACGGGCAAACGTACATACACAGGCCGTAAGAAAGTGCAGTAAATGCTAGGAGAGACATCAAAAGCGGCACACGAAACATGCCCTTTCTCCCTCTACCCTAGACATGAAAGTAAGCATTGCTTCATCCATACACCTGAGCGAGTCTCACCTCGATGACGCCCTTCTCAAAATCACTGGGCCTTGACACGGCCTTGATTGACTTGATGACAAGCGAGAAGTCGCCATGCTGCTCGCCAAAGAAGCTACGCTGTGTTAACAATCTTCAAGGACAGAGACAATCTGCTTGGCCACATTACCTTCTCATCATGATGCTGAATCTCTTTATGTTCTTCGCATCGAGCTCCCCAGCCCCCTTCTTCTCCTTACCGCGATATGTCGGTTTCAATTCTTTCCACGGAACAAACACAAACGAGCTCTCAGCTTGCGTTGCATCCTGCGAGAGGGCGAAATCATATTCCCACGAGATAGTTGCCTGCTCTCGACCATTGTCGGGATTTTTGGGCAGCAGCTCATCCTTCAGAATAAAGGTGTAGCTTTTGCCGTCAGATTTGCCTAGATCAATGAGGATGCCATCATAATCTGAGAGATTCCATGTGTTGTCCTCAGCTGTAGTGCGTTGGCTGGCAAAACCGGCTCCGCCAAGTGTCTTGATGTCGAGGTGCCCATGAAAGCGTGCACTAGAATCAGTGACATCGAGATAGGACTTCGTGGGAGATGAGCAGCTGTTATGTTTTGGAGATGAATCAGGTGTGCCTTACTTGTGACTTTCCACCGCGTACGCGATCATCACTTGCCGTCCAATCCGAGGCTTTCCATGATCTATTTGGTCAGCGCGGTATTGCGACCAAAGGGTTTCTCTACCTTTCTCCGCCAAACAACACTTGCTCTTTCTCTTTCTTCATTTTTAAGGAAAATGACAGTCTTTTCGATTCGAATGGTGGTCAATTGAGGTATGCGCACAAAGGAATCGAAGTTGCTGTTGTAGGATACTCATGACCTCAGCGAATTTCCGGATCTGAGCGTCCGTGCACTCGTCCCGCTTTCGTGCTCCGCACCTGAAAGCGTCGAATCAACGCGACAACTTCAAGCACTACACATCTGAAATTGTTCCGTCATGGATTTTCGGCCATTGAATCGTATGGGTGACTCAGATGAAGCGCTCCTAGATGAGCCATTCCGTCCCTTCTACAACTTCTGGGCGCCGAAGCCGGTCCTCGTGCACCAGTAAGAGCAACCCCAACCTACCGGCCACCCTGGCTGATGATCTAGGGACAATGACTATGACCGCGAGGTGTTCATTGAGAGGCCTTGGCTGGGAGTGCTCTTGTTTGATAACAACGCTTCGGATGCGAGGGACCACGCTGCGAATGAGAGAAGTAGGGCTAATGATGCGTGATGTTTTTTCTCAGCATGCGTTGACAAGATATGCAGCCTTTCTGTCGTGGCTGCGGCTAGCAGTGTATATGGCAATTGTATCTGTCGCAATTATCATGAATTTCCATCTGAAATCAGAACCTAGCGCCGTCGGTAAGTGTACTTTCTATATCGCAGCAGATGAAGCAAGAAACCGGACATCTTCGTAGCGAAGAGACCCTGAATGTTCTGCGTTTGTAATGTGTACCTCGAGGGATTACGCCTTCTCGTACGAATATTAGTATAAGGGGTAGTGTCCAAGCTCGTAGATATATCGTGGGTCGACGCGTCTCAGTATACACGAAAGGCTTGCTTTACTGACTCGTTGGTGTAGAAAGAAAGTTTTCCCTTCCCTTCGGCATCATCTTTTGGACTCTTTCAGTTGCATGTCTAGCTTCTGGATTGGCAAATTACATTAAGACAATAGCCAGATACAGTCGACGAACAGCGCTAGTGCAAGCAGGCTGGAAGACGCAGATTGTGTTCACAGTGGTTGCGACGACCATCGTGGCGGCATGTATATTATTTCTCACTACTAATGCGCAGACGCGTCGATAATTCCTTGAGTAATTATCCTAAGGCTAATCACTACAAGAAATCATAGTTGATGACTTTCTTCATCTCTGCTCTCGTCCCTTGATATCGTGACTGCATGCTTTAGTCACAGGGTGTATTCCTTGATTGCCCTTATGGACCTAACCAAAGTCACTCAGCCTCCAAGGGAGCCCAAGTTTGATCGTCAATGGTCGTGTATATGACACCTCCGCCGAGCAGGTCGTCACCTGCGCGTGCTACCTCCGCGGTGTCGATGCCAAGTTGGGCAGCAATGACTTGTTGATGTATGCCGTCGTTGCTCTGCGGTGGTTCTCTTAGGAACTGATATACGCGCCTGGCCGTAGCACTATAACTTGAGAGATCTGCGCCGTATGCTCCCCCCCCTGTCTGCTGTTGAGTTTCATTTGCAGAAGTTGCACCGCCCGCGTTGTTGGAGGCACCAGGTGGTCCACGAGTGTAGTGTAAATGCACTGCCGTTGCTTCTAGAAGATGGTATGATACCTCATTCATGTCCTCTACTGGGCGTATGATCTGTGCATTGATATGGCGTCGCTCGTGAAAGCTTTTCAGCTTGCCCCACGCCCTGCAGTATGCGCCTTCGACAAGCTTTGACTTGAGCGGGCTCGTCTCCATAGCGTCAGCGTCATTCCATTGCTTCGCCTCGATGCTGCCTGTACCATCGTCGAGTTTATATGTGATGTTAGTCGTTTGCGTAGCGATGTTGCGTATTTGGGCAACGAAAGTGAGCTACAATCATTAGAACGTGGCTTAATAAGAGGATCTGACCGAACATACCTGCGAGACCTTAGTGCCATCAATCTTGAATTCATCGGCTACATCAGGCTGGGCTTCGAGTATTTGCTTGATTGTGACCGGCCGGAGCTGGTCCTGAACGTTGTCCTAAAGATGCTGTCAGACGTTTCGTTGTAGATTCTCCTTAGAGAAAATTTACTCGTCCTTTGCTAGGGCTGTTCTGACTGCCATCAGGCATGAAGCCCCCACCGCCTCCGCCTGCGCCGTACGAAGTGTAGGACGTCTCGTAATTGTTGCTGTAATCTGTAGATATCAATACATCGCGAAGTAGACTAGATCTCTACAAGACGTACTCATTGCTAGAGGTGCGCGTTCTCAATTCTCGTGTTCTGGTGTTCTGGTGCGCTGTCGCGTGGTGCTCAAACGGTGCAGGTGGGGCAGAGAGACGCGCCGCGACGCGTCAGATTTGAGATGGGAGGTCGCGACCCCACGTACGCCAAGATTTCGTGGTCCGTGCGAATTTTTTGGATCCAGAATTTCCGCGAAGATGCGATGCCATCCACCGCGTTCCTGCAATCATTCACGGCCACGCCACGCCGCCCACCCATTATGGCTCCTCGTGCGAGCTCCCCGGCGCTTTCCGAGAACGAATTTGACATTGGGGCCGCACTTTTTGGAGACGACGAAAGCACTGGAAATGCGAAAGATCTTGCCGTGGACCTGGGACTAGACTTGGAAGATGGCAGCCAGAATGGGTCCGACGATGAGGCATTCATTGCGGCAACGCAGGCTGCTTCGAACAGGAAGTCTTCGAATTTAAAGGGTCACACAGTCAAGAAGGGCGGAGGCTTCCAGGCCATGGGTCTGAACGCAGCGCTTCTCCAAGCTATCACGCGGAAGGGCTATAAGGTCCCAACTCCTATCCAACGACGTGCTGTGCCGCTCATATTGGACCGACAAGACGTGGTGGGAATGGCTCGTACTGGTTCTGGGAAGACGGCGGCGTTCGTCATACCCATGATTCAGACTTTGAAGGCACACTCGGCGAAATATGGAGCTCGTGCTATCATCCTCTCGCCTTCCCGAGAGTTGGCCTTGCAAACATTAAAAGTCGTTAAAGAATTGGGTCGCGGTTCGGATTTGCGGACTGTGCTCTTGGTGGGTGGTGACAGTCTTGACGAGCGTATGTGCATTGATTACAGCTAAGACATACAAGACGCTGACCATCTCATAAGAATTCAGTTCTATGACTACAAATCCAGACATCATCATTGCGACACCAGGACGTTTTCTCCATTTAAAGGTTGAGATGGGGCTAGATCTGTCTTCTGTGAGATATATCGTTTTCGACGAGGCAGATCGTTTGTTCGAGATGGGATTTGCTGCGCAACTAGCAGAGATCCTTCACGCATTGCCCATGTCACGGCAGACCCTTCTTTTCTCCGCTACACTCCCCAAATCCTTAGTCGAGTTTGCCCGCGCTGGCCTCCAGGAGCCGAGACTGATACGCCTTGACGATTCAAAAGTTTCACCGGATCTTGAAAGCGCATTTTTCACAGTTAAAAGTGCTGAAAGAGACGGAGCTCTCCTTTACTTGCTCGATAAAGTCATCAAGTTGCCCACGGGCGAGACAGAAGTTGCAAAGAAAGCAAGAAAGTCAGATACCAAAGGCAATAACAAGAAGCGCAAGCGAGCACCTGAAACGTCTCATGCAGTCGATACTCCGACTCCGAATTCTACGGTCGTCTTCGCGGCTACGAAGCATCGAGTCGAGTACTTAGCTAGTCTACTGAAAGCTGCGGGATATTCCGTTTCCTACGGTACGCTCTTGCGCCTGAACACATTTCCTGAATGCTAATCTCTATCAGTGTATGGTAATCTAGACCAGACGGCTCGAAAACTTCAAGTGCAGGATTTCAGAGCGGGTCTAACGAATGTACTGGTTGTCACTGACGTTGCAGCACGCGGTCTTGATCTGCCTTATCTCGCGAATGTTATCAACTACGACTTCCCTTCTCAGCCTAAGATCTTCGTCCATCGCGTTGGTCGAACAGCCAGGGCAGGGAGAAAGGGCTGGAGCTACAGCTTGATCCGCGATTCTGACGTTCCCTATTTGATCGATCTCCAATTGTTTCTTGGACAACCTCTGGTTACCGAAAGGTCTTCAGGCAAAGATGCAAATTATGCGCAAGACGTAGTGGTTGGCACATTCGTCCAAGACGAGCTTGAACCTGAGGTGGAGCTTGTGAATAGGCTGCACGAAACCGACGAAGATCTGATCAATCTCCTGTCTGTGGCAGGAAAAGGTGAAGCTCAATACACAAGGACTAGAAACTCCGCTAGTAGCGAGTCTGTGAAGAGGGCGAAGCAACTTTTATCGTCGCGTAGCCTGTCAAACACACATCTGCTCTTCAGTAGTGACGTCCATGATGCTCTGCGAGAAAAAGAAAAGATGTTAGAGAGGATTAGCTCGTTTCGCCCCACGGAATCGATATTCGAAATTGGAAAGCGTGGCACAGGTGGCGAGGCTGCCGAGATCATGAAAAAGAGAAGGCAACAAATAGACAAGATGAAACAGAAGCAAGCGACCCAGCCCAGCGGTATGCCCGATGACTTAGGCGGGAGGACGGCGCCATCGGGCGCTACGGAAATTCTCGACGTGGCCTCAGAAGACGGGGAGGATCCTGAGGACGCGGACTTGGCGTCTGATTCAGACGACCTCGAAATCTCCGTATCGCAGCCAACCGCTCGTAGCGGAGGCAAAGATGATTGGCAGAATTCGGATTTCTTCATGTCGTATGAGCCGAAGGGTGTGAATGCAGCTGAAGAAAGAGGTTACGGGGTTCACACAGGCTCGTACAACACGGCCCAACAAGCATCCAATTTCGTCGAGAGTGCCAGGGCGGCGCAAATGGATCTCACAAACGACGAAGTACGGGGATTCGCAGAGGCCAGTAAAGCTCGAGGTATGCGTTGGGACAAGAAGTCTAAAAAATATGTCGCCAAGGCCAATGATGAGGATGGCTCTAAAGGAGCGAAGATGGTGGTGGGCGAAAGCGGTCTCAAGATTGCCGCAAGCTTTCGCAGCGGGCGATATGATGATTGGCGTAAATCTAACAAGATAGGTCGCCTGCCACGTGTCGGTGAGTTGGAGAAGCCAAACCATGCAGCGGCTCATAGTAGTGGTCGCCACTACAAGCACAAGGCGGAGCGGGCGCCTAAGGAAGCTGATCGGTACCGGGACGACTATCACACTCAGAAGAAGAAAGTCGCGGAGGCGAAGGAGAAACGAATTGGGAAATTCAGGGATGGTGGCGCCAAAAACGAACTAAAGGGCGTTGATGATGTCCGCAAACAACGCCAGCTCCAGGAGAAACGCAAGGAGAAGAACGCAAGGCCTTCCAAAAAACGAAAGTTTTGAGGGCTCAAGCCTAAGCCAATACATCGTCCCATCATTGCAGCAGTTGGCGAGTAGATCTCTATATTTTACAAGCAAATGATTGGGCCAAAAGTTCGCCCGACCATCCAATTTCAGCCCAATATTCAGCCTTACCAGGCGCGGTCGGTACGTACCGAGCTGCTGCCCTGTACTACTGTGCGGCGCGTAGACTAATCGGGATCGCTCTTGGCCATCATGAAGTGTCCCACATAGGCTTGCATCAAATACTTGCGACAACAGGCGAGCGCAAAACTCCGAATATTACCTTTATACTGGCATTGGTATATTCGGGCGCGTCACTCATGGTACACGATATAGACGTAGATTGTTTAGGATTTTTTCGCAAAGGCGTCCGGTTTATTACTTCATCCATTGTGCTACCGTCATCGTCTCCACTCAGCAAACCCACGTAGTCTCACCCGTCAGGTTCAGCTTCCTGTTGTTGTACGGACAGGCGTACAAATACCGGCCATGTGCTAATCCGGAAACAGCAATTTCGCAATATGCAGTCATCGGCAGATGAACACTTCCGATAGTGATACGAGTAGCTGCTTCGCATGTGAAGCTTACCTTGATTGAGAGTATCTCTTCACATTCCAGCAGCATGTTGTCGTTTTTGGGGGATTGCCCAGCATACATGGCGTTATTATTAGCTTCTATACAGCATGTTACCTGGGACACAATTTACGGAGCCAGATTGTGCGAGACCAAACCCGGTACTGATTGGCTCGCAAGACTTAGATACGATGCTATATCACGACTGGCGGGCCACATACTCAACATTCGATCGTGGCAAACAATCCTGCTCCCGATACGGAATAGAGTTGACACTGACAGCCGACCGCGTATTGAGCGATAGCGACTAGTCGCCTCGCGTCCTTTTAACGTGGCACCACTGAACCGGGTCACGATAGCGTTTAGGACCCTGATTCATTGCCTTTTCTTTTGCCGACGACCAACTAACGGAACCGTAAACTTGTCCTTGTTCATACACAACGGCATCACCGGCTAGCATCAAGGGTCGTGCTAAGCGATGAACTAAAGAAAGAAAAAAGCAGATGAAGATGACGTGCTGTGCCATGTGCAAGTGCCTTTACCCGCAACCCACAAGGAGAATTTCATTTTCGGCGACTTATCGAGTATAGCTCAACAGGCAACCCAGATCCATAGCTAACCGCTACGCCTCGAGCATGCAGCTGCCCGTATTTGGAGCGGCTGTAGACCAGGGATATGCCAGCATTTCAATACTTTTGCTTATGTTCGAAGGAGTATGTTATGCGGAGCTTACCCGTTGGGGCTAAGAGCAAAGTCAAACGGGCTTCGAGAAGGCGCCACATATCTTGCTTGTCCGCAGCATACACCGTTCCGCGCCTATACGGGAACACGCACGCGTAAGATGAGGTGTTGGGCCACGGACGCACGCGATCCAATTGCCAATCATCCAGCCATGCGACTATGCTCCGTCTAGAATTCTCCGAGATTCGACCCGCGTCCCTACATTGGCATCGACTTCAGAGTCGCACATTGCAGCTGTAAACGGACAGTCCAAATGTTCACGCACATGCACGGCATCGGAAGAAGACAATTGCCTATATGAGAGCAGTAGTAGTTCTCGACCGAAGGGGGAGCCTGGAGACGGGAGTGGGCTATCTGACCGAGAGGGGAAAGGTCCAACGAAGCGTGAGTGCGTGTGCGGCTAGTCTACCTCGCGCTACAACGTTTCCATCGTTGTCGGCGGAAATTTACCGCTCCGTCACACGACGACTGCAGCAATTACTCGAAGACTATTATCGTTCCTGCCGATGACCTTGCTGTTATTACGCGGCGGATCGCACTCGAACGGCTCTCCACAGTAACGGCGCACGAACAGCAATGTGCATGACCGAGGCGAGGTGGTCGACAGGGTGTTCTGCGTCGCGTTTGGAGGAAGAATTTCGCCAACACGATGGATGTAGACGGGCCGCACCCAGTCAATCGACCATGGCGCGTGCGTGCCGGGGTGGGCATCGGGCCTGTGGCTTTCAATAAGCACCCCGGTCGGCGCTGTGCTACTTTTGGAACAAACGTGGGTTCGCAGATCCGCCGCGGTTGAATCCGAGGGCCTTGGGCCCCTGACCATGACTTGAATCCCCTGGCTGTGGATAGAGTGGATTCGAGGGGCATGACGTGTGGGTGGCCCACGAAGTGATGATGAGCACAGCAGTATGCCGTGCGGTCGCGAGTATCCGCTGCATGGCCTCCGCCGAAAAGGAAGTGGTCGAGGTGAGGTGACACTGCACAGCACCCGCCAGGACAGCAGACGGCTTCCCGAGGACGGGGCGCCGGGCACGCCGTTGGACAGAGCACGACGCTGTCATAGGCTCGTTTGGCGGGCAGCCACGTTTGCAGCCTCGCAACAAGAGGAGCAGAAATGAGCCAATAAATGGCCGGTGGTCAACCTTCTGTTAGCGGTGATTTCAATATTCCCGCAGCCATTTTTGGCTCACGCTGCCGCTGAAGAGGCTAATAAACTCCCGGACTGGCAGGGCCTCCACGATGCTCACAAAAGTTCCGCCCGCTAGGCTCGCAGGACGGCACGCGGCCGGGTCGGACTGTGGAAACAGAAGCCTGGGGGGGCGGCGGCGGCGCACTCACCACGTTTTGGCAGCACTACCGTCTCCCTCTTTGGGCAAGCGAGCGCCCCCGAGACGCGGCTTACACATCACACATCGCAGGTCCGGAGTAGCTGCTGGCCTTGGCGGTGTTGGATGTCCCCATTTGTGCCTGTGTCCGTTGCTCGTGTTCTTGGAGCTTCCAGAATGGCCATCGAAGCATCCAAGGCCCGCCTAAGCGAGCAGGCACTACCACCGTACATGTACGCGTGCAGGGCAACGTGAGAAGGGCAGGTGTCATTCCAAATATAAGCAGCGGAGTCACGACGTCCACGGGACGCAATAAGCTTCGTCGCAACGCTGCTATTCTTGTCCGCAGCCAATATATTCCGCCCTCGATCCTCAGCGGCGGGTTGATACACAGCACAGGAGAGGGTCGCTAGGGTCAAGCAGCCGCGTTTCCGAGCTCAAGCTTCTGACGGGGACGCGTGCTACGTGCAAAACCTGGGAGTCTGTCTATCAGGCCCTCTGTTGCACCTGCAAGCGTGCTGACGACAGTCGTAAACGCCGTAGCCATTGGCCGCTATAGCGCCGACTGCGAAGGAGGGGAAGTGGGAGCTCGCTTCCATGAGAGAGATTGCTGTCACATGCGTCGTTCCCCCCTCCATGCTGCGAGCGTGAACAACAATTTCCTCGAGATATATCACAATATCTGTGCTACCGCAAGGCTCGGTGTTTCGGCTCCACACTGTCCAAGCGCCCCGAACGCATGATTCAGGGCAATCTCCGCAGCGGACGTTTCTGGGTGATCGTCGACGGCAACCGGGATCGCAGACACCAGGCCGGAGCATTTTGGGCGAGATCACCACATCTCGATCCACGACAACAAGCCGCGGCCATAACGCAGCTGATATGACCTTTACTTTGCACAACATCTGCGCCATTCAAGACTGGCTGCCGACCATTCTCGAGATTGGCCGCCACTTCTCTAGTGCAGGAAATAACAATCAATCTGCCAGTACGCGCACGGCGCGGGACTCGCTCTCGCACGGGGACGAGAATCATCTGATGCGGCGAGTCGGCTGGTCGACGGGCCTGCAACCACACGCTATGGTGTGCGCCTTGCGAACCGCTCGAGCAACTATGGACCTGTTCGGCAGGCTTCGCGACTTGGACGACGGCAGGAGCATGAAGACACGGCGCATTGCAGTCGTAGTGCGGCACGGCGAATGCTAAAGCATCACCCGCAGCGTCCGTCGAACGCCCACCCGCGCCGGTGTGCTGTAGTCAGCTCCCCAGTACTAGCAGAAGACGTGCAGCAGATTTTACAGCTCGACGGCAACTAGCCACTGAATAAGGCGGCCACCGTGGTATACGGTTTGCCGCCAGCGCTCGGGCTGGAGCTGGAGCTGGAGCTGGAGCTCGAAAATGATCCAATCCCGACTGGCGGTGCGGAACAAGGAGCATTCGGCCTATTGGCCAATGCCCCAAGACAGGCCACGAGCGCTTCGAGGGGGATTTGTGTGGGAAGTGGGAAGGGGAAGGGGGTCGTGGGTTCAAGTCAAGCCCTATCCGCAGGGCGGGTCGATCAACGCGGTGGCTGACGCCGTGTGATATCTGTTTTCGCATCTTCTGCAGGCAGAAATGGCCATGCAGAAGCCAGGCTGGGACGGTGCGCGCTGTCGCGACGTCGAGACCCTGCTTGCCTGCGAGCCGGCGGCAGCCCAGACGAGGGTTCCAAGGACAGACGAGTCCACTCTTTGGGCCCCCGGGAGCGCGACTTGACAGGCGTGCCAGTCGGGCGGGCCTGTCACCTAGAGCCACATTTCGCCATGGGCACAGTGGTGGACATGGCCAGTGGGCGTGGCCAGTGTGCAGAGCGCCGTGCTGCGAGCGCCTGACATGCAGCGCGCCCACACCTGAGGCACCGACGGGCGCTGTCGGGCCATCCGGCGCTGGGGACGCGGCCCAGGCGCCGTGTGCAGCGCTGCAATTATCGATGGCCGTCGTGCTCGATGGCTCGATTTGCCCACCGGCTGCGCTCTGCAGTGTAATAGCGCGCCCTCGCTAGCCGTCGCTAGCTGGACGGTTTGCAAAAGCAGGGGGCCATGGGCTCGTAGGCGAGCCACACAAGCCGCTCCCACTTCTGGCCATGGGTCTTGTCCATGCTCCCCTACGCCATGCGTCCGCGGCTGCGCGACTCTCTGGGACAGGCGGCATGCCTTGTCAAAGAACGATCAGCCGAACAAGCATGCCCCGTCGCCGACGCGCCTTCCCTGCCTGCCCAAGCTTCCCATAGCCCGGTGCTCGCTGTGGCCCCGTGTTGTGGCTGTCATCCATCGCCTGCACCACGAACAGGGATTTGCGAAGAGATCTGTGAGCAGAAGCTTGAGAACCGATCGAGGTTATTACTGGAGGATCTCCGCCCGCCGAGCTAGCTGGAGACTCTCCTCCTGCGTTCAGTGCTGCTCGCACGCACCATTGGCTCCGTCATCCGCACTCTCACCCTCTCCTCCGACCACCTTTCCCAGCCCTGTCGCGACGGACCGCCTCTGGCTGCTCCCTGCTGCCACGGGAGGCTCGCGTGCTTCTTACGAGAGCCGTGTTGAAACAAGACCTCCGACCACTGAAGTCTTAAACGGAAATTTCCAAAAAGGTACCGACGACTTTCCTTTCTCCGCCTTTTGCGCCTATCCCTGCCCGCGGACTTCGTATCTTGACGGATGTTTCTGATACTCCGTAAGGGGGACCCTATGTAAACGTTTGTCGATACCCATCTTCTCTTGCTAGCATTTGCGCCTTATGTATGTCCATTGTCGTTGTTTGGGATTCTAGACCGTCACTCACCTGTGCTCGACATGCAGACGCAACAACTACCCATTCTCGACTCGTCGTACCAACATCCGTCCCATTTGAACAGGTCTGCGGATCCGTTCAATTTACCAATCATCCACACTGAGCATTGCGCTCCCGCTGCAGACGCGGCGTTTGAGCGCTGCGCTGGTCGAGCTATGCAGAGTCTGTCCTTACCTCCTCCAGCTTCACTCCCTTCTACGCCTTTCGGGCGATATCAAGAACCGGGAAGCGGCCTGGTCAAATTCCCACCACAGTTCAGTCCTGGCAGGCCTGAACAGCACAGCTACCCATCTCCTCCCATGTCAGATTCTCACTCACCCGCACGCCGCTCAGCCCACGTCGTCGAACCGGAAGGACATCCGTACCCGCCATCTTTACACGAAGCACGCCGGCTGGAAGGACTCGCGCCACATCCACCACCGCCTTCGTTGCTCGACCCTCGATCTGCATCCGTAGCGCAAGGTCTTGCGCAGCAACGTCCAGTGTATCCCGGAGATTCGCAACCTAGGGGTCCACCAATGCACTACCAACCTCCATATGGACCCGTGCATGCCTCCCAAAATTATGTATATGGTTATCCCCCTCCGGGAGTTCCTCAATACCTTGGAAGTCAAGGTGCAGGCCCAGGGCCCCAAGTACAGCCAGGCGCGATCATAAGTCCCCAACCTCTGAGACAGACGAAGCCAGCCAGAAGAACAAAAGCACATGTCGCATCCGCGTGCGTAAACTGCAAGAAGGCGCACCTCAGCTGCGACGTTCAACGTCCTTGCGGTCGATGCGTCGCTTCTGGAAAGCAGGTTAGTGAGCGCAAAACAAGTCCAGTACCAAAGTCTAGGGCTAGGCACATTTCCTTCACAATACTGACTCAAACGTGTTTTTAGGAAACATGCAAGGATGTGCAACATAAAAAAAGAGGGCGACCGAGGTTAAGAGATGACAAAGAGTTCGGAAGAAGCGAGGAAGGCCGCATGGTATCCAGCCAAATCTTAGGAGCATTGCCACAATCAGGCCCAGATGCCTTGGGCCAGCAATCTCCATTTGCGACGGTATCCCGAGCGCCCGAGCCGTATCGAGCGTTGACTTCCACGCGAGAGGAAGAAATATCCAAGAGTAGGCTTCAACCCGTGGCTATTAGCACCGCACATCCAACACGTGGAAGTTTTAGTGGGCTATCAGTCTTGCCTTATATTACAGGACCAAATCTAGCATACCAATCTCTGCCGGTAGCATTTCTTGATCTGGACCTCGTTGTTCAGAAAACCAATCAGACTTTCCAGGAGCTGGTCGGTTTCCTTGGCGATGTCCGCGGTAAAAGCCTGGTAGAGTTGCTGGAAAGCCGACAACACGAACTATTGCAGCAGCTTCGTACTGAGCTGCGCGTAGAGCGGGATGAGCGCGAGCCAACTTACATGGCTCCTATAACCCCCGTTGGACAAGATCCGATGCAGCCCGTGATGCAGTCAGTCACGGACAAAGATGTCGATCAAGTCAGTCAAGGCTTCACCGATAGATCCGTTCTTCTCAGTTTCCGCTTGTCAAATGGTCAGTTCCAGTCCCTAACAACGCAGGTTCGACTTGCGAAAACTTCGTTGTACTTCGTCACAATGGTAGTACATATCCCTCCTCGACCTACTGGCCCGCATCTTTTGACAAAACAACTGGCTCCACCTACACCAGTCCGTTCCTCTCAAACAATGTCAGCACCTACAAAAGCTCCCACCAGAGAGTTTGGCTCGTACCCTCTTCGACCCACGTCCTCTGCTGGCTCAGCTCCGACTTCCCCTTATTTTAACTTTAATACGGTCCGAACATCGCTTCCGACCGTCAGTTCCAGCTCTTACGGGGGTAGTCCTTCCTACGGCTACTCTCCAACAGCTGGTCCCGAGCAGGGATATTTTCCGACTTATCAGCCGCCATCCCAGCCGGGAGCGTACCCCTCTTCCTATCAACCTGCATCGAGAACGAATTCGGTGACGTCCGAAGCTCAACGCGGGGCGGCTCACCCTGCTCGGCTGGAGGGGCTACAACTACCGCCAATCCGCACCACACCTGCTGCTCCACTAGGCTCGCCGATGGCACAGGACTTTGGTGAAAACACACGGGATCGAGACCGTGTGCGACGCCGTGCGTCTCCTTCAAGCGCAGAGGCGAGACCCGATACGCCTGATCCGGGCAAACGGAGACGCTTGAACATACATGAAGTTCTGGAATGATGAACGAAACAAGCACTTAACGCATACGCTATACGCTATACAATAGACAATTGACCTAATACACTTGTTGTAATAGTCCGTATATTTTCAATTGAAGAAGAGGAGGATTGTACATACACACCTCTGATTTCTCGACGAAGGCCGGCCTTCGTCGCGGTGTTCGATACACTATCGATTTTGATGGAGCGCAACTTACATGTTACTCGGCTCGGTACAAAATTTATCCTTACATCCCTTGCATATATTGAGGGTGCCTGTCGTTATCACATTTTGGAGGCATATACGGAGCGATACCATTGGGTTTTGGCAATGAAACGGCCCGACTTTGGTCGCCATATGACTGGTCAGGTGTGTGGATTGAAATTTTGGGTGCATACATACGGGAAAAGCGATTTTACCAACGGAGCGGTGAGAGCGCGAGGTGGTACGGCCTGGGTGACATCCACGCATTCGCTCGAAGAACATTTATTCTGGAAGGAAATTGTGGATCCTATTGTCGAGGGAAAATACTGGCCACGTTTGGGGGAAGGGGGGTGGTTGGCTTTTTGGGGAATTCGTATGGAGCGCATGCAGGTCCGGTTGCTCGGTTTGTGCGAGTTGGAAGCTTGCTTGCGACTTTTTGGTAACTTTCTTTTCCGCGGAAGGGAGAGATGGTGATGGCCAGTCAGTTGGGCAGCATGGATGGATATGGGATGGGCAAAGGAACTGTATACCCCTTTTGCATGGTCTGTAAAATGCAACGGTACGATCGCTCGTGAGACTCTCGCAACCCATAGGTCGGTTGAGTAACGTTACAGCATATCCACGTGATGGTACCCAAGGCTCAAGTCTTACGAAGCCGATTCGTCACGAAATGAAAATCTTGGAGAAAGGCCTTTTACGTTTCGAGTAAATTTGATTCATGATGTGTCTTGACGGGTCTAGCAAGGTAGCACGGACCACTATACGATGACAAAGTTATTGAACTCCACAAGGCATTTGAGAGTAACGGAACGTCGTCTTCAAAAGTATTCATAGACCGTCAGAAGCATTATGTAATTAATATGATACAAGCGTTAACTCCTGCCACATGCTACACGCAGCTAGTACCCCAAACGCCGTCACACATTTCCTCCAGACTCCACGCTCTATTGAAGCTTATTCCCTCCATAGTAAAAGTCCACGCCCGAAAACGCCACAGCATAGCTTGAACATGACCAATAGTCACGTCAAACAAGCAACGCATCAACCGACCACCTTCATCTTTTTCTTTTTCTTCTTGCCATCTTCCGGCGCCTTGCCCTTCTGGAAGTCCCTCCAACTATTGATCCGTGTGTCTCTCGTCTTCTCCCACGCCTCCTCATGATCCCTCTTCCGCTTCCTTTCCGCAATCTCCTCCTCCTCTTTCCGCTGCTGCCTCCCCTCCTCCCTCAACTGCGCCTCCATTTGCCTCCTCCGCCTCTTCTCGTTATCCATGATGACCCACGTCGTCTTTTCGCGCCATGCCTTCGCAAATTCGTCGCCACGCGTCTCCTCGTCGTCGGCCGTCAGCTTGCGATCGCGCATCAGCAGCATGCGCGCATCGGCGATGTGCTCGTCAAGCTCGGCGCGCTGCTTCTCATCCATAAGCACGGTCTGCGCTTTCTTGAGCCGGTCAAAAGCCTCGGGTGCTTTGGGGTTGGGTGTTTTGTCGGGATGGATGAGGAGCGATTTATTGCGGTAGACTTTTTTGATGTCGGATTCTGGGACTCCGGGTTGAAGATCGAGAACGGCGTAGGCGTTGAGCTTAAATACAGAGAGGATGCGGTCAATCTCTCCATCCTGGTTGCTGTTAGTGGTGTGTATGTGGGATTTGGAGGTTTGACGGGCGTACCTTGTCGAGCTCCTTGCCCGTAGCCAGGAGTTCGGCCTCGATATCGATATCGGCATCACCCATTGTAGCAGGACTTCAGGGCTGTAGCGAGTGTAGATTGTTGCTGAAGCTGGGTGGGAGGCGAGTGGGTGAGTAAGTGAATGTGAGTGAGGGCGAGGTTTATAGCGGCGGAGGTCTCAGGCACCTCCGAGGCGGTCCCCCGCCCGATTCGCGCACGGACCATGGAGATTTTCGGCTCCCAAAAAATTACCCGCGATACACTCTTTCACTACTTTCACATCTCTCGTCCGATCGCTGTCAATATGGTCAGTTGTGTCAGAACGCACTCCATAGAGACCGAGCTAACAATGGAACCTCAGGTTGCGCCCGGTATCACGGGTCGCACGCGACCAACCAAGGTCAAAAAACAGGCAGGCGCGAAGAGAAAGCGCCAGGATGTCGATGTGGAGACTCTAGACGATGCAGTCGCGCAGCTGGTAGGAGACCCCTCCTTCTTCTAATACGCCCTTTCTTGGGCCAGTTGCTAGGTTCGCATTTGCGTGCATTGTACTTGGAGTTGAATCAGCATGAACTTTACACACGCTAACTGACCTCGCAGCAACTAAAGGACGGCTCGTACAAGAACTTCACAGACCTTCCGCTATCTGGTGCTACCAAGCAAGGCCTCAAATCCGCCCATTTCACCGTCATGACAGACATCCAGGCGAAAGCTATCCCGATCGCCTTGAAGGGTCACGATATTCTCGGCGCTGCAAAGACTGGCAGCGGAAAGACCCTAGCCTTCTTACTACCCGTCCTCGAGAATCTGTATCGACTACAGCACATCGGCGCAGATGCAGGCTTGGGCGCTTTGATTATATCACCGACTCGCGAACTCGCGATTCAGATTTTCGATGTACTGCGCAAGATAGGGAAGCATGGACACATGTTCGCAGCGGGACTAGTCATAGGCGGAAAGAGCTTGGAAGCTGAGCGAGAGGCACTGACTAGGATGAACATCCTCGTTGCGACACCTGGCCGGATCCTGCAGCACTTGTCGCAGACTGTCGCTTTCAATGTAGACGACCTGAAAATGCTAGTTTTGGACGAGGCGGATCGCATTCTCGACATGGGTTTCCAAAGAGACGTTGACGCTATACTGGAGTATCTCCCAAAGGAGCGACAGACCCTGCTGTTCTCAGCTACACAGTCCAAAAAAGTCTCCGACCTGGCGCGACTGAGTCTACAAGAACCCGAATACGTCTCTGTGCATGCCGAGGACAAATCAGCAACACCAAAGACCCTGCAGCAAAATTATTTTGTTTGCCCGGTTGAAGAGAAGCTAGATACGTTGTGGAGCTTCATTCAGGCTAGCAAGAAGAGCAAGATATTATGCTTCTTCTCCTCGGCGAAGACGGTGCGCTTCGTGTACGAATCGTTCCGCCACATGCAGCCCGGCATACCCCTACTACATTTGCATGGTCGGCAGAAGCAAGGAGCTCGACTGGACGTCACGACTAAATTTGCAGCTGCCAAGTTTTCATGCCTGTTTGCTACGGATGTTGCCGCGCGTGGCCTCGACTTCCCCGCTGTCGATTTTGTAATACAGGTGGACTGCCCGGAAGATGTCGACACGTATATTCACCGTGTTGGACGTACAGCGCGCTACAACCGTGAAGGCCGAGGCGTATTATTCCTTGCACCGAGCGAGGAGGAAGGCATGTTGAAACGGCTAGAAGCCAAGAAGGTACCTATCGAGATCATCAACGCTCGGCAGAAGAAGAAACAGTCCATCAGGAGCCAACTGGTGCACATGTGTTTCAAAGACCCTGAACTCAAGTATCTTGCACAGAAGGCTTTCATTACATATACAAAGTCTCTCTACGTACAGAAGGACAAAGAAATCTTCAATATCAGGAACTATGATTTGGAAAAGTTTGCTGCCAGTTTAGGTCTTCCGGGTGCCCCGAAGATCAAGTTCCTAAAGGAAGATGACGGAAAGAGGGGAAAACAGCAATCCCGGCAAGAGCTCGAAATATCAGGATCATCTGATGAAGAAGACGAGGGATCGAAAGCGAACGCAAAGACTGTACGGACCAAGTATGATCGCATGTTTGAGAGACAGAATCAGGGCGTCCTAGCAGATCATTACAAGAAGCTCGTCCAAGATGCCGTCGAAGGAGGCGCATCAGATGAGAATGACTTCGTGGATGGAGAGTCTGCCGCCGATCAAGATGACGATTTCCTAGCTGTCAAGAGAAGGATTCCTGTTGACAACGAGGTTGAGCAGGAACTGGAGAGCGATGATGACAACCCAGCACCGCGAGGGAAGGTCGTCAACATTGCTGGCGCCTCGCAACCACTTATCATCGATAGTAATCGACGTGAGAAGCTTCTCAAGTCCAAGAAGAAACTCCTCAAGCTCAAGGACAAAGGCAAGAAGCTCGTCTATGATGACGAGGGCAACGCTCATGAAATCTACGAGCTCGAAGATGAGAATAGCTTCCGTGCTAGAGGTCTACCGGAGGAACAGCGACAGAAGTTCCTCAGCGCCGAGCGGGAAGCTGTTGCTGAGGCTGATGTTGTTGACAAGGCTACTGCGAAAGCAAAGAGGAAGGAGAAGCTACGGAAGAGGAAAGAGCGCGAAAGGATGGGGGCTGACATGGCAAGTGATGCAGAAGACGGAGGTGTTGAGATTGCAGATACTGGTGAGGATGCTCTTGCAAATTTCAGGGCGGACGCAGAGTCTAGCGATGAGGACGAGCGCCCTCAGAAGAAGCCCAAGAAATGGTTCCAATCAGACTCGGAAGATGAAGAAGCAGGTAGCAAGAGGCGCAAGCACAAAGGAAAGAACACACGGCACGTTGTAGAGGAGCCACAGACGCTTGAGGATATGGAAGCTTTGGCAGCTAATTTACTCGCATGAGGTCGTACACGTCGTACACCTGACCTAATCTATCGACGTTGCAATTTTCTACGCTCTCTCTCAAGTGACCACAGTACGTACTAAGTCGTAATGTCTACCAGTGAACACTGCGCCGGATGATTGACCGAGCCGCCCAATGATTGACAAGACATGCTCGGAGGTTCCCCCGGATGCTGGCTGTAGAGGGAAGGAGCCGTCGGAATTACCGACCTCGCTCACCAAACTCTATACCAAATCTACCATCCAAGTCCTCGGAGGCCTCAAAGTCGAAGCTTTTCGCCAGCCAGCCTAGCCCACGACCGCCTTTCGCGCCGTCAAGTCCCGCCTCATTCCCTAGAGCGCTAGCAAAGCCCAGCCTTTTCAGCACGCCGGTGCACCTGCCACACGTCAAAACAGGCGTAATCGATCCCAGCTTTGCAAACTTCCGCGCTTCCCCTCCCGCAGCGGCGCTACTGTACGCGCGGCTCGTAGCGCAGCTCGTCGATCACCGGTCGGTCCTTCTTGCGTGGGACTCGGTAGCGAGTGCTGATCGTTGAATTGAATTCGGTCGTGTTCGTTCGGCCGGACAAGGGCAAGTTAGGAAGGTCACGAAGTGCGTGAAGTGGAGGGACTCTGGCCGATTGCGAATGCGAAGCGCATGGGGCTTGCGCATGTGCGGACATGAGCGGATGGAATGTTCGAGATGGGTTTGGTGGACTGAGGGTCCCGGGCTAAGAATCTAGGGCCTGCATAGGTGCTCTGCAATCGTCGATGAGTTGAAGTAGGGGCTCGCAGAGACTGAAGCGGTGTGTTCAGAGGGTAGATAGTAAGGCATAGAGGCGTGTGTCGAGATCGTTCTCGTAGGAGCGAACAAGTGGTCATTCTTTCTGTTCATGGAACACTGTTGGTCTGCTTGAAGGAGTGTCTTCTGACTGCTGTTAATGTGTTCTGCTCCTGTACATTTCTTCACGAATATCTATTTTGCTTCCAGCTTCTACTGTCACATACGACCATAGGATCTTGAGAACAAGTTCTCTTGCACGACTCACCGTTTGTCGAGGTGCCGTTTCGAGGATGCTGTGGTACGCGTTCCCGTTTTCGGTATCATGCAGCTTCACCAGCTAAGCCTACAACAGATCATTTTGCTCTGTATCTTCGAGAACACCAAAACAGATGACAAAATTC
Organism: Kalmusia sp. IMI 367209; assembly: GCA_027946365.1. NCBI lineage: Eukaryota > Fungi > Ascomycota > Dothideomycetes > Pleosporales > Didymosphaeriaceae > Kalmusia > Kalmusia sp. IMI 367209. Next base: position 1,217,378 of record JAPEUQ010000006.1, on the reverse strand, counting down.
AAGGCTGTCGCCAAAATGCCGACCGCAGACCCTTGCGTGCACCTCTCGTAGGTATCTCGCGACACTGCCCAGATGCTTCTCAAATCAACGATTATTTCAACTCTTTCTAGATATGTGGTATATATGTGGAAAATTGAACAGCCATAAATGCGCTAGGAGGAAGCTCTCTTAATGTGGTTATATCAGCAACTATAATGTATGCTCTGAACAAACAATATAGTGCACAAAGAGGTGTTGTCACCAGAAGGGACAGAAGGTCAATGCCGAAGTGGGGGTCTTTGTACTCTGTCTTGTTCCGTGCATTTTGTAGAAGCACTTGCAGCATGCTGAAATTGTTCGCAGACCCTTTAATTCCCCAATCCTAAACACCTGCAACCATCTGCCGTTACCAGAACATCACGTCTTCTCAAAATGCCGCCTAATTCGAAGCTTGATGAGGGCCGCACTTTCCGTCGTCGATATGTGGGTGCATTTCTTATCTTGCTGGCTTCCATTCTGACTGGTATACCTCCTTCCTTCAACGTTCACAGTCCACGGCTCTTACTGACCGCATTGCAGGTTTGATCGCGAGCACCGACGGCTCTGAACCGTCCGTCGAAGCTTACTATGGCTCACTCGAATCACGTCTCGGATACTGGCTCGTCCTCGGTAACGCAAGGCATTGCGGATTGTATGCGAAAGGACAGCTGTCGCCCTTTCCCGTATCCAAAGCTCAGCGAGCTATGGAAGAGAAACTATATACGAGGCTGGGCCTAAAGCCAGGTGACCGAGTCCTCGATGCTGGCGCCGGCTCGGGATACGTTGCTATGACCATGGCGAGACACGGCCTCAATGTGCAGGCTATCGACATCACGCCGCACCACGTCGCTGATGCAAAGAAGAATGTTGGGAAATACGGCCTTCAGGACAAGATCAAAGTCGACTATGCCAACTACCATGACCTGAGCCAGTTTCCTGATGCATCATTTGACGGCATTTACACCATGGAGACCTTTGTTCACGCGGACGACCCAATCAAAGTTCTCAACAACTTTAAGCGACTCCTTAAGCCAGGCGGTGTTTTGGTTCTACACGAAGCTGATTTCAGTCGTAATTCGGACAAACTGCAAGACGTGCTGCGACTTTCTCACTGTCAAAACACACTTCCAGAGGGCGGCTACGAAGAGCTCATGAAAGTGGCAGGATTCAAAGACTTTTCCCTCGAAGATCTGACTGATGAGGTGCTGCCTATGTGGAGACTCTTTGGTATCTTAGGCTACGTGCCTTACCAGATCTTCAAACTGGTTGGGATACAAGACCGTTTCATCAATGTCATGGCTGGCGTGGAAGCGTGGTTAAATTGGGGGGATGGACGTTATATCTCAGTCAGAGCCGTTAAACCTTGACGCGCTGCACTGATACCCAGGAACTTGCCTCACCCGTGTCTTGAACTGAGGAATGTGCAGCAGTGAGCTTGTGCTAAAGCTACAACATCACTGTTTGACTTGATCGATATATAATATCCTCTTACTGTCTCCAGTTTTGGATGTAAATTACTTATCTGTGTGTATCTCGAGACTTGTCTGGCCTTCAATGAAATACGAGGTTTCTGGTCAATTGATCAGTGAACCGATTGTTCTTGCCGATCTTGGTAATAAGGTTGCTTTGTGCCACTACCTCTATACTGCTTACGATAAGTAAATCGGAAGGCGACCTGAGACACCCTGCTATACTAGGTAGCCGCAGGCGTCTACGGACGCCAGATCTGCATGCCCTTTTCCCAAGACATGGGTGACCAGCACCATGTTCTCAGAGCAGGTTATGGACCAAGCAGTTTCGTGCTCGCTTCGGGGTCTCAAGGGCGCTGAAAGTCCACTAGTTATCATAGAGGTGTGCAGGAATTTGCCTTCCCCTCGAATTATACTTGAAGTGGACACGTACAACCTCAGATAATACTATTCGAAGATTGAACTTCGATGAGGGTACTGCCATTTGACAGTTATTCAGCGTGCTCTAGCTAGAACTAGCCATAGTTAGACGTAGGCTAGTTTGACTTATTAGAAGATACGCTGGACATTCTTCGTGAAGCTCGGGTAGAGCCCAGTAGACAGCCATCAGCACGTCCCGCAGATTGTCAATCTGGAGAAGAGAGACGTAACTAAGTTGATAGGTACACAAGGTGGACGAAGTAGGGCAGGCGAGCGAGGAGGCCAGGCAAGGAGGCAAGGCACTCAGAATGCATTGCAAGGCATACATCATGCATGCACAAGAACCTCAGCAACCAATCACGCCGTGTCATAACCGCTAGTGGCGCTCATCGTGTAGCCCTAATATCCGGTAAGCGCCTAGCTGTATAGATCCTTGACGAGCTCCAGGATCCGGATACAGTGATTTGATGGCGCCAACGATCCGGATTCGGTGAATTTGACGGTCTATGTGGCGAGTGGAGCAGAGAAAGGTAGCTTTCCTTATCGCTCCGCCAGGCCCGGGAGACCGGATACGGTGATTCTAGTAGCCTAGCACGACCGTAAACGGAATATTAGCTCAATAGAACCGGATTCACACCACCAAATTCAGGATCATATTAACCGCTATGATGAGGTGGGGCTGGTGTAACGGCATGCAGAAGGCGCGAACATGCAACCCCAATTGAGCAGGCCAATCCGATAGTCAACTTATGCAAAAGTACCCGCCAGGCACATTGCTGCCTGAAGTCCTCGTAACTGTATGCAGAGAAATTCCTGACATCTTGCCTATCGATTTACTGTTGCCTGTTTTAGCATGTTGCTGCTGCATTCACTCACTGCTGCCTAGATTGCTTGGCAGTACATATTTCAGGTACTACTCACGTTCAAAATAAACAGTGCTACCTCAACTTTCGCCTTGTAACAACGAACGCTGCAGCCTTGAAGCGAATGCGAAGCCCAAAAACTTAATGACTTTTTCTGATTGTACCATTGCTCATCCTTATTTCTCTTACCTTCACTCTTTCATCTAAAAGACAGGCCGACCGACTCAATTAGCACGCCTTGCAAATTATACTTTGAGAACGGGAGCACTCTCATGCCCGGAAGAAGTGTTACGCCGTCAAATCAAAAATGCTGTATGAAAGTTTGCCAAGAGGCACGAATTCAATAAGACTTCTCGAGCTTCTGCCGGCGAACAGAGAAGACGATCATGTTTCGTGTCGTCTAACAACTGTTGCGTTGGATATCGACAAACCGTATACTGCCCTTTCTTATAGATGGGGCAACACTTTGGATTCGGAGTTCATCGAAATCAACGGCAAGGAAAGAACAGTAGGAAGAAACCTAGCTTCGGCATTGCGACACATACGTACCATGGTCTTTCGACCATTAAGCCCTTTAACATCACTTATCTGCGTTGATGCGCTATGTATCAACCAGAACGACGAAGAAGAAAGGTCCCACCAGGTCCAGCTCATGGGAGCTATCTACTCCAACGCATCAAATGTCATTTCATGGTTAGGAGCAGATAACAATGGAAAGATGACGGCTGCCATTACGGCTATAAAGTCTGTTCAGCATGTAGCGGCAACTGTGCCAGGCTGGTTGGAAGATCTACACTGGATGCAAGACTACCCTCCATTCTTAGAAGTGAAGCGTGATCCTCCGGGTGTTCCTAACCAAAGTTGGGGCTCACTCCAAACATTCTTTTCCGATCCATATTGGGGTCGAGTGTGGGTACTCCAAGAGATGGTATTAGCCCAGAAGCTCTGGATCATGGTTGGCAATTACATCCTTGATTACGAAGGTGTGGTGGACTCCGTCCAACTCGTTCGGCAGTTTAGTCTACAGTCAAGCCAAGGGAAGGGACTCATACCTTACGAGATACTTTATCTTCTTAGATTGCCTGAGTGGATACCAACCACAAACCATATGGTTGTCGACGAATTCCGAGGATATACGAAAAACTTAGAAGATATGAACAATGCAAGCAAATTAGAGGCGATCCTTTCCACTTTGGAATACCAAGCTAGCGATCCCAGGGATAAAGTTTATGCTTTACAGGGTCTTCTCGGGAATTTCATTACTCCAGACTATACAAAAAGCACAAAAGAGGTGTATTCTGGCCTGATGCTGGAATATATCGCAAACTTTCAGGATCTATACCTTTTGCGTTTTTCCGGTACAGCTCGATACCCATCTCAAGTAAAAGGACTACCGTCTTGGGCTCCCGATTGGCAGGCTATATCTTCAATCGATGGATTCCAAGCATTCCCGACTCAAGCATCTCGTTCTGACAACGGCATGGACACCTTCTGTTCCTTCCAGGCGCAAGTGCTAGACGAGCGCTATTTACGTGTGAACGTATGCATCTGCGATGTCATTTCAGATGCTGAACCAATATTTAATGCAGATTCGGTCAAGTTTGTGCGCATCTACCGGAGGTTTGTTGAGAAAAAGAAAGATATTGAGAATCGCACTCAAACCACTTATCTACAAGCAATCCTGCGCGCCATATTGGCAGACAATTTTCTCAATGACCAAGATCCCTGCGTTGAAGTAGATTCTCTTCTTATGCAGTCATTGTTTTTGGCAACACTGTACTTTCTTGAGGGACTCGATTCCAGTCCACCATTTATCAGCACCCTACGGTCAATTGCTGGGGATTTAGGAACGGGTTTGGACGACCGCATCATGTCATTGCTTCAAGCAGCGTTCCCTGATGGAACAATACATGATTGCTGGAAGATTGATAAAGTAGTGGCGTTGAGCATTATCCGTCAAGCGAATTTACTCAGACCCCATTTGACAAGGTCTTCGAAGGAACGGCACCATCTGTTTCATACATGCACGGGTTACATAGGATCTAGCCTGGATGGGATCCAAGCTGGGGATATAATCGGTGTGATACAAGGTTGTCCTTCTCCAGTACTCTTCCGGAAAAAAGGAACGCGATATATGCATCTGGGGACTTGCTACGTTTTAGGTCTGATGAATGGTGAAGCTGCTATGAAGGTAAAGCACGGGTCTCTACAGATAGTAGAGTTGGATATTGTATAAGATCCTAATCCATCTTCACACTGCGGATGCAAGAGTGCATTCCGGATTCCGCCTATATATGAGCGTGTTCGATGTGTAAGTTTGTCTTGTTACTTCCCTCCAGCTTGTTCACCTTACCATATCATTGGGCGCTGTGGAAACCCCTAGTGGACAAGTTGCACTCTAGCAGAGTCTCGGAAAATCTTTCACAGTGAGCGCTGAGTTATAGAGAGGTGGGAACGTCTGCTATTTTTGACTTTTTAATTATGTGCTCATACGTGAGGGATTTTAGAAGGCAGGAAATACGTAGAAGCGCCATGTTACGAGGCAAAAAAGATAGCATACCGCTACATGCTGTCGGAATCAATCAACATGGGATCGTTCGAACGGTATGGTGTGGTAAGTGTCGGGTTGCGGCAATGTGAAGACTAGTGCGTGGTTGCTGAAGCGCTGATATGTTCTCAACACTACATGAAGAAACATGACCATGTATTCGAACTTCTGAAAACAATCATTTTTGCTTACAACTGGTTGCTCGACTACGAGAAAGCTAGGCTTCCCGTTCGCTCAGCCCTATTTAAGCAAGATAACGGCGGATTAGTTGTATGTTTCCAATTTTAATTTTTTTTTTTTTTTTTTTGGTTTTTGACCTGTCCCACTTCGTACTCTTTTACATACCCTCTTGTTAGTTGGTTCCAATTCGCTGACGTCGATCTCTTTCAGCCCTGAGCCAACCAACGCAAGCAGCAAGGAGGCTGTGCTGTGCGAACGCCTCCCCTCAAAAGGAACAGCTTGAAATAGTTTACAGTTCGCGTCCGTACAGCTTAAAGTCCAGCACATTGTTGTAATGTACGAGACAGGAGCAATTTGAATTTGACTTCTTTAAGCTAGACCTGGTTGCAATATTAGATGGTGTAGTTCGCGCTAATCGAATTCATTCTGGAGTATCAAATACAAGACGGCCGGAGTAGAACACAGCACATGGAGTGAAGTTTGTATTGCAGGATACATAGCAATATTACAGCATTCTACGGCTTCTTCAGCTCGACAAGGCCCCATTCCATCATTCGTTTGACTGCCTTGTCCTGCTCTGCCCCAGTTAAAGGCTCGTAACCTAGTCGCTCTTTCGCCTTCCCGAGCGACCAATTGCATCCCCGCTCGAAATGGTCCATGTTCTGTCGCCGCATCTCTGGGGTCTTGTGACCCAATGTGAAGATAGCGAAGAACCACTCGACCATAGAAGCCATGATCTGCATCACGCCAAGTGGAATAATCTTAATCTCCTCAGGCTTGACTGGCGCCCCTGCAGCGGCGTAGCATTTTCGAAAGAAATCCCAGTACGCAATCGCATGACCATCACTGATGAAGATGGCCTCGCCATCTATTTTCGGTACTTTCGTTGGACTGTTCTGGCTACGTAGCACCGCCTTGGCCGCAAGTATATGAGCCTCAGCTGCTTTACGAACCTCGAGAACTTCGAACAGTCGTTTGTTATCACCGATCTGCACCTTGTGTTGCCCTTTACGCATCGCATCCAGAAGCTGGGGTAGCATGCCCTTGTAGTCATAGGCGCCGTACATACCAGGCACTCGAAGGGACACGGTACGGAGTTCGGGTCCGTTGGCCGCTAACACCATTGCATCGGCAATGCTTTTGGTTTTACCATAGGGTCTAGCGTGGTCGATAGCGGTATACAGTCGAGCTTGCTCTTCTGTGATAGGGTCCTGTTAGGGGTACATGCCAGAGTCGGAGCCGGTGAAGATAAAGGCGCGTGTGCTGGTACAGGCTGCTGCGTGCTTCAAGAGGATCTTTGTGCCTTGTACATTGACACGTTCTTGCATGGCTTGCGGTGCAAGTGGGTGAGGCGAGGTAGTATGGATGACAACCTGTGGCTGAGTGCGCCTGAACAGTGCTTCGACTTGGATTTCATTCGCGATATCGACCGACTCGTACATGACTGTAGACTCTTGGTCGGGATGGCTTTTCGGATCACGGCTAGCAGAGTAGATCTTGCATCCGTGCTCCTTCACGAGCAGGCGGATGATATGGGAGCCCAGGAATCCGCCGCCACCTGTGACTAGAACGCTTTTCAGAGACTCTGGAGAGGTGGACATGGCCGTGGTGGAGTCTTCTCTGCGTATGAATGTATAGCAATGGAAGTGCGTATGGCGAGGACAAGCGTGAAAGGTTTGTTGACAATTTATGGAGAGCCGATGACACGGCACAGCAAGACTATCCGCCAAGCGGCAAACCTGAATGAGAGGGAAGATGAGAAGGGCCAGAATCCCAGTTATTCGGTAGGGAAGGAGAGAGTGCAGGACGCATTGTAGAGTGAAGATTGTAGGCAACAAGATGCAAGGCGTAGAGAAGAGCAGTGAGGGTCCCTTGCAATACCACAGTCGCGGGTTGGGTTGGGGGTCACAAAGTCACATTGGACCATCAACCGAATCTAGCTAGGTCCGGGTACATAGGTGCTAATTGCAATCACACGCCGTGACGCTGTGCCGCCCCCCTACGGTATTGACAACTCGCATCCTTGTTGATAATTCTGATTTGCCAAACTTCAGCCGGGGTGCAGTCCGTCGTCTGACCACCCTGTGGAATTCTGCAGCTGAGGCGTCGACGCCGCCAATAATCCCCTCGTCTTCGATGCTTGCTCATGTTCCACCCTTTGCATCAATTTTCGGTCTCGGGTCTCGATGCCTTGTTGATTTCCTCCACCCAGTGGGCTGGCTCTTCTCGTGAACGCAAACGCCAAGCTTAGCAACGACAAGGCTGCTTCTGCGTCTTGAGGTCAAGCTGCTGTGTGCTTTAGAGTGAACCCTACACCTTTCGTATCTATACGTTCTTAAATAACTTACAGTGCAAGCGGATGAGGAGAGGTAAAATGGTTGATAAACTGAAGGAATGATGCCATAACGTCGTATCACAACGAAACCATGGCTTCGCTCTCCCCTGTGAAACTGGTCTTTTTATACGCGACGATAGCTGTGGCGTCAACGCTACAGCATCTCTATGAAGCCCGCGACTGTGTGCGTACTCCCTCGGCCCCTCCATCCTATACGAGACTGATATCCGTGCTACTGACACAACCACATAGTGCGCTACGCTCACCAAAGTGCTTCCGGGTCGTGTGTCTTTTGAGAAATCCACCGCCTACGACCTGTCTCATTTGTCTTACTGGGCGGAACAAGAGATCCAACTACGCCCAGGGTGCATTGTGATCGCACTTACCACTGATGATGTATTAAAGGCCATTCACACGCTTACTCAACCGTACCAGACTGCCTCAATTCCGTTCGCAGTGCGTGCCGGTGGGCATGGTAAGTCTGGCGCCTCGTCCATCCAGGGTGGCGTGGTGATCGACCTCAGCGGCTTAAAATCAACCAATATTAGCTACGCAAAGCGAACTGTCACAGTTGGTGCAGGCGCGAAATGGGGAGACGTGTACAAGGTCCTGGACCCTCTGGGGCTCACGGTGCCGGGAGGACTTTCGACTGATGTTGGAGTTGGAGGCTTGTCACTTGCCGGTATTTGTTCTCATAACCCCAGAGTCTGATTTCCAACTGATGCGACCGTTACAGGGGGTGTCAGCTACCTTGCTCCGCGAGTTGGCCTGGCTGTGAATCAGATCGTTGGCGTACAAATGGTGCTCGCCAGCGGCAAAGTTGTCGATACTAATGACAGACAGTGGGCGGATCTTGACACGGCTATTCGTGGTGGCAGCAACAACTTCGGAGTAGCCACAGAGTTTGAGATTATCTACACTGCATCAAGCAGATCATATGGAGTGGTCTATTACCCCCACCGGACACTTGTCCTGCTAGGCAGCCTAGCGAGTCGGCACCGTATCTATGAGGACTAACTCTTCCCTGAGACTTAGCACTTGCAAACTTAGCCAGCTATTGAGAAGTCAAACATGCTCAGCCTCTCTTAGTCTCGCTTCTTTAACAGCCACTGGACCCTGGCGCTTAACTCTTGCGTCCTGGTACGCGACTGGAACCTATAATCAGTACTAAACCTGCCCAAAACACGAGACGGCTGGGAATGACACTGACCGGATACGGCCCCCATGGCAAACGGCGGAATGAAAAAAAAAACTTCCTTTCTCTGTATCACCTATTACTTGCTTCACTAAATTTCAACGTTTCTAGGCATTCGGTTAACAGCAACCAAAAGTGGCTACTAACAACTATATACGGGAGCGCGCATCACGGCAACACACCCACGAACATGGCAGTCGATAGACATGAATGGATTATGAATCAGGATAGCAATTCCCAATATCTACGTCTATACGGCCCTTATAAATACACTAAGCCCTTAATGGTTCCAATCTTCTGCCTGTCCTTATCCCTAATCCTTCAGTAGGATACTACTTATGTTATAGCTCATGTGCTGGCTAAATTAGCTAGAACGTAACTATTTAACATTTCCATGATACCCGAATAATCATTATTCGTCGCGCACCTTTGCTCTAATTATCTGTCTAGAGAATAGAGCAAGCTCGGCAGCTTTATATGGTTCTCGAACACGAGCATATATACATGACTGCCTTAGAAGCATACTCAATCTCCATGTCGTGTCAACTAATGATAGTACATCCACCTGGAGCTATGCCCCTTATTATGACTAACCATAGTCTCCAATGAAAATTTTTAAGCGAGGTGCGCTTGCGCATGTATGGCCCCACATGCAACCTCTCGATTTCTATTTCTGCATTGACAGGTCATTCGTTTTTACCTGTAGACTCGTCCAGCTCATAGCAGCCTTGGAATGTGTCATGGATATAATTTTATTTACTCACACACATTCTTATCTGTCCAATCAGAAGATTATCCGATATGGTCTAGTGGCTAGGATCCGCCGCTTTCATGTTGATGTCCATCATCGTTCATGAGCCGGCGTGGCCCGGGTTCGATTCCCGGTGTCGGAATGAGTATTACCAGCATTTTCTTTTGCTTAGTCGAAGTTTTGACTCTTTGTGTGCAAAGAGACCTGTCCTTTTTTAACACACAACTGGGCGTCTTTGAGCGTTTGATTCCAGAGATGTGCCAAACCATGATCGACTTTGCCGATCAATTCCACAAGCAACTTTGTTTACTTATCAGACACTACATAATACTAACGAGGGCATGGAGAGATATAGCTCGCCAGCGCGACATTACAAGGTACAGCGACGAGACCTGAAAGCACTTTCGAGGCAGTCAGCTATAGCATAATGAAGTTTGCGTAAGGAGCCCATAAGATTTCCAATGCAACAGCTTCAATATTACCGACAGGCTTCTCAAAGACAGAGAATTGCTTAGATACATGCACAGTCCCCTTTGCTGAATAAGCATCTACGGTGACAGGCTCGTGAAAGAAGCCCAATTTCCGTTGGGACACCACCTGGGAGAAATCCAAACAATAGTGGGTAATTTGTGATATTTCATGTTGCTCAGCCAAAGCTGCCTTGAGTGTGCCATGGTTCGACAGTGACTGGGACCCACATAGTTGGGACGAATACTGCCATGAACATCATGACTGTGATGCGTGCACGTTGATTTCCTCGGATGGAGGTGCCTTCAATAATCAACAGACCTGTAGTTTGGCAGCGAGGAAGGGTGTGCAGTGCAAAGTTGGCAAGTGAGAGCAACCGCAGATGTCTCTTTCGGCCTCAGGTACGGTGGTTCACCCGTCATTGGTGCAAAGGTATCAACCGTAGAATTGCGCCTAGCACATCCAATTACATTCACTATGTATCAAGTGATCTACGCGTGGACACTTTCATAGACGCGTACTATAATAAGTCATATATACTGCCCCAGGCTTCTATATGTATCGCCACGCCGAACAGCTACGCCTCTTGTAGCTCCTCCCTATGGTTTCCTAAGTGTATCAGTAGTCAAGTTGCTATGAGAACTTCTGCTCCTGAAGACTTCGCTTCTAGCTCCATAGCTTCCACTCTCATCTCAGAGTGTTCTTCTTCTGTGAAGCATGATCAGCCTAAATTCACTCTGAAGGGTGAGGAGAGGGCGCAGACTGGCGGCAAAGTCCCACAAATCGTTATTCTGTCTCCAAAGCAAGAAGACTCTCCAAATTTTCGGATCAACATATCTGCAATACCAGAATCACCTTTATCATCCAAGGAACTTTCTTCGATCAACACTTACGCCGAATCAAGGGCAGAAACATGCCGTAACACAGATGTGTCATACAACGATTTTTTGCATCCACAGCGATGGCCGGAAACAGAACTCCAAGAGCGCATGAAGATACCGTATTACCAACCTTTTGAAACACAGCCAGACCGGGCAGCGCCGAACAGAACTGTGTCCTTCGATGCGCAAACACTACTCCGTAGCCCGGAAGCACGGTTATTGAAGGGGAATTTGAGATCTTTTGACGATAGCCAACCCGGTCGATCGCTACAGAAGAGAAAAACAGTGTCGTTTGACCTCGAAAGACCGGCACCAAATTCCGAGACAACTTCTTCACCTACAATCAATGACACCACACCTGCATCAGGTTTGAAAGACACTCTCGCGTCTGTGCCTACTACCCCGTTGCTCGAAACCTCCCCCCCTGCCTCTAAGCTTGCTTGCCTCATCTCCTACCTTCTCTTTCCCTTCCTGGTGGTATACACACACCTGCTATCCACTATAACAACATATCTCCAGGACTACGAAGCACGCTCAGGCGACCTAGGGAGCGAGACCAGCGAAACCGCCCGTTGGCTCAGGAAGCCTGATATAGAGCACTACCATTTTCCGCGACCTAGGCACGAGCTACATCGACGCACTTACAACACGTTTCCGCGAATGGAGCCCATCCAATGACCGACAGAAAGGATAAAGAGCGGAGAGCATACATTCCGTGACGAGGACTTGAGTAGACTGGGAACTTTGTGGGCAGATCTGGAGGCGGTAGATTGGTGATCGCTTCGCGGTATGCAGTCTCGGCCCATGAGCCTAAAGATTGTCGTTGCTTGTTCCAAGATAATCTGGTCTCCTATTATGACTTGTTCTGGGTTTATTACTATCTGATGATATATAATAACGGTGTGGTGAATCTTACCGGCGTGCAATTTTGGCATCATATGGTGCCTGGCTGCTCTAGGTTTTTCTCTTCGTATCATTGCGTTACGTGACTGTGTTAGACCGTCTGCAATCCAGTAGCGAGAAGTAATTCCAATGTAAAATATCTATTCAACTACACTACAACCGCATGAATCTGGCTGAAGCTTGCACAAGCCTATGCCAACCAACAGACTAAAGGGCATTTTGGGGTATATGTATGCTATGTTCCGACGCCACCAATGCAGGGCTGACAAAAGGAAACAGATCAAGGAACGACTTGGTTTGGGGTATCACAAGGAAAGACCTCCCACCAATGCAACAATTAAAATATCAACACTAAGCTCTCCTCAAGCTCTCCTCCTCTATAGGCATTGGTGTCCTAGCTGACAGGCTCTCCAAGCTCTGGTTCAGGACATCGGCATCTTCCTCCTCCTCACTCCTGCGCGATGCACTCGACAGCGGCGTTCGCATGGGGCTCGTCTGCATAGAGAGCTCTGCGTCTAGACTAGCCGAAATAGAGGGCGCTCGGTTAGCGTGTACCTCTGCGTGCTCGCGCGATTCTTCTGAGATTTTGCTGGCTCGCCGGCGGGCGCGCTCTTGACGAGCCTCCTCGCGTTGTCGCATGAGCTCTTGCTCGTGTGCCACAGCGCGTGCGCGACGCTCCTCGACATCCTTGCGCTTGACCTCCTTGTTAAGCGCATCGCTTGCTTGAATAAGACCGTCGATACTGATAGCGTGGTTCGTCATCTGGTGGTTGATGTAGTGATAGATGGCGGCTGGCGTGTCGCACTGCAGGAGTTGCTTCTCGTTAAGCTTGAGCAGGGCTAATGCGACTTGGAAGAGGAATGTGGAGCCATCTTGCATGCACAACACTACATCCCAGACACGGTAAAGCGCTTCGGCAGAGAGGCAGTCAGTGAAGACAGAAAGGAACCATTGAAAGGTGAGCGCTTCGAGCTCTATTTCTAGGAGGTCAAGATGGTTCGATAGCTTCGGAAGCAAGTCCACGACATACTCGCGTAAGACAGACTGGTCAGCTCGAGAGGTGAGCAAGTGCTGGTCGTAGTAATTCTGAGGCAAAATGTTCTCAATCATAGTTGCGAGGACCCAGAATGCGTCTTCAGCTGTCGGCATAATCAACAGAAGACAGGCCGTGATGAGGTTCATGCCTTGGCAGTAGCCGACTTCGGGGTTGCGGCGCGAGTAGGCGAGGAGGACCTCGTTCAGCTTGTGCACTCCAGGACCTTTGCGGAAAAATATATTGTCCGTCAGTGTGCGCGTAATGTCCATCTGAATTTGAGTGATGATCGTCGGGTTGTCTTCTCCGTTGTTGATCAGATCCTCGTAGTATCCGGGAACACGTAGAGCGGATGCGCCGCTACACTCAGCCCAGATCTTTGATCGATAAGTGACGGGAATACCTCCGAGCACAAGTCGACGAAACTCTTGCCATTTTGCACGTCCGACCTTGCCTTTGTTGCCAAGGCCGGCAACGCCAACAATTTCGCCATCTGTCAGATGAGTCTCTGGCATCTCAAGCCCCTTGCCTCGGCCTTCACCACCATTGACGGCGTCGCCTTGTCGTTTTCGCTCTGCACGAACTTTCCGTAGGAACTCGTTCCATTGTATTGTCTTCTCCCTCTGCAGGTTGTCGTGAAGCTCCGTAAGCTGTTCGAGCAATGCCTTGACGGGATCTGCTTGAGGCGGGAGAGGGCTGATCGGGGATGTCGGTCCGGGGGGTGATACAATAGAAAATTCTCCCCTGGCTGAGATAGATCGGGAAGGGGACGGTTCTGGATTCGCACTCACAGAAGGCATAGAGCCTCGCTTGGCTACAACAACTTGACTAAGTCTTGGCGCAAGTATCTCAGCTTCCGCAGTCTCGACTGTAGTAATTGGTGCGGTAGATGGGGTATGCGATAGAAGTTCTGTAGGGTGCGTTGCGAGCTTGAGGTAATCCGCCCAGGTCTTGGTGGGAACCTTGTTCAATCGCTCTTCTGAACCGCTACTCTCGGGTCGCGAAGGTGTTGGTGAGTTGCCGTTTTCATCTGACTGAGGGACCTTTGTATCATCTTCGAATCCAGCATTATGCAACACAGATCGACGATCTCCCAAAGACTCTACATTGCTGCTGCGCTTCTGCTTAGCCAGGGCAGCAGCAGCTTCGCTTTGCCTCTTCTTCCGCCGCTGATCATATATGAAACCAAATCGGTCCGTCAGATACTCGTTGCTCGTAGCAAATCTGTTATGATGCTGGACTAATGTTGGAGGTCGCGACTCTTCAGGCAGAATCATATCCATCTCAACGGGGCCAAGGTTACTGAGACCACGGTCTGGCGGTTGGGGACTGGGATTCACAGAGCCGTTCTTCGGAGCTTCTCCTGTAATGCTTTTGATGGTTCCGTTGGGACCCAGCATACGGCCTCGTCGTTGAGCGGCCGTCTGATTCGACTTCGCCGACAAATTTGTCCTTGCAGAATCGATGGAAGGGTTCCTATCTACTGGATCTGATGTGATGCTCTTCCGACCTCGTACAGTATTCGCTTTATCCGATCCGCGGGCAACTTGATTGTTTCCAGCGACCATCTTCAATGTCCAATTCATGAACGATCCTGACGATCTCCGAGATGACTGATCTGAGTGAATATGGTCCTGACTCTGCAGTCGGCGCAATGTGGGGACTGCACCCTTGTCTGCGCCAGGAGGAACAAACAAATCATTACTGATGGGCTTTCGGGTTGCCTTCGCCCCACTAGAGGCTCGGGATCGGGTCTGGACCGACATGCTTTCTGGGTCTCTGTCAATCAAGCTAGCAACAGAAGGGGCTCTGCTGCTCTTCCTACTCGTTCCGCTGAAGAGGATGGTCTTCCAGTTGCTACGTGCCGGCTCTCTCGGTGCCTCCGAGACGGAGCTGACCGACGCACTGTCCAGTTCCCGTGCAGTGTTACCCGAATCAATGCCGAGAGCATCGGGATGCTCAGCTATTTCATCTTCCATAGCGCGAGCTATGCGTTGGTCCATAGGGTCATCAGGATGCATGCCGGCCAGATTGCTCTCGCTGTCTCGTTTCCTGGTGCCTGTGAGTCCATTGTCATTATTGACACGTCCTCTGGCCTTCTCCAGTTCTCGTAGCCTGTTTTCAATGTCCATGTTCGAGACCTCGCATTCTTGTAGCATCTTCCGCAGAATTCTTTCGCGTTCTTCTGCTCTCCGTCTCAATGCTGTTATCTGAGCATCCCGCTGTGCGAGGTCCCCTGCCATTTGTCTGACCAAGGTGACTGCGCCTGTCTGTTCCACCATGTCTTGAATGTTATGGTCGCTAGCATAGTGGACGTTGCCAAGGATTTTGGCAGGCTCCGGCGGCGTATCGTCGAAAAGTGCAGTCCGGTCCCTCGCTGAGCTCGATGTCGCTATCAGGCTCCCTACAATCTGTTGTGTTGATTTGGTGACGTTGCGTATAGTCGAGGTTGCCGTAGGGGCTTTGGGCAGCTCTGGGGGCGGAGAGCGAGCTTTGATTGTGTCTGGAGAGCTCCTGGGTATGTTGTCGGCGTGTTTGTCGTTAGTCTCGCCCGCGCCGACGGCATTGCGAAACCAGCCATTGACTCGCGACTGTACGGGGGACGAGTCGGGGGTTGGTGACAGCGAGGGAAACGATGTCAGGCTCTTGTCGTCGGCGGCGGGGAAGGGCGTGCGTCCAAGAGATGCATTGGAGCTGCGCTTGAGGGGCCTGACGCGCACCGTGGCACCCCTCCTGCCGTTCGACGCGGCCGAGTTCTGCGAAGAGGTGCGCACGAGATCAACTGCGCTCGGGATTTCTGGCGCCGCCATCTCAGTCGAATCGAGCGGCGAGAGCACGCATTCGGCGGCGTCCTAGGGGCAAGACACGCGTGCAGAAAGTGGTGGTGCTATTAGGGGAGCGCGGCGCGGTCGGGTTATGCGTGAGTGAATTGTTGTGCATGTGGGACAAGGTGCGTCATTAGGCACAGCGAGGCGACGACGGCAGACCGTAAGCTTCGGCGCGCTTCTGAGCTGTTCCACTGGCGCGAATATGCAGGAACGGGGTGTGTGAGTAAACACGGAGGCAACGTCGGGCAGCAAGGGAGGCTAAGGGGTTGCAGTCGACCGTGGGTGTCGAAACAACGTGGGAGCGTTGCGGCCGTCGTCCACGCTTCGCCTCGCCTCGCCTCGCCTCGTCTCCAGCGTCGCCGCCGCCTGCAATCTAGCGCTAGTTAGGGCTGCAGCACCCCGGTCTCCCGTTTGACCCCATTCACTCGCCCCGGACCGCGCTCATCCTCAATCCCCGAGCCTGCGGTTCGCGACTTTCGCCCATGACGCCGCACGCATCTCGCCATGCCCGTTACCGACGAGGATGCCGCCCTCCAAGCAATTGGGACCCTTGAACACCTCTCCGCCGAGCAGGAGCAGGCGCAGGATGCAATCAACGCCATTCTGCGCAATGGCGAACCATTCGTTGATGTCCAGGAGCTGTTAGCGCACTACAACGTGTTGTATTTCCGAAAGCTTCTTATTCCCCGTGTCGAGGTGCTCTGGTCCCCACGCTTAACACTGTAAGCACGTTCCCCAACCACCATACAGTACCCGGACAAATCTTTGAGGATGCACTATAAGCTGGTTTACCTCAAGATACATAATACGGAAGCCTAAAAGTTCTCAATTTTTTGTCCTCTAACGGTACATCAATTTGGAAACAAGCTTACAGTATGCTGCTGTGCCTCCTGCAGCTTACTTGCTCCTATGCACAGTGTGCAATTTTCGATATTTTCTGACCACCGCTCTGACCTGCATTAGGTGCGCCGGATTATGCGAGCTCTCCAAAGACCCGTCAACCGGGAAGTTTACGAGGATTCGGCTGAAGATGAGCTCGCCCCCTCCTGCAGTACCGACCGAGGCCCGATATCATCAATACGTTGCTGCACGAGGCTATCCACGCCTACTTTTTCATTACGACCTCATGGCGACATTCACGTGGAGACGATGGTACCGGCCATGGCGAAGGATTTCAACTGCTAGCTGATGCAATTAACACCCATGGGAACTACGAGATTACTGTTTTTCACACGTTTCATGACGAGGTGGTGAGTAACGTCAGCATTGATAATATAAACCAACACTCATCGAAAATCTGCCCTATAGGATAGCTATAGGACGCATGTTTGGCAATGTTCCGGACCTTGCAAGGACTGGCCACCCTACTTTGGTTTGGTGAAACGAAGTATGAACCGACCGCCTGGCAAGTCTGACTCTTGGTGGACACGGCACGAAGCTGAGTGTGGAGGGACGTATACAAAGATTCAGGAACCCGCACCAACAA